>JANRMT010062854.1:48717725-48791302 GCA_026402145.1 Polypterus bichir lapradei
ATATATATATATATATATATATATGACAGCAACACTCATCACTCACAACAGTGACAAAACAATTACATTGACAAGTCTGTGGAGCAATTGATCGAACGTTTGATGCTACCAACTGACTATCGTTCAGTACATGAACGGAATGATTGCCCAGACTATCAAGTAGCTGTGTGTCGTGTCAGAGAACTGTGAGTTGAAAATGACTTTGCCAAAAGAGGCATTGTACTTATTCAGGATAACAACTCTGTGATAACAACTGATGAGGAGCAGAAACAATACAGACAGTTGAAAGACACTGGAAGATGCTTCATGGCAGTAGAAAATCTACTATTGCTGCTGCACAGTGACAACATTTTCTAGTTAACAACTGTAATGTTGTGCAGTACAATTTTGATTTACTGTTATCTGGAATAGTACAGTAGAGTGCTATTCAGCGACTGTAGAGACACTGCATTTTAATTTTGCATACTAGTGACCACATGTACAAAATTGTCACCAGTAAAAATGCTGTAAATGAAACAAACTTTCTTGCCTGTCATGTCACGTGTATATTCAACACAGGGGTTGAGAGTTGAGAAATTCCAACACTTAATTTGTACACCTTAAAATATATATATATCCTTATATCATTTCGCTTGTGTCCGTCCATGCTCGATATAAACAATGGTTTCCACAACTACTATATCCCTCCAAAATAACAGCGAGGAATGCATGCTCCTGGCAGAGTTTTGGCATGTCTTCAAGTCTTCAGTTCTTCAATGTGACCAATTATCGACTGTGGTATTTGACTGTTTATTTTGTGCATACTTTGTACTGACTGAAACTGCATTATGACACTACCATTTTACACCTCCTCTTTCCTTCACTTCAAGGTAAACCTCCTGATAAAATGAAAAGGCACATACAGCCTATCTGTGACTAACAGAAACAGTCTCGCTGGCCAACATACTCGGACCAATGCACAGAAGCTGAAGCATCTACTTCACACCAGACCAACCATTACAGGCAAGATCCCTTAGAACAAGAAAGACAACGTATGACAAACCACAGAGCGACGTTATACGAAGATCAGATGCAGCAAGTCTTGCACCTAGACAGTGAACAAAAAAAAATTACACATACAACCTTTCTGAAGAGTAGCAGCAAACTGCCTGACAACAACAAACATCACGACAAAAAAACTACAGGGATTCCATAACACTCACAAATCAAAACAACATATTCCCTTTATATTATGGTGTAGGCAATTTCCCATTCATTTAGCATATTGTATGACTATCACCAAGTCACAAGGACAAATGTTTAATAACGTCAGAGTTTATTTGCCAGGCCCTGTTTTTACCCATGGCCAGTTACACACTACATTTTTCAGAGTTACTGTACATCGAAACCTGGGTTAAACGTACAGGTACTTGTGGGCAACACACAGGGAAATGTTTTCGCTGTCAACAACGTTTATGCAACAAATTAAGTTTTCCAACAATTATAGATTTGGTATAGTACATTACCTGATGGCCACACTTCACACATACTGACTTACATTTGCCCTGCATTTCCCTTCTTTTCCAATATGTTCTGTTAACCTGTTCCTGTTACACTTTGTATTGTAAATATTCATGCTGCTGTAACTGACTGTAATAACGTCCCATGCTAATCATGTGACCATTGTAATATTGAGTCCTTTCACAAGTCACTTATTAAAATAATCTACTTTCTTACTGTAGCGTGTGATGTTCTTCTCTCCCTCATCATCATTTCATTAATGCTTTTATTCTTGAAAAATTTTTGCAAGTACGATTTGCTAGTATATATATAGGCAGGAGTAGTAATTGGGCTTTAAAAAGTTAGTACGACGCTGAGAAAATTGCATCGCAAACAAAGGTGACTATGTAGTAAAGTGATATAATTTGTTTTTGAAATTCTTAATAAATAGAGTTAAAAAAGTGTGGAAACTTTTTGAACATCCCTCGTATATGTTTATGAATAAGTGGATTTTGAAAATGAATGAATGAGTCTTTTTCCTTCAGAAAACAATTAACCATATTTCATTTTTGGACATATATTTTTGAGAGTGATTATTAGTCTTGATTTAATTGTGTGTGTGTGTTTTTTTATATTTCCCAATCAAATATAGGTAAGGAAATAACAGCAGAGAGATTCATGGAAGAATTAGATAATGGAGTCTTATTGTGTCAGTTGGCAGAGACCCTACAGGAGAAATTCAGGGAAAACAGTAGTGAACAAATGAGCCCCAACAAGGTAAGAAAAGAAAATGAGAACAAATATGACTCCTGGTGTTTGAATCAGTTTTGCTCTCCGTATTTTTGTAAAATATTTGGGAATACTTTCTGACAAAGACAACAACTGATTTACAATGAAAGTATAAATACCACATCTTTATAAAATGTTTTTATAAAGTGTGTACATCTATTTTTTGTCATTGTCAAATGCTTTCTTTATAACATTTTTTTTTGGTGTCACGCTAATTTACTGCAGATAAACCTTTGTTTTTCATTCTCTATGAAATATGCAGTTGTCTAATAAGAATTTATATAAATTTAACTCTCAACGTAGACTTCAACATTTCTGGTGGTGTGTTTCAGATTTTATACTTATTATTTTTAAGTTTTTCAGTATTTTCTAATGGAATCAGCTGTGATGATTTTGAGTAGGTTCCATACTAGACTGCTGTGAATGGAATGCCAAAATTTTTACCACCTTCAAAGTCAGTGTTCAAAAATATAAGGCAGTGCTGCTAATTTTCTTAACTTTCAATATTTTATAAATCTCCAGTTATTTTCTTATTGATCCCAAAGCACTTGAGTTTTATTGATGTTTGAATTATATCTTCTTTTTAATTCTATTGGAATTGTCGATTTTATGTGACAACTGACAATGTCAGGATCTCCACCTATTTAAAGTGATTTTGGGATGTTTTGGATATGTTTTCCATGTTTTGTTTTCTTCAATTTATTTATTATTTTGTAATTTATACTTTACATTCTTTTTAACATTGATATTCCACCCAGTGTTAGTGCCAAAATCATTACTAGAAGTGCCCTCCTGTTACTAGGCTGTTGGTGTATGTGCATCAGTTGATGACATAGTAGAATTATTTAAGGGAGGACAAAAGGGGAATCAACCAAGAAAATTACTGTTAAACCAAAGATAATAATAATAAAATAATGGTGATGATGATTGTTTGTGGATGCTCCTCTTCAGAATATCAATTAAAATAATGGAAAGCTGGGTGTATTTCAAAAAGTTAGACTCCATTTGGTTCATTCTTTCTTCTTCTTGGTTTTTGTCTCAGTATCCATTATTTTCATTTTATTCTAGTAAAGAAAATCTGAAAGATTCATTTGCCATGTCTGTTAGAGACTCTGATTTATAGTTTAAAGCAGGGGTGTCAAACTCATTTCTATTGGGGCTAAAAATAAAACTTTACACAATCCAATGTGGGCTGGAATCCATCAACAAACAATTACTGCCACATTTTCTTTACAGCAAGACACGCAGGTTGTTCTCTGCTCAAAATATTATATTCTGCCTGGGTTGGATCTCATTTTAAACTGTCTTCCATCTTTATGCATTTTCTTTTCTTATACAGTGCAGCAGGTTTGGAAAGCTACCAGTAACCACAAATATACTGCATACAGTTAATAAAGTCGATTGAGAGTGGGAGCCCAGACACATGAAAGAATTTGTAGATTAAGCAGAGTACAAGTGTTTATACTTGCATTAACCTATGTTATAATTAGATAGCCCTTGACCATGTTAAATGTGTAACTACACTGATGATGGATCACACAGACCACATTCGGAGTTGGATGGAAATAGATAGTAACATAAGCGGAAATGCAAATGCCTTTTCTGTTGACACACAACAACCAAGTCAGTGAAGAGACGAAAGAATAGTGATAGCAGCAGTCAGGTAAACCGCAGAAGAACGGACAGCCCTGACATGTGTTAGAGGTTTAAAAAGTAAGCAGTGTGAAAGCAGCAGCATGTGTGAAGTCAAACTGCCATTTCCTTCATGAGACACTCACATCTTTGGTATCATGCTAAAACACTCATTTCTTTATAGCACTGATTTTGTTAACTTTTTCTGATTCCATTCTAACTACGGGTTAGCAACTGTGGTATGCTATGCTGTGCAGGTAAACGTGAGAAGACATTGGCCACATATTTTAATGGCAGGTGTAAATGTAATCCTAAATTATCATGGGTACATTCTATGTACGAAGTCCATGTCAAAGGTTTCTTTGAGAAAATTAACGGTCATCACAAGCCATAAGTAGTTTTGAATTTTGATGAAAAGGGACGCTTTAAAAGGTTCACAGCCATGATCTGGCCCTCAGGCCTTGAGTCTGACACACTTGATTTAGGGTATTTAATTCAACTTCTCAAATGTTCCACCAGCGAATACAGTACATGCTTTATGTATTTACATAAATAACTGTTGTAAATAAGATGACATCTTGATATGAGGATTTATATGATTTTTCTTTTTCTTAACAGACAGACATGATTATAGGGGTCAAAAAAGTCATACTAATCACAACATTACTGTTAACTTAATATGACATTCAAGGTAAATTTAAATGTGCTATATACACATCATAATAATTTGAACTTGAAATAAATTCATTAGCAAATTTTATTTCTGTAGGTAAATGAAACTGTGTGAGTTACTATTCATTCAATAAGAGGAAATGAAAATACAGTTTTGAAATATAGTAGCCGTTTTTTATTCAGAGCCTTTCACAATATGAATGTAATATGCGCTTTGCTTTATTTATCCCTCTGTCTTAAACATAGGAAACCTTTTATAACTCCAGATGTCAGTTAGCAGCTGTATGTAGCACTGCTGTAAATCACATCCCTCCATGTAGCAGGCTATATAATCTGTTACCAGTGGCTCAAAGATTAAAATTTCACAAGGAGACTTTCTTGGTTGAGATAAATGGTGTGTGTAGACCCACTATTTTTCATCCCTTTCTTGATCTGATCTGTTGTAAAGTACCTGTAATTACATCACAATCCAAAATGAACAATTCCTGCAGTTGTGAAAGAAGATACATTCTTTTAAATATGGAAAATGGATAGAAATTGAACAAAAATTTAAATCCATCCTAAGCATTTGTGTATTTCAGTGTGGTAATGTGGATTTTTTTATTATTATTATGAGTGCTTATATTAATACATTTCAAGGTGTTGTACTAAATGAAGTCTGTACAAGTGATGCTATCTTGTGTTTTGGTGTACATATGGAAATAGCTTCCACACGAAGAGTACCACTCTGTTTTGAGAGGGTTTATTCTGCTTAGGGACTTGAGTTTTGAATATGTTTATATGGATATTTCACTATTCTGTTCATAGCATGCTTGTTCAAACCATAGTACTCCATTAAGAATATTCAAAGTGCATTTCTCAAGTTAAAAAGACTAAGGGTGAATTATTATTTTAGTAGTGATTATGAATAGCTGATAAAGATAATGGCAGAATACTTTGAAAACTTTAAAAGCCATATACTTAAGAGGTCAAATTATAATTTATAATGAATAGATGTCATACTGTGTTGATATTGAGAATAGTGAATAATTTACAATGCTTAGCTCATCAAATTTTTCTGTTAGAATTATGTTCTTTACATTAAAGCTAATTGTGACCAAGTGGCCTTGCTGCTGGATAAGTAAAGACAATGGCTGACTTAACAATATAGTGAAGTGCTGACTTGCTCCCAGTTGATGGCCATGAATCAGACATAAGCAAATGACTGCTGCTACATGCAGCCACATCTCAGAAAGCAGGGTGTGTGCTGATATTGGAAATTAATAAATTGATGCTGAATAGCAAAAAAAAAAATAAAATAAAATAAATAAAAAAAAAATACCATATTCTGGTATCCTTCAGCTGTCACAGAAAGAGCTACTATTTTTGTATTCTTGAGTAACTGTAAATTGATTAAATTTATTCTTTTATGAAAAAGGTACATTTTAGATAAGTTAAATCCATGTTCATAATAAACTGGCTTTTAATTAAGAGTAGTTAAATATTTAAAGGCTATAAATGTTCATGTGTTTAAAAAAAAAAAACTATTTACAGACTAAAAGAATCAAAAACATAAGCTTTAGGGCACAAGGAATTTATTTATATTTGAGTATCTTTTTTAAATATAAAGTATTGAGGTTCCCGAATGAATATATTAATTTTTGTTAACTGCAACCTAGTAGGCTGTGAGGAAGCCATGGTGAAGACAAGAGGGATAGATAGATAGATAGATAGATAGAATTCCTTATTGTCATTATGCATACATATAACACAATTTTTGTTGGTAGGACTCTGCTTCAAGGCAGAATACTTAAAATACAAAATACACTATAAATAATAAAATAAACATAATAAGTATAAAAGACAGCAGCAATAAAACATCATCAAGTCCAGACTTTTCCTGAGGTAGAACGCCTGAAGAGACCAGTGATCTGTGTGCGTGGGTCTGCAGGGGAGGAATACAAGTGTGTGTGTTTGATTACGAGGGAAAGTGCATGTGCATGTCTGCAGGGGGGCACGTTAGGGGTAGATGTATATGTATGTGTGTGTATCAGCAGGGGCCGATGGACTTCACAGCTCTGGGGAAAAAGCTGTCTTTCAGTCTGATGGTATGTGTTTTTATGTTTCTGTACCGCTTTCCCGAAGGAAGTGGTACAAACAGTCCATTTGCCGGAAGGGTGAGATCCGCAGCTATACATTTGGCCCTCTTTTGCACCCTTTCAGCATATACAGAGTCCAGGTCTAGGAGAGGACTTTCCACGATCCCCTGTGCTGTTCTCACCACCCATGCCAAGTCCTTTCTGTCCTGTGTTGTGCAGCTGCAGTACCACACTGTCATACTGTGACAGAGAATGATTTCTATAGCAGATCTGTAGAAGTTTGTGAGCAGCTGAGAGGAGAATCCGGCACGTCTCATCTTCCTGAGGAAGAAGAGTCATTGTCACCTTCTTTACCAGGTGAGATATGTTCAAAGACCAGGTCAGATCCGATGTGATGTGGATACCCAAGAACTTGATAATGTCCACACACATTACAGCCTCCTCATGTATGAATATAGGAGCATGTTCTGTTCTTCTGGACCTCCTATAGTCTATAATGGCCTCTTTGGTCTTTCTGGTGTTCAAGATGAGGTTGTTGGCTGAGCACCATAGTGCTAGGTTTTGTATCTCCTTTCTGTAGCGAGTCTCACAGGATAGGTGTAGAACAAAAAGTAATGCAGAAAATTTTACTTAAGTAGTGAAGGTGATGAATATTTTCAACAAAGGAATTGTTAAGAATGTAATTGACAAAACAGGCTAATGAAGATAGAGACCAGGTAAATATAAACTACATACTACTTTATTAAGAAAGATGTAGAGAGGTATACTGGCATACTGAGAACTGCCTTAGGTTTAAGAACACAGTAAGCCAAGGGAAACTCGATGAGTTTTGGGATATTGAGGGACTAATGGTTTTAAAAGAGAAGTTTTTTGTTTAGAGATAATCTCTAAATGAACCCCATTTCAGCTAATAAATCAAAATGTTAAGTGTGGCTTAAGGAACAACAGTTCTTTTTCTTTTCTTAATTTGTACTTGTAGTTCTTATTTTACAAAAAATACTTTACTTTAGATAAAAGGCAGCCTTACCGTGTAGCTGCATTTTTACAATATTACATCACTATCACTTATTCTTCAGACTCTCACATCCTGTATTAAAACCAATTCACATAAATTTAGCAGGGAATACAGGCTAGTGAATCATTGGCTCATTATTTAATCTCAGCTGTAGCTTTGATTTTTTTTTCTTTTCCTGGGGTTCCTATTTAAGTATCCTGCAGATATTATAGATATGCATGCCAGAGTTAATATTTTTTTTCTTTCCATATGGAAAACGTATTATTTAGGTCTTCCCATTCATTAGTTACGAACAGGGAACTTTTACAATATATGTTGAAATGACTTGTTAAACAATTTTTTTCAAGCTCTTCTCAGATTAAAATACCTGAGACATTAGGAAGGTTTTAAAGTTTTATTAGTTGTATGCACGTTTCTGCTCAAACTTTAAGTAATCTAAAGTTGAAATGTGCAATTTCTGTTTTGGGCCAGGATGTTTGACAATGTTGTACTCAATAAATGTATATGTTTATTTTTTTAACAGTCCTTTTTGGACATTTTAGGTAAAATTCCAGTGTTTTGTCACTGAACTGTACCATTTTCATTGTGTCATTTATGTGCTATTCCTGCATAGCTACTCAGTTACTTTCAAAGAATAGTACTGTTTTATATACAGTAGGAGTCAGGACTTACTAATGAGTGAAGCCTTGACTTCTTTTGTTAATGGTTGACTTGAATTTACCTGCGATGGCTTTTGTTTAAGAAGGTATTCTCAATATAATCATCTTCATTCCCCTTTTTTCTGATAGCAGTTTTGGTAACAATATGTTCAGTTGTGCGGTCTTGGGCTTTTCTGTCCCAGCAACTTCCTCCAACCCAATACCCATACACACCCAGAAGATTAGAGAGTTACTTTATAATGCTTCCAGTGTTCCTTGGGTCTGCCAGTAGGTCTTCTCCCAGTGGATTGTGCCTCGTGCACCCACTGGACATCCTATCTGCATGCACACACCACCTTAAAAGGCTCCACTCTAAGCAGCATTCCTCCCATATTGCCGAGCTATTTACACTGTCATGGAAAGTGAGCCCAGCAACACTGCAATGGCATCACATTATAGCCTCTTCAAGTAATGACTTTATTATTTCAGTCACTACCCAGAGCATGTGACCATTAGTGGAAAAGGGAGTGTACTCTAAATCGACAAAAATGGGATGGACCCAAAACATAAACTATTCAGTAAAATTATTAAATCATCTACATATATTTGATAGTGGAGATTTTGATTGACAATACATTCACTATAGTATTAACATGTAACACGTAGTTTCTTGAACATGGTATCATTACTTGCAACATTATCTAAGACACACTTACTATGGTTTGCACGTGGCATTGGTGGTACATGCTCCTCATATGATTTCTTATTTCCTGTCCTGTCTGCCAACAACCCAAGCATCATAAAACTCTTCCAGTAACATTTTATATTCATTTGTTTCTCTCTCCAAAGTACTTGCCACACTACCATGAACTCCAAACTCGATATATATCACTGACATTGAAGATGCTTTATATTTCATCCTTGATGATATTCATTTTGGATTTTATTTAGATTCAGTCTATCACTTTATCTTCTTATATAATACGCTACCGTGGCTGTTCATTTTTCTGTCCAGGATTTTAAATCACCTTTAGCTCGCAAACCATTTCACCTATTGACTTGAAATTTGGTACACATATGCTACATGACGTCTACTATCCAATGATTTTTATTACTCTTTTATTTTTATTTTATTTTATTGTAGAATCAACTCTCGGCAGTGCGCAGTAGGGCGGCCATGCGGCACATGCGTATGGGCACCACTCTCATTCCCTACCACCTTCGCTAATCATTCTTGAGGCAGATTGAAGACTTAGGTGCCAGCTTAAGTGAGACATTAAAGAAAACGTACTAAGTAATTGCAACACAAAAACTAACAATCAGTTTTAACGCGAAAAGATACCGATGAAACAAGAGAAGAAGCGGGCTGCTAGGGTGGAGATAAGAAGAGCTTCTCAGGAAGTAGTGCGGAGATAGCGGGTGACATCATCCATTCCGCAGTTGCTAAGTTACAAACGCAGCACCCTGAGGCGCTTGTGCTAATCTCTGGAGACTTTAACCATGTAACGCTGGATAAAACATTACCTGCCTTCTTCCAGTATGTGGACTGCAACACCCGGGGAAATAGGACTATCGACCTACTGTATGCAAACGTTAAAGACGCATACAGCGCCACCCCTCTGCCTGTGCTTGGGAAAGCAGATCATAACCTGGTTCTGCTTCAGCCTCACTACAAACCAAGAGTGAAGGCGCTACCTACAACCACACGATCATTCAGGAAGTGGTCCCCTGAGGCAGAGCAGGCTCTGAGAGACTGCTTTGGAACTACAGACTGGGATATACTGCTGGGGTCACATAGTGAGAACATTGAAGAGGCTGTTGACTGCACAACTGATTACATCAACTTCTGTATAGACATTGTAGTTTCAGTAAGAACAGTACGCTGCTATGCTACTAACAAACCATGGATTACAAGTGACATCAAAGGCCTTTTGAACCAGAAGAAAAGGGCTTTTAAAGGCGGTGATCAGCATGAGCTCAAGCGCATGCAGAAGGAACTCCGAGTCCAGCTCAGGGTGGCAAAAGAGCAGTACAGGAGAAAGCTGGAGCAGAAGTTGCAGAATAACAGCATGAAGGAAGTGTGGGATGGGATGAAGATTATCACTGGCTGCAGCTCGAAGTGGGGTGCCACCATCGAGAGAGACGTGGAGAGAGCAAACCAAATGAACAACTTCTTTAATAGGTTTGACCACCCTAACCCACTCTCACCTCGGAGTACTGCATCCTCCAACCATCTTTCTGCTGATACCAGCATAGGTGAGACATCCCCACCCACAATTACAGCAGCGCAGGTGAGCAGAGAGCTGAGGAGACTTCGTGCCAGCAAAGCAGCTGGTCCAGATGGTGTATCGCCACGACTGCTGAAGGCCTGTGCGTTGGAACTGGGGAGTCCTCTACAGCGCATCTTCAACCTGAGCCTGGAACAGAGGAGAGTCCCGAGGCTTTGGAAAACATCTTGTATCACCCCAGTCCCAAAGGTATCACGTCCTAGTGAGATGAATGACTTCCGGCCTGTTGCTCTGACGTCACATGTGATGAAGACCATGGAGCGGCTGCTGCTTCACCACCTGAGGCCACAGGTCCGCCACGCCCTCGACCCTCTGCAGTTCGCATACCAGGAGAAGGTGGGAGCGGAGGATGCCATCATCTATATGCTACACCGATCACCGAGGCAGTGGTGCTGTAAGAATTATATTTCTGGACTTCTCTAGCGCCTTCAACACCATCCAACCTCTGCTCCTTAGGGACAAGCTGACTGAGATGGGAGTAGACTCACACCTGGTGGCATGGATCGTGGACTATCTTACAGACAGACCTCCGTATGTGCATCACAACTGCAGGTCTGACATTGTGGTCAGCAACACAGGAGTGCCGCAGGGGACTGTACTTTCTCTGGTCTTGTTCAGCCTATATACGTCAGACTTCCAATGCGACTTGGAGTCCTGCCACGTGCAAAAGTTCGCTGATGACACTGCTATTGTGGGCTGCATCAGTAGCAAGCGCATCAACCTCTGAGCAAACGAATGATAAACAGAGACAGAGAAAGAGTCTGAAAACTATGAATGTTCAAGTCAAGTGTATTCACTGCACGTTACTGTGCAGTACGCCATTACTGGTATGACATAATACACCTTTTATACAAGTTCACATTTAGTTGGACTGAACCAGTTGTGAACTTGCTCTTATTCAATACAGTGTCATGAAAAATATTGTAGCAGTATTATTTTCTTGGGTATCAATTGAAAATAGGTTACCTCCTATTGCTGGCTAAGTAATAGCGCTTTTCAGTTAAGTGGGTAATATCTATCTTTGAATTAGCCAGCAATGATGTAAACTACTAATGCTACCTATTAATCTTCATTTCAAACAGACTTTAAATGGAACTTTCTTGAGCCTTCATCTGATTTGCTTGGGTGTACTATTTGCTGCCATGCAGCATATTACTGCTTAATAGATTAAAGTCATAACCTTTTCTGTTCAAATTTAGTAAAGTGACGTTTGCTTTCAGAACACCCCACCTCCTCTGCTTTTCCATGTGTTTATTAGTGTTATATTTACAGAACAGCTTAGGCATCTGAGAAGGAAGGCAAAGGACCAGATAGTACCTGTTTGCTTTTGGTTTATGTGGAAAAAATAATTCAGACTTAATTCTGAAACCACAGTTATTTCTAGCTACAACTACAATGACTTTTTAAGAATTAGCATGTTCCCAAATAATCCAAAAAGGAGCAGAAAAAATGCCTTGACCCAACTGCACTCACCATCACACATTTTAAGAAACAACAGTTGTTACATACAGGTTTCCACCATCCCATGTGTTGTGCAATTATACTGATATACAGTTAGGTCCATAAATATTTGGACAGAGACAACTTTTTTCTCATTTTGGTTCTGTACATTACCACAATGAATTTTAAATGAAACAACTCAGATGCAGTTGAAGTGCAGACTTTCAGCTTTAATTCAGTGGGTTGAACAAAAAGATTGCATAAAAATGTGAGGCAACTAAAGCATTTTTTTAACACAATCCCTTCATTTCAGGGGCTCAAAACTAATTGGACAATTGACTCAAAGGCTATTTCATGGGCAGGTGTGGGCAAGTCCGTTGTTATGTCATTATCAATTAAGCAGATAGAAGGCCTGGAGTTGATTTGAGGTGTGGTGCTTGCATGTGGAAGATTTTGCTGTGAACAGACAACATGCGGTCAAAGGAGCTCTCCATTCAGGTGAAAGAAGCCATCCTTAAGCTGCGAAAACAGAAAAAACCCATCCGAGAAACTGCTACAATATTACAAAATCTAGTTTGGTACATCCTGAGAAAGAAAGCAAGCACTGGTGAACTCAGCAACGCAAAAAGACCTGGACATGCATGGAAGACAACAGTGGTGGATGATCACAGAATCATTTCCATAGTGAAGAGAAACCCCTTCACAATAGCCAACCAAGTGAACAACACTCTCCAGGGGGTAGGTGTATCAATATCCAAGTCTACCGTAAAGAGAAGACTGCATGAAAGTAAATACAGAGGGTGCACTGCAAGGTGCAAGCCACTCATAAGCCTCAAGAATAGAAAGGCTAGATTGGACTTTGCTAAAGAACATCTAAAAAAGACAGCACCGTTCTGGAAAAGCATTCTTTGGACAGATGAAACCAAGATGAACCTCTACCAGAATGATGGCAAGAAAAAAGTATGGAGAAGGCATGGAAGAGCTCATTATCCAAAGCATACCACATCATCTGTAAAACATGGTGAAGGCAGTGTGATGGCTTGGGCGTGCATGGCTGCCAGTGGCACTGGGACACTAGTGTTTATTGATGATGTGACACAGGACAGAAGCAGTCGAATGAATTCTGAGGTGTTCAGAGACATACTGTCTGCTCAAATCCAGCTAAATGCAGTTAAATTAATTGGGCGGCGATACAAATGGACAATGACCCAAAACATACAGCCAAAGCAAACAAACAGCAACTGAAAGCCGCTGCAGTAAAGGGCTGGCAGAGCATTAAAAAGGAGGAAACCCAGCATTTGGTGATGCCCATGAGTTCAAGACTTCAGGCTGTCTGTCATTGCCAGCAAAGGGTTTTCAACCAAGTATTAGAAATGAACATTTTATTTCCAGTTATTTAATTTGTCCAATTACTTTTGAGCCCCTGATATAAAGGGATTGTGTTAAAAAATGCTTTAGTTGCCTCACATTATCATGCAATCTTTTTGTTCAACCCACTGAATTAAAGCTGAAAGTCTGCACTTCAACTGCATCTAAGTTGTTTCATTTAAAATTCATTGTGGTAATGTACAGAACCAAAATGAGAAAAAAGTTGTCTCTGTCCAAATATTTATGGACCTAACTGCACACAGGAATATTAATTGATCTGCTCATTGTCACAGGCCAGCAGCCTTTGCTGCATTGTTTTATTTTGTCAAAATATTTCAGTATCCATGAGAGTAATGTTATTTTAAGCTAAAAGTTACAAAATATATTTAGAATGCCTATCTGTTTAGGATCTGTGTCTCATGTTCTAACAGGGAATGTAGTTATAAAGAAAGTAGAAGTCACTGAAAAGTCTGCGTTTTCAATATTCCAGCATGTAGCAGCATCTCATTCTGGAAAGACTACTCTAGGCAAATCTAGTTAGCAAATTTAGGAAGACCATTCTCGAGGATCTTTCAAATTCTCGGAGAGTGATTATCCTTGATTGCAGCATCCTTCTTGTTACAAGAAACAAGAATGTTATTGTCATATGTACAGTAAAAACACATGTAAAAACAATGTAATGAAATTCTTACTTTGCTTGCTCACCTTCATATACAAAGAAAGAAAGACAAAAGAATTATAAAAACAAATAGCAATTACAATTATAAGATTACAAAATAAGGTGCTCACTGCCTGATTACATTCTGCAGCAGTCACTACCATTTATGAGGCTATGAGTTGTGGTTTGGATAGCCTTTAATTTTTAGCATTGTTGAGGAGTCTGATTGATTGGAAAAAAACTATGTGTCAGTCTTGTGGTGCGTGATTTCACACTCCTGTAACGCCTTATGCTTTATGAAAAGCGTGTGTTGAGGAAGAGTATTGTCTCTAATTATGTTTTTAATTTATTGTCTTTAATTGTCTTTATGTCTTTAATTATGTAATTAATCTTATTGTCTACCTCCATTCCTTTTCACAACACTACATTACAAAAGAGGGAGAATTCAGGGTCCCTCAGTTTAGTTGGACCTATTCCTTCAAGGAAATCCAAGAAGACAAACCTGATGTTTGTTGTGGAAAATTTTATTGTGAATTATTAAAAATAATAAGTATCAAAATATTACAAATGTGTTCCACCCTTAAAAATAATATCTGCATGTGCCAAAGGCCTACCTAAGTATATTGTTTTAGGTAAAGGTCAGCAGTTCGCTTCAGTGCAGAAGATCTGCATAAATGGGGGAGCTTGGGTACAGCAGAAACTGACAACAGCCTATCCACCTTCAAACAATTTTTTTCAAGAGCAAATAGAATGTCTTTTTGAAATGTTAATTTCTTCATGTCAGGTCATTAACTAACCCACTTAATCCAGACCAGGATCACGGAGGGTGCTGGAGACTATCCCAGGTAGCATAGGGCACAAGGAAGGAACAGGCCCTGCACACACACACACACCAAACACATACTAGGGCCAATTTAGTGTAGCCAATTCACCTAAGCTGCATGTCTTTAGACGATGGCAGGAAAGCAGAGCACCCAGATGAAACCCACGCAAACAAAGGGAGGACATGCAAACTCCATGCAGGGAGGACCCAGGAGGTGAACTGTTGTGTCCTTACAGCAAGGCAGTAGTGCTACTACTGTGCCATCGTGCTGCCTCTTAATTTCTTCATGACATGAAGTACTTTAATAATAAAAGTGCAGAGAAGTATAGTGAAAATACAAGTCAGACAGGCCAGGTTTTATACAGCATGCTGACAAAGTGTGAAATACTCAGATGGATACTCTGTCTACTTAATTCATCACTCCTTTTTCAAAGCTACATCTAAACTCACCGCTTATGTTAAAACCAACTATTAGTGGTTAGGTCTGCCATAAGTCATTAAATAGTTGTGCAAGGTTGTAAACCAAAGAGAAAATAATAACTGTGGCCAACGTTGAGCCCTACTTTAGGCCTGAGTTATGTTTAGGGGCAAAAATTTGTAGCAGTGTCACACAATTTGGACATATATATAGACTTGAAATGTCTTCTACCCATATAAATATTACTTTTAGAATAAATGTATATTGTATAGTCTCCAAGCACAAAAAATTAATTTATATGCCTTTGTGTCTGTAAACCTTATAATAATAGTAATAGTGGTACTGTTGAAGCACATAGAATAATGTTTTCAATTACTGGAAGTGCAATATTGAGAAATTGTATTTAGGAAGGATTTTTATAGGTGAGGTGTTACGCACTAAGAAAACTACCTTTACACAGTGCTACAAGTAATAATAATTCTTCAAAAACTCTAATGTTCGTAAAAGTTTCTGTACAGTAGCCATGTTCACAAATATGTATTCTCTCATATTTAGTTGCTCCTGTAGTATACACATTTTTAAAGCATTGACCCCAATATATCGTTTCTATGGATTGGAAAGCATTGTGATTAATTTTGTGAATCATTGCAAAAATGAGCACAAAACAGGTATGCTTTAAATGCATTTACATCTAGGCTTAGTTTTTCACAACGTCAACAAATCCAATAATTTGCCAGTTCTCTTTGCAGCACAGACATTATTGAAGTATTAAGGAGATAAAAGTAAACCTTTTAAAAAACGGTGTCCAAATGCATACATTTTAAAAGAAGAAATATGAAAACAGTTTTCATTGGGTGCTCTGCAGTTTAAAGTTACACAAATGATTATAATGGACAGAACAAGAATTATTTACAAAAAGTTATGCAAAGACAAATAATACACACAAAAATCATTGTATCCATGTATATTTTTCATATAAATATTTTTTATTATTTAATGTCAGTAATTCAATTCAATTCAGGTTCTTCTTAATATCCCAGTGTGCAATACAATTAAAAGAAAAAAGTAATTAATTTATGAACGCAAAACATAAAGCTGTGACATAAATTGAGCAAAATCATATTATTTTTATTTTTATTTTTGTTTAGCACTCTTCACTGAGTGCATGATCAGAGTGCTATAAAATGTTCACAGGGTAAGTACAATTACAAACTTTACTAATTACATGATGAACACACATAAAGATAAAGATTAGGTAAAACATACAGTAAAACATAGCAAACTGAAACTGAATGATCTGATAGGATCCTAAAAATGTATGTTCTTTAATATTATCAGTGAGATACAACATATTAATTTATTTGGTATAAAACACACAGAAAAAAAATACTGTATGTAAAAATACAAGGTCTGTCTAGAAATCAATAAGATGGTTGTTAAGTAGACTTTTGTTGTAAAAATTATATTACACATTACCCCTGTCTTCTTCAAAACAGATTCCTTTTGAAACAACACACTGTCTTCATCAGTCCATCCATCCCTGGAATCGTTATTCAGCATTTTCTACTCTGTGACTCTTTAGATGTTTTGCTACATTTGAAAATGGCATGCTTTTAGGCAATTCCTAAACTTCATGAAAAGAAAAGCATTGCGCTGTGACAGATCTGATGAATGCAGTGGCAGTGGATGTGATGAAATTTGCACGGAGGCCAGAAGTTTCTGACAACACACAGTGAATGAATGCATTACATTGTGGAGGACCCACATTTTGGCAATTTAGGTTGAAGTCAGTATTGTGCCAATAAAAAAGTGAAAAAAAAGAACTTGAACCTGTACTAAAACCTTACCTACATATGTCTTCTTACAACATTTAGCTTTTGCACTGTACCTCGGTGATTTTCTACAGAAAATGTGATGGAATAATTTATTTTTGTGACAGGGTCAGCAAGGCATACTGTTAGTTATTTTAATGACTATTTAGAATACAAAAGATTAAGGAAGTTGTAAGAAGTCTTTTTGTGTCCAAGAACAATCAAACCATGGGCTGCTAGGTGGTTATAGATACAGGGGTGCTACAGCACATTTTAAAAAATCGACCTTATTAATTTCACAACAGAATCTGTAAATGCAGGGAGGTTTTAATTGCATCACTGTACATTAATGAAATTCTTGTTTGTTAAATCTGTTCTGCCAAAATTGTAAATAGTTTTTATAGAAGTAGCTTGGGCAAAATAAAATCATTGTAAATCTTTTTATACAAGATGGAGTGTATAAAACATTATTTTACAGCACTTTCTAGCTTTCATGACCCCAGTTTTAAATGAGCTTTATGGAAAAAGTGCAGTGTTTTCTAATATTGGCTACATGCAAAACTTAAGAAATTAACTATCAAAACTAATTTTCCTTTTTGATAATTATCACATGTCATGTGTGAGACTTGATCTCAGTCTGTACCCTCTACTGTTAGTATAAACTCTAATATCTGGACATATCTCTTATTAGTATATAGATGGTGGTTTCAAAGGATTCTGCTTCTTAAAAACAATAAATTAATAATAACTTGATGGATCACTTCAACAATTCTGGGGAAGTGATGCACTGCTAGGATATTTATGAACATTATGAAAGCTAGCGGTTTCAGAACAGCAACTTTACAGGTGACATTTTGATTGCTTCTGCTTTTTACCTTTTCAGGATGCACTTGTTAAAAGAATACCCTGCAAGACCAACGCCCCCTCTGGGTCTTTTTTTGCCCGTGACAACACTGCCAACTTTCTGGCTTGGTGCCGAGAAGTCGGTGTTGGGGACACTTGCCTGTTTGAGTCAGAGGGTTTGGGTGAGTGCTGAATTTTATGTGCTTTCATTTTGCGGTTGTGTAACCGAAGGTTTGAACCAAGAAAATACATGGCAAGACTTTACCATCTAGTAATGTAGTAAGGATCTTTTTATTCTGTGGCACCCATATAGTGAATGTATTTCAAGGTTGGATAATGGATGGATGGATGGATATATGAGCAATATTAATTCTTTATGTATTTTGTAATGATTCAACATTTCTCTCACACTTCAAAGACATACAGAGCTGTGATCTTGTATCTCTTTAAAACTCTAAAGAGTTATTGTGGACCTTAAACACAGTACTGCTTACTGTATATAAATATTCCTAAATTTAGTTTTGGTATTTTTCATTGGATGTGTTGAACTAAGTACAATCATAGCAGACTCCTTCCCTGATTAGACATAATAATATATATATAATAAAAAGACATTTAATTAAAGCTAAGTGTGATGCAGCTGGTCACAAGTTATTCAAATGTAAAATATATTGTAGGACAATTTGAAGCAAAAGTAAAATCCTAAAGCAAAAATAATGAGCAATTTGTAATGGATCATGAAGTGTGCCATGCTTAAGATCACCCTAAGTATTTATGGCATGAATAAGTAGTAGTGACTATAGAAAAAAAAACTTATAATAAGCTGTGATTAATGGTTCACTTTCTATTAGAAAGTAAACCATAACAATGCTGTGTTATATAATTTCTTAACATAAAGCTATAAATGACCATTACTTTGTAAACTATGCATTCAGTGAAAAATATCAAACTATAGATTAAGTTAGCAGTATACTCAGTGTATAGCCTCCGGTTTCATGCGACTCCAAGCAGGAAAGCCTGCGAGTTGAAAATTAGTTGATACTTCATATAAATATTGCTAGAATGGTGCTTCCAGCCAATCAATGCACATTATGAAATAAAGTTACCTGTTCTACTATATTGGTCTCAATTTAAAACCTGTATGCCTATCCCATTAAACTTGGCCATCTACCATTTGATTAATCTGAAGTATGCCTTATTGTTTTTTTAGGAATACAGCTCTGATGTATAACATTCTTTTAACTTTTAATTTTTTATTAGACCATTTACAGTACTTCATCATAAGTACTTAAACAATAAGAAGATGCAGCATTACTCCTGCAGGAAAAAATTGTTTTGATGTGGCCATCTTCTTAAAGCAGGCAAAATGGTTTGGATAAAATTACTCTATTCTAGCTGTCAGTTTTAAAGTGGAGCAAAAAACAATAATGCAGCTAGGCCTCTGTTCAAGCAATGTCATGGAATGGAAACTGGGCATTTACTGTACTTTTGTAGTAACAAATTATGCAATTATAAACAGGAATTATATGTTGATTTCAGCTGCACTCGGGTCCCAATCCAAGTAGTTCATTGTGTGGTGGGTACAGCAACCAGTGCTCCCCACCAACCAATATTTATTTTGAAAAACTATACTCTGACATCCAAATTTATACTTGAGTCATAAAAGATAACATTAAAAGCGGTTGACTTCTGACAGACCACAAGTTTTTAAACTGGTATCTGCCTTCTTCCTTCACCCTGTTCTCTTGAATCAGGATGTATTGTTTTGTGACAAGTATTTAAGAAGATTGGCCAGCATTTCATAGGTTTAAAGGTATAAATACAAATAGAAAAGATCAGAAATGTGACACAGTGGACTGAGTAAACGGATTTATACAAGACAAAGCAAGCGATCAAAGTCTTAATGTGTCCATAAATGATGCCCTCTTTTCCGTCAGAGCTGATATTTTGTAAAGGCACATGCTGTTGACACAATAGACTCCTGCAATAGAGATGAAAGGTTTCCTTTATTTTCTGAGTGAGTTGTCAGCACTCCGATGGAATAAACTCCCAGCTCTGTATAAAATCCTCCAATAGCCTTTTGACAGTTCAACAGAACACTTATCTCCCACACAACTGGTTCACTTCTATGGTTGGAAAGAGAAAGTCTTTCTTTATACTGTACAGCTGAATGGGATTTTCTAGTTTCTTATGACATGTCCTATTTTTGCTGTTTGGAAGTGTTTCCTTTGGATACTGCTAAGGGCAAAATCAAGTTAGAAAGGGAATGCTGTTCTTGAGCAAGTGAAGTGACTGGTAGATGACTTCCAGAATTACTTGTTTAAAGAACTAAACTTATTATGGGTTTTGGCATGACTTGAGAACAGCCTTTGATATTACAGTCACTAATCACAAAATCGGTGTTTGCTTACACATTTTTAAAGAAAACAGCAGATGTACAATACATATTTGAAATTCTTAATGTTTACATTTCCTTCTACGGTAACTAAATTTGCAAATCATTTTACAAACTTACTTTGCTATTTGTGCTCCAATACTATTAAATGTTATGGAAGAGTAAATATTTTGACAAGGCAGAAGTGGATCAAGGTTATCTGGTACAAGAAGGAAAATAGACAAATGACTCCAAGTTGAAATATTTCTATTTAAATATGGCCATTTGAAAGTTTCAGATTTAATGAGACTATCCAGGTTAGCATTAAAGGATAATGCAAAGATGGAAATCAATCCAGAGACCATAGACTATAAAAAAAATTGTGCACATTATATCAAAATTATTTTTTAAATATCTTATTAAGTATTCGATCTAATTAATTGGCACACTACAATTAATGGATAAGTTTAACATTTTCTTCACAATCATGGTATGCATTAATTTACAACATTAAATATTGTTCTAAAGTGAAGCATTTTATATATATTATAAAAAATTCCTAGCTTGCTCTTGCACATTAAAATGCAAGTGAGGGGTACTGAGTGAAAATGTGAAAACAGAACTTACTGAATACATTCAGTTTGAAGCAACAAAGGTTTCAATTTAAGAAAACATGCCTTATGCATTTCTGATGTATGGTTGTGACAACAAAAGTTAAATGGTAGGAATACTTTTTATCATAGATTTGTGGTACTATTTTCTTCAGGTAAGGATACATTTACTATTCACTTGTCTGCTCGCAGTGCCCATGGTGGGTGGAGTTTTAACATTTTCCATGGACACAGCCCTACTTCTGGCACACATATGGCAGTTTATTCACACCACTCAAAAACACAATGTTGCAATATTTTGCAAAGATATTAAATCCTGCTGTATCATCTCTGTACACATTCCGTATATACTCACGGATATGTTCTCCCGCGGATAAGTCTGGACTTGATTGTACCGTATAATTTCTGATATTTTATAATGTCGGTCATAAAAGTCAAATGTGGAAAACTCACGCTATTGGTCCAAGAGTTTATGATATGCTAATGCGCACCTGAGAGAGTAACCATGGAGCACACTGCCTTTTTTTTTTTCTTTGTACTGTGCCTACGTGACTACACGGTAATACCCAAACTATTCCAAAGCAGTGTTTGCACTGTTTTGTGTGTCTCACACCCTCATACATCTTTATCTACGATGGAGCGTTCGATCAGAAGAAAATATAAAGCTGGTTTTCAATTAAACATCATTGAAATAGCAAAATAAATTTGTAACTGCGCACCTGCAACAAAATTCGATGCGTCTGAGAAACTGATGCAAGATTGGAGGAGGCAAGAAGATGTAAAAAAAAAAAAAAAGTATCGCATTTTTGAACGAGCATATAAGTTGGGGTCTGATTTTATGATCGATTTTTCGTTATTCAAGATCCGACTTATATGTGAGTATATACGGTATGTGCTTCACGAGTCTAGGGACAGCTAGTGAGAGAAGCTGAGCATGCAAACAAGTGGCAAAAACTAAAAAGACGTTCTAGGCATCCATTGTTTTAATCAAGTTAATATTTTGT
The DNA here is from genome assembly GCA_026402145.1 of Polypterus bichir lapradei. Taxonomy (NCBI): domain Eukaryota; kingdom Metazoa; phylum Chordata; class Cladistia; order Polypteriformes; family Polypteridae; genus Polypterus; species Polypterus bichir. Next base: position 48,739,667 of record JANRMT010062854.1, read on the forward strand.
AAGTTTAGTTCAGATGCTTTAATTTAAGCAGAGTGGAAGCACAGAGCTGCCATTCCTGCCTCACAGCGTGAGGTTTTGAACATTCTCCCTATTTATTTACAGATTGAGTGTGCTTAACTTTGTAAGTTTATCTGTTGTTACAATGAATACCGAAAAAAATTCTGTAATACTTGTCAGTTACTAATAACTTTAGTCCTTCATGGGATGTGCAGTAAATTATATCCATCCCCTTTTTCTTTTATATAGCTTGTTATAAATGAAAGCGTAACGGACAGTAATTCACATCTGAATAAATGAACATTTAATAATGTGAATAACTGTTTCTGGCGATGATTTTTCTAGGTGAAAAGTGAATGTTGGAAGAAACTGTGCTTCCTTTTAAAATGAATTAGTCTCACAAAAATGTTTTTCATGTTTTGCTTTTTTCCTTCTTAAAATGACATTGTTTTACAGTATGTGTGCAATCTTAAGACACCCATCAATACTTGATAACACGTTTGGCTTGAAAATATGGATTTATTCAGTAAGTTAAAGGCTGTTCTTTTCAGTTTCAACCCCAAAACCATTCGGCTGTTTTAAAAGAAATGAGCAGGCTAGGTATTTTTTTAAAATTTATAAAAAAAATGCTTCAAACACAATTTTTTCTGTTAAATTAATATATGCTATACCATGATTGTGAAGAAATAACTTAGACCTGAAAATACTGAACTTTAAAGGAATTCAAGAATCCTCATGTTGTAATGGAAAAAAGATAAATATGTAGTACAATATAAAAACATAGTCTGAGTAATGAAAAACATGTTTCCATATAATGAAAACATTGAATTTGAAATCTGTAACAATCTTTTGGTCCATTTCATTTACATTCCAATGCTTGACAACTTAAATTGTTGGTATTTTTTTTAAACTATTTCATATTTAAACTTTTTATTTTTGAAATAGGAGAATCCATGAAACACCAATTAAAATGAGATTGTTCTTTTTTCATTCTCCCTGTATCCCTCCAGTAGCATGATAGGAGCTGATGGAAGCCTTATAACCACTGGAGAAGGGCCCTGTCCACAGAGCAGCTAAGGTGGATTGGTTATTGTGTGTGCATGACCATGTGTGTCTAAACATCACTTGTCTAAAATGTGTTGTCATATCACTTCTTCTGGCTTGTTTGTTTTTTCCATTATGTCACATTATGGTGGAAGCTAAAATTTGTACCTAAATTCATTTTTATACATGGGTGTGGTTTTGTAATGCAACCATCAATTCTATTATGTTTAGAGGAAGCAAACTACCTGCTGAAACAAACAAGTTAAATCCAGAACATGTTACTGTTCAACCATAAGACAGGGTTTTGCTTAAAGTTTCAGGTTTATTTCTGTTCCTTCATTGTTTCTTTTTATTAATTGCACTGGTTGCAAAGCCATTGACATATGTGAAGGCAACTGTGAATCTCATGGAAGTTTCTGATTTAGCTGTAGGTATATAGTGTGTCATAATAAATGGGGATTCTCTTTGTTCCAAAATCTTTATCCAATGCACTACACTCAGCTTGGCACAATGGTTTTTAAAGTATTTAGTAGGAGGAGATGGTGTTCTGAATGATACAAAACTTGTTTTTAAAAGAGATGTTGTGTGTAATTGCTCTTCTTATTACCTTTTTCATTCATATTTTTATATATCAAACTGTTCAAACAAAGTCTTAAAAGAGATTGTTTGGATAGTCTTCATGTTAACACTAGTTGGGTATACAAAACCAATTTGTGTAATGCATGAAGTACAAGAGTAAATCAAAGAGTAAAGGTAATTTGAAAATTATGTGCATGGTAATTGCAACAGATAGAAGCTGACATAGTACAACATATTTGTGATGGCTTATGAGTATTTTAAACACATGCAGCACAGCATTCTTCCTTTAATCTAGTCAAAGCCAAAGTCAAATGAGTGTGGATGCTCAGCTCCAGTATTACAACATTGTTCAACTACACATTGTAGTGAAATTTCATAAGGCAGAGGGAGTGAAACGTTCTGAATTTCACCAAAGGATGTTAGCTCAGTATGAGAATGAAAACAGCAAAAGTTTATGAATGGGTAGAAAGGTTTAAAGCGAGAAGAACAAGTGTAACCAATAAAGCTTGATCTGGTCAAACATCAACATTGCACACATAATTCCACATGTAGGCAAATGCTTTCATCAGAGAAGATGCTATAGTGTATGATGACTTGGGGTATCATAGGGTTTATCCATGATGGGTGCCTAAACAGTTTACTGATCTGCACAAGGCAATGCCCTTCGCTGAATTTCAGTTGATTTCACTCCCTCTGCTCAAGGAAATCTCACTACCATGGCGCATCGTTCAACAATGGTGCAATTCCACAGTGGAACATCCTTGCTAATTTGACCTTGGCTTCAACTACACAAAGTTCTGCGCTGTGCGTGTTCGAACTACCATAAGCCATCACAAATGTGTTGCATAGTGTAGCTTCTATCTGTTGTGGTTACTGTGTAATTTTCATATTCCCTTTACTTTTTGATTTACACTTGTACATGATGAATTGTCTGTTTGCATTACATGTATTCACTAGTAGATAAAGTTCACTTAGCCTAACATTCCCTCACAGAGAGCCAATATGTGATTTTATTGATAGTTGTATATGATTTTCAGCTTTCAGAACCATGATGAACTGCTGGTAAGCCTATTCTATGGCACAAATAATTTTTTATAATCATAAAAAACATGTGCTCTATAAGTGTAACACCTAAGAAGAATAAAATGTTGTCCTCCAATGCATTTAATTGTTAGTTTGATGAACAAACCTTCCTTCCCAATTTGTTACAGGCTTTTTCAGGGAAGGAAGAGTAGTTACTGTTAGGGTAATTTTATCAGAGTTCTGTAGAGTCCTGCCAAATTTATTTGCTGTTTTTTGCCATTTGGACTTGATTTGGTTTTTCCTTCATACTATTTTGCATAATAGCATGAGAAATACATAAGAGTACGTAAGTACGTAAGAGTTGTACAGGATATGTACGAGGGAAGTGTGACAGTGGTGAGGTCTGCAGTAGGAGTGACGGATGCATTCAAGTTGGAGATGGGAAAACATCAGGGATCGACTCTGAGCCCTTTGTTATTTGCAGTGGTGATGGACAGGTTGACAGATGAGATTAGACAGGAGTCCCCATGGACTATGATGTTTGCTGATGACATTGTGATCTTTAGCGATAGTAGGGAAGCAGGTTGAGGAGACCCTGGAGAGGTGGAGATATGCTCTAGAGAGAAGAGGAATGAAGGTCAGCAGGAACAAGACAGAATACATGTGTGTAAGTGAGAGGGCAGTCAGTGGAATGGTGGGGATGCAGGGAGTAGAGTTGACGAAGGTGGATGAGTTTAAATACTTGGGATCAACAGTACAGAGTAATGGGGATTGTGGAAGAGAGGTGAAAAAGAGAGTGCAGGCAGGGGTGGAATCGGTGGAGAAGTGTGTCAGGAGTAATTTGTGACAGATGGGTATCAGCAAGAGTGAAAGGGAAGGTCTACAGGACGGTAGTGAGACCGGCTATGTTATATGGGTTGGAGACAATGGCACTGTCCAGAAAGCAGGAGACAAAGCTGGAGGTGGCAGAGTTAAAGATGCTAAGATTTGCATTGGGTGTGACGAGGATGGACAGGATTACAAATAAGTATATCAGAGGGTCAACTCAAGTTGGACGGTTGGGAGACAATGTCAGAGAGGCAAGATTGCTTTGGTTTGGACATGTGCAGAGGAGAGATGCTGGGTATATTGGGAGAAGGATGCTAAGGATAGAGCTTCCAGGGAAAAGGAAAAGAGGAAGGCCTAAGAGAAGGTTTATGGGTGTGGTGAGAGAGGACATGCAGGTGATTGGTGTGTAGCAGTGCTACTATTAGTGAGAACTGCATCTCCCAGCAGTCCCTGCAGGGGCTGTTGGGGTCAAAAGTGGTCAAAGGAGTTTAAAAGGAGGGCAGGTGACGTTAACTGTCAGACTGCCTTCTGTTAATTAAGTCATATTTAATCGCTGTGTCCTGGATTGTATTCGTTGTTGGGGTCTGGATCATCTGTCTACCTGTGTGCTGAGGACTGATTTTGGATTTATTGGCTTCCCCGCAAGAAAAGGAGCACTCCCGAACTGTCCATCTGTCTTCACCCTTACAGTGTCTACTTATGGGACTGTTTTTTCCTTCCCTTTCAACATACAGATCTTTGGACTTATTCTTGTCATCTCTCATTACATCTGGTTTGGTATTCCATGGACTTTGCTGTGTGGTGTTTGTGTTTATATGTTTAATGTAATATCGCCAAAGGGGTACAGGGGTGGTATTATTGTTTTCATTTATATTATTTAATTTCATTGTATTCTTAATTGTCCTTATTTCCCAGCACGCTTTATTTTGTCTCCGTTTGTGACTGTGTGCGGGCGGGCCAAGGCTGGGAGCATCCCTGGGATCCTCTATAAAAAATAAATAAATCACTGTCAGCTTGACGGTGTAAATCTTAGCGGCATCTGACCGCTACAGGTGTAACAGAACTAGATGTAGAGAACAGAAAGATTTGAAAGAAGATGATCCGCTGTGGAAACCCCTAATGGGAGCAGCCGAAAGAAGAAGAAGAAAGAAGAAGCATGAGAAATATATGTTGTAAACCATAGAAAGCCCATGTTTTGATACCACATGTCACCTAATGTCCTGTTTCAGATTGCATATATGAGATGTTTCAATGAAAGCCAGTGCAATGTTTGCCAGAGAAGTCCTAAGGGCCTACATGGTGGCTGTCATTAAGGGAAATATCAGTAATATGATGGAAGTGAACCACAATCATATTAATTATATTTATACATTTTAATTGCTGCTTTGTTAGTAAAATATTAGTCATTTACTGTGGACATTTAAGCTGGACAGAGCCTCTGATGACTGAATACTGTCATATGTATTATTAAGGGATTCATGTCTGAGAATTACTGGACACTTTTTAAATAAATAATTCTGAAATATGCCACTAGTCATCTCTGTTGACATTTATCAGAGTTTGTCCTTCACCAAAGAATATGCTCATTTTCAGGAAAAATGTTTGCTTCTGCTCAATTCCAGTTGAAAATCTCTTGGGATACTTAGTTTTGAATGTTTAGACAAACCCTGTTACTCTGTGTACTATCTCATCCTTCCCTTTCATTTATGCATAAGCAAATTTTAATGAAAATGTGTACCTGTAACTTGTGGAAACTACAGTTGAGTGATGATAGGATGAAACTTACTAAACAGTTCAGGGTGGGTAGTTTTGTAGTGGAAGGTTTTGGAAGACCCTTATTGCAAAGATACATTTAACTTTTTTTTTTGATAGTCAGCATTTATAGCAGTATATGCAAGCTATTGCAGATTTTTCATATTTGCATTTGTTTGTTTTTTTGTTTTAAATTGATTGGCTTATAGAATATGTGTTGCACTAAGATTTTCCTAAGGCATACAACATTTCATATGTCATAGTGTAATACCACATTTTATTCCTAATTCCACTGATTCTAAAAATTTCTCCATCAGTACATTTAACACTGAAATTCAGATTTTTTGCATTGATTCATACAGTTTTTGCGACAAAGATGTCTTAATGTTACTTTGTGCAGGTCACCTAAGCTGTTTCATTTATGACTCTTTTACACCAAAACATGTTTTGCTTTTCATCTAGTGCCAGCCTTGCAAAGGTTTTACAGATCTCTCTCACTGAGAATTTGACCATTTGTTTCTGAGTTTTACAAGAAAGCAATTGAAACATTTGATTAAATTTAAGCCTATAGAGATAGTTATCGTAACTTTCATAAAGCTTTGGATCATTTACCCAAGACAGAGCAATATACAGTTGGGTGCTGAATGCTTTTATAAATTTTGCTGGAAAAAGCTATAATAAAATAAAGGAAGAGTGCTAAAATAATTGATCAGAGCTGGCAGAAATGGGGTAACACATAAATAAATTAAAGTGTAATGCATAATTGCAAAAAAAAACTCATGAAATAAAACAGTATCCAGATTGTATCAATGACACTGGTTTTCATACTAATATTCTCCTTTGAATTTTTAGTTATTTTATTACTTCGTAACTTGTTTCAGATATAGCGTTTGTTATTTATTTTCATAGTAGTGCTTTTGAGTTCAGCGATTTGTCCATGAGTGTACAGATGTTGTGTTTACATTGTCAAATTAGTTACAAATTAATCAGTCAGTCAGTCATTTTCCAACCCGCTGTATCCTAACACAGGGTTACGGGGTCTGCCGGAGCTAATCCCAGCCAACACAGGGTGCAAGGCAGGAACAAATCCTGGGCAGGGCGCCAGCCCACTGCAGTAGTTACAAATTAAGTAAAGGATAACATTAAGGTTCAATTTTTCATATGCAGTCAGTCCTGTGATACTATTATCAGTCTGATTTAATTTAGGCCAGGTTTGTAATATTTATGTCATGTAATGTGTTTAGCGTATTCCTGCTACAGTTTAATCCTATTAGGGGTTCAAATCTGCAAGTTCAAAATTCCCAGCTCTTGTGCAGAGTACATACAAAAGTGTGTAACTTACCTTGCTAAGCTAAAAAACATTTTTTTTTTCCTGGAAGCTCTTTAATAGTATACATCAGTGAAGAGGTTTGTTACATCACTTAACCTTTTCTAACAGAGTCTCTTTTGGGCTGCATCATTCATTTAAGAGATTCATTATATTTTGTAAGATTTTAAAATTCACAAACAGGATACAGACATACAATTTCAAATTTGAACTGGCTTTACATACTGTATTATATAGAAATTCTTGGAAATTATTATTGGATCATTATTGTCATATGTACTGAATGATTATACCATGAAACATCTGTCTTTAGTATCTGAAATAACTAGCTTGTGTTGAGCAAGGTCTTCCTCTCCATGTAGTCTCAAAGCATATTTCTTTCTTAACATTCAGTGACAATTCTTAAAATTCAGATTCAAATGAAATTCCAAACCCTCCAGAATATATATATCTAATACATGTATGGGCAGAATTTTCCAAACACTTGTTTTCTGTATAAAATGTAACAGAATGCTCAGGATTTTCTTCAGAAAAGGTAACCCATATTGATAAACTCATTATTCAATACACAAACCATTGCTTTTCTTTTCAGATTTGTTCTGAAAGTTTTTTTTATCTTTTGTTTATAGTTTCACGTTAAATAATATATGCTTCACTGGTTGGTTGTGTTATTGATGTACAGTATGTTTATATTATTGGCTTTAAACAATGCATTGATTTCTTCTTTGTAAAGTCTGTTGCAACAGTTATTAATTGTTTAGCTTTTTTTTTATTTCACAGTCCTTCATAAGCAGCCCAGAGAAGTGTGTCTCTGCTTACTGGAACTGGGAAGAATAGCATCCAGGTAAAAAAAAAAAAGTAAAAATATATATAATAATATTTTTGTATGTACTATGTGTGTGTGTACATAATTTATGAAATTATAAAGTATACATGCATGTGCAAAAGGAAAAGAAGTTACAAAGTTTTGACTGTGTAGAGTTTATTAAATTTGTCTCTATCATTTAGACACACATAATGACAGTTATACAGGCAAAACATTATGTATCTTACCTTCTTTTCTGTTTTTTTAGTATGGGAATAACCCTTACCTTTATACATGTACATGTATATAACATGTTTTCATACAAAATTATACCTCAGCATGCTTTCAATATAGTAAAAGAAAAATTACAATTATAAAAACAAATAAAAATAGCAATACAAATAAATATGTAGTTTACAGTATGTATAATCCTGCACATTTGCTTAAGTTCTTCTATCTTAATAGTCCCTTTTGCGTAAGGAAGCTGACATTTTTTTTTCCTTCTACAGCAAAGGTAGCCTTTTAAATGTTTTTAAAATAAATACAATAAAATTACAAACTGAGCTGACATGTGGTGCAACAGATGGCATGTATGACTGCTGTGCTTTATTGACCAAGCTCTTTCCATCATGGCTTCTCATCTCAACTGAATGTAAAATATTCAGATGCTAGTAACGTAGGAAAGCGATGTTAATATTTTAAAAGCACAACCCTGCTTGTTTAGGAATGTTAGCAATAGGCCCATCTTCCAAAATAAATAAATTTCAGGCGGGCAAAGGCACATCTTGTGTGCAGTTGTTCAAATAATAATCTATTTAGTTTATGTTCTTTCACTCTACCGTGCCATGCAGCTACCACGGTTGAAGAAACCGAGTGCTGGGGTTTGACTAGGTGGACAATGAGCTATCAGCCTTCCCTTAAAAGAATTTCAGTATGGCAGAAGCCCAAGATGTGATAGTTAGTTTTGATAGTATTCAAACTAAAACTAGTGGTGTCTTACTGTTATGATTATATACTGCTGCCTGGCACAAAGGTTCCCCAGTCTTTTGTTTTAACATGCTTCTCATACCAAAGTAAATATTTCACTAATTTGATGTGAACTGAAAATATTTAATTTTCTGTGATACACACAAAATTCCTCAGAGGAAAAGCAATGTGGCATATTGTGGTGAACTATAGGTATATGCTGGTTGGATTATGAAAAAAGAGAAATGTGTTTTGTAAACCTTCATGTCCCTATGCATTAATGAAAGACAGAGAGATGATAATGTGATAACCAAATGTTTATCAGATAGTTTTAACATGCTCCTACATATCAAAAAACTTATCCATGTTAACATGAAGGATGTCAAATTTATTTTTTCCTCATTTGATCTGATTTGTAAAAACAATGGAGAGAAGAAGACCTCACCTCCCCTGGAATAATACTAGAAAGTGTAGTACTGTGCTAGAAATATTAGAAAGATCTTACTGTTTCAATCTTGTCCTGTCATTAAGAGCAGATTGCTTTTAATGTTCAATGTTATCTTTGCTGAGGGCTATTTGAAACAAAGAAACTAAATTCTGACATATTGTTTTGAGAAAGGAGGATGGTGAAAAAATAAAGAAACTATTCTTATTAATTGGTAATAATATTTATAGACCTAAATCTATAATATTTAAGCAGAATGAAAGCTCATCCCAGGCAATCCTCAGAACATGTTAATGTATTACATAAATAACACACAATATAAAAATATTTTGTTTTTTGTGAAATGTGAACTAAACAGTGTTTGTCTTTGTCATAAGTGACAATTCATCAGGTCAACTAACTTAAAACTTATCATACACGTCTCCCTTATATCCAAAATGAAATTTTCTTTCAGACATGTATTCCTCCTCAACAGTTATACATCTCCATTTGCCTCCTAAAAGCTATATCATCTTGGTCTAAGAGTTGTGTGATACATTGACTTTCCCCTGTGCAGTAAACAGCTTGGTCACTTGCAGGGGTTAGTCCAAAACTATACTGTCATATCTTGGTAGCAAGATTTGTTTAGATAAAATCTATGATAAATCCTTGCATCTAGATGTTTACCTTCAGTGCAAGTTCCATCATTTTGCAGTCCACTCTAGTTGGGTATCCCGTGGCAAGGTACCATAAAGGCTAATCTGCAGCAATTCTAAAGAAATGGAATTTGATTAGTACCTCAACAATATTTCCAGCAAACTCAGTTCGGAAAATACAAATTAACTGAAAGAAATTGTCCTGTTGACTAGTTACATGAGACTTAATTAAAGAAGATGAAAAAATAGCATTGGGAGTAAATAACATGAAGGGAATGTATTTGTATGCTCAAGACTATAGACAATTGACAAAGTAAATTCGAAAAGCTAGTCAAAATGTGTAGGCCCATATAATGGTTGTTAAACTGGCTGGACATTTTATTGTTATCCATCAGAATGTATTGTATTCCTTATTGCACTGTAATCTCTCTCTGTCTCTTTATCTGTCTCTCTCTCTCATTTTACTTTAGGTTTCCTTCTTACCTAGATATTTACACAAATAACGAAACTGTTGTCCATGTTCATGTCTCTATATATTTTTTAAACTTTTCTAAAGTTTGCACCTCTTTAGCATTTGTGGTCACTTGCTCAAAGTTTATTGTCATACTTCAGCTGCATTTGCCTAAGAGGTCTGGGGACATTTTGCACCACTACACTGAGCAAGGAATCTTATTTTTAAATCATTAAATGATTGTGCCTGCTTGTAGGAGGCAAATGATGAAGTACAGTAGCAGTCAAGGGTCTTGTTTGTGTGTGTGCTGCATAGCAAGCACTTATTTAAGCAGAATCTTGTTGGTTAGCAATTTTACTGCAGATGTAGCCATATTTTTAGCTTTTGACGTTAAACCACTTATTCTCCAGGTTTTTTTTGGGAAGCTACTGGTAAACTCTTATAGTCAGCACTTCTAATACATCATGCAAATGTTTGAAATAAAAATAGTCCTAGTAAACTAAACGTAGTACTGTTGAATTAAAAATGCTAAAGGAAAGTAGAATTTTAGTATATACTTTCTATGAATTTTATCATTTATCAAACTTAATACACTTCATTGTGTTCTGTTTTTTCAATGCTGATGTTTTAAAAATAATTTACAGTAATTTATGCATCAGATTTGTTTTCAAATGTCTTTTTATGGATTTGTATGTACTTTATGCTCCTTACATTTGAGGGTATCATTTTATATTAAATTTCTATTTAAATCATAACATAGAAAGCATAAGAAACAAAGGTAAGCACCCCCTGTATAAATTGTTCTTAAATTGTAACTGCACATGCTTTGAAATGGGCCCCTGACTTAATTAAACATACTGTTATTTCCCATACTCTACTTTTATTTTGTCAGTCCAGAAATACCACGTTTTAATTGATGTTTAAGAAATGTGTGTGCGTGTGTTTCTCTTTTGAAATGGGCTGAATATGTTTTTTCTAATGCTTTGTGTTAGGAGCCTGATGTAGTATGTACAGTATGTGGTTGATTTTGATTATATATTTGGCAATAGCGCTGAAGTAACTGCTCCTTTTTAACAGTCATTGTTTTTTGTAGCCCTGTTTACTCTATTTGCATACAATTTAGAGAGCTAACTGCATAAAAATGTCACATTTAAAAAACTAACATGAAAAAAGTGTCCTATTTATGAAAGTGTTTAAAAAAATAAAAACTTTTCTATGTTTCAAAAGTATGCTACAAGATTAGAGCAGAAAATGTTCATTTAGTTTAACAAGCAGTTCAGTTTAAAGCAAAACTGTTTTACTAAATTATGAAATTATCTAGAGTTAAACATGAAGCTTCTAGGTCTCTACAGTACAGAGTTTAAGAACAAGTGTTTTATAACTTATAGCTGTAAGTGTGTGCACACCCACTACTATGCATTCCTTGCTGTGTTTGTGCATCAACACATCATTCATAATTAAGTAATTTCCCTCTTCTGAACTGTCTTCCCTCAAGTCTGTTAGCTTTGGCATGATAAGCTGCTCTATTGAAACAAATACCTCTCTGAGATGATCTGCAGATAGTGGCTCAGGTTTGCTTTACAATATTATCAAATTCAACAGTTTGGTGACATTGATATTTGCTGTCAGCAGTCTTTGTGGGGGAAATATATATCCTGAATTCCTTTTTCTGTTGAGGATACTGTATGTTTAGTTTTTATCTTCTTAGAACTATTTCACTTCTGTGCCAGCAAAGTATTTATAGTACTTCTAGTATCCCCTCCCAATAAATATACATCAAGTCAGAGATTAGTGTTCTGTACTCTTAGGGCAATGTGTGTTGCCAATCCCAGTGTGCCTTTTCCTCCTTCACGCAGGGGATTTTTGCTACCTGCTACCTCTTTCCATTGCCACCCTTTCTTCTTGTCAACTAGTTGCCTGTAGGACAATCCATCATAATTTTAAAGTACAATTATTCTGATCAGTTGCAATTTTACCTTTACTTATTATTCTCTTGTACTTTATAGCTTTAGACAAGCTACAAACAGAGTGAAAAAAACCTGAGAAAACTCTGGAGCGGAGGAGCAAAGAATACCTCAACTTAAGATTTACAGCTTGCAGCCGGTGTCCAGACAATCCGGAAGACTGGCTGGAGTTTTCTTCTTTGAGTTTGCCTAAAAGATATATATATTCAGTAACACTAATTTGAGAGCCATGCATAGCCCAGTGATCTGACAGACAGTTTTAACAGGATTCAAAGTCCATAGTGAACAGCTGGCTAGACTTTTTAATTGAAAAAATCTGTAATACCTGTGCAATGGAACAGCAAAACAATTCAAACTTAAAATAGTTTTGAAAAGTTTACAGTTTAGAGCAGTCTTGCTACTGGATTCAAGGTGGAATGTATGGGAAGTATGATTGCATTAATATTTCAGATGAATTATAAAAATGTACTTTAATCCCGCTTTACCTGTACACAAAGTATAAATATTAAAATAGTAGCTGGAATAATTCAGAAGTGCTATCAAAAATAAACCTGATTAAAATACAGTATCAAATGTAAAAAACCCATCTGTACACTATAATAAAATGTTCACTACAAATATAAATTTTAAAAATGCAGCACTGAAAGATGCCATAGGAAGTTTTTCTTTTCCCTTTTAAATAGTAACACTGTTCTTCATTTTACACAATATGTATAGGTATGGAGTGGAGCCCCCTGGGCTTATCAAGTTGGAGAAGGAGATTGAACAGGAGGAGAAGATTCCACTTCCTCCTCCTTCCCCAGTCTCTCCATCATCCGTAAAGTCTCCAAGTAGAAAGAGTACCGGGAAGATTCTTGATGATGCTGTGAGTACTTAAAGACAGTTACGTCAATTTACCTGGGCCTATGTCTGCATCAGTCAAAAAAAATACAAATAAAATGAATGCAACATAGGAAGCTGTTAAAATTTGAAGGAAATAGGTAAAAATTTGCCATATCTTAACATGCTGGGCAAAATGCTTAGACAACAGCCCACAAATCTGCATGAAACAGGATGTCCATTGCATTTCTGAAGGGTGGGTTAAATACAGGCACTCATTTAATGTATACATGTTTGTTTTCTGTTTTATTTTCCAACCAATCAAACCCATAGTTGAGGAGAGTTGGATCAGTCATTCTACTCTTGCACACCAAGCCAGACTATATCAAGAAGCTATAAGATACACTCTTCACAATACAAAGAATAAACAAGAAATGGTACAGATGATTATACGATTATATATTTAAGCAACCCTTGAGCTGCTGTTTGTATGTTGGCAGTCATTTACATTTAGGAGCAGTATGTTTGGACATTGAGTAGAAAATTACAGTAGGGAACAGGAGAAATGAAAATGGAAAAGGTGCACTGTTTCTCTTTCAGTATTAAAGGTTTGTTCACTGAATCACTCAAGAAAAGTATGATTTAATCTTGTTAAATAGTAAATGTAGCTAGTGGATTTAAGTTGACTTTTTTGACACTGATCAACAGAAAAAGAAGGTGGTGACAGAGCTGTGCATAGGAGGCCCTAAGAGGCTCACGAACGAAGAGCATAAATAAATACAGCAAAATAACAGGAAAACCTGATGTAGTCTGCAAGAAACCAGCACCATGGGAGAGGATTTGGTTTTAAGCAAGACAAAAACCCTAGGCAAAATGTCAAATCTTCAGGGGATTGGCTTAAAAACAACAATGTGAATGTCCTGGAGTGTCTGAATCAGAATCCAGATCTCAATCCAATTTGTACATTATATTTGGAGTACTGTAAATAATAACATTTTTAAATTGAATGCAAGACATACAATCTGATAACCTGCCAGAACTCACTGCAATTGAATACATGTTTTAGGTTTTTTTGAAAGGTTTCAAATCTACATAATGCTTTTAAATAACTAATTCAGCATAAGATGGTATTTCATTTTGGCATCTTTTGTGCATGTTTGCAGTTATATGTCTTTACACCAGATAGGCCCACATTTTGGTAATACAACCAAAAGGCTAGCTAAAACCCTGAACTTGATGTGTGCTGCACAGGAATTGTGCAACATTACGGACAGAATAACTCTGACATTGGATGGTATGCCATCCTTGGTGTTCCTGAATCTCTCGACAAAACATCTTTTTATGATAGGAACAGTAGCATCAGTTGTCTTGGACTTGTAATGAAAAGGCAGTTAATGAGTGCATAGGAAGTTATATTTCTTTATGAGATTATTGATGACCCTACTCCTTCTACATTTGAAGTGTGTTTTATAATTTTCTGTTTCTAAAGATGTCTAATTTTCCCAAGTAAAATAGCTTTTCCTTTTTACAGGTAAAACATATTGCGGAGGATCCACCATGCAAATGTCCCAACAAGTTCTGTGTCGAAAGGCAGTCTCAGGGCAGATACAAAGTTGGAGAAAAGATTCTCTTTATCAGGGTAATTACATTTTCCTGTATATTTTAATGTGATAAAAAATTCTGTGACTGTGAGAATCTTTTGTGATAAATCTCTCTTTCTTACTAGTATGATGACACTGCCTTATTTTATTCTGTTGGAGGAAGTACAGAGACTTTAGCATGGTAGATAACACTTGGCAGACGAGAAAAATAAACAAGTACTGTACATACTATGAAGTAATCTGAATACACAAAGTACATCTACCTTCTTCTTTAGTTTAGCATTGTTCATGGTGTAGAAGAATCTGTAGGAGAAGAAATACATTGATTGATGTGAATCAATTAATTAATTATCATCTTTTGAATTTGGTGATGCCAATAATTAATGAGAGATTTTGGTAAAGCTTTTACTTTACTTTCCTTACCTTTCTCTGTAGATAAAATTAAACCCATTGGACAGACATTTAGGTAAATGAACAATACTTGGTTTAAGAAAAACAATAATACAATTTATTGATAAGCACAAGAAATATATAAATATAATAACTGCTTATATATAGGCATGAAAGATAGGACAGAAGAGACAGATAAAACATATAACACAGAAGAGGCATGCTCTGACCTTTGTTTATAGGTTTTCTGGATTGTTTAATTCTAAAAAAATTTGATTTCACCTTTGATGTTAGTTTAATGCCATAGTTAACTTGTCCTTCTTCCAGTGTACAACCTTCAGTGGGAGAAGGCTAAAACTGTAAGTGGTGACTCTGGGTTTTTTTTTCTCCCCAAATTACTTAAAAGTCTGTAAATAGTGAATGTTCACCTGACACAGTCAAGAGCTTGATACACAATAAAATTGAAAAGTGAGAAAGCAGGTCCTTAGCTGGCTGTTTACTAGCTGCTTAGAGTTTTAATTTATCTTGCCACAGATGATCAGTTTAATGATACAAAGCCTTTAATAGTGATGTCTAATGTTGTGCATAGTTGCAAGTCATTACTCTGCTGCATCATATTCAAGTGAAGAACTTCACCAGCGGCGGAGTACCTCATTGTCTTTGCCAAGTGGCCCTTTGTTCAAAGCTGTTAGGCTCTTTGCTATGTCCTCTTGTAATAGTCTAAGTTTGCGTAGGAGTTGAAGACTAAGAGAGGGCTCATCCTAATGTCGCACTCACAAAAGCATGTTGCTAGCATGCTGTCCCCATTCACAGGGAGAAGGAAGTTGTCTTACTGCTTTTCATTATGAGAGAGCTACTATGTAAGCTGTAGAACAGTGGTTCGCAACTGGTGATTGACACTTAGCTGGCAACACTACATAGCAAATACTTGGATTGAAAAACCTCTGGAAACTTAATAGAGAAAAATTTGACTATTTCTGTAACAACAGTTTAGGTGCTAAAGTTCTCTGTCTGAATCTGCACTTCTTCTCAGTCTTCCTATGAGCTTATGCTTTATCGTGGAATAAGCATGAGAGGATTAGCATATTAATACACTGTTTATTAGGCAAAGGAAAACACATGTAAAACACATGTGGAAAGCACCAAAAGCCAAATGTGTACATCAATGTAAGTAATTTTCACAAAGTATTAATAATAGAAAAAGAAAGACGAAAGGGTGCAAAGCTGTATAGATGATAAGGAGTATATTCAAATCTTAAACACAAAAAAAGTCCTGTCTGTTAAACATGTTCGGAAAAAAATTACAAACTGACATTGTAGGTGGACAGAAAGTAGAAACTCTTAAGAACTCTAAAAATGAAAACTATACCATAATTCAATGCTTCTATTGTTTCTTTCTTAACATTACTGTCATGCCTTCTACGAGTTACAAATAAACATATAATTTACAAGACACATAAAATAATACATAACTCCACAACATTTAGGAATGGATCTTAGAACTAGTTTAAATGTCCAGCTCCATGGCTATATGCTCCCAAGAGAATGTGTCCACTACCTGTTCCAAATAGACAGAACAGATTCATGCACCTGTTTTTAACTGAAGGTATAGCCTCTGGTATTTCTTAAACGTTCATGTCCAGTTAAAACTACAGTGCCTATTTATAGGTGAGTTATATTGTCTTTCAGAAAGAAGATGCTTCTACTTACTGTTACAAGTTTAGAAATGAATTGTAGTTTAAGGTCCATTTTTTCCTGACAAACTTTCTGCAGAAATGTCAGCTCATCCTTGATTATTAGATGAAACTCAGGAAACAAGTTGACCAAGTGTTGGCAGAGCTGTGACATCACAGATAAGATATTGTGTGTTTCTGAAATCCTAGCAAAATGGTGTAATGTCCATTTTTCCTATACTGGTTATTTTAAACATGCCTTGCATTAGTGAGTACATTTACTAAATAAAAAGACTTGCTGAGGTTTTCAAACCATAGTGCAATGTGATTTCCTCCAAAATGGGATATTTAGTTTGTATTATTGTGCAGAAGGAGACACTTTGCTATAAAGTTACAACCTCTTTGGGGAATGCTTGTTTTTACACCAATAGTATCTTCTGCATCTAATAAATCAGTTCTTAAGTACTCAGAAGATGTGAAAATCCTATTAATATAGTATATCTAGTCCATAAATATAAACACAGATGTCAGAATGTAAGAGAAAAATATCTTTTTTGTCTGTATTATTATGCCATCACCATTGTGTACTTGAAGTGATGCCACATGTAGCTATGGAACTTGTTCTACATGTGTACATGTAGCATAACAGGTGTTTGTTTTTTGTTTTGTTTTTCAGGTGGTTTTGTTTACTTCAATTTTTATGCTGATGTGTTTTTGATTTGTGCTTTGTCTTTAGCTGTAGAATCGTTTACCTCTTTTTGATTAAGTGGTGATATCAGATTCATGCTACAAAAAGACAATAAAGTGGACAGTACCGCTTTCTGTTATTGAAATTGCTTTAATCAATAACCCCTGTAAGAGTATGTGTGTCCTACCAGGTCAGTTTAACTTATTGATATAATTTATTCAGAACACACTGTGTGTGTCTATGTTTTTTTATATATAATATAGTGGTTTCTGAAAACTTAAGACCCCTACACAGTTTTTAACATTTTGCTATTTGCAGCCTTGTGCTAAAAATCATTTAAATTATTGTTTTACCCTAAATAAAGCAACTCTAAATACCCCAAAATGAAGAAGGGAAAACAGAATTTTACAGTTTTTTTTAAATGTATTATAAATAAAAAACTGAAATACATACAACAAAGTCTAAATACAATATTGTAATCAATATATTCATACAACTGTATATGCGTGTGCTTTTTCTTTCAACCATTGAGGTTCTTAAAACTCCAGCAGTGGTCCATCCATCCATCCATCCTCTTCCGCTTATTTGAGATCAGGTTACGGAGGCAGCAGCTTGAGCAGAGATGACCAGACTTCCCTCTCCCCAGCCACTTCTACTAGCTCTTCTGGCGGAATCCTGAGGCATTCCCAGGCCAGCCGAGAGACATAGTCCCTCCAGCGTGTCCTGGGTCTTCAACCAACGGGTTCAGGGATTGCCGCCACAACAGGCACTGACCACCTTATGGCCACAGCTTCGGTCAGCCGCCTCAACAATAGAGGCATGGAACATGGCCCATTCGGACTCAGTGTCCACCACCTTCCTTGGTACGTTGTCAAAGTTCTGCCAGAGGGAGCTGAAGCTACCTATGCCAGGGTACTCTGCCAGATGTTCCCAGCAGACCTTCACAATACGTTTGGGCCTACCAGGCCTGACCAGCATCCTGACCATCGAAGCCAACTCACCACCAGGTGGTGATCAGTTGACAGCTTCGCCCTTCTCTTCGCCCGAGTGTCCAAGACATGTGGCCATAAGTCCGACAACACAACTATGAAATCAGTCATCAAACTGAGGCCTATTGTGTCCTGGTGCCAGGTAAACATATTGACACCCCTATGCCTGAACATGGTGTTTGTTATGGACAATCCGTGACAAGCACAGAAGTCCAATAACAAAACCCCTCTCGGTTTCAGATCAGGGGGGCCATTCCTCCTAATCACGCCCTTCCAGGTCTCACTGTTATTGCCCATGTGAGCATTGAAGTCTCCCAGCAGAGCAAGAGAGTCCCCAGCAGGTGTGTCCTCTAGCACCCCCTCTAGGTACTCCAGACTGCTGTTCAGTGCATACGCACAAACAACAGTTAGGACCCGTCCCCCCACCTAAAGGTGGAGGGAAGCTACCCTCTCGTCTATTGGGGTAAACCCCAATGAACAGGTTCCAAGTCAGGGGCAATAAGTATGCCCATACCCGCTTGACGCCTCTCACCAGGGGTAACTCCAATTATTGTAGAATTTCCTCTATTGGAAGATGTTAGAATGCCATTCACAGCATGAATTTAAACTGTATCTAAGAAAGAAGGCAAACTTTTTAAATATAATGTTGAAGAGGAGATTGAAGTTGCAAGGCTACTATTGTTTCAATGGACTAAACAATGTTAAGGTTATTTAGTAGTGGAGGATCGGGAAAAATCTCATAGTTTCTGGAGAAAATAAGTCTACCAGTACAAACAATACCTATGAAATGTCAAACTCTAGCTGACCTAGACATACTAGCTCCCCAATATTCCCCTGGGGGTTTTACAGTATATTGGTTGTAAGTTGTAAGTGTAGCATATGATTCATACAAATATCATGTTGAATGATGTAAGCATATAAAAACTCATTGATCATTTTTACCTTAATGTTACATTTGGTGACTACTTTTATGCAGTGTTAAGACCATATCCAGTGAGTTTAGATATGGTCCAGTTATGCAAATCAATGTTTTTTTAACCTGTCTCTTTGAATAGTTCACTTAACTCCAATCTTCTGGAAGGGTGATGTCTTAACAATAAAAAATAAGGGTAGCAGAGTGGGGAAACTGCAGTTTTTAAAACCTACAATTTACTCTGAGCTACCCAACTTGCAGTGAGTGCCTAAATGCAAGAGAAAATTGCATAATATCTGTCCTTTAGACTACTCGGTGTGATATAAATATTAACATGTGGTGATGAATTGATTTAATAAAGATGCAGAATACAAACAACCACAATATATAGCATGTCTATTTCAATAAAATAATTATTTGCATAGTGCTTGGTAAATGCAAATAATTCCACCTTAAGACTCGTGATGGTTTTCATTTCCAGCTTTGTGCTCAGATATGAGGCTTTTCTTTTTAATTATTTATAAAATGAATCTAGTGGGGATTCCCGTGGAATAAGCTGTAGCTTTCTGCCAATCAGACTGTGTGGCTGTTGTCTTGGTAACTGGCCAGAATCCCTAAGGACATCCTTAGTTTCAGTGTCTACTCTGGCCCCGCTTTAAGTGCAGGTGTACTCACAGAAGAGGTTTACTCTGAACTATACAATAGGAAAAAGAAAAGCATGTGTGATCTTAGCTTAGATTTGACTTAAATCAACCACATAAAAAAACACATAAATGGTAAACTACGACGCCTTTGCTATACATTTAACATTATCACTTCAGGACAGCCTGCATCTCTTTGCAACCTGCTTTTCTCAAACAAATGATATTTTCACAACTTTTTTATCTATTCTGCACTAAGCCATTTTATTTTGTTGCAGGCACAGCCTCTAAATCATGCCTTTCAAGGAACTGAGTTGCTATAAGGTGATGAATGGAATTGATTTTCTCTACACATAGTATATGCAGCTGTCACTTAGCATCCCATCCTTCCAATTTATAAATTTATGATTTCAGCACTGGGTCATGAGGTCCCAAAATATATTGTATAAGTATCAGGAGTTACTTAAAAAACAAATTTGCACAGAACATTAGTCCATAGTAGGGCATTCACACGAGGCTAATTTGGATAATGTTATCTGCATACAGTATCTTTGGATATGGAAGGAAAGTAGAATGTTACAAAGTAGAATTACTTTGTCCAAGTTAAGATTAAAACCCAGGGCTTTGGTCTCTGTTAGCCTTAATGATTAATTTAGCATGTTTTCCCTCTCTTGACAGGTATTTTTAATTATGCTTTATTTAAATTAGCATATATATTTTTACA
Organism: Polypterus bichir lapradei; assembly: GCA_026402145.1. Lineage (NCBI taxonomy): Eukaryota > Metazoa > Chordata > Cladistia > Polypteriformes > Polypteridae > Polypterus > Polypterus bichir. Next base: position 48,759,921 of record JANRMT010062854.1, read on the forward strand.
GTGGTGTTGCACTTGACATATTTTGTAAATAAACAAAAAAAAACTAATGAGTGTCCTCGGACCTCCTGCTTCCTATTGCATGACACTGTTAGTTACTCAATCAAAATGTGTCGCTAAGCTGGATCTATTTGCACAGTAGTTCTACTTTTGAGTTATACCTTAATATTCTCTTGCCTTGCTTTCTTCGTTAAATTTTGTATTTATTACCTTTGTTTTAAGCATTTTGTATACTTTTCATCTGCCATTTTGTTCTTGATGGTTACCTGTTTTGTGTTTTACAGTTTGACTTCAGTATATAATTGTCAACACCATTTTTACTACCTGATGGTATTATCTTGTCCTCATGCCTTGCAACTTATTTATTGAAATAAGACTTTAACACCACTAGTGACTTTTGTTTCTGTATAGTAGAAGAAGTTTTCTGTACTTTTAAATCCCAAATGATCAACAGAAGAACAAGATGTAAAGACCCAGCACAGGTTGATGCTCTCAGATTGCTGTAACCTGACAAAGTATCATCTAAATGCAAAAATATTTGGCTATTGCAAAGCAAGGCTGACTGAGCCATTAACATAACAAAAACCTATAGGGGAAATGATGACAAGGTGGAAAAGTATTAGAAGAGAAAGAAGCAATTAAATTAGTTAAGTTATGAGGGCAAAAGAATGAAAATATGATTTAAAGTAAAGAAGAAAGGCCAGTAGACTGTGAACATAAAAGATAAATGTACACTGCAGATAAAGCTGTTAAGTAGTCATCTATTAAATGTATTCTTGAGACATCCTGATGCCATACTGCAATAGAGTAGGCATTAGATTAGTATCACTTTTTCATTAGCTGCATCTGCATCATTGATGGCAAAATCATTTTGGCCCATGATTTTTGTGAGTTAAATAAATATAGGCATTGAACAATAACAGGTAAATTGGAGACATTTAATAGCATAGTGATTATCCTTGTGTCTCACAGATCCAGTGCATTAAATTCATTAATATAATTTTCTTTTAGCTGTGTCTGTGTCAGCTTTAGCCAATATCATTGATGTTGAGCTAAAAACAGTAGGAAACAGAATTGATTGCAAAATCTTTTGACCTCCTAGTATTTTTGTGATTTAAGCAAATATAACCGTTGAGCAATTACATTGAAATTTGGGCAGTATGGTAGCATGGTGGTTGGCCTGGTGTCACACAGATCCAGTGTATAGAGTTTAAATCCCACATTTTGTTACTGTCTGAGTGAACACACTTGCAATGAAGCCTGGTGGACTGAATGGGCTCCTTTCATTTGTGAAACTTCTTATGTTCTGTAGATGCAATAGATAATAGAGTAGTTCTCTGTGTTTGCCCCTACTCACTGACTCCAGCAAAACAAAATTGGGAAGCAAGGATCCCAGGGCAGCCACAAAAGCGGGGTGGGGGGTTACAGGGGCACTTAGGTGCTGGTCCCTAAACTAATAAGCTGAAGTATTGACCAAGAAAAGGCCTGTTTGCAGGTTAGTGCAGGTTAGCATACAAAGCAGTGACTGTCTTTTTGTGGGGAGACAGGGAACAAGAGAAATCAAAAAGACAGTGAAAGGAGTGTGGAGAGGATAGCAGAACTCCACCTCTTCAGGAATGACCTCAAGTTAATAAAAAAGAGAGTGGAATAGACTGCAGCAATTGAAATATTCCAAGCACAGAATTATCAAAAAAATCTCCAACTGTGCTGGTACCTGGAATAGAAATGGAAATGTCAGCACAGACAAAAAACACCTGTACATCCCAATGACATAAGAAATAAAAGGGTCAAAGCTAAGAAACTGTGACTACTGTTTAAAGGTGGTAAAGGGAAGAAAAGAGAGGGAGGAGAGGGTGTCCAAACTAGATCCAGTGGGTACCCAGGATGTTGGGATTGAGTGATGAACAATCCCACTCCAGATAAGATGAAGGGTATTGACCAGTGGTATAATTATATATATATATATATATATATATATATATATATATTTTATTTCAGAGGAATTGGGTGATAAGGAAGTTGACCTCAGACAGTATACTTAGGCTGTGTGGTAGAGTGATCCACCCACTTTCAAATATACAGTATAATAGACCACTCTGTTTTTCTCTCTCTGGTGCACACATCTGCAGCTTATTACTGTCTTGTGCTCAGTGCTACCAGGATAGATTCCAACCCTCTGTAACCCTGAAATCTCCCTATCTATCCTACTTTCTCTGTCTCTCAGTCTTCCCTCACTTCCAGTTACCAGTGAACTTTAACCAGCAGTGTTTAAACTACAGTTGTCAGGATGAGTTCTTCCAGCTGTAAGACCATTTTGAATTCATATAAGGTTGAATCCATATAACAAAGTATTATTAAAGCTGTTTCTCTTGATATAAACATATTGAAACAAATAAGGCATATATTTTTAAAGATAACAACATACATAAATCCATCATTCTTGTAGCAACCTGGTGCAAAGCAATCATAAATGAAGGAATACTATTGTATAACAAGCAGGTTAAAATTTGTATATAACAATTATTTTGTGGCAGAATGGTTCTCTACAGTCGTACAATGCAGTACATTGCTTTAGCATTTTCAGTGTAGATAGATAGATAGTATTTTATTTGTATTTATTTCTTTTTATTTTTGCTTTTGTACAAACCTAATACCTGCAGTTGCTTTTAGTTATAGTGGTGTCTGACGTCCCACTTAAATCTGAAATGATTCAGATTTTTCTGCTAGAATTTTTTTTTTAAATGATTAATAAGCCCAAGAATTAAACATGTTGTATCCAGTATTATGGCTAAAGCAAAGGTTTAGATCAACTGAAGGGAACTCTAGGCTGACTGCTAACATCATGTGTCACTTGCACCCTCTTCTGACCAGAAGTCAATCCTGCAGCTCTTTTTAGCTCATTTTATTTTTAAGCTGTGCTGGAAATGCATTGTTTAGTGAATCAGTTCAATGTACAGTAGCTACAAAAACATTGCCTATAAGAACTAAGTATGTAATGTGCAATAAACAATTGTCTTCTCAACTGAAAATATGGACACTTGTTATTATTCATTGGTCTGTTCATTAATTGTCCTGTCCTTTAGAAGGTTTTCTCTAAGAACAATTTATTTGTTATTGGGGGTTTGAATAAAAATAAATTGGGGTTTGCTCTCATTTTTTACATTGATTTTGACATGGTATTTTATTTTTTCGTTAAGCTTTTGAAGACCACCTAAGATTTTAATGGGTGCTGCCACTTTGAGAGTTGATTGCCTTTATGTGAGAAATTGCTGCTAATGGATGCAGTACCAAAAAGTGTGCCCTTAGGTACAATGGCAATTACTGTAAACTGGCATCTGGTATCCTTAGTTGTCAAAGCTTGTAGTTATTTTGCCTAAAAACCTTCATTTGTGTTCTGTTTAGAATTGACAGTTATTGACCTTTTTGATTAGTGCACTTTCCTGCTTTGTCTTTAGTGCTTCCATCATTTTGTATTCCTGGTATCACCACCCAGTTTGTTTTCTTGACTTACAATCTATTTCCTTGTCGATTTTGCTCATCTCTGCCTGCCATGGTCAATCCTGTGGCGGTACATTGCCTAGTTGTAAGGTTTTGAAACTAAAAATGTATCTTGCAACTGGAATAAACATGAAACTACAGTATCTGTGTAAGATTTAGTTTAGTTTTATACCAAATCAAATGACTATGAACCTGGTCAGCTTCTTTAAACAACCTGCTAGAAATATTCTTATCAAGCCATATGGATTAGAGCTGAATCCAATTGCCCTCACTTATAAAGGTAATTAGTGGCTAATGATAGAATGTTTTTAACAGCTGACAAATCTGATTCACACCTTATGTGTATTAAAAAGAATTCTGATCCAGTTAACAAAATCTGAAGTTCCCCATGAGGCATTGCTTCTTCCCAGCCAGTATTCCATGACTTGTAACACAGGAACACTAAGCAAGGAAATCCAGACTGCAGACTGTGTTTTCAACATTTAATTAGTAGCTAAACTAAAAGATACATCACCAGAGTTTCGAAACAGGACTGTTTGTTTCCCCTTTACTTTTATTTCCTTACCATGAAAATCACGTACAAAAAGGGAGAGTGTACATTTGAATGCACAAAAATAAATACTCATATGGATGGATTTTTTCATAATTAAAATTATAGGCAATTAAATTAAAATTATAGACAACAATTATTGAACAGGGCGGCACGGTGGCGCAGTGGTAGCGCTGCTGCCTCGCAGTTAGGAGACCTGGGTTCGCTTCCCGGGTCCTCCCTGCGTGGAGTTTGCATGTTCTCCCCGTGTCTGCGTGGGTTTCCTCCGGGCGCTCCGGTTTCCTCCCACAGTCCAAAGACATGCAGGTTAGGTGGATTGGCACTTCTAAATTGGCCGTAGTGTGTGCTTGGTGTGTGGGTGTGTTTGTGTGTGTCCTGCGGTGGGTTGGCACCCTGCCCAGGATTGGTTCCTGCCTTGTGCCCTGTGTTGGCTGGGATTGGCTCCAGCAGACCCCCGTGACCCTGTTTGGATTCAGCGGGTTGGATAATGGATGGATGGATGGATTATTGAACATCTGCAATACATGATTGCCACTAATTTTGTTTTGCTAAATACTTTTGCTTACTTACCTGATCATTCAGTTTCCTGTTACATAATAAAGTACAAAGAAATAATTTAAGAATCAACATCCTTAACTATGTAGAAGTTAGCCATGATCAGGTGAAGGCATATCAAAGCTAAAATGTGACTTTTAAGAGAAGACAATGAGAACTGAATAAACTTGCCTACAAATATTTAAGCATGTGTTTCACAAATGCTTTATCGAAACTGGGTGTTTAACACATTTTAAAATATCACAGTTTCATTACAGCCAGTCCCTCTTTAAACTAAAGATGATAGAAACAGGCAATAAGTCTCAGTAGCTGGGGACCTCATTATGGTTGGCAGTGGCCAGAGGCAACTTTGCCGTTGCCTATGTGCCTATAACATGACAGACAATTACTATTTTTTTTTCTAGCTTGAACAAATTTAATTATTTAGCTGTAATTACTTCTAATATGATTTAATTTTGCATATATTTCTAACATAATAGATTTATCATTGCTGTACTTGTCAGTAATTTTTCTAATATAGTAAAACAGGGTTTTGATTTTTTTTTATTGTTCTTTTCTTCTATTGCTGTAAATACAAAAAATAACAGAAACAACATCTTTAATTAAGCTAATTGTTTTAAATTATAATTTTGTGTACTTTTTCTTGTAATAATTGGAATATTTTTTTGTATGTATTATTTGTTTTGAACTTATTAAAAATCCTGGTAATGCCTTTTTATGTTCTGATTTTTGGATGGTTGCTGATGTTTTGTTTCTGTATGATTGTGGCCATGTTGTTTAAGTTAGATATGTCTGTATGACATATTGAGTCTCCAGTTCCAGCCTATATAAAATGATGGCACTCCGCTTCTTTTACCCAAGTATTTACCAGGGGCCTCATGCATAACGGCGTGCGTAGAATTCGCACTATAACATGACGTAAGCACAAAAACCGAAATGTGCTTAAGCACAAAAAATTCCAGATGCAGATTCCACGTTCTTCTGCTACATAAATCCCGGTCAGCGTGAAAAGTAACGCTTGTGCACGCGCCTGCTGTCCCGCCCCAACTCCTCCCAGAATTATGCCTCTTTGAATATGCAAATCAATATAAATAGCCCTTAAGCTCAGTGTTCTGTGAAAAGACAATGGGAAAAGCACGGGGGAAAATATAAGAATTTCAGCGAATACCAAGTAGAGGCAAGGAAAAACGTACTATTTGTTGGTTTAAACAATGGTATAAACAACAAAAGGAAGTTGATCAAGTGAAAGCTGAATTTTACAAAGTCGCACAGTGCCCAAAATAAAAAAAGAAGTTGTCAGATATCAAAGTCGCCATGAAAAGGCGAGCCATAGCCCACCGTCTGAGTGTGATATGAAAGCTTATTAGGGTACAGAGAAAAAAAGGCATACAGTGGGGAAAAAAACACGAAATGTAAACTTTAATCTCAAAATTTCCACTTTAATCACATAGTTTATTTTGTCATTAAAGTAGATCATGATAAACTTCATCTTTAAATTGTTTAACTTATTAGTTTCTCAAATCCCATCATAACTAAAGTAGCACGTTAAATGCTTTGTTACGTATTTGATCTTCTGTGTGCTCTGTGTGTGTGAATCGCTACGTGCTTCTTAAACCGGCTTTCACTTCCTCCGACAGAACACAGAATCCATTACATTCATGATATTACAGCTCTCTGAATAAGTAAAATACTGTGATGTATCTGTGATATCATTTTCATGATGATAGGAGCTAAAGCATGTTATTAAACATGGGAACACTGTGGCTCAATAATTGTGCGCGACCTTCAATGAAATAATTTATTGCAGCAGTACGTACTAACCTCCAATTCCTGTCCTTCCTTTTCTTTCTCCAAATACCCAATCGCCACATAATCAGCTCTGTAATAGACGTTAAGCCATCTGTAAGCTTATAACACTGATTCTTCCAAACGTTTAAGGAACATTGAAATATCTTCGTAGTACATGTTTAATTATTCTATCCTTCACGCCAGTCCCAGTGAAGCATACAGTGCGAAGCAGAAACAATCTGTGAACGGAGCGCCAGATCGTTGCTAGCGTAGCGACACCGTGTCCTTTAATTATTAACAATATAGAATATTGAAATGAAGTTAAAGTTTTATCTGTATAATATAATAAGCATATTTTGCTGCATTTCATCTTAAAAATGATATTGTCATTATATGTAAATACGCGCTTTATAAAGTGGCTCAGGTTTGTAATATTATAACTGTATCACAAGTTTACAGTGAGGTAATTGTACTTGTACTGTAAGTACAAACAGTTCTACTAGGAGCAGTAGATGGACTGATAGAGTGCTGTTGGGATGAAACTGTTTTGAACCGCGAGGTCCGTACTGGAAAGGTTTTGAAGCGTTTGCTGTGTGAGAAGCAGTTCAAATAGGAAACATGGCTGAGGCAGCGTGTGCTTGATGCTGTATACTGATAATTCTGTTTCTGATCAGCTTCACCGAGTGGTGCAGTGAGAGTATTATGGAAAAAAATGACCCGCTGTGATAACCCCTAACAGGAGCAGCTGTAAGAAGAAAAAGAAGGTGCAGTGAGAGTAACACCGCTAAAGCAGCTATGGTATTTGGAATAGTTTGACCATTCTGTGGATCATTATATTGCTACAAGTTAATTACATTCAGATGCATTAAACTAATAAACAATATGGAGTTAATTCCAGTGTATTTATAAAGCCGCATCAGTAATGTGGATCTGAAAAAGAAAGATAAACCACACAGGAACAGTAGCACTGCTTTGACGCTGGGTGCCGCCAGTCTGCAAAACCGAGTGGAGAACTTGCGTACGACAGGGTATGAGGTACTGTGGAAAAGTGCATGGCTTTACGCCAAGTTTAGGTTTTATACATCGCCATTTGAATGTGGAAATGTTAGTACGCAACATTTCTGTGTGTACGCACCATTTATACATGAGGCCCCAGGTTACTTAGAGGAAAACAAGCCCAAGTAAGTGTTAGGATTTTATTATTTTGAAGTACTTTTTGCTATTTATAATTTTGGATTTGTGTTTGAAAAAGTTAATAGTTTTCTTTTTCTGTCCTTTTGATCCTTTTGATTGGGCTTTTCTTTGTACTTCATTTCCTGGTCACTCTTATCTGTCTCTCCTTTTGGTAATCTTATTCTTAACTTTTGACTTTATAAATAAGATTTTTGAGTATAAAATGCAAGGTAATTTCAGCAAAACTATCAGTCATTGCCTAGTGTAAGAATCGTTCAAGGGCAAGTCAGAGAGGGTTGGATCACTTTTGTGATCCCCGTATATTTTCAGGAGAGAAACAAAAAAATCAATAAGCAAGCAATATGCCTTTGCAGATTGTAGTCCAAGATCAGACTTAGGTGCTGTGCAGTAGGATACAGGTCAGACTGATCTTTCTGGAGTCCCACTATTACAGAAGCACGTGACAGTAAGCAAAAATAGAAATCTTACTGCCAAAATCAATAACTGCTGTTACTTTAGAATCATTCACCACAACCACATCCAAATAGGTTAGGAATCGGGGTTTGGAAAGAGCACAATACCACCCTCCTTGTACCCAGCTGTAGTCCATGAGCTCATTGAGACGTGAGCAGTTAGAGTTGGCATGTCTGACCTCCCTCCACTTGAAACAGTAGATGGGAAGAGGTGACTTCTGTTTGAATCGGTTTGCCAGGTCCATGTCGTGGTGAGCTGGGTCCTTTGTCCCAGAAGCACATGCGTGTGACACTAGCCATTCAATAACATTCAACTCAAGTCTAAGAAATCGTCTTACTAGGTTAAATGAACAAGAACATATATTTCTTTAGAACATATTTTCATACACATGTTGCAGCTCATACTTCTTTAGCAGATGCCAAAGAAATACAAGCAAAAAAAGACAAATTAAAATGAGATTAAAATAATCATGAATAAATAATGCACACTTATATCTCTCTATTATAAAAAAAATATTGCGACGATACGAGATTCTTTTCCTGTGACGAGACGTGATCTTCTGAAGGGAGATCTTTTAAAGAGAGACGGAGAGACACTTTCACATCCCACGAGACAATCAAGTCACGTCATACTTACAACCTTTGGAAGCGAGTCCCGTGATACACATGCAGAGCTGGTTAGAGATAATGGAAGTAGGAAAATTCAAAAGTCACAAAAAAGTTCTGATTAGTGCAAACAAATGGAAAATATTACTCGGTGAAATAACAGAACAGTGAAAAGAGATTGAATAGTGTTTAAGGATGTTTGGAGGAAAAGAGAGACAAGTCAGTGAGACAAAAGGACAGATGCTGTACAGACTTTTAAACGTTTGAAGCACTGCACGAAATGCAGATCACGTGGCACGGCAGCAGCAAGCCAGCAGATTGAGCAAAGAGGAGGTAAAAAATATTTTTTCCATGACAGGCTTGCATGGCATTAGCTAGTTAAATAACATTTTCTGTTGTTTTGTGCGTTTTAAAGGTATTGTGCAAAATTTTGAAGTTTGTGCAGATATATAACAAGACTAACAGTTAACAGTCATTTGCTTATACTTGAATAGCCCACTTGACAAAAACATTCAAACCATTTTGCTTCTTGGAATAAACTTCTAAATAACTCACAAAAAGACTTATTTAAAAACACATTAATACTGTTTATTTGGAGTTTGAAGACCAATTTATTGGTACTGTATTATGCAATTGAGTTTTCAAGAGCATTACGTTTACCGCAAGTCATAATCTATTATAATAAATTAGTGCAATGAATACAAAAAATAGTATTGTTTTATCTCCAAGCTGGAAAGTTTAAGTCTTGTATTAAGATTTACAAAGTACAATTAGCTGATTCCATCCTAGAGGGGTTATGCCTATATGAACAACAGCTGATGTACTAACACTAAGACTGTACACAACAGATTATGGTTGCACTCACTGCATAAGCGCCATGTGTTGCTGCATTTTTTCACTGCACGCACAATTCGAACTCTGGAATATTCAAAGTAAGAGGCACCACTGTGTGTATAACATTCTTAGGTCTGAATTGCAATCTGATTATTTGTATGGTTACTTACCAGGTAACACTTCTGGTTGGTCGTTCAGTCAGTAAACATATGCCATATTCTCTACATTGTGAGAAGCAGATCATAGATATGTGATACAGTATCTGCCAAATAATACAAAGAGTACACAACATGTGTTTCTCCTTATTGAGGCTTGTCAGGTGTAAGCACTTTTTGATTCTGACATTAAATGGCACATTTCCAACAACACTTTTTTAACTGGCCATGACACTTCTAATATGTGAAATAAATGACTACTCTGGTAAACAATACTGAAATGTAAGTTGCTCATTTGTGGTGCACACAGAGGCATCTGGAGAATTTAATGAAGAATGTATAAGCTCATGATTAATGCAAAGAGAAACTTCCTTGTGTCACGACACATACACATGAATCATAAAAGAAAAACAATACAATTTTTTAGACAGTTTAACCTTGCCACCGAGTCAACTATTTTTTATTGCTACTTGAGAGATGCACACAGTACATAATATACAAAGTTTGTGACAGGTCCTAAAGTTTACCTGAAAGATTGAGTTATTTGAGTAGACAAGGGCTTTGCATCTTTCATGTAATTCTGTTTGATTATTGTGAGTACTTGCCTACACAACCCGGTTCTTAATAAGCAAAACAGGAACACTGCTACATAACAAAAGAGTTAAACAAGCAAAGAGAAAATGTTTTCAAAATGCACCCAACCCCAAAAAGCACTTTGTCCAAAAACTCAAATAAAAAGAGGTAAATGCCACGAAAACGCAAAGACAATAAATGTGTCAAATGGGCAAAGTCTGATTTTCTAATGAAAAATTTGAAAAGCTGACAATCCCCATGGCCCTGGATTTCTTCTAATAGCAAATAATTGCAACTGTGACATATTGCACTGATGCATGTAGCCAAGCCTTGTGCATCATGTACCTATCTTAGTTCCTGGAAAACAAACATAGCATTAATGATAAATACTTCAAAAATAAGTTTAAAAACACAGCAAAATGCAGTAATTTTCCCCAACAATGAAAATAGGATTTATAGGGAAGTTATGCATAATGTATTCAAATGTTGCCTAAATGAATGCTGGAAGAAAAAAATAGCAACTTATAAAGTGTACAGAAAGAAACAAAGAACATTTTCAGAAGAAAATCCATTCATCCATCCATTATTCAACCCGCAATATTCTAACTACAGGGTCACGGGGGTCTGCTGGAGCCAATCCCAGCCAACACAGGGTGCAAGGCAAGAAACAAACCCCGGGCACCGTAGGGCACACACACATACACCAAGCACACACTAAGGACAATTTAGAATTGCCAATGCACCTAATCTGCATGTCTTTGGATTGTGGGTGGAAACCGGAGTACCCGGAGGAAACCCACGCTGACAAAGGGAGAACATGCAAACTCCATGCAGGGAGGACCAGGGAATTTAAATTTAAAAAATTCAATAGCAGTTATTGTTAGACGTAGGTCAAACCGTATGAAGATGAGTACAGGTTAGAGATAATGAAAGTAGTAAAATTCGAAAGTCTCAAAAAAAATGATAGTAAAGATCGCATTAGTGCAAACAAATGGAAATTATTACTCGGTGAAATAACAGAACTGCGAAAAGAGATTGAATATATTGTTTGGATTTAAACTTTAAGTTGGAGATTTGTAGATAGTCTAATTCGTATTGCCATCAGGGAAAAGTAGTGTTTCTTCCAAATGAAGAGGCGTATCCGGGAGAATTAAAAGATTTGTTGTTTGGTGAAAGTGAAACCACACATGCGAGTGGCAGAGACGCGAAGTGGCCCCATAGTTTAGAAAGAAACTCATATTACACCATAGTTTGAAAAAAATTTGAAACCACTAACTTCAACAGATCAAATCAGGAAATTCAAGGATTATATTACAACTTTTTATTTAAGTGACAGGACATAATAATCATGGACTCTTCATGAAGATTTTCTCAAATCACCAAAAGTTCAGTTTCCCTTGAGCAAAAAAGGTCTGACAAATAAGGCATGCTTAAATACATAAAAACCACTCTGACTTCATGCATCAGCACATGTGTGTACAGTATGTATAGTCAAGAACAACATGACAGACCAACCCCACCCACATCTTAAACACAATAAATAGAATAAAAATTCTCAAAAAAAGACAGCAATAGGGTGGAATAGTCCTGAGACACCATCAGAACCTGACACAGAACCAAAAGATCTACAACTAATGTTAAAAATGTAAAATGTTAAGTGCATGGTAAATTCTAAAAAAGGATATGATATTGTATCAATTGTGCATTCTTTCCTTCCTTTTCTAGAGCTTTGCTCTACCTTGCTTTGTGCTACCCTTTCTTGCCAGTTTTTTTTTTTTTATTAAATTGATATTTTTGTGATCATGGGGGTTTGATAACCATATTGCTATGTGTTTAAGAGATTCGAAAAAGGGGTTTGACAATGAAACCCAAGATGTGTGTCTATGTTAAAATATAGGAAAATAGTGATGCTATTGTATACCATTATGTTCCTTTATTAGCAGAGAACAGGCTGTGTTTGCATTCTAAGCAAGAAGTTCAAACCATTTGAAATGGGCATGATGTACAGGATCTTGTTAGACCTGTTTTCATGAAAAAGGTACCAAGGTGAGCTGCAATTTTAACAATACGTCTTGTTTTTTGGACTGGAGAGTTGAATCTTTCCCTTGTTCAGATGATTGTGCAGTCTAAATCCTATGTAACAATAACCTTGTGAAATCTGCACCTTCATATCTTAGTGGCTGCAGTGCTGCAAGTGTTTGACAAAACTATGGTGGTGAAGCAGAATAAAGTACTCATATCAAGCACCATAATCACCAATGGTCCTTACCTTTAAAAAGAATGAGATAATGAAGAAAAGTAACCAAATTTGTATCTACATGTTTGCAGAGATAACAGTCTGTAGTAGGATGAAGAACTTAACGGTCTTGGAGGGTATAGAAATAAAATTTCCTAATGATGGACTAGACAGACAGACAGACAGATAGATAGATAGATACTTTATTGGTCCCCAAGGGGGAAATTTAAATTTATAGAAGCTTCATAAATTAAATAAAAACAGACAAAAACCCCTCCTAATGCACATAAAAACTTATGGCTTGGATAACGGGGAGATGCTGCTGTCAGTAACAGGCTTGTAAGTATCGGCAAGACTGTAACATACAGTATGTTTATATCCAAAATCATTAATATTTGGATAGAGCAGGTCCAGCTTGTAGTGTCCATAAATGGAATGGGCTACTTAAGGTTATTTGACTATCCAGTGAGGATACGCAATTGGTGTCTCCAACAAGAGCACAGGTTATAGCCATTGGGGAGGACGGCCAGGTATTGTGCCAGTGAGTTAAAGGGAAAGAGCAAAAGATTGTTGATTAAGGACTGCAGGCCTGGCCAGCATCCTATAGCCCATTTATACCACTGTTCTCATTTGTTCCTGAATTTCTTTGGATCTTGGCATGATGTCTAGCTTTTGAGGTGCTTTTGGTCTACTTCTCTGTGTCAGGCAGCTCCTATTTAAGTGATTTCCTGATTGAAACAGGTGTGGCAGTAATCAGGCCTGGGGGTGGCTATGGAAATTGAACTCAGGTGTGATACACCACAGTTACGTTATTTTTTAACAAGGGGGCAATTACTTTTTCACACAGGGCCATGTAGGTTTGGATTTTTTTTTCTCCCTAAATAATAAAAACCATCATTTAAAAACTGCATTTTGTGTTTACTTGTGTTATATTTGACTAATGGTTAAATGTGTTTGATGATCAGAAACATTTTGTGTGACAAACATGCAAAAGAATAAGAAATCAGGAAGGGGGCAAATAGTCTTTCACACCACTGTAAAGAATTTTCCTCTTTTTCTGCTTCCTTTGAACATTGCTGACATGCAATCCAAAAACTGTTCACAATAGTGAATACTGTATGATGTTGATGTTTGGAGTTGTTTTCTTAGTCCTTTGTGTTGATGCAAGCAAAGCATGAGGCCTGGCATTCTGTAGATCTCAATGTCACTTAGCAACCAAGGACAGAGAGCTGAATTCTGGGAAGCTTAAAGCACACTCTGTAAGGCACAACAAGCTCTCATTGTTAGCATTGTTAATAAATTGAATCTAAGGAGACTCTGAAACCGCTCATATTATTTGTTTTTTGTTTGGGTGACATGGGGGCCAGGTAATTTCACTGGGTTAAAGTAGCCCTACAGCTGTGCCCCTCTAGTCTTGTGTGCACCTTCTTTACTTTAATTAAAATTTTCCTGCCAGTGCTGGTTCTCATTTCTATATATTTAACCTTATATACCCCAGGGACAGAAAGAGAGTATGGTAGTAAGCAAGGGTGAAAATAATTGCTTCATTTCGAAAGGAAATACAGGTATTTTCAAATAAAAAGAAATTAAAAATTCATTTTCTTCTGTCATGTCTGATTTATTGGTTTCCTTACAGCAAGTTGGAAAATGGAAGGCAATAATAAAACTTCTTTTATATTCCAGCCTTTCCATGAGCATTAAGTTAAAACATATAATTGAGTTTATCACAGTAAATAGTATTTAAAGTGATACATTTTAAATATTTTACTTTGAAAACATCACACCATTCATTTAAAAGAATAAAACAATATTTTGCTTGTACCAAGCTCACTAAATGCTCTTTATATCTATTTTTAGATTACAGGTCTGGTATGAATCTTCCAGTGCAACAGTCATAGCATTTTCCTCGCACAACAATAAAATAAAACACAGCACCATAAACACAGTATGACATCAGTGCACATCAGCTCTTGACTACATTTTGCAATTTTAATTTTGCTGGCATTTTTCCCAAAATGATACTTGCTTATAACAAGTGAATAGTCCAAATGTTCTTTTAATAATTATGAACTTGGAACACTTGAGTGGAGAATTAGTAGTTTGGATTGAAAGTCAACAAATTATTTATTATTAATAATTTATTAATTCCCCTTTGGATTAATAAAGTATCTATCTATCAAAAACATTTATTTACATAGCACATGCAACAATGTAACTCAAAGTGCTTTACAAGATGACAGAAAAAGTTACAAGAAAAGAAAAGCAATTAAGATTAGGCAATAATGTTAAAAAATAAGTAACAACAAAACAAGGTAAGATCAAATGGCAGGGTGGACAGAAAAAAAAAAAACTCCAGTTAGGCTAGAGAAAAATAACGAAATCTGCAGGGGTTCCAAGGTTAAAAGACCACACAACCCCGACTGGGCATTCTACCTAACATAAATGTTCCTAAATTAAACTTTATAGCTTTCATGCTTCACATGACAGGATTTCATGATGTTGGTCTCGTGGACAGATAAAACATCCGCCTTCATTCCATCATCTCAGGGATTTGCATGTTGCTTTGATCACATAGTGGTGGCATAGATCGCCACCACAGAAGAACCCGAAAAGACAGCAGAGAATAGTGGGGATTAGTACAGATTGTGGATCCCTGAAGAATATGATAATTCTATATACCCATACAGTCGATTAGGAATTCAACTGAAATGTAGAAACCATATTAAACCATATAAAAAAGCCATATTAAAATAATGGCTTTTCATCAGTTTTTTAAAATGTTCCACAGTATTAGTCTGCCGATTTTCTATAGATAAAGTATTTGAGACTTTAGGTGCATAACAGGTAAAGGCCATCTCACCACTTCTTTCCCACAAGTCAACAGGCTATTCTTTGTAGTCCAGTTCCATAACTACTAGGCCACATTGATTTACTGTACCTTCATGTTGCTGTCTTGCTGCAAGGAAATCTATGTTTTAAAGCAAATATCTGATATGATGTTATTTCGATAATGGAGGTTTTATCTGTGTTTGTATTTGTACATTTTTTTCTTACTTTAAAGCATTGTGCAAAGTATATAAGAGCAACATTTTAGACTATTTGGAACTAAAAGACTTATCACTGAAATATTTTTTAAATTTAAAAAATGTCTGTTGATCCATTTACTCTTGGTGGGTTTTACTAGTTTAGAAATGTCACAAATAGAAACAGTTTCTTTCAGGCTATTGTTGTGAAACTTATTTTTGAACTAATATCTCTCTATTATAATTAAAAAAAAAACATGCAACAAGTCGAGACTTTTTGGAAGATTTTTTCAAGTCCTGCGAGTTGACACCTTGGCCTTGAGATTTTTTCAAGTCACGCCCTCTTCTCAACCATATACAACCTCACATGGTACTCTCACCTCATTTGTGTGAATGCTTTTGACAGACACATTTTCTGCTCTCTCAGCTTTTATACATTTTAATGTTATGAACATGGAGAAGCGATGCAAAATAGAATTGAAACAGTTAAACAATCAGACATATTAGAAATTCTACAGTCAATTATGGATACAGATCCATGCGTCCAAATGTATTGCACTTTACACAAAATTTATCTGCAAAACCCTCATATGCATTGATTACTTGCAAAACAAATTATTAACTCCTAATGATGTAGATCATTTTGTCTGTGCTGAAATTCCAAACAAAGAAACCTATCCTGAATTATGGTACAAAGTCATTAAATACATGTCTTATCGACCTCATTTAAAAGATTTAGTATATTGGGACTCCAAAAAAAAGTGTTTAAAGAAATTACCTAAAACTTTTGTTAATTCAACATATATGACTAAGGCTGGCTTTCCTGATTATCAACACAGAGATAATCGTCACCAACAACACACCTATCATGGAAAGAAAGTTGTTAAAATTGTGATGATCGATAATTCAATGATGGTACCGTATAACCTGTATTTGCTCAAACGATTCGATGGTCATATTAATGTCAAGTGTTGTGCATCGGTTATTAATATTAAGTACATCTACAAGTACATTCATAAAGGGCACGATAGAGTATGCGTGAATGTATCCAAAGAACAGTCTCAGGACAAAGTTCAAGCATATTTAGATATTCGGTACGTCAGTGCAATGAAAAGCGGGTGGCATTTAATGGAATTGCCAATGCAAGGTCGAACTCATTCTGTTAAATTATTACTAATTCATTTACCAGGTCAGAATATGATTCAAATTAAAGAAGGCAAAGAAGCACAAGCATTAAAGGTAGCCAAAAAAAAAAAAAAAAATTGGCTTATTTTGAACTTAATAAAAATGACGTAAACACGAAAGCATATATACGTTTTCTTTCAGTTTATGACGTTTGACTATTTTTTACTATGGTTAATTACTCGCTGTAATGTAAAATAGTTAGTTCTATTATGCATATGTAACAGTTCCCTTGAAAATAACAAACAGTTTAAATTGTTCATCTGCTGACCCATACGCGACCGGCAGAGCCGTGAAGTGGCTGGGCCGGGGGTTGGTGAGCAAAGCGAGCACTCTGCCCCCTAGTATTTCAGAAAATAAGTGACATAATCATTATTTGCAAGTAAGCCATATGTTGCATTGTGTGACCTGTGATCTGTACCTAATCACAGTTCCAGTAAGTGTACAGGAACACCTCGCTCTTAACTACTTCATTAAAATGTAATTCTGTCTCCTTAATTTGCTTTCACACTACCACTCCAATTTTTCTTATGTCTTGCTTTTATCAAATGTACTAATCCAAGTAAATTAAAATATTTTACATTGTGTCTTCATTAGAGGGAAAGGAGAACAGAAGTGCAAGCTACCTATAACAACCAAAGTGAATTTGTGCTACATCAAATAAATAGATTTTAAAAGGAACCCAGCTGATTGTGGTTGGAAGTCTTTTCAATAAGTGTTCACCACCACATACTGCTAGAGATTGTTTTTCGTGTTAATAAATATTAAACAAGCATCAAGCTTTATTCACTGTATGCACAAGTTAAACCTTCTGGCTATTTTTGGGTAGTTAAATTTAATGCCAATTACTGTCACATCACTTACGTAAGTCAATTCACATAGAAAAAAACCTGTCATACTAAATTAAAAAAGGATTTAGCTTCACAAAAAGTGAGTTACAACTCATGAAAGTGCTAGCTTGATTCAGCTGTAGACAATAAAATTGTTTTTTTTTTTATATAGGATCATTAGAACATTAAAAAAATCTAGATGAGAACAGGCCATTCAGTCCAACAAAGCACTCAGTCCTATCCACTTATTTCTTCCAAAAAAACATCAAGTTGAGTTTTGAAAGTCCCTAAAGTCTTACTGTCTACCGCACTACTTGGTAGCTTATTCCAAGTGTCTATCGTTCTTTGTGTAAAGAAATACTTCCTAATGTTTGTGCAGAATTTAACCTTAACAAGTTTCCAACTGTGTTGAATTCAGTGTTCTAAAGAAAATGACATTTCTGTGTGTTGCTTAGTTTAATGGGCTATAAACCAGTGTTTTAAAGAAAAGGCAGAATTTCTGGAAAATTCTGCTACAGGTTATTGTTGATGGCTATCTACAGGACATAAATATTTACCTGTCCTGCTAAAGTGTCTCCTACTTTGAATAGTCAGACTGCTTTGATTTAGTTTCTTATCTACATACAATGTGGGGATACAGAACTGTCTGCATCCTTTAAAAATTAACGAGTTCTGGGGACATTGGTTTCTAATCAGGTACTCAAAGTAAATGTGTTTACACTATTTGTTATGCAGAGAAAATTGTCTTGTACCATTGTTTCACTGATTGCCATGTTGATCTATGCAGAAATTGAAGCATTTATATATTTCTGGGGTACTAGGGTGTTGTACCGTGTTAGCCATTACGAATGTAGAGAAGAGCCAAGCAAAATGACACCTTTTATTGGCTAACTAAAAAGATTACAATATGCAAGCTTTCGAGGCAACTCAGGCCCCTTCTTCAGGCAAGATGTAATACAGAAACTGAAGTTTCCTGTGTTTATATCCACACACTAGGACAAGAAACAACAATGGTAAATCTTTAAAGGAAAAATCTTAAATGTAAAAAATTAATAGGTTCACTCAGGCTAAGATTAATTTAACAAGAGAGAGAAAAACGATGTATGGTCAAGAGATTTTTGGATAAGATAACTGTCCAACAAAGTCCTTTGAAGTCTGTGATGAGTTTTTCAAAACAATATGGGTCTGTAGACAGGTTATCTGTGTCAGTCTGAGAGATGCAAACAGTCCTCATACCTGGCCATAAAACTCTTGTCTCTATTCAAGCCATGCTGTAATGTATTAAATTTTAGCATGAGCTTAACTTCCCATTCTTTTCTCTCTTGCTGTGTTTTGAAGTTGCCCATAAGCACTGTGACTTTAAAGTCCCTCTCACAGTGTCCATGGCTGTTAAAGTGGGCCGCATTTCTGGGTAAAGGAGAATAAAAAAGAACAGAGAAGTATGGTCTGGCACTTGTGACTGCTGCCTGCTTTTTTTATGCTCTTTCACCATATCGCTGTGGCTACACCCTGTAGCAACAGTGGCTTGTACCTGGCCCATGTTCCCCTAGGTAACAATTGGTAACAATTTCACTGTTTACACTCCTGCTATTGGGAAAAAGGTGCCGAAGCATTCGGGCCCTTACCACCATAATGTGTAACAGTTTTTTCCCCCAAGCAATCAGATTCCTGAACACTCATGGACCAGTCTGATATATGATATATGTGTTCTGCTCTGCAATGTTGCACATGTTTACACATGTTTGCACATTTAACTCACATGCACTTTGTTATATATTATGTGTCTTTATGTTATGTGTTGTCGATTCTTCATTGTCCTGTGTTCTATGTAGCACCATGGTCCTGGAGGAACGTTGTTTCATTTCACTGTATGCTGTACTACTGTATATGGATGAAATGATAATAAATACTCTTAACCAGCTTGTTCCCTATATTCCTATGTAAATCATTTATATATATTAAAAATAGCAGCGGCCCTAGCACTGACCCCCGTGAACACCACTCTTAACATCGGCCAATTCTGATGAGGTTCTTTGCACCATCACTCTCTGCTTCCTGTGTCTGAGCCAATTCTGCACCCATCTAAAAACATCACCCTGAACTCCCACTTCTTTTAGTTTGACGCCCAACCTCTCATCATTATTGTCACATTTACAGAGTGGATTTAAATTCTTACTAGCATGTGCTAATCAACATGTTTCCAGCACCATGATTAGTGAATCTAACAAACTTACCCAATAACTTCTGTTTTCTTTGCCAAAAAAGAACATTATCAACTATACATGACATGTGTTTGTGTACATTTCAAAAGTAGACTTGTTTCTTGTAAGGTAAAGATACAATTCATGGCAACATCAAGCTTATAGGTGTATAGGGTCATTGTTATCACGTGTATAGAGTACGGATAAATTCTTACTTGCATGAGACAAATTAACACGCAACACATAGTCATATTCCAGCTGCATGATTAATGAGTATAACTACCTTAGCTCAAAATGTATGTCTTACTTACCTTTTTTAGATTTGTCCAACAATAAAAGAAGATCATTTAAAAATGTTCAATTGCTGGTAAATCAAGTGATTAGAAATACAGTTTAAATCAGACATTAATTACTGGCATATTGTTTTCCACTGATAAGTTCATGGCAAAGGAACCATAAGTAATAATGAAATATAACATTGATTTAATATAATGGCTTTCATATAAGTACTCTAAACCTTTCATTTAAGTTCTGTCACCACAGTTTCATTAATAAATTGTGCAAAAACAATATAAAGCCAAGAAACAGTTACACAGTAGGTTTTGCAGTTTGTTTGATTTATTTAACAGTAACAGGGATAGGAAAGAACAAAATAATTTTAATTGGCTCCCCTGCTGACATTATGTGATTCACAGGCCCTCTGAATTATTTTTAGGCCAAATGATGTACAGTATAGTGTGAGAATAGGCCAGGGTGTTCTAATTAAGGGGAAACTACAGTATAGACCTAGCAGAAATTAATCAAAGTGCAGTCAGCATTCATTTCCTAGTACATTAAAGTAAGTAAAAATAAAGTTTTTATTTTGTTTTTGTAAGGGAGCAGCTACTTTTGGTAAAGCAGTTTGCTGCTTGGTTTAAAACGAAAATCAATTTATATTAGAACTTCATATGCTATGTCAAGTCAATATTTTTTAGATTACTCCAGATATAGTTCAATAAAATTTGACAGTTTTGGATTGTCTGAGTCCAGAGGAATTTCCTGTGTGTGGTCACTCAGCATTGAGCTGAATGTTTTCCTCATCTTCATCTGGGATAATTCCAACAGTTAAAAGAGCTTAATGTGAGTGTAATTGTTAATTCTGATTTGATCCATGAGTGAGAATGTCCTGTGATGAACTGCCATCTCATTTAGGCTGCCTTGAGCTGGGTTAAAGCATGGCTATACACGGTTCTAGAATACAAAAAATATTTTAAGACACTAAATGTTTTATGAAAATTCCATCCATTTTTTTTTGTCACTTGTGTATCAAGTTGAGGGATGTAAGAAGCCAGGGTCTGTCTTAGCAGTTTTGACTATAAGGCTGGAACCATCACAGGACATAGTTACACATACACACATTCACATTTGTTTATATGGAGTTAACAATATTTACTCATCTTTGGGAGATCACAAAAACCTGAAATACCCAAAGGAAAAAAATCATGCAGGCAAAAGGAGGAAGAGAGAACATGCCAAGTTCACACACACTGACCATGAGGCACAGTGCTAACCATCATGCTGCAATAGTGCCACATCAAAATTTCACATCTTAATAATAGATAAAAGCTTCCTGAGCAAATATTAAATTTTGGTTTATTTCATAGGCAAAGTAATCCACAATCCAACATCCCAGTGTAACTCTTTTTCATATGTGTAGTTATATGAATATACAGTATTATAAAAGTAGTAATACTTTGGTACAGAACAGGGCTCAGCCTTGGGGCTCAGCTTCACCACAGTCAGTGACCTTGTTTTCATTTGATATTGACAAGCTTTTGTTTGATCGGGTGGAATTCAGTCTTCCTTTTTTGTCCATGCCCTGTGGCCCAAAACCAAAGCTAAATGCAAGTGTTAACTGATGCAGAACACTGCACATTTTCTGAAAATGTTTGCTAAGCAATGCTGTGTCAACATATCTCTAGAACAGAAAGCTATGTCCAACATCACATATATGCTTTATTAAGGGTGTGCAGACAATCTTGGAAAATGATTGAAGCGCTTATTTACATAGCAGCCTGACCCATTTGGATTGACAAGAAAACTTGAAAAAGACAAGGATGCCTGCACACTAGCCATCTCTTGTATATAACTTACCTATCGATCATGTAAAGCTAACAAGCAGAAATAAAAATGCCAGCTCTTTGAGCAGCAACTTTTTAAAATTAAATCCAGTTCTGACAGCTCCACTTTCAAGACTGACAGCATACACGGCATGTATTTTATTATTTTAATGTATTGTTTTTATTTAAGACTTGGCTTTCTTTAAATCCGGTGCAAGTGAGTCCAAAAATAAATGAATGTTTTTGTTGTTTAATGAGCTTTCCATGAAATAGTTAAGGTCAGGGTGGTATAAAGGGTAGAGCTACAGCTTCTTGGGTGCAGTGTCTTGCATTTGAATCCTGTGTTCTGACATTACCCATATGGAACTTACACATTCTCTCCATGTCCACATGAGTTTTCATGCCACAATGTCAAATACATGTGGTTTAGGTTAGTCGTTGATTCCATACTGGTGTGAGTATGAGTGTGGGTGTATGTGACAGTGTGCATTGTAGTTAACTGGTGCTCTGTCCAGAGCTTTTCCCCACTTATACCATTGCTATTTTAATGGGTTCCACCCACAATGATCTTGAATTAGTTTAAGCAGTTTGGTGAATTCTGTGTTATTTGAGATTAGAAGTGGGAGTCTATCAATGTTCAGTGTTGGGGACATTGCTCCTTTTTAGTACATTAAATAACTTAAATAGAAATATTACAGTTTGTTTAACATTCCAGATGATGTGTGGACACTGTTAGACCTGTGTATATTTGGGTCAAGAATATGTTTTAGTCTTTCTTCTGGAAAACATTTTATCTGATGATTAAGATTTTGTGTTGTGCACAAATGCATGCAATTAAAACAAAAGCATTAAAAATGTTTTTCAGAGTGACTTATTTTCAGACCTATAATCTGCTGGATTATGTCCATTATGCTCCTAATGCTATTATGTTGGGTAATCTTTCTTTTCACAATGTAATATGAAAACTGTCATCAGTGGGTTACAACCTAAACTAATAATAATAATAATACATTTTATTTATATAGCGCCTTTCCCATGCTCAAGGCACTTACAGAAAATAAGAGAAAATGGCAGGGTATACAGCATATAGCATTGTACAAACCAAATAAATAAATAAAGAAGATTAAGACAGTAAATTCAGAGAAAGCCTAACACAACAGAATTGATGGTCTAGCACTCACACATACAGGTTACATAAGCATCTTGACAGAGAGGTAAACTGAGAGAAGGGGAATGAAGTCAAGTAGAGCTAAAAGCCTTCCTGAACAGATGAGTTTTGAGTTGTTTTTTAAAAGAATTCATGGAGCCAGCTGACCTGATTAATTTCGGTAGGTCATTCCAAAGTCTGGGCGCTATACATCTGAAGGCCCTGTCACCCATGGAGTGTAGATTAGTGTGGGGCACAACAAGATTGCCAGAATCAGAGGACCTTAGTGAGCAGGCAGGCACATAGTGATGGAGAAGGTCACTGACGTAGTTTGGCGCGAGGTTATTTAAGGCTTTGTAGGTTATTAGTAGGATTTTATATTCGATTCTGTAAGACACAGGGAGCCAGTGAAGATGGAGCAGGATGGGTGTGATGTGCTCGCTGCTGCTGGTTCGAGTAAGGACTCTTGCAGCCGAGTTTTGAATAAGCTGGAGCTGTGATATAAGATTAGAAGGGGCACCTGCCAACAGCGAGTTACAATAATCTATGCAGGATGTGATAAAAGCATGGACAAGTTTCTCAGCATTAGAAAAGGAGAGGAAGGTGTGAACATGGGATATGTTACGGAGGTGAAAGTAAGAAAGTTTCTTAATGTGATTTATGTGGGCGGAGTAAGAAAGGGAGGAATCAAAAATGACACCGAGATTCTTTGCAGTGGAGGCAGGTCTGATGAGATCACCACCAAGATTGACTGGGAAGGAGCTAATTTTATTAAGTTGCAGTTTAGTCCCAATTTGCAGGAGTTCAGTTTTGTTGCAGTTTAATTTTAAAGAGTTCTGCTCCATCCAGGTTTTAATTTCACTAAGGCAGGTTGTGAGTTGAGAAAGCTCTGATGAAGTTCCACTTTTAACATTGAAGTAGAGTTGAGTATCATCTGCATAAAAATGATAGCCCAGTCCATAGCTACGAATAATATGGCCAAGGGGAAGCATATAAATACAGAAGAGAAGTGGGCCAAGGACAGAGCCCTGAGGAACTCCTTGTGTGACTGGCGCTGAGCTAGATCTGCTGTTGCCAAGACTAACAAACTCTTGCCTATCAGTCAGATAGGAATTGAACCACTGGAGGGCAGTGCCAGAGATACCCAGCATGTTCTCCACTCTGGACAGTAGAATGTCATGTCTGACAGTGTCAAATGCTGCACTGAGGTCTAATAGAATTAATATGCTGGTTTGTCCAGAGTCTGCTGCCATAAGCAAATCTTTGGTTACCCGTAGCAGAGCAGTTTGACAGCTGTGCTGCACCCTGAAACCAGACTGAAAGGGTTCCATCAAGTTATTAGAGGTTAAGTAATTGGTGAGCTGGGAGGCTACAACACGCTCAAGAGCTTTTGACAGGAAAGGTAAGTGGGAAGTAGGCCGGAAATTGTTAAGATTGTCAGCATCAAGACCAGACTTTTTTAACATTGGGGTTACAGAAGCAATTTTAAAAGTGAGCGGCACAGAGCCAGTGTCAAGGGATGAGTTTATTATTGTTGTAGCAGTCGGGATTATGGCATGAAGGCATGATTTAAGTAGCGTGCTGGGGATGGGGTCCAGTACACAAGTAGTCGGTCTCATCTTACAAAGCAGGTCATTAACAAAAGCAGATGTGACTGGTGAGAACTTAGAAAAGGAGCAGGATGGAGTGGGAAAACAGGGAGAGATATAAACCGATGATGTATTTATGTTAGATGAATTATTTAGATCTTCAATTTTGTTACGGAAAAAGTGGAGGAAATCCTCACAGACGTCAGTAGAAGAGGTAGTTGGGCCAGATGCAGGTTCGAGTAGTTTATTAACTACAGAAAACAAAACCCTTGGGTTATTGTGGCCACTTTCTATTATTCTGCCATAGTGGGTGTTCTTAGCAGCAGTTAGTGCTTCTCTGTAAGCTCACACTAAACTACTAGTGTGCTGAAAGAGGATTTTGGAATCACTCTGCTACTGTACTGATTCACTTGATGACATGCTTCTATTTGTTGTGGTTTGTTTTCAGTTTCTGAATATTAGAGTCAGACAAACAGAATTACCATACACATGGCTAATTAGCAGTTCTAATGGCGATATTCTAGACTAAAATAATTAGTTTTCAGCCTGGATTTAAATGCTGAGACTCAGGGGGCATCTCTTATACAAGCAGACAGAGCATTCCATAGCTTAAAGTTGATCTTTGGAATCTTCAGTAGACCAGCATCTTAAGAAGAAGCAATTTAAAGCTGTATGTGGGAAGAATTTTGAAGGCAGCCTTAAATGTAACTGGAAACCAGTGTAAAGACATAAGGACAGGAGTTATGTGACCATACTTCCTAGTTCTAGTAATGATTAATGGTGTGAATATTAACACAACACAATAATAAGCTTGTGAGATGGTTTAATAATATTCGATTTTACATCAAACTGCTGGTAATGAGGATTTTGTATGGAATTCACATTAATCAAATTATTAACTGTTCTGAACAGTATATAAGTTTTAGCTCCCATTTTATCTGTAGTTTAGAAAAATATTCAGAGTGGGACATAAAAAGAACTTGCCTATCTCTTTTAATTGTATTTTTCCACACAGTTTAAAATACCTGTTACTTTATTGTGGCCCATCCATGCTCTAGTTTAAAGTATTCTAATGATAGAGTGGGAGTGCTTTCACTAAACAAAATAGAATTTCTTTATTATGTAATTACTTTTGTTCTCAGTTGAGCAGCTATTTTAGATTAGATCGGATAAAACTTTTTTTAATTCCATGGGAAATTTAAATGCATACTGTAGCAGAAATATAAAAAAACAAAAATACAGACTCACAGGACAGATAATCCAGCCAATCAATCAATCAGTCAATTGATAAATAAATAAACTTAACATGTACATCGGATAAAAGCATTGATTTGTCTGATAGCGGTGGGAAGAAAAGACACCTAGAGGTGCTTCTTAGTACACTGCAGTGGAATGAGCATGTGGCTAAAAGTGCTCCAAGAGAGCACCTCCTGGAAGGGATTTTTCATGATGGCATCCAATTTTGCCATCATCCTCTTTTCTGCAACAACTTCCAGTGTGTCAATGGTTCACCCTGTTATGGAGGAGGCTTCCCTGTGAAGTTTGTTTAGGCATTGTGTTTCTTTTGTGCTCAGGTTGCTTTCCCAGGAGACTGCAGCATAGAACAACACACTGGCTACTATGGATTGGTAGAACATTTTTAGGATCTTGCTGCACACAACAAAATACCAGAGTCTCCTTAGCAAATACAGTCTTCTCTGGCCCTTCTTATATAGCGCCACTGTGTTGTCAGACCAGTCCAGTTTATTTTTTTGTGAACCCCCAGGTTCTTGTAGCTTCTGTACCACTTTCCTGTCCTCCCTCTGAATGGTGACTGGTCTCAGAGGCTTGTTGGCACATCATATGTCTATTACAAATTCGTTTTTCTTTCTGATGTTGAATTGCAGGTTGTTGTCCCTACACCATAAGACAAAGTCCTCCATGATTTTCATGTACTGTACTCTGACTCATCTCCATTATTAATGCAGCCTATGATGGAAGAGTCATCTGTAAATGTCTGGAGATTGCAAGAGCTGGCATTGTCCTAGAAGTCGATATTGTGTAGAGGGTAAACAGGAAGAGGGACAGGACAGTTCCCTGAGGTGCTCCAGTGTTACACACCACCATTTCTGACAAGCAGTCCATAAACTTCACAAACTGCTATCTGTTGATCAGGTAGTTCATGATCCAGGAGAATGTGAGAGCATCAAGATTCAAAGCCTTGAGCTTTTACTGGTAACGTCAAAGAACATTATCCGGACTATGGTACCGGCATTGTCCTAGCCTGTTTCAGGATTTTATTATAATTATACTAGTGTGAACTAGGCAATAATTTCTTGCCACAATCATCTTTTCAGTATCACAATACCCATGGTCAAGTTTCACCTGACAAAGTCAGAAATATAGCCAGCGAAGGCAACTCAAAATGCAAAGCCAGAAGTTATTTGGTACTTATTGTGAAAGTTATCCAATACAGGAATTAAATTAGAAATGATCTTACAACAAATTTTGAAAAATCAAATGAAAAGCAAAAACTATTTTATTCCATGTAGACTCATGTACAGTACAGTATACACAGTATATTTTTTCTTTTTCTGCTGATAATTTTCTTGCATGAGTTTGCCTGTGTGAAACATAAGTGGAGAAAGGCACACATTTTATCTATTAATTATTAATTAATAATTAATTATTAATGTTCAACATTTTTCACTTTTGAAAAAGCATCAAATACAATAAAGTACATTGATGAAGAACTAACTATTGCATCGCATAATTTAATAATACATTAATTTTAATATCTCTTATTTTCCTTGTTATGCTAAATTAATTAAGAATATATGAAAACATGGCAAAATTTCCATCTGTATACCTTTAACTTCAAACTGTGTGATGCTATCATGTCAGTGTGGACCAAAATCCGTGAGGAATGTTTCCAGCACCTTGTTGAATTTACGCCTTGAAAAATGATGGCAGTTCTGAAGGCAAAAGGGGGTGCAACCCAGTACTAGCAAATTGTACCTAATAAAGTCACTGGCGAGTGTACATTAAAGTAACAAAGAGAGACCTCTAACATAAGCAGCATTTCTGACTTGTATCTAATAGAATGACACACATCTCATCTCAATATCAGGCACCATACTTAAAGGATTGGTTTCATAAAACAAATTGTTGTGTGGCAAAACAAATTAGAACTCCATGTAGCCAGTAAGCAGTCAGTTCAAGACCTTTCTTCTCCTGTTTGATTGCTACTGTCTAACAAGCTCATAACTCAGTCAGGTTAACCTCTAGTGTTTAGAAACTTTTCACTGCATTAGAAACAAAACCCTTGAACTGCAACATAATTGTTTAGCCCTCTTTCTTCCAATGCTATAGATTAGAGCAAAGGCTTGCATTCTGTAACATCATACTTACATTTCAAAAGCAAAATGCTAAACTGAAAAGCTTGTCAAACGAAAAAAATCTAATGGAAAAAAAAACACCTGTAAACAAACTAAGAACAGCCAGTCTCGTCTGTGTTACGTGTTTGTCTATGTTCCTTCATGTCTTCTATATTGATATATAAGCAGTTCTACTTCTAAATCTTAGTGTTTAGCTTGAAAATGTATTAGTCCATTTCATTAAACAAGTATGGTTCGGTTACATTTGATATAAGTCTACAGCTGAAAACCCCATCTACAAAGAAAGGTTAGAAAAATAAGGTGGGAAGTGTAATGAATTATCTAATTAATTACTGGCATTACCAAAGCCAAACTAACATCAATTTACATTAATTAATTAATTAATTAATTAATTAACATCAATGTATTGTTTCTTCCTCTCAAATCAACTTCTTACATTATGTATTGTAATTTTCAAAGCACCTGGTAGATGATGCTTTGATGTCAAAAAAGCTCTGTTTGCAGTGTATATTTATTTTATTAGTAAACATAGTAATATCAATATAATTTAAATTCTGATACGTTTATGCAGTATCAATTATTATTGAACTCTGAGTAACTGAAATCCGAGTGTAATTAGGCAAACTCTTGGTTGAAATTAGATCTCTTGATGCTTTAGTGTGTAGATGTTAACTAATCTATATTGTTCTCCAGAATTTTGAATTCCTCATCATATCCACAAATTTCAAAAAAGAGCTGCAATGTAACACTGTTTGTGGTTTAAATTATGATTGTATAGGTGATTATAGAAGCAAGTTTAACATAATTAAGTAGCGGCCCGAGTTAATTACATTTAGTGGATACTCCTGGATTTACTTAGTTTGGAAATCTAACTTTCAAAACAATGGAAGCATCAGTCAATTCAATTCAATTTATTTTTGGATTTCCCAAAATCACACAAGAAGTGCCGCAATGGGCTTTAACAGGCCCTGCCTCTTGACAGCCTCTAGGCCTTAACTCTCTAAGAAGACAAGGAAAAAATGGAAGAAACCTTGGGAAAGGCAGTTCAAAAAGAGACCTCTTTCCAGGTAGGTTGGGCATGCAGTGGGTGTCAAAAAGAAGAGGGTCAATGCAATACACATAACAGAACAAACCCTCAATAGAGTATAAAAAATAAATTCTGATCCATACTTGTACATTTTTTAACAGTAGATGATATCCTATAATATGATTTGGATTTGTTTAGAATCCTGAAGACCTCAGCCTACAAACTGCCTCCCCCATTTGGCCATTCCACAGTTGAGTCAGTGCTGGGCCAGCCAATCTGATGAAAGGACCCATCTGCCCCACGATTTCTGCTATCCTCCATCAGGGATGACTTTACCTTAGGCAGGGAAAACAACTTGGCAGGTGGGCCATGGCGCCAAGTGCCACATTTGAGTACCAAGAAGAGAAACAGAATAGGTGAGGGTTAGTAACAAATTATAACTCTCATGTTACTTATGTTTTAGTGCTAATGACTAACAACAGAGATGCAGTCTGTACAGTTAATCAGCAGCTCTAGTAAGGATATGCTAAACTGAAATAGTGAGTCTTCAGCCGAGATTTAAAAGCTGAGACTGAAGGGGCATCTCTTATATTAGCAGGCAGACCATTCCACAGTTTAGGGGCCCTGTAACTAAAAGCTCGACCTCCCACTGTTATTTTATTAATTCTTGGAATCATTAGCAGACCAGCATCTTGAGATCTTAATGTGCGCTCTGGTTTGTAAGTCATGATAAGTTCAGACAAGTAAGCCGGACCTTGGCCATTTAATGCTTTATATGTTAATAGGAGGATTTTGAAATCTGCCCAAAACTTAACCAGGAGCTAGTGTAAGGATTTAAGAACTGGAGTAATGTGTTCGTATTTTCTTGTTCTTGTAATTAGATTGCAGCAGCATTTTGGATTAACTGGAGGCTCTATAAAGAACATTTTGAACATCCAATGAACACAGCATTGCAGTAGTCAATCCTACCAGAACTAAATGCATAAATTAAATTCTCAGAATCCTGCTTATTTATAAAATTAATTTCCCAACATTTTTAAGATGGAAGAAACATGATTTGGACAACTTTGTAATGTGCACTTTAAATGACATGCTAGAGTCAAAGGTAACTCCTAGATTGCGGGCTGATTTAGTAAAATTAATGGTGATTCCAACTGAGCTAAATGATGACAAAATATTGTTGTGATCAGCGTCATTCCCTCCAACAATTAACATCTCTGTTTTATCAAGTTTTAAGCTAGGTCATTCTCATCCATCTACTCCTTTAATTCACTAATTCAACTAATTAACATCGGAGAAATTTCATTTGATCTAAATGAAAGGTATAACTGGGTGTCATCTGCATACGAGTGAAAATAAACATTATGTTTCCTAATGAAAGATCCAAGTGGAAGCATGTAAAGTGAAAACAGTAAAGGTCCCAGTACTGAGCCATGCGGGAAACCATATCTCACTTCTGTGTATAATGATGGAGTATTGTCAGCACATTTCTGTACATATTGGAATCGATTTGATAAATAAGAACTAAACCAAGCGAGCACAGTGCCTGTAAGTCCAACATCATATTCTAGCCTGTGCAGTAAAATAGAATGGTCAATGGTGTCAAATGCTGTGCTTAAGTCTAACAAAATAATAACAGTGGAATTTCCTTCATCAGAGGATATCAGAATGTCATTTACAACCCGCGATAGTGCCGTTTCTGTACTATGACCAGTGCGGAAACCAGACTGGAATTTCTGAAATAAATTGTAATGCATAAGGTGTGACTGAAGCTGGTTGGTGACTATTTTTTCTAGTATTTTAGAGAGAAAGGGTAAATTTGAACTACAGGTAGGTCTATAATTATTAAGTATGTGTGGGTCTAGGTCTGACTTTTTAAGTAATGGTTTAATGACTGACACTTTTAGTGCATCAGGTACTCTGCAATGCAATAATGAATTATTGATAATGTTTAGAATAGGCACTGCAAGAACATCCATTGCACTTTTTACTAGTTTTGTTGGCACTGGATCTAGGGTACAAGTACTGGGTTTAATTTTAGAAATTAAAGTTAAGACTACCTGCTCAGTTACAGGATTAAAATTACTAAAGTGCTTAATGGAATGTGAGACAGGGTCTGCTAAGCTAGTATGCGGTTTGTACTGTGATGCTGAGATCTGGGATCTTATATTTTAAATTTTTTTTACTGAAGAAGTTCATAAAGTCTGTACTGCTAATATCTGTTGGTGTTTTGGACTGTAGATCTGAATTTCCATTTGTTAATTTAGCCACTGTTCTAAACAGTACCTGAGGATTTTTATTATTGCTATCTATTATTGTAGAACTAGCAGAATACCCGCGCTTCGCAGAGGAGAAGTAGTGTGTTAAAGAAGGTATGAAAAAGAAAAGGAAAAATTTTAAAAATAACGTAACATGATTGTTAATGTAATTGTTTTGACATTATGAGTGTTGTTCTCACATATATATATA
>JANRMT010062854.1:48791402-48906386 GCA_026402145.1 Polypterus bichir lapradei
TATACTGTATATATCAAAATACCCGCGCTTCGCAGCGGAGAAGTAGTGTGTTAAAGAAGGAAAGAAAAAGAAAAGGAAACATTTTAAAAATAACGTAACATGATTGTCAAAGTAATTGTTTTGTGTATTTGGCGGCAGCGTCACAAAGTTGTTTTCGTCTAGCTGCATCAGAAAATGTACCACGACGTCTGACACGCCTCCTTTTTACTGTTTTCTCACAGCTTGGATTGCTGCTGTCATAATGGGTTTGAGTCTACATATATATATACATACATATATACATATACACATACATATCTTCATATCTATATACATATATACATATCTATATACATATCTACATATACACATATATATATATATATGCATACCGATCTACATCATATATACACACACATATACATACATACATACACAGACACACACATATATATAATTTGTGTGTGTGTATGTATGTATGTATGTATGTATGTGTGTGTGTGGGTGTGTGTGTGTGTATGTACATACATACAAACATACACACAAGTATATATATATATATATGTGCATATATATATGTATGTGTCTATATATGTGTGTATAGCTTTGATCACTGAGTGCAAGGGAAAAATAATAAAATGTAGTCTATAAGTTATTAAACAGTAAACATTAACGTTTTAAGAAGTAAAGGTACATTGAGCACTACTGGAGTGGTTGCGGGTAAACTACATTTTAAAGACGGTATAACAGAAGAGGTAAGTAGTACTAACAGCAGCTAAAATGTATAGGGATCATCTCTCGGTAGTAGATCCCTTTTGAAAGGCGCTACACGACGGCTGTGGTATAGAAATTACATTTTCTATGTGAAAGTCCAAATTTCTGCCTCTGGTAATGTGCCTTACCAGCAATTAAAGAAAATTAGTTTTGTGTCCTCTGCAGTGTTAAGAGAGAAAGGCTTTGGTTTGGGATAAAAGGAAAAAAGGTGTAAAGAAAGGAAAGTTGCCTTTTTCTTTTATATAGTGTAGAGAGATGTTTTCGCTGACGATATGAGCGCCTTTTGGGGACAGTCGCGGTGGGTCTTGTGCAGACTGGTGAGACGTCCCAGCTATTAATCGGCTGTGATGGCACTGTCAGTCCTTCATAATCTTCATAATCCGAGTTGACGACCTCATAATCGTATACGTGCAAAATAAAGTGCGAAGCACCTAAATATTATTTTGCCGCGGTGTAGAAAAGGGGTCCCGTGTTTGCACTTGTCTGGGCTATAGCTCAGGGGGAGGATGAAAAAACTTAAAAGTGCTCACTTTGACTTAAGGCAGAAGCGCAGTCAGCGTCTCAAAGGCCGGCACAGATATGCGCGCGCGCCGGCTGCTCGACTTTTGCTGGGCAGGAGACGCCAGTTTTTGCAGACACGTTCACATGATCAAAAGTCTCCGCGCTCTTTGGAGGTCATTCATATATATATATATATATATATATATATATAGCAAAATACCCGCGCCTCGCAGCGGAGAAGTAGTGTGTTAAAGAAGTAATGAAAAAGAAAAGGAAACATTTTAATAATAACTTAACATGATTGACATTGTCATGAGTGTTGCTGTCATATATATGCCTGCCTAAATAAGTCACCCTCGCTTCGCTCTTACTTTTTTACCGTTCATTTAATCATGGCTAGTGGCAGAAAAATTATAAAATGGAAGGAGGATTACACTGAGTATGGCTTTACCAAAACAATTATTGATGGCGAATCGATTATTCAGAAAGCTTGAATTGGTGATCTGTTTTTCTGTGTTAACCTCATATTTTTTCATACTTCTTCTCAAACCATGGTGGTGCGAGGCTAAAATGAATTGGGATGCGCTGATCAATGTAATCGGTGTACCAGGAAATCATGCATTGACAAAAGTTCCCCTTTGATTGTAATGCAAAGTGTGATTAAATGCATTATTTTTTAACGTGTTATGGATCACATGCATCGAAGCTTCTCAGCTGTGCTTGTGCTAAGAAAAGGAAAGATTTTAAAAATAACGTAACACGATTGTCAATGTAACCTTTTGTAAGTAGTGCCTGGAGGATTCAGTGTGGAGAAACTCTAGAGACAGCGTGTGTATTAACTTGTGGATTTTTCTGTGAATATTTGGTGGCAGTGTGACGAAGTTGCTTCGGAAGACGGCGTTAGCCGCGGAGCTCAGCTCAGAGCAAAATGAGGTAAATGGGAGGGGATATGATGACGTGACTCCTCCACCAGGCTTAACTGTCAATCCCCCACAAACACAGTCTCTCGAAATTTGCATAAGCACACCCCTTCACCTGCAATTTTAACTTAGTTACAAAGTGATCAAAACTCTCGTTTATATCCTGCGTCCTCTCATTAAACTTGTATCCCGCATTACCCGTGGGCATGAAAAATGCTAGCGGCAGCCTGTCTATTAACTTAATTTAAAGTTTGGGTTTATACCTTGCTTTGTTTCCGAAGTAGCTGCAATGATGAATATGGTAGTATATGTCACTCGCTCGCTTTTTATTGTTTCGCTGCCTTCTCAATTATATAATGCATGTTTTCTTCAGCGTATTTTGGAGCTCTTCCTGGTTTTCTACATAGTGCGTTGACAGTCAGTTCACGTGATTATGTGGGCGGCGTGATGATGTCACACGAAACTCCGCCCCCACGGCGGTCAAGCTCAACTCCATTACAGTAAATGGAGAAAAATACCTTCCAGTTATGACCATTACGCGTAGAATTTCGAAATGAAACCTGCCCAACTTTTGTAAGGAAGCTGTAAGGAATGAGCCTGCCAAATTTCAGCCTTCTACCTACACGGGAAGTTGGAGAATTAGTGATGAGTCAGTGAGTCAGTGAGTGAGTGAGTGAGTGAGTCAGTGAGGGCTTTGCCTTTTATTAGTACTGTATAGATAGTATTCTGAGTGAGCTTTAAACAGAGCTTTTTTATATTTTTAACACTCTCTGTCCATGCAATTTGAAAGACATGTAGCTTTGTTGTTCTCCATCTGCGCTCCAGTTTTCGATTCTTTAATTTAACAGCTCGAGTGTTTTCATTTTCAGTCCTTTTGGATAGTCAGTTCTGGATCCTAATTAATGACCTGAGTGCCAAAGGACAAAATTCTGATCCCCATCTCACTGTTACCTAATCACCCTGTGGTTGAATTTGTGTTGCTGAGTGTGGCTATGCACTGACTACAGTGGGGGGTGGATGCAGGTATCCTAAGGTATCCTAACATACAGAGTAACTCCATTTTTTATTTTTTGAAGGCTATCAGATTCCCAGTGCAGTCCTCCAAAGTGATTTTCCCCCACCAACACTAAGCTAAGCTAAGCCCTCAACAGGCAGAGAATAAGTAGAATTTAGTTTAGCTCTGAGTCCATTTCAAGTGTCTGCCATGTTGCAAGTGGAGTTTAATAATGCCACATCTTACAAGAGAGTACTGTTGGTTGACTATGAGATAATTGCATTTAGGTTTTTGGTTTTTACTTAACTCTGCACTGTACACTCTTCTACTATTCCTTGCATCTAGTTGTGTGTCCACTTTACTTGGTTCTTTTGCTCATCCTTATTTTCACTTATTGTAGATTAATTATTCTCTATTGTTAAAATTATACTTGGTTGCTTACCAGTATCATTGTTTATTTTGATCTTTTTTAATTCTTTTTAAACTCTCTTCCTTGCTGTTAATTCAATGTACAGTACTAGGTGCATATTAGGTAAATGAATGACAGTTGAAATATTCTCTTATGGAAATGTACCTTATTATTAAAATCCTCTCCATGGAAAAAAAATGTCTGAATGTACAGTTGATCAAAAGAAATCATTGCAGTGTCGGTTTTCATCA
Organism: Polypterus bichir lapradei; assembly: GCA_026402145.1. NCBI lineage: Eukaryota > Metazoa > Chordata > Cladistia > Polypteriformes > Polypteridae > Polypterus > Polypterus bichir. Next base: position 48,795,231 of record JANRMT010062854.1, read on the forward strand.
TTTTGAAGTGCATCCTTAATTACAAGGATGCTGCGGCCAGTTCAATAGTGCTCTGGCACAAGTTAGGACAAGCTTTTTCTCGGAAGCAAGTCTACTGCTGCCATAATGGGCCTCCAACCACTTGTGAATTTCTGATTATAATGTTTTGTAATGATGTGCTTGCTATTGACTGAAATTACTGAGAGAAGTTCTGTGATGAATTGGATCACTCATTAAAAACCTATTAAGCTATGTTTCTCTCCCTCTTTTCAAAGCTAGTGATGTTCCTATTTGATGCAGGTGTCTGTGTGAGTATATTTTGTGTGTTTAATGTAATGTTTTAGTCTGTGCTTTGGCATGAAGACCTACTGCAGTTTCCAATTAAAAACCTCACACTAGCTGAGACTGACCTTATGGTTCCACATTTTAATGAGGTGTTATGAAGATGCAAACATGAATTCATCTCTGTGGCTCACTCTTTTTTTAAAGCCAACTGTCTATTAGGATGCTTTAGTCTCCATGTTCAAGCTAAAGGTCCACAACTTTCAGTATTTATATATAATTCTTTTTTTTTGCTTTCCTCTGTTCCAGTTTTTCCTGTCCTTACAGAATTAATACATCTCTGTATATCCATTGCTGTTTAATTAATTATTTGTTAATTATTAATAATTTATTAATTATTTATTTTTATTGTTGAAATAGTGCAATTTATATATTCTGTGAAGTCACAAGGCTTATGGTAATGGGCACAGTAAAGTATTCCTTTCAGTATTAAACAAGTGATTTAAAGGACACATTTTGATATTCTCCCTGTTGGCTCTACCTACGCCCTGATTAGACAGATCACAGAGGAGGTGAGAGCATAAAGTATTCACTTAATATTAAACAGTAAAACGAGAACACAAAGTCTAAGACTGAAAATTAATATAAAGTATGAATTTTTGGCATTACAGTGACCTCATGGTTCCAGAGCCCTGGATTTGAATTCAAGCTGTGACTCTAAGTGAAGTTTGCTCTAAACTGGCCCTGTATGCTGTATGAGTGACTATGGGTGTGTGTGTACATGATGTGCCCTGTGATAAAATATAAACCTTTGAGAGTGTTTGGTGTATACCATAGAAAGGGATACAGTATCTCTTAGGGAGTTATTGCCAAGTAAGCCATACTAGTACATTTCTTTCATTCCCCAGCTAGCAGAGTAGAGAGTATTTTCTTTTGCTTACTAGACAGTTTATGTTTCCTTCTACAATGTCTGGAGCAGCCTCCCAGGTGGAGTTTTTATTTATTGTGAATACAAAATGCTATTAACCTTAACTCACTGTCTTTTATGGCCAACCCCTAAACACACACACACACACACACCTCCTTTTCATCGTCCTTTTGGTAGAGCTTAACTCTGTTGTTAATCCAGCTTTCTCTGGTATGTCATGTCTCACACAATTCTGATTGCTTCACCCTATTTTCATTCCTTCCCTCTATGTTTCATACATATTTCACCTAAACAAGCTGAGCAAACTGTAAGAATAAAATCAAGACAAGCACCAAAATGAAAATTCTTGGCCAAAACTGAATTCGAACTTCAGAAAACACTGAGTCAAATGTCTAATGTTAAATACCTATTTTCAAATATTTTTTACATATTTGTACCTGTGGGCGGCACGGTGGCGCAGTGGTAGAGCTGCTGCCTCGCAGTTAGAAGACCCGGGTTCGCTTACCGGGTACCCCCTGCGTGGAGTTTGCATGTTCTCCCCGTGTCTGCGTGGGTTTCCTCCCACAGTCCAAAGACATGCAGATTAAGTGGATTGGCGATTCTAAATTGGTCCTAGTGTGTGCTTGGTGTGTGGGTGTGTTTGTGTGTGTCCTGCGGTGGGTTGGCACCCTGCCCAGGATTGGTTCCTGCCTTGTGCCTTGTGTTGGCTGGGATTGGCTCCAGCAGACCCCCGTGACCCTGTGTTCGGATTCAACGGGTTGGAAAATGGATGGATGGATATTTGTATCTGTGCCATTGCAACATGTCTTAATTAATGAATTTCACTTTTGATTTATGCATTTCAATGAAACTGCATTTTAAAACTGCAAGTTTGAAGAAAAAACTTTTTCTTACTGAAGTTTATTGTTTCAAAGAGGACATAGTGCGATAATGATATGAGCAGAGTTAACTTAATTGAGGTGTCAGCTCCATTTCTTGGCTGGCATGTCATACATATTCACAAAGCATGTTAAGCTCACCTTATTGAAACAGCAGTACTTTGCATCAGAATTCAGTTTGTCTTAGTCTCATCCCTTATACTTCTTCCTTTCTTTGTCTTTTGATGTTTAGACTTTCAGAATTTTCCATTGAATGTTACTGATGAATTTTCAAACTCCTCTGTCATAAAACAGAGAAACATTCTGTGCACTGTGGCAGTAGGGGGCGCTAGTGCTCCCTTGAACCCTCAGGTACCACGCAAGACACTGGATAAAAGTCCAATATTCTTTATTCTTCTTTTGCACAGTGCACCAAGCACCCTCCACACTACTCATATATTTAATTAACCACCAAATAAACACAATAATCTCTCCTCCTCGCCCAGACACTTCGCCCTCCTACCTCCCAGCTCAGCTCACCATCTGGGTTTTCCCAGAGTCCTTTTATACACCCTGACCCAGAGGTGTTCCTGCCCAATCAGTCCACAGTTCCTTATTCCTTCCGGGTCAGGGTAAACAGTCCTTTTCTTCAACCCGGGAGCACGTCGTTTCTTCCTGTCACGTGACCGTGATGTACTCCCGGGTTATAGGGCACAGATGAGCTCACGAGCCCCCCTACAGCGACTCCCAGCGACCCCCAAGGTATCCAGCAGGGCTGTGTATAAACACTCCAAGGTCCATGATGCCCTTCTGGAAGTCGGGGTACGATCCTGCTGTCGGGAGAGCTCCTCCTGGCGGCCTGGGTGGGAGGACCGGAGTATGAAGCTGGCAGTCCTCCACAGCACCTTCAGTTACAGATTAGTTCACTGTTTCAAATGTACCTCAAGCAAGGTCACTTCAACTTGTATGTTTTGTTTATTTTCCTCTTTTAAAAATTTAATGGCCTTCTCAATGGCAAAAGAAATCCCCAATACAAGTTAATGAAATGCTAGGACAGTTATGTTTTTGTTTTCGTGAAATCATTGTTCAAGATTGTAAGGAAACCAATACAATCCTCTAAAGATGGTGTTCATGCCCCACAATGCAATATGATGTCATGTATCACTCATTACCTACAGAATAGGAGGTGCTGTTCAAAACTATCATCCATAACCAGCGTTCTGGAGATTGATAGAAACAGTTTTACATATTCAACCGAAAAATATTAGCATTTTTATTGATTTGGCTGTATACCAAATGTGCCATTTTTTGCTATTTTTGGCCGAATATTTTCAGTGGCCGAAAGTTCAGTGCATCCTTAAAGACAAATATTAACCAATGATTTTTTTTGCTGCCAATACCTCTGTGTCTAATACAAGTTAACAGAAATTTGAAAGTTAAATTAGATTGTCTGAGTTTTGCGATAGTACAGTTAACTATATATACAGGTATAGAAATCTTACAAATTTGGAACGAGGCAGATCAAAGATATCTGCAAAAGATGTAAGAATCGATCCATCAATAATACACAGCAGCCAATCTTTATTTCAGGAAGATACCACTTTGCTTCTGTTGTTTATCTGGTATCTGGTAGACACCTTTACCCAAGGTGCCTTACAAGATCAAAATACATTACAATTAAAGTCATGCTTAGAGTCACACAGTTAGTCAGTGGTGGGAAAGAACCCCCACAACCTTTTGGTATAGTGTCTTGAACCCTAACCATAAGACCACATACAAATTGTCCTAATGTACCTGTTACAACTGGAAGTATACATTATACATTTATAAATTTAATAAATTTGATTATATATTTTTATATGTTATATACTGTACTTTTGTCTACATCCGGGACATTTGTCTCTCTTTCCCAGGCTAAAGGTTGAGAGATATTGAGGCACAGTGACCTTAAATCACGTAAAGTTCACCCTGTAGTTGCAGATCTCGAGTACTTACACCAGGAGTTGAGACTTTAATCAGGTTGTTTGTCTGTTTCAGGCCATTGTCCCATAGACCTGTATTCATCATCCCTAACCCTGTTTACCTGTTCAGTGAAACTCCCAAGGTGACAACCTGCACACCTGTACATCTGAGACCAGAAAATGTAAAAAAATCTATACCAAATTAATACTAAAAATGTCTGGCATATTTATTATGGTACCAAAAAATGTAAATAAAAAGATAAATGATTAAATACAAAATACAGTATAACTAATTATACAAATAATATTCTTATACCAGTTCAGCAATGGACATGGATTCAGACCTTCCATTCTATTTTCAAGATGATCTCCATTTTATAAATTTCATTCAATGTTTTATTATCTAAATCTATCCGGTACATTTCTGGCCCAATTTGATTTTTAGGCCAAGCTTTCACTAGTGGGTCATAGTAGTCTATTTTCTTGACAATATGCAAGTTTCTTATTTGTATAAACTATTTTAAAAGCTAGCTTAGAGTTAGTTTTTATTTGACTGGGAAAACTCTACGTAAAATTAGAAAAAACACAAATAAACATTTTTGCACTTCTGTGAGGTGATCTAAATATTATATTTGGGCAGACAATTTTCCTTGTATGGAGGTGCAGATGTACTGTATCAATCCCTTGGCTGTCTTCATTCCTAAACTAATGTTGCAACCGGCATTTCAAGTCACAAGTGTCCATTTCAAGACTCTTCCCTCCTGAACTGTTCTGTAATTCTACTGTGATCTGTGTTGTCCTTTGTCTCACAACTGGCTATGCTTCATGGTGCTCACGTGGAGTCAGTGGAAACATGCCACACTTTCACCAGTTCCATGAAATGAACCAAGCATCCTTTCTGCAGCGCTGTTGGTGGCTTCCACTGAAGCCAATGGACCTTATCAGATGGAAGAGTGTTTTCAAAATGGTGGAATCACAGAAATAACAGTCTCTTGGTTGTCTTCTTGCTTGTATCGATGCTGCAACCAGCCTTCCATCACCAGCCCAATTAATTCATTCTCATTGTTGTACTATTTTAGATAGCTTACTGGCTGTAGAAGAACAGCTTGCTTAAGTCTGTGTCACATTAGATGACTTTTTCAACAGCTTTCAGTTGAATCTTAGTGAGTTTGAGACAGTCACAGTGTACTCACATAACTTCCAGATGCATAGTCTGTCATACCCAGTTACTCAATTAAGCTAGTCCACATCTTGTCATGACAAAATCAAACGTGTGCTTTTGCTTAAAGTCTTAAGGGTTAGCTGTATGTGTATGAGAGCTGACAACCAATGAGTGCTCACCCTAAAGTAAAATGCATTTAATGTTGCATTGAGGAATAAAGAATTTAGGTGTTTTGAACCTTAAAAATCAGAAGAGAGGCTTGTCTATCTCATGTCTTGTATTTTATGTACTATGACAGAATGGGAATTCTGGGGTCCAATATTGTGGTTGTACTAACAGTGCCTGTTAGCCCTTTGTACAACATCAGCTCCATCAACCAGAACATTTTTGCTTCTCAGAAAAAGGGGCGATCACATAATACTTTGGAAATGTAAAACTATGCTGGAAAGTTGAAAGCTCAGCAATTTTTAGTCATGTAAATTAACATTTATAGGCATCCCTGTACCTGGCACTGAAGCTGCTCATTTCAGTATGGAATGCCAGCTCATACTGCTGCTGACTCAGTGATGACTTTATTCCCCAGGTGATGCAACTTGCCAGCAGAGTTATAATACATTAACAAGTTAGAAAATGTGTGTGTGACATAATATTTAGGTGCATTCAGGGATTTAGTTAATTGATTTGAAAGTTGGAAGACTTTACTTATTTTTTTGTTTCTTCAAGATGTTAGTTGTTACATTTTGTTTATTTTTGTACACAGTAAGTTATATACAGAATCACAATCACTTTTATGTGGCAATACCTAATGCAGCTACTTATAACACAGCATCTCAAACAAACAACATAAGTTAAATAATGTACATTATAATATGTAGAATAGTGCAATTATAAAGGAGATGTGCAAATGATAATGGGTAAGTGAAGGCATGAGTGTATAGATTGTTTACATACATGTACATATACTGTACATATACACACTCTCAAACAGTATATGAGAGAACACATTGGTAACAAGGAGGACAGGCTAAATTACTGGTTTGTGAGGGCTATAATTCTGGGAAAGAAACTATTTAGGCGTTTGTTAGTTTCAGTTTTAATTGACCTAAGGTATTTACCAGAGGGAAGATTTTGGAACAAGTGATGACCTGGGCGAGATGATTCAATGTTGATCTTTTTGACATGGTTAGTGACACTAGTTGCATTACAGGTATGCAACAGATAGAAGATGACACCCAATTGTTTTCTCAGCTGACCTCACAATACTCTGTAATTTATTTTTGGAGTGGACTGTTGCTAAACCACACCAGATCACAATGGAGAATGTGATCACACTTTCAATTAATGCTTTGTAAAATTGTACAGGGAATGGCTAGGAAATATTTAATTTCTTTAATTGGTGTAAAACGTACAGCCTGCTGCTGCACCTTCTTAGTGATGGAAGTTGTGTTAATGTCGCATCAGAGAGTGTGTGTGATAGTTGTGCCCAGAAATTTGAAGGATTCCACTACATTGACGGCAGAATCATTAATTTCTAGTAGAAGAGGTTGTAACTGCTGTTTACAAAGGTCAATTACCATTTCTATTGTCTTGGTTGTATTCAGCACCAGGTTATTGCTAGCACATCAAAACACAAGACAAGTCACTTTCATTTTGTAAGCTGATTCATTACCTTTAGTAACAAGTCCTATAACTGTGGTGTCATCAAGAAACTTAATGGTTCTTACTGAAGGGTCAGAGGACCTACAATCATTAGTATAAAATGAATTGAGTAAGGAGGAAGTACACAGCCTTGAGAGGCACCTGTACTAATATAGAGCCAGTCTGACAGATGGAAGCTAATCCAAATACTCTGTTTTCAGTTTGTCAGAAAACTGTAAATGTATTTACAGGTGGAAACATTCGGTTCACTTTGTAGAATTTTAGTTAGCAACAGTTCAGGGATAATAATGTTAAATGCTGAACTGAAGTTTTTTTACAGTCCAGATTCTTTAGCACAAAGTAAAGGCCCATGTTAATGGCATATTCCATCATTCTATTTGCTCTATATGTACACTGATAGGGGTCAGACTTAAGATGGGTAAAACAAGCCATGCAAATATTTTTAGTGGAACAGATGTAAGTGTAATAGTCCTGTAATCATTGGGGAAGCTTATTTTATCATTTTTGGGGATTGAAACAATAATAAAAGATTTAAAGCAGTCTAGAGCAATACACTGTGCAAGAGGCTGGTTGAAGATGTCATTGAAGAAAGGAATGAGTGATAATAGTGATAAATTATAGTGATAACAGAATGCTGTTACATGTGTTAGTAAACTACATTAAATGCATACTTTTTAGCAGTACAGGTAGTCTCCAGGTTATGGACATCTGACCTACGACATACGAACGGGGCCGCAGCTGCGACGCATGCCCCTCAGTAACTGCCACTCCGTCATCTTCGGCCTGGGGACACTGCAAGCGGTGGCTGGATGGAGGCTGGAGGGGGGCGATTTCGCTGCTCGCCCAGCGTAGTGTCTCTTGGGCGGCTCCCGCCGGCAAGCAGTTTCATTGCCGGCCCACCACACATGGCTGCCTGTTCATTCTCGGTGGGCGGCTGGTAATGCTGCAAGCGGTGACCCGGTTGTGGCTGAACGGAGGCCATTGAGGGTGAACGGGGCAGCGGGGGGTAGCATTGTAGTGTGCCTCAGATGGCTGCATGTTGAATGGAGGCGGTGCTGCGGTGGACACTGCAGGCAGCATACTGTAGTGGAGGTGACTGTGAGGTGGGCTGGTGATGAACCACCCCTCGCTGCCCCCATTCATTCTCAATAGCAAGCCTGCTTGTACTGTTACACACATAGCAGGACGTTGTCTCTTGTCAGTACAGGGTGGTGCAGATCTAATTATGCAGATCCAGATCATCTGGATGACTTTGATTTATGCAGGGACGATTCCAGTTCGGCGCGAAGACGATTCTTCATGTCGTCAGTTCGCACACTTCTCGATGGTTCAGGATTTTTCAGGTGATTTTCTATGTAATAAAGTGAATAAGTTATAGCGTAATGAAAATTGCATAATTAGATCTGGACCACCCTATACATCAAACGTGCTGACGTCTGGTGCCTTCCTGCTGTGATAACGTGTACAGTGCTGTGCAGAAGAGCTCATCTTAACATTTTGTCTTCACCCTTCAAGAATGTCTCTGAAAAACAAATCTGATGCAAGTGCTGGTGATATAGTAAAAAAGAGAAAAACCATGACCCTGGAAAATAAAGAAGAAATAATAAAAAGGTCAGAAAGCGGTGAAACTCCATCATTCATTGCACTTGCAGAGCACTTGGTTACAGTCAGTCAACAATAGCATTTATTCAAATAATGTACCTGTTCCAACTTACATACAAATTCAACTTAAGTACAAACCTACAGTCCCTATCTCGTACGTAACCCGGGGACTGCCTGTACTTTACAATATCATATAGTTAAAAACATATCCCAGATAGGCTTGTTGTTAGACAATAGTTTTCACAGAGAGCAGATTCAAATGTAAGTGATGTAAAAATGGCTTCAGTTGATGTCCTATTGTTAGTTGTAGGTTGTGGAAGACCTGTGCCTAGCTGTAGCTTGAAAGACGTACCCAAAAAGATTAAAATCTGTTAAGTCTCAAGTGTGGAGTTTTTCCTCTTACATTCATTTTTAGATAGGTAATAGGAAAAGTGAGGTGGTATACGATTGGCTTGTTCATGAGTGCCTCTCCTGGCATTTCACTTACTTATATTGTGAATCCATTTTGCCATCAGGAGAGGATGTCAGGTGAGTAAAATAAAAAAAATTACAAAATGTACAGCACAAGGTAAAGTGACCTTTCCTGAGGTAAATTAGAAACAGTAAACTAACAACAACATTTATTTATATAGCACATTTTCATACAAAAAAGTAGCTCAAAGTGCTTTACATAATGAAAAAAATTAAGGACAAAAGAAGAAATTAAAATAAGACAACATTAGTTAACATAGAAAAAGAGTAAGGTCTGATGGCCAGGAAAGACAGAAAAAACAAAAAAAAAACTCCAGACGGCTGGAGAAAAAAATAAAATCTGCAGAGGTTCCAGGCCACGAGATCGCCCAGTCCCCTCTGGGCATTCTACCTAACATAAATGAAATAGTCCTTTTTGTATTTAGGGTTCTCACGGACGGACTAAGCCATAATTGAAGTCACACAGACCGTTTCTCTGTTTTACGATAAAGAGGTTGTACTTTCATGGCAAATTTCCTAAAGAATTTCAACAAAATTAAACCACTTAAATCCTAGTTGTTTCATGTAGAGGGACAGACAGACTGACAGACATGGCAATCACAGTAGGTGCTTTTCATATTATATGCGAAACAAATTAAAAAGTAAAAAGAATGTGCTGTTAAAACAAGTCCATGTTTTGTGTGGCCTTCTTTACAATGAAAATGAAGCAGTTCACTACTTTTTCTAGTAAGCTCTTGGTAAATTCTTTCAGGTTTCTTGCAAGATTTGCAATAACTCTTCTTTTGACTTTTGCTCCTTTTTGTTCTTTTCCCTGCCTAAGTGATCTCACGCAACTTCAGTTGCAATGAGGTTGGGGCTCTGTGGTGGCCAATTACTGTTCCATCTCCAGATTGCCACTACAGGTTTGCTTTAATTGATGAGGTTTTTCCAATAAGTAATTTTCCTGAAAATACAGAATGGTGTTTATATTACTCAACAGCCATCATTTTTTTAACAAGTACTCTACACTGTTGCAATATACCCCCAGACCTTGACAGAGCTACCACCATTGCTCACAGAAGGCTGTGAACAACACTCAGTGTACTTTTCACCAACACTTCTTAGAACATGATGTTATCCTTGTGGACCAAAAATCTCAAACTTGGAGTCACTTCCTTATTAGACTGGTTCTCACTGTATGCCTTATGGTCTTTTATGTAATGTACTGTACTTTTCTTATTGCCTTCCTACAATAATTGTTTTAGCTGTCACTCATCATACAAGACCATTTAACTTCTGACTTCTTTACTCCGCCAAAGCATATTGATTGGTGCCAGATGCTGAGCAAATTCTTCACTGAATTTTTCCTTCTATCCATAAAGGAAGTGAACTTTGCTATAAGTACAGTTCATCAGAGCAAGTACACTTTTTGGATCGTTCACCGAATGTTCTGTCTTTAGCTTTCCCAGTTTCTTCAAATAGACAATTTGAACACCACATCTTGAAAATCTGGTCTGCTGTGCTACTGTTCACTGACTGTATCCTTGCTAATCCTAAACAATGATTTATGACTATCAAAATATGGTAGTCCTTTCCAAATCTCCCCTTAGGCATATTTGTATTTGTGGTTACCATCCAGTGAATCAATTTATTTGTTAAACTACCCTACTGCACATGTCGATCAAGTAAACACAACCGAATCAGGTGTGCTGCTGGTGGAATATAACAAGTACTGAATGGCTGGGGTGTCTTAAAGAAAGGTTTAGGAACCAAACCTGAGTTGTTCTGGCCATCTCACAAAATATCAGTCATTTTTTTGGAAAACACAAGTGGTTCTTGTTACTTTAATGGTATCAATGTTCATTTGCCTTTATTTTAAAGTTATATAGCATTTTTGCAAGAAAGTAAACATTTTCTATGTTTGATATGGTTCAAGAAGAATAGCTAAATGAACCCCACTAAAAAAAACAGTAGTGCAGTGTATTTTATAAAGGGTTATTCTTTATCATGTCAGGAAAAAGCCTTTTATTCTTCATCCGTTGGCAGATTTTCTCTATGGTAGCCTCTTTCATTCTTTTATCTCAAGATCAACCATTCAGGTAAAAGCAAAATTTATATTTAACATACTATACATGTTTTATTTTGACAGGAGTAGCCTGGTTTTCATACCATATACGATATGGTATCTTAAATGTTTCCGTAGCCAAGGGGCACCAAGCAAAAACTAGCCCTGAGCAAGATTTCAGTTATATCCCAGGCAACAATCCTGCACCTAACCATACTGACTTACATGGTATCAGATCAAAGTCACCAGTTAACATACTTTCCTCCAATATGATGCAAGTTTTGAAAAAATATACTTATTGAGCCTGTACTCCTAATAACTTCAGTTCATCTGGCTGTCAAAATACTCCCTAACCAAATGGTGTTAATTATTCCCCAATATAATAAACATGTTAATGGGATGCACTCTCGACCCACTAAAGGTAGTAGGAAAGAAGAGAATAAAGACCAGTCTGATGGCCATTATGAACAATGCTGCAGATTTCCTGTCTGACACAATATGTGCATTTATATACAACAAATTATTCAAAAGTAGCTTGTATTATTATTAGAATAATTCACCTCATAATTAGAGATTCACCAAAATATGTTTTATTTGTTCAAAATTGGAATACTTTCAATTTTATAACAGTACTTGTTGTATACTGATTAATTGCTTACTATTTAGCCCTGCATATTTAGGTTCAAGTAAGAAAAAAACTGTGCTTACAACAGACAACATAAGCCAAAGCTTATTCTGTTTACCATTTTATTATTTGTTTATATAGCAAAGCTCTATGTTCTGTTTGTAATTGTGGACAATGTTCAATAACCAGTACACTATACACACTCCTACCTTTAACTAACTACATTTATTATTGCCTAGCAGCAATTCTTCTTCTATTAAAGCATAATTAAAACAAGCTTTTACCCTTTTAAATGCTAGGTGAAGCAATCTCTTTTATAGTTTACACTCTGTTCTTTGTCATTTTTATTTGGCCTAACCATTTGTTCTCACTTGTGTTTCAGCTTCCTCTGTTTGTGACTTGCTGTACCTTATGCTTTATATACTGCTGTATTTATTTAATTTGTATTAGTTACATATTGGTTTTTAGACCTGTCTCTTCAGTAGATAATACATTTTTTCTTTACAAATTCTTCTTCTTTAAAATTACTCTCACATATTGCATCCTCTAAGTTCCAATATTGGTCATTCTTTATATCCCCTCACAAATGGAGTGCACGATTTAATTTTTGTATGAAAACTGATGATGCATAGACCTACTATACATCCTTGTTTTACCCTGTTATGGCAAGTCTGTGTGCATTAAACATATTAACTTGAAAACAGCTTAGAATTTTTCGCAGATGCACAGAAATTGAAAAGATAGGCTGGTTGAAAGTGAGAGAAATAGTGAGCAAGTACGTTTAATATAAAAGCCTTGGCACAAAACATAAGCCTAAGTAACTATGTGCGTTCTTAGACCCTGAACTCAGCTTTGAAGCTGTAATGTTACAAAAACAGCCTTTGATAATCTCAGAAATGCAACAACAAGTTAAGTCTCTTTACTGTCAGGCACACAATGAGACGTCACTTTGTGCAAGGTGTCTCAGATACTGCAGTTCTCAGTAGAGTCTGTTTATGTAAACATTAGGTGAATAACAGTTTTGTCAAAATGCAATGGCATATCCATTAAACAATAAGAGAACTTTTATTAATGTTCCTGTTACCAGAATTGAGAATGTTCTTTATTGTTTGGATTATATAATGGACTCCTGAGCATTTCACAAATACTCTCAAGATATGCTCCAATTATTTTGTTTCAGCCAGAGCTTCTCCCCAGGCTGGGGTTCAAAAGACACATTTTTGTTTATTTTGTTAATTGCTTATGTAAACATGTTTAATTTTATGCCTGTTTTAGATTGTGTTTTGTGAATGGTCTTTCCAGGAAGTCAGGCCATCTGTCTATCACCATCAAGGGACTACCTTCAGCCCTATAAAGGCTAAGGAAATCTCACAGTCCCTTGCGGTTCACTGTGAACGCACTAGTGTGCTGTTGAGTTCTCTTGTGGTTTTGCTCTTTTGATATTTTTTTTGATTTATTGGATTTTAGTGACCTCTTGCTGCCTATTTTGAAGGCATTACCTTCTGTGACCTTTGTTATTTTTGTGCCACACATCATTTTGTATAAATACACTAGCATAGCTGAAATACCCGGCATTGTCCGGGAGGAAAATAAACTTTTTTTTATTTATTAATTATTTGAGAAAAATATAATTAAAAAAAACCCCCCACAACTTTAAAAATAAAATTAAATTAACAAACAATGAAGACTCACTAATGTGCTTGTCTTGCAGTCTTGTATGTACGAGGGATATCCAGAAAAAAAGGTTACAACAGCTGTTAAAAATCGAAAAATGAATATATTTCAACCAAATTTACAGGGTATGTTCCAAAATATGTGTTTATTTCTCAACATAATCGCCGTCAACTTCGATGCACTTCTTCAGCCTGGGCACCAGCTTTTTTATACCCTCGTCGAATACGTTCCGCTCCACCTCCGAAAGCCACTTCTCCACTGTCTCCTTCACCTCCTCATCGTTGGAAAAACGTTTCCCACCCAAGAATTCTTTAACAATTCTTCCACAAGCTGACGATGGATCTCGGCCACGGATTCGCGACGCAAAGTGAGGAACTTGATGACTGAACGAATCTCGCATCGGCGGTAGGTGGAGCAAATGGCCTCAGCAGAGGTTGACGAACTCGCTTGCTGTGATGACATTTCACAACTGACTGACGCGGTCCCGGGCTTATTTTGACCGTTAGGACCTCCCTACACGCAGGTATGCCAACCTTCGAAAAAAAAAATTCCCTGCACCCTCCAGGGCACTTGTAACCTTTTTTTCCTGGATATCCCTCTGTAATACTACATTTTTCTTTATGTCACTATATCTGGACAATACTGTTATGAGTTTTATTCACATGTGCATGTTAACTGTGGCACACAGGGGCTCAGCAGTTAGAATTGCTAGCCAAGCATTTGATTAGATAGCCAAAGACAACTGGAGGCTTGTATAGTCAGCTTAAACACAGGTTAGGGTATTTCTGTCCTCTATCAGCACAAATCTTCTTTCCTTATTAGGAGAATGAGAATCGGCATGTAAGCACTATGATATTTCTGTATTTTGTGGAGGAGGAATTCAGCCCTTGTTTGGAGACAGAGAAGACCAGCAAATGAAGCAAGACATTATAAAAGCTTGGACAACAGCCAGACCTTTAGAGGCGGAATCGACAAAGCTCGAAGAAAAACCTCCCAGCGTGGTGACGAGAAAATGGCTGACTGTGTTGATCCAGATTCCCACCTGGATTAAGTCTGTACCATGCGCCTCTCCGTCTATAACCGCGTTAATCGTCAGTAAATGTAAGCTAAAAGATATTGTTTCTCATGTGATTCTTGTACCGCCGTAATCACGATGGGAGGGATATTGACGTTTCTGGTATATTATGATATTGTTTAATTATTTAATATGCCACAATTTTAAAAGAACACATTTCCAAGAGAGCTAATGCCTCTTCAGGAAACACCCTCATTATCATCCAGTTGACACTCGGATCCAGCCAACTCTATTTAATTTGGTGGTGCTCAAACATAGAGAATGCTGGCAGTCACCTCCAGTTCTCCCTCTGGTGGTCGTTCCAAGTGTCAACTGGATGATAACATGCATACAAGACGGCAAGATCACTCCCAACCCTACCTAATGAGAACCATGTGTGCCAAGTTTCATGAAAACCGCTCCAGCCATTCGGAAGTGATGCTGGAACATACATACATACACACACATACCTACATTGACATTTATATATTTATATATATATTTATATATATATATATATATATATATATATATATATATATATATACACACATTATTTTTATATACAAACATTCTTCATGGCCCTCTTTGTTACTAGCCGGGATTTGATGGTATTTCCCCCTGTATTGGTTATTTTTGCCATTTTTGAGACTTTTGTGCTTAGGAACTTGTTAGTTCATAACACCTATCAAATAATGTGCTCTAAGAGTGTCCTTTTATTTGTGCCTATTATTATAACATAGAGAGAACTATTTTGGAGTGTAAACAGAGCTGTTTATGGAATAAGTAGGCAGACAGAGGTTATACCTTTAAACACAGCATTTTCATAGTCAAGAGAAGATGCTTATTATTAAGTTTTTGCTATATTTACACCTTTAAGCTACTTGAAGCTACTAGAAAATGTAGATTAAAGGTGTTTATATAAGTCAAATCAATATGACTTGTTTTTTTTTTGTTTCTAGTCTCATAATAGTCAATATCCATGTTAAAGTGTCAGTAGTTGTTGTTCCTCTGTCTTCCATGTGCGAAGTATGTTCTCACATAAATGACAGTAAAAGTTAACTATATTGTACTTAATGTCTGGCTGGGGACAGTGTTGGTGAAGCTGACACATCACATGAGATATATCCCATAAAAATAGATTCCCAGGATGCAGTTCAACTCTGTGATTCTGTAATGAAGCTGGCAACAAACACTTTTTTTATCAAGTAAATCTGAAAGTCTGAAAAAAGCATTTTGTTGTTAATGCGTCACATGCAAGTTGCTATTTTTAAATAGACCAAGAATAGAAGGGGCACCTGTTCTGAGTTATCTCTCTGTGACTTTTTCTGCACTGATAGAAAAAGTTACATCCATCCTTTTTCATTAATTATTTTGTCCAGTTCAGGAGTTGAAACCTATTCTGGCAGCACTGGATGGAAGGCAGTAGTCAAACCTGGGTGGGGTACCAGTTCATTGCAGATAACCCACATGCATATAGCCACACTCACTGTTTTATAGGGGGAATACAGAGTCACCACTTAATCTAACATGTTTAGCATGTTTTAGGATTTGGAGAATAATACCAAAAAAAAAGATAGACACACACTTTCAAAGGGAAATATTCAACCTTCACCATGACTGGGCCTGGGATTCAAACGCAGTTTCATTGTGCACACCGGTGTACCACCATACAGAAAAAATTGCAGAGACAAAGATTCTTATGTTCTGTGATGTCTCTGTTTAGCATAGATACATATGTGCTGGCTTTTCCTGAATGAAAGAAGTCGAATTGAAGAAGCCAGTCATTCACACACATGAATAGCTTCACGGAGGTCACAACTAAGAGTATATCTGTGTTTGGACTCTCTGGTACTGTTACAATTAATTCCTTTAAACCCTGATATTCCTTCTCTGTATACTTCGCAGGGGATAATTTGCTTTTACTTCTCTCTCTCCTTCTTAAAAAACAGAGTTGTTTGTAGCAAAACCAGTACATCATTCAAAAAGGACATACCTAAGCATATGGGTTACATTTGGACTGATTTTGTTGCATGTATAACAACTAAGTTTCACTTTGTTGTCAATGTGCATATGGGTTAGTGAGAGTAGGATTGAGAACAAGTTGACCCCTGAGAGAAAGAGCATGGCCAATGTGTTAAAACTTAAGGCTTGTAAACATACCTAAATTAATGAGTTTGATAAGCCAATAGAGATGAATGAAGAAGAAAAAGAAATGCAGAAATAATAGCTTCCTCGGGGCTTTAAGAGCTTATCCTAAAACATTACTAATTAGATCCTGCCATGTTTTGAAAAAAATCTGTACAGATCCTCTAACTGAGTATTTGATTTTTTCCAATTTCAAATAGTATAAAACATTGGTTTCCCACTGACTTAAAAGAGGAGAGTTAGGATTCTTCCAGTTTAGCAAGATAAGTCTGCGTGCCAAAAGTGTAGTGAATGCAATCACAGTTTGTTTGTCCTTCTCCACTTTAAACCCATCTGGAAGAACCCCAAACACAGCTGTTAATGGGTTAGGAGGGATTGTGAGACCAAGGCTGTCTGAAAGGTAATTAAACATTTTGGTCCAGAATGATGTTAATTTGGTGTATGTATCCATTTTTATTTTTTTTTGCTGTGTAGCTTACACTTAAGTTAGATTTTTGTAAGGGAGTTGTGACTGTGGAATAAATCGGTCCAAGATGCACTTTCTCTTACTGCTTCACAAGTCTGGAACAGTCACTAGACTGTTTAGGTGATATAAATCTTTATGAAGTTACTACTGCTGTTCATTTAAGGGTCACTATATATGCCCATTTTTTCATGGTAACTCCAGACACCACCATTTATTTATCTTTCTTCAAAAATAGTCTCCTTATTAACACACTATACAACTCTCAAACTCTCTTAATCTAATTCAATTTAAGGAGCTGGAGCTTATCCCTTATACCAACTGCATCCACAAGCCAGCTCATTCAGTCAGTCTATTGCAGGACTTATATTCTATCATAAAAACATTTCTGATTTTAACAGTACTTTGAAGGAAAGCCATGCAGATTAAGGAGCACCTTTTTGTTTACTGCAGGATTAAAAAAATCTTAGAAACTTTACTTAAAGTTACAATTTTTTAAACTTGCTCAGAAGTCACATTTATGATTTTATCATAATGCTGCTGATGGTGCTGGGACATATTAACTGTAATATTCCTTATAGATTCAGCTGCCTCAAGCTTATTTCCACAACCAGTACACAAAGAAGCCAGATATGCATTGCACTTTATTCCATCATGGCACAACTGAATAATAAAATCTGCAGTGCCAAAGTACTGCTTATTCAATACAGGTCAGCATTAATCATTATTCTCCCATCAAAGTTGATCACCAGGTTCCCAGAGTGCCAAATTTTGTAACAGGATTTTGGACTTCCCAACTGACAAACAGCATTACCTGTAGTTTTTTGGCAACCTGTTCTCCTCACTTAACACAGGCAAAGCCTCACTCTGTTGCCTTTGTGCACCTCTGTCTCAGCTCTCACTCCATCATGACATTCACTGATGGCATAGGCCTGATCACCAACAATGATGATATGGTTCATAGAGAGGGTATTTGACTTCTGACAGATGCTAGAATAACAATCTCTTCTTTAAGCCAAATAAACTTTTAAGAAAAAGGAAACAAACATGTTTACCATCTTCATTGGCTGGGATACTGTGGTGTGACAGCAGGTTAATTCCATCACAGATCTGAAGAGGGAGCAACATATCTTGGCTCTCCAATGCTTTTACTTCCTTTGATGTCTGTGTAAATTTCAGGTGTCTCAGTCTATGTTCTCCAACATGAATTACACACTCATTGACTTCATAAAATCTAAGTATGCCAACTTCTCAGCTCAGGGCCACAAAGCACTACAAATGGTGGTGACGTTGTCTGAGATTATTTCTGGAGCACAGTTTCTGGATAGTATATAACATATGCAGCCTTGGAAAGGCACACAGTATTATTAACGACATCAGTCACTTTTCGTTGCCCTCTCACCCTTTACTTCACGATGCTTACCAACTACCAAGTCCACCAGTATTTTGTCCCAAGCTCATACAACAGATACTTGGAATTCTTGCATTTGCAGGCTCAGTATCAAGCTATTATAGTTTCAATAAAATCATCTAATCTTCATCATTTTTGTTTTATAAAATTACATTAAAGTAAGCGTACAATAAGTAAAGCCATGTTTCATACCATATTCAATTTCAGTGCCATCTCCAGCCCATCTGGAGAGCTATGAAATTTAATAACCAAATATATGGTAGTCACTCAAAGGTATTGCGGCATCTGAAAAGTGGACAGAGGCCCAATATGATTTATTAAGAACATCAGAAATACATTCATGCCAAACTCAAAAGAAATATTGGACAGTTTCTCAAATGTAAAATTTAGCTTCTCCCATTTTAAATAGAATAGGACATACTTTTTCAATTGCATTACATTTTAGGGATTACAATTTTCCAAATTAAAATGGATGAGGGATGAGCAAGCAGTATAGCCTACTATATTACAACAGACTTTTCATTACACAGTGTTGTTTATCCTGTTTGGATATTTCTCTGAATAGAGGTGTAAAATGAGTAATGTTTCATGTTTAATACCGTACAGTATTATAACACCTTACAAAACAATTCATTTTTGTTCTAGAATGTATTCCTGTCTTTCATGGTGAAGTATATCTTTTAAAGACATATTTGAAAAGATTAAAAATGAAAATAATACACCAAATGTGTGAAGTGCATTTGTAAAGACAAAAAAATAAATGTTTTGAGCCTTATATTTAGTGTTTTAGGGTGACACAACTTGTTGCACAAGTTTTGTAAGTGAGTTCCACACTGTGGGCCCACAAAAATATAACAGGTAAGAAAGTATTCAAGGCATCAGAAGGGTAATGTTGCCAATGGATTTGGTCTGAGTCAAGACATCTAGCACTGAATTTAGTCCTAGTCAGTTAAAGTTTCATGTAGGAAGACCTCTGAAGACAGAATCGAGCCAAGGACTAATAAACATGTAATGAAGTCCATTAACTTTATAGTGGGGTGTGATCTCTAATGTTTAGGGTAATAATGGAAAAAGCCAGCTTGATATACAGTGACCTGGAAATCGTACTAAATGGATTTCTGTTTTGCTAGAAATGTAAAACTGTTATCCAAGCACAGCCGTCACTGGCAAAGTAGCTGAGATTTAGTTTCCAGCACTGACGCTTATATAGAGCTGAACATTGTTAGCTTTTTGTGTATCAAAAATGCACGGCATTTCACAGGAAACATTTAACAGATTGAGAAAGGGTTGTTAAATGAGAGGGACTGAGGTTCTATGTTGAAAAATGCTGAAAATGTGAAACAAAAAGTATGAGGTGGAAAAAGTGGAAAAACGTGTATATCTTGCACCTTTAGGGCAGTCCATGTTTCTTCTCTAGTCTGGGAAGAATTTATCTTGGAAATCTGTATACCACTCCATCTTCCAGAAGTATGAACATTACTTTCTGTCTCAGTCCAGCAATCAACCAGCAATATATTGTGAAACTCTGCCTCCTTCTGGCCCTTCAGGCTCTTAGCAGTGTGAAATTTTACACTTTAATGCTGGCCGGTTGCCTTCTGTCTTTTTCTTGATGAGCCCTTTATAAATAATTCATGGGGGAAAAAATCAGTATGCTGTGAGAAATGCAGGACTTGTCAAGTAATTAGATTTCCATCAGGTCTTGTAAATGCCAGCTTAGTTTGAAATATAAAGTTAGGTGAACTAATTGGTGAAAAATAATTGATCGGGCAAGTAAAACTGGCAATTCATGTTTTAATAGCTCTGGGCTTGGTGTTTGTCTGCATGCACAGCAATGTAATGTATTTCAGACACTGCAGTTCAAATACTGCAGTGTCATTTGTCCTCAAAACAAATTCTTATTTTCTTGATTAAAATTATAATTAAGCACTTATGTAGCATCTAGGTTCTGTATTCTAAGGTTGTTCAGGTTATTGCTAGGAAACACTAATGTGATCAGTATGTACAGTACTGCAAAGGGTATAAGCTAATAAATCTAAAATGTGAAATATGAAACATTAAAGAGAATATGTTTTGACCAGAAAAACACTAACATTTTCAGATGATAAGTTACTGGAAGGGCAGCACGGTGGCACAGTTGGTAGCGCTGCTGCCTCGCAGTTAGGAGACCCGGGTTCACTTCCTGGGTCCTCCCTGTGTGTAGTTTGCATGTTCTCCCCATGTCTGCGTGGGTTTCCTCCCACAAAGACTTGCAGGTTAGGTGCATTGGCAATTCTAAATTGTCCCTAGTGTGTGTGTGTGTGTGTGTTTTTGTGTGCGCACCCTGCCCGGGGTTTATTTCCTGCCTTGTGCCCTGTGTTGGCAGGATTGGCTCCAGCAGACCCCCGTGACCCTGTAGTTAGAATATAGCGGGTTGGATAATGGATGGATGGAAGTTATTGGAGTTAGTAAAGAATGTTTACAAAAGGTTAAAAATTCTCTTGTGATTTCCTGTTTCAACTGTATAGTTTGCTGTAGAAGGCTAATCTGATTTTAGTAAAATGTGAATAACTGATATACTGTATTACCAGCTCTGAACACATGGGGCCTCTTGAAGGATTAAAGAAACAACATGAGTTTTTCAATCAGATATCTTTACCAAAGGTGTTGCATAGTTATATTATATTAGACTTTGTAAGAAAGTAATATAGTGATAGAAGTTAATTTGTTTATGTAGTACTTTTGTTCGTTCAGCTCTAGTCTCCTTGTCCACTCTTGAAGGTTTACTGTGAGCATCTGCTGGACTTCAAATAGTCTTGGAAAAATGAAGGACCTTCAGTTTTGTAGTGTTTACACAAATAACCTTGTGATGGGTAGTCTGTGTGCCCTTATAGGTTTATCAAGAAAAATAAGTAAGTAAAAAATAATAGGATGCCTGAGGAGAGGTGCCACCTTTACTTGTTACTGGAAATAGCTTCAGGTTAAATTTAAAGAGCTCTGGGTTTTATGATGTAGCAAACATGATTGAAAGCTGGTGCCAGCTATAATGCAATTATTTTATCAGAAAGGAGCCAAAGAAATCTCGTTCTGTTTTCTAATGGTGACCTGTTCATGATCTCACTGCCTGATCTTTTTCAGCAGCTAATAAATGTTTTATTATATTACTCCACTATGATGGAACAATGTCTCAATTTTTCTGCTTTGTTTGCAGTCGATTGCCTTTCTGTTCTGAATAGATTTCTTAACCTGATTTGTTCCACTGCTGAATTTCTACAGTGGCTTAATATTTTATTTACTTATTTTATACAAAGCATATTGTTTGGAAAAGGGCAGAGGGGAGGACAAGAGTGTGCCAACAAATGCAGCACAACACGAAAAGAGATCCCTGGATACCTCTATACTGATCTTATTTTTATTTCAGTTATTATACTGTGATAAAGAATAGAGTGGCACAGTGGTTAGGACTGCTGCTTCACAGATCCAGCATTCTGGGTCACTGTTGTATGGAATCTGCAAAATCTCATCTGCTTTAATTCTTAAAGAACTCCTGTTTTCCTCCAATATCCCAAAGATATAAGTGTTAGGTGCATTGATGAGTCCAAATTAGCTCAGATCAGTGTGAGTGAGACCAGTTATGTAATGGTGCCCTTGTCAAGTACTTTTTCCTGCATGTACCCAATGCTGCTGCAATATTCTTCATCTCCCTGTGACCCCAAATGTCATTAAGCAGGTTTAAGAATGTTTAGTTTAAAAACAAAAAAAAGAGTTGATGTGGAGTGTGAGGCTGGAGTCCAGCATCTATCAGTGCTGTACATTGATGTACATAGTGCTTGTAATTTACTATTGTGACAGATGGGGGCGCTGTTGTCCCCTTGAACCCTCAGACTAGATGCCAGACACCAGGTAAAAGTCCAATAATTTACTTTATTTGTACAAAACAGTGCACAAAGCACCCTCCTCTCCATAATTCTCATAAACACTAATAAATACACAATAATCAGTAATCCTCCACTCCCAGACACGCTGCCACCCTGCCACCCAGCTCAGCTCAACGTCTGGGATCTCCCACAGTCCTTTTATAGTCCGTGACCCGGAATTGCTTCTGAACCTGCAGTCCATGTGACTTCCTAGCACTTCTTGGTCAGATGAAACTCCTCTTCTTCAACCCAAAAGCACGTCATTCCCTTTGTCCATGTGTCCAGGATGCACTTCCGGGTTGTAGGCAAAATACTTGTTGCTCCTCCCTGCAGCGCCTTCTAGCAGCCCCCATGATATCCAGCAGGGCTGTGGATAAAAACTCCATTGTCCATAATTCTCTGCTGGCATTCGGGGCACCTCCACGCTGCAGGGAGGGCTCCATCCGGTGTCCTGGGGGTATTGGCTGGGATGAATGGCTGGCCATAGTCCACACTATATACAATAATATTTCCTCATGCACTATGAAAACATGTTTACCTCCAGTAGTGTTAATTAAATGTAGTTTACAATGACAAAACATTTTGCATTTTCAGTTAAAAAGTGCATATAACCAGTGGAGAGCTGGTAATAGCTCAAGAAGTGACTAGGGCAGTTTTTTATTTTTATCTAACGCTGAATACTCTTTTAAATGTTTGCAGACAATCAGGACTTTTTCAAAGACTGATTTGCCTTGTACTCGGAGAAGAAACATTTTGCTGTTGTAGATTTAGGTGCTTGCTCACTGTCATACTTTCACCTGGTTTTCTGTGTGAATACACATGTGTGATTCTTTTTAAAGAATATGCCAGTATAGTGGCTTAGTGGCTCACTGCTGCGTCAAGACCCGTTTGAATTGAAACATGAAAAAGTGCAAGTTGTTAATTGCCCATCCTGACAGTAATGAGAAGCAGGGTGCATTGCTGTATGAATATACATTTGGTTGTTAATGCTGCACCTACATGCCCAATTCATAAGGTGCAAGTTTATGCCATAAGATAAATGTGTACAAATAAAGCTGACATAACATATGTCTTCTCAACTATATTGGATAATTTTTTATTAGTAATATGAAATTAAATTGCTTTTTGACATCTTAGAATTCCAAATGGCACTAGGCTGAAAAACCCATTGATTTTTTTTTTTTTTTTTTTGGCTAAGAAAAAATTTTCTCCTAATGATTACAGTGAACAAAGTAGAGGTCTGCTTTGCATTCACTTACACTTCACAGACACATTCTCCATGAGCAGTAATTATTATCGAATAAGTAGAAAGTGGGCCAATGTGCACATTGTACTTTTTTCAGGATTACCTTGTCCTGTCACATCTGTCTCTTTGGGAACATTGTTATTGCTGTACATTTCTCTTTTACGTTGCCGATTTTTAACCTCTTTCTCTCTGAGTATGAGAGGAAGAGAGTTATATTTTCTAAAATGTTTGATTTTACAGACAGGTACTGGCATTGCTTTAGTGAACTGTGTAAGACACGGACGTATACAAATTGTGAATCAATGGGCAAAATAAATATATTTTGTAGTACTGGTTGGAAGATGACCCTCAGAGTCTTGGATAAGGGTTAATTTTTTGAGTAATAATTGTCATGATGTTCCAGGATATACAGGGTTTTATCATTCATTCATTTTCACTCTGCTTATCTGGCTACTGTGAATACACTGAGGTAGATTGACCATATCACCCTGACTTAAACAACTTCTTTCAAACTGAAACTCTCCAGCGTAACTCTAAGGTTAGTCAAAACACTTAATCCCTCTAGTGTGGCCTGGATCTTCACCCAGTCTCCATTTGTAGACCTTTAAGAGAGGCACCTAGACAATGCTAAATACTTGCTGTTACAGCCTTAAGTCGATCATCTCAGCCAGTAAGCCCAACATTCTGTTGTGTTGCTCTGCTTCTCAACCTGTCTTGGAGAGTCAACCCAGCTGCCCTACACAGAAACTTTCAGTTGCTGGTACTCACAATGCCATTCTTTCTGTCACATCCCAGAGCTTGTGACCATTACTGTGGATAAGGGATGATTTATCTGACAAGTAAATCCAAAGTTCTACCTTTATAGATGGCTTCCACTTCACTATCATGGTCCAGTATAATGTCCACAAAACTGCTGAGGTTGAACCAGTGTGGAAGTTATCTCACAATTACCTCAAACCCACCTCTTCAATAAATCATCAAAGTACTTAAATTCTTCTCCTAGGGGCAACAGTTCAACATTTAGCTGTGGAGAACTAGCCATTCTTTTCAATTAGAGCTTCACAATCTCAGATTTGTAAGTGGTAATTCTTCAGCTGCATCCTATACAGCATGTCCTTTCCCGTACATGCCAGTAGTCTCATTTTTATGAAGCCAAGCAACCAATATCATCTGCAAACAACAAAGATGTGACTCTTAGATTCCCAAACTATATATTTTTAAGCCTTACCTCTGTCTTCTTCCCATGAAAATAATGACCAAATGAGGAGACATATGCACCCTTTGTAAAGTCCAACATCCACATCGAACAAACTAATATCGATTGTAAATGTTCAAAAAAGACAAACTGAAGTACATGTCAAACAGAATTCCACATTTGTGAAGTATCAGTCAGGCAGTCATTGTCCAACCTGCTACATCCTAACACAGAGTCACGGGGGTCTGCTGGAGCCAATCCCAGCCAACATAGGGTGCAAGGCCGGAACAAATCTCAGGGCACACACACACACCAAGCACACACTAGGGACAATTTAGGATCGCCAGTGCATCTAACCTGCATGTCTTTGGACTGTGAGAGGAACCCAGAGCACCCGGAAAAAAAAACAACGCAGACACGGGGAGAACCTGGGAAGCGAACCCAGGTCTCCTTACTGCGAGGTAGCAGCGCTACCACTGCGCCACCGTGCCGCCTCATTTGTGAAGTATCTGCCAGAAAATACTATGGGGTACAAAGTCATAAGCTTTTTCCATCTGCACAATGTATTTGTATATAGGACTAGCAAATTCTCATGGCTTCTGAAATATCTGTGAAAGGAGTTGGTCCATGATAAGGGCTGAATTCACATTCCTCTGTTGGGCAAAGTCTCTGTTTTAGTACTGTAGCATAGGGTAAGGTGTGTAATCCTTTGGTAATGGGAATACAAACTCTTGTCACCCTTTTCAAGAATATGGAACACCCATTCCTGTCTGTTAATCTCGAGGCACTGTGTGCACTCTCCATGCAACACTGAGAAGGCATGTTAGCCAAAAAACACCTAAACTATTCAATCCAATGACCAACATATGTTGTTGGGATAAACCCAACCCTAAATAAATGGTTCTGGAAATGTTTTTACAAGGTGGATGTAGGCTAAGTAGAGCTACTGTACACCACATAGTTAAAGGGTTTAGGAGTTCCTCAATATGTTGCTTCAACTTTTCAATATCCATAGCTAAGGTCAACATTTTTTCATTTTTATTAAGGGCGGCCTGTGTTTGCCAGAACTTCTTTAAGGTGTTATAGTAACTGCCTTTTTGGGCTGCCAGAACCTCTTAGTCAAATTTAGAATAACTTCCTGCTATCATTGCATGTTCATCAAAATGATAACTCATTGTATTGCTAGTATCCACCATTGGGTCCCAGAGGTGACACCATGACAGACAACAACAGCCTTCTGGTCACAACTGCCAGAATAATTTGAGTGGAACCTTCTGCAATTGCCTTGACTACTGATGTCTCGAACAGAGTCCATTTTAGACTCTGTGCTTCTGACCTATCACAGGATGAAGGAGAACCCTTCCGGAAGTGAGAGTTGAACTTCTGCCAAACAGAGCCATCTGGTATTTAATACCAGGATATTCTCAGTTCTCATTTGGGTCTTTCAGGTCTCCCCAGCAGATTCTCCACTGATGCAAGCCACCTCAGACCAAATGTTGATCATTTGACAGCTTAGCACATCTATTTGCCTAAATGTTTAGTGCAAGCTCGAATTAGATGATACAGCTACATGGTTAATCACAGACCTTTGGTCGACAGTACTCTTGCACCAGGTACACTTATTAAAATACATCTTTTCTAATATGGTTTTAATTACAGTCAATTCATGACTTGCCCAAATGTCCAGTAACAATCCATCACTCCGATTCAGATTAGGCAGTCTGTTCCCCTCAATCATGCCCCTCCAGGTATCTTGTCATTGTCAACATGAGCATTGAAATCTCCCAGACTACAGAGTCAGTAGATTTTACCCTTTCAAGTGCCAAATCCATCCATCCATCCATCCATCCTCTTCCGCTTATCCGAGGTCGGGTCGCGGGGGTAGCAGCTTAAGGAGAGAAG
The DNA here is from genome assembly GCA_026402145.1 of Polypterus bichir lapradei. Taxonomy (NCBI): domain Eukaryota; kingdom Metazoa; phylum Chordata; class Cladistia; order Polypteriformes; family Polypteridae; genus Polypterus; species Polypterus bichir. The sequence goes on from JANRMT010062854.1 coordinate 48,821,787, forward strand.
CCCAGACTTCCCTCTCCCCGGCCACTTCTTCCAGCTCTTCCGGGAGAATCCCAAGGCGTTCCCAGGCCAGCCGGGAGACATAGTCCCTCCAGCGTGTCCTGGGTCTTCCCCGGGGCCTCCTCCCGGTTGGACGTGCCCGGAACACCTCACCAGGGAGGCGTCCAGGAGGCATCCTGATCAGATGCCCGAGCCACCTCATCTGACTCCTTTCGATGCGGAGGAGCAGTGGCTCTACTCTGAGCCCCTCCCGGATGACTGAGCTCCTCACCCTATCTTTAAGGGAAAGCCCAGACACCCTGCGGAGGAAACTCATTTCAGCCGCTTGTATTCGCGATCTCGTTCTTTCGGTCACTACCCATAGCTCATGACCATAGGTGAGGGTAGGAACGTAGATCGACTGGTAAATTGAGAGCCTTGCCTTACGGCTCAGCTCTTTTTTCACCACGACAGACCGATGCAGAGCCCGCATCACTGCGGATGCCGCACCGATCCGCCTGTCGATCTCACGATCCATTCTTCCCTCACTCGTGAACAAGACCCCGAGATACTTAAACTCCTCCACTTGTGGCAGGATCTCGCCCCCAACCCTGAGAGGGCACTCCACCCTTTTCCGGCTGAGGACCATGGTCTCGGATTTGGAGGTGCTGATTCTCATCCCAGCCGCTTCACACTCAGCTGCGAACCGCTCCAGAGAGAGCTGAAGATCACGGCCTGATGAAGCAAACAGGACAACATCATCTGCAAAAAGCAGTGACCCAATCCTGAGTCCACCAAACCGGACCCCTTCAACACCCTGGCTGCGTCTAGAAATTCTGTCCATAAAAGTTATGAACAGAATCGGTGACAAAGGGCAGCCCTGGCGGAGTCCAACTCTCACTGGAAACGGGCTCGACTTACTGCCGGCAATGCGGACCAAGCTCTGACACCGGTTGTACAGGGACTGAACAGCTCTTATCAGGGGGTCCAGTACCCCATACTCCCGGAGCACCCCCCACAGGACTCCCCGAGGGACACGGTCGAACGCCTTTTCCAAGTCCACAAAGCACATGTAGACTGGTTGGGCAAACTCCCATGCACCCTCCAGGACCCTGCTAAGGGTGTAGAGCTGGTCCACTGTTCCGCGACCAGGACGAAAACCACACTGTTCCTCCTGAATCCGAGGTTCGACTATCCGACGGACCCTCCTCTCCAGAACCCCCGAATAGACTTTTCCAGGGAGGCTGAGGAGTGTGATCCCTCTATAGTTGGAACACACCCTCCGGTCCCCCTTTTTAAAGAGGGGGACCACCACCCCAGTCTGCCAATCCAGAGGCACTGTCCCCGATGTCCATGCGATGTTGCAGAGACGTGTCAACCAAGACAGTCCTACAACATCCAGAGCCTTAAGGAACTCCGGGCGTATCTCATCCACCCCCGGGGCCCTGCCACCAAGGAGTTTTTTGACCACCTCGGTGACTTCAGTCCCAGAGATGGGAGAGCCCACCTCAGAGTCCCCAGGCTCTGCTTCCTCATTGGAAGGCATGTTAGTCGGATTGAGGAGGTCTTCGAAGTACTCCCCCCACCGACCCACAACGTCCTGAGTCGAGGTCAGCAGCGCACCATCCCCACCATATACGGTGTTGACACTGTACTGCTTCCCCTTCCTGAGACGCCGGACGGTGGACCAGAATCTCCTCGAAGCCGTCCGAAAGTCGTTCTCCATGGCCTCTCCAAACTCCTCCCATGCTCGAGTTTTTGCCTCAGCAACAACCGAAGCCGCATTCCGCTTGGCCTGTCGGTACCTATCAGCTGCCTCCAGAGACCCACAGGACAAAAAGGTCCTATAGGACTCCTTCTTCAGCTTGACGGCATCCCTCACCGCCGGTGTCCACCAACGGGTTTGGGGATTGCCGCCGCGACAGGCACCGACCACCTTACGGCCACAGCTCCGGTCAGCCGCCTCAACAATAGAGGCACGGAACATGGCCCATTCGGACTCAATGTCCCCCACCTCCCTCGGGACGTGGTCGAAGTTCTGCCGAAGGTGGGAGTTGAAGCTACTTCTGACAGGGGACTCTGCCAGCCGTTCCCAGCAGACCCTCACAACACGTTTGGGCCTACCAGGTCTGACCGGCATCTTCCCCCACCATCGAAGCCAACTCACCACCAGGTGGTGATCAGTTGACAGCTCCGCCCCTCTCTTCACCCGAGTGTCCAAGACATATGGCCGCAAGTCCGACGACACAACCACAAAGTCGATCATCGAACTGAGGCCTAGGGTGTCCTGGTGCCAAGTGCACATATGAACACCCTTATGCTTGAACATGGTGTTCGTTATGGACAATCCGTGGCGAGCACAGAAGTCCAATAACAGAACACCGCTCGGGTTCAGATCGGGGGGGCCATTCCTCCCAATCACGCCCTTCCAGGTCTCACTGTCATTGCCCACGTGGGCATTGAAGTCTCCCAGCAAAACGAGGGAATCCCCAGAAGGTATGCCCTCTAGCACCACCTCTAGAGACTCCAAAAAGGGTGGATACTCCAAACTGCTGTTCGGCGCATACGCACAAACAACAGTCAGGACCCTTCCTCCCACCCGAAGGCGGAGGGAGGCCACCCTCTCGTCCACCGGGGTAAACCCCAACGCACAGGCTCCAAGTCGGGGGGCAGTAAGTATGCCCACACCTGCTCGGCGCCTCTCACCGGAGGCAACTCCAGAGTGGTAGAGAGTCCAGCCCCTCTCAAGGAGATTGGTTCCAGAGTCCAAGCTGTGCGTCGAGGTGAGTCCGACTATATCTAGCCGGAACCTCTCAACCTCGCGCACTAGCTCAGGCTCCTTCCCCTTCAGAGAGGTGACATTCCACGTCCCAAGAGCCAGTTTCTGTAGCCGAGGATCAGAACGCCAAGGTCCCCGCCGCCGGCCACTACCCAACTCACATTGCACCTGACCTCCTTGGCTCCTCCCATAGGTGGTGAGCCCATGGGAAGGAGGACCCACGTTACCTCTTCGGGCTGTGCCCGGCCGAGCCCCATGGGTGTAGGCCCGGCCACCAGGCGCTCGCCATCGAGCCCCACCCCCAGGCCTGGCTCCAGAGGGGGGCCCCGGTGACCCGCGTCCGGGCAAGGGAAAACGTCGTCCACAGTTTTTACTCTTCATTGGAGGTTTGTTGAACCGTTCTTTGTCTCATCCCTCACCTAGGACCAGTTTGCCTTGGGTGGCCCTACCAGGGGCATAAAGCCCCGGACAACATAGCTCCTAGGATCATTGAGACACGCAAACCCCTCCACCACAATAAGGTGACGGTTCAAGGAGGGGAGTGCCAAATCCAATATCTTTAAAAAGGTAGGATGCTTTGAATAGTTTGCATGCACATAAACAGTACTGGAATGTTCATCTTTGTCCTATTGAGATCATACAGTCAACCACTGGAAAAACTTCTCCTATCTTGCATCTGGCCAGATGGATGTGTATTCCCACATGCACTCATGCCATCTTCTTTAGGATAACATCAGAGTAAGAGAGCAATCATCCTTGAATCTTAGCAGTCTAAGTCCATCTGATTGTTATCTTTCAGTCTCTTATGTGTTTCCTGTTTCCTTATCGAAAAAGGAGTTAGATTCCACTCTCAAGAGTAGTATGGCACTACATAGTAACTATACATGGCTTTTTTTGGACTGAGCCCAATCGAGCCTATTCACAAGGCATTAGCTGGCAAACCCCATTCAAGAGTCTCTGTATTTCTGTTCTGATTGCCAGTTTACTACAGAATACACTCAACCCCCACTCCACCACCCTCAAACCACGCCACTTCTCTCTAACAGGAAAATGGTATGAAATGTTTCAACTTCATTTTTTTTTTTTTTTTAAGTAAACAGACATGGAGTCCGCAGGCAGTGAATGTGACATTTTTTTGTAGAAAGTGTGTTGATGGATGCAGAATGCTCATGTTTTATGTGTACAAATAGATCATCAGTAATGGAGTATTTATGAAGATAGTAGGGAAGTTCTGATATCACGATGAATACAGAAGGAGGCTTGGGCATAGCAGTGATAAACCAGGATTAGAGGTGTATGAAAGAAGTACTGGAAGCTGACAGTATCCTGACTTCTAACGGATCCTCTCTGGCATTGAGGAGTAAAGTTTATAAAAGATATGTGAGGAATAGTATGCTGTGTGGGAGTGAGCTGTGACTGATACAAGTGGAACATGAAGCAACACTACAAAGGAAATAGAGGAGAATGATCAGGAAGATTTGTGGAGTGTCACAGAGTGAAAGGAAGATAAATGTTAAGCAAAGAAGGACTTGGTGTGGAGGTAGTAGATGTGCTATGGAGCAACAGATTAAGGTGGTTTGGGCATGTGCAGTATACCACAGATGATTATTGGGTGAATAGGTGCACCAAGATGAAGGTGGAGCCAATGAGGCCCAAAGGTAGGCAGGAAAAGATGTGATTATAGGTTTATCAGTTGATAGAAAAAGAATGGGTTTTTGATTAAGGATGCCAAGGACTTTAGAGAGTGTGAAACAACCAGCTAACCTGGATGAGCACAGAAAATGCCAATACCACAAGTGGTAGGCATGATGATGACAGGTGTTGTACATGACTCAGTAATCTGTTCTAGATATGCACAACTCTTTATGGGAACAAAGACTTTCTTACTTGTAACTTCCACCTTTTTCCTCAAGTACGCAACATAATTCACCGTTTAGCTGAAATAATTTTTCTGAAACCACTTTATCAATAAATGTCAGTAAAATCTGGAGTAGGTTCCTTTTATACTCAAAACTAAAGAGAAGTATTAAACACCCTTAGCCTGTCAAAGTACTACCTGCCCTTTAGTCAACAAATGCACTTGATTGTTATTTTCCTTTCACAGCTTCTAGTGCCACTACATCTTTTTTTGGACTAAATAATTGCACATTGTAGTCTCAATTCAGTCTCACAAAAGCATATTTTCATATTTGAGCATAATGTTCCCTGAATTCAGATGAATATTTTTATAATATAACATATGAGAGAATTGTTTCCGACCGTGATGTACCAATATATACTCCATAATATATAGTATTCATCTATCCATCCAGTCACTTATCGAGCTCACTTAATCCAGTCGCCAGTTAGCATAATGCCCATGCCTTTGGCATGTTAGAGGTGGGAGGGTAGTAGTGGAGTAACCCGAGAAAAGTACTTCAGACCCAAGACTCTAGAAGTTGCTATCATTAATGAGAAATACTAAAATACATTTGACATAGATTTTTAAGATGTGTCTGGGTTTGTTTCGAAAAGTGCAAACTGTTGTAAATGATTCATGCTTGCGAAGCTATCCTTATATAAGCTGTTTCCAAACTCGGCGACTTTAGATTATAATGCTCACAGTGGGTCACTGGCCATTAATATGTGGGCAATCAATTTTCTTGACTTGCATGGAGACTCCGTGCAATGCAGTTGCCAATTATATGTATTACACAATAAAAAAATGTATATTTCTAAATTTTTACTGCATGGCGTATGGTTTAAGCTTGGGTTTCTAAATTGGTACTTTTCTTTTTTGAAAAATATTGTAATAATAGAAAAAGAGTAATAAAGTTCCATGCATTTCAGTGTAAAGTCTAAAAGCGTCAATGTTTGATAAGATACTTTTTTTATTTCATTTGAATTAGCAGCAGATAAGGAAAAAATGCAAACCTTTTCATTTTATTTTTGTAGCTCTTAGGAGTTACAGAGCAGCTTTGTGTCACATTAAGGGAATTATTTCTACAGAATGGATTGTAAATCTGCTTGTTTCACCAGAAGCTTAATAGCCCCTTAATAAATGAGTTAGCAATGACAAGAAAAAAAGGGCAGGCTGCAGAGCTGGCAGGAATGGCCAGGTTTGCAAGTCCTCATGGGAATTTGTCAGTGTCTGCCAACTTAGAAATGAGACATTGAAGTCTCTTTCTGCAGCTGTTGTTATAGCAACAAGGCTTAGGTGTGTATCGCATGCAACTGAATAAAAGATGTATTCAGTAAAGTATGTTTTTTATTTCTTTGTAGCTGATGAGGAGAAAGTCAATATTGCTAATAACATCAGCCAAGCGCATTTAATAGATCTATGGAGCACACTTACTGCAAGAAATGATTTGGTATTTTAATTGGGAGTTATGAGTTTCATAAAGGCAGTGTCTCTACTGGAGCACTGAGCAGGGTAAGAGACCTCCAGCCTAACACGTCTAATTGCCTAGAGGGTATACTGTGAGTCTAATCTCTACCTGCAAATTAAAAACACAAAAATATTTATATTATCAATAGATGTATCTCTCGTTTGATCATATTATACACTTTTGAGGTGTTAAGTTTAATTTTAAGACATATTTTAAACTTTCATTGTGTAGCTCTGTTGCAAAACAGCTAGAAGCGTTGATATTAGCATTTAGTAATATTGCTGATTTTTTTTTCTTCTCTTAGTTGTAACAAAGATTGTGGTTTACAAGTGAGGTTTATATTGTTTAGATATTAACAGTTAAATGGTTTTTCTTTCCAGTAGGAAAATATAATTCCAAGAACATATAGATAAATATATCAAATGGGGTAATAATAAAAAAGTAATGACTTTCAGAGAAGGTTTTTAAGAATAGCTAAGTCAGTAGCTGCTAAACTCGGTTCATCATTGTTTTCTGACAACAACAGTGCTGTTTACTCTAAATACATCCACATATCTTTTACACCTGCATCTCTGTGGAAATTTGTTTCATTATTCCTCTGCTCCAAGTGTGAAATGCTCCTGAACAATGAGCCTGTCAACCCTACAGAGACTCATCATGCCTGGGAAAGTTCTCCCAAATGTCTTACTATTTTTAATTTAGAGTAAGAATTGCACAAGAGGTAAACGCATATCTTGGGTGCCAGCAAACTGCACTGTACACATAAATACACCCTAAACCGTGGTATATAAAAAATAAACGTACTCATAATCGCAGTCATTCTTTTTAAAGAAATCCTCGGAACAATGTGAACAGAAATTATGTTTATCATACCAACTGTTAATCAGTGTGGATTCTTAAAGTAGTTTACAGTGGTAAATTGTGTTAGTCTTATTATAAAGTGTATTCGCACAATAAATAAAATGTCAGTTTTGTTAGATCCCAGTTTGGAAAAGCTGTTAAGTAGCATATTTCCAGGATGTTTGTGGTAGTGATGTCATTATTAAACAGGGAAAAATGTTGTCATTTATTTATTTTTTTTATATTATGAAAGAAGCCTACAAGAAATGTAAATGCAATATGTAAACTGTTTAAAAATTACACCTTTTTCCCTTCATAGTACCGTACTATTAAAAGCTAAACTAGATGTTTAAAAATTCTGAGGCTACATTCATGCTACTTTTTTAAAATATAATACTAATGATCAGATTGCTTATTTTTGGTTTAGATTTATTTTTAAATGGAAAAGTGATATATGCATTTCTCATGATTACATTAGTATTTAAGAATATTATCAAAGAATTAGACTAACGGTTTTGTTTATATTGGCAGTATAATATTGAGTGGATCTTTTTCTCTTGATGCCAATGGGGATGAAGGGGGGTTTGGGGTCAGGTCATTACTCTGTTTGACGCCAAATCCTGTGAGGACTCATCCATTGTCCAGCTGCTTTCCTGCCTTGCGGAGCATTAATTCATTTTGCATAACGAGATTTTTTTAAACACGTCCTCTCTTCCTAGGAGCCCATTACTCAAAGGTAAGTAAAATGTAGATGAGAAACTAAGGGAGGGTGTTAATATTTAATCAGCCTGCTGTAGCCTCTACGTTTTTAACTCTTCCTTTGCGTTTATGAAGGCTGTACACAAAGAAGAGAAGCAGTGGGGCAGAAAAATAAACGGTTGCTTTATGGCATATAAACCTACTGTAGTGATTTTGTAGCATTATAAAGTAAGAGTTTTAGCTTTTGAATTTTGTATTACTCTATCAAAGTTTAATTATTAAAGAGCACTTTTTCAACGAGGAGTATATTCTCTTGAGTCATTTTTTTTAACATTAATTTGAAACAAGGATTCATAATATCTGTCTGTCAGTTACTTAATATGTATTGCATTGTTGAATCACATTTTTTATATCACTTATATACTGTATTTTATGTTATTGTTTTATGAATGCCACAGATACTTATAATTTAGATATCTTTTCATATTAAATATCAGCAACAGCAGTTAACACTACTCCCTCACAACTTTAGATTCCAAGGTTCATATGCTGGCTGAAGTTTGCACGTCCTCCCAATGTCTGAATGGATATTTACCTCAGTACTTTTCAAGTTTAAGTTTCCCTCTTACATCTAAAGACATGCATTTTAAAGGGATACTCCATCCAAAAGTAATATATTTTTTAATATGCTGCTTACCCAATGTACATTGTAGTGGTGACTGAGAAAAAGTTTTAATCTCATGCATTCATTCAGAATGGACGGAAAAATATTTATAATAGCCAATAGTGAGTCATTCTGTACAATGACAAACAACAGTAGAAATGTTCATGGAAACAAAAAAATATAAAAACTCACATTACTTGTGTTGCATTATCCTCATATCTGTTATCCAGTTGTATGCTGAAAACGTACAAAATGCATGCTTTTTTGCTAAAATAATGTTAAAAAGTTACTCCCAGATTAATCAGTACATGAATCATAAACAGGAAACTAAAGCCTCATGGGAGTTACTTTCTGAGCTGAAGACAGGACTCTTGACCAGTGAATGAAGGGGAGAGGTGGGTCTTCAGTGCACAAAGTCATTCCCATGAGGCTTTAGTTTCCTGTTTATAATGTATATATTTAGCATAATTAGAGCAAAGCAGCATGAATTTTACATATTTTCGAATATATGAGAGGATAACTGACATGTGGGTTAAGCAACACAAGTAATGTTAGATTTTTCTTCTTTCTTCCATGGGCATTTTTCACATCATTTGCTGTTGCTTTTATTGTATATCATAGACTTTTCTCTCTCCATTCTGCATGAAAACATGAGATTAAAAATTTTTCTTGGCCACCACTACAACCTATTTGGAGTACATAACGTACAAAAAAATAAATTTTTGGGTGAAGTATTCCTTTAAGTTATTTGACAACTGTAAATTGGAGAAGTAAGAGTAGCTGTGGATATGTGTATAACTGTGTGTATTGGTTCTCACTTGTTGCCTGGTGTTCCTGAAATAGGAACAAGCGTCATGTGACCTTGAACTCAATGAGTGAGTTGGAAAACAATTGGGTGGATGAATGGATAGATAGATGACTGCTACCCTCGCACAGGCAACAGCTTTGTGAATTGAATTTATAATCAAGAAGTACAGTGTTCTACCAGATCAAATAATTTCAGGTTTTGGTTTAATTTTGCTTGACCATTCCTGGTGATGCCCTAAATTAACAATAACACTTATTTCTGCAGCATATTTTCATACAAAACATGTAGCTCAAAATGCTTTACAAGTTGTTAAAGAAAAACAATCAACTAACATGAAAAGTAATAAATTAGAAATACATGAATACTGTATATGAATGAAAACATAAATGAAATACCAAAAAATGTGTAAATTAAAATGCTGTACATAATGCAAGATGACAAGTAGCAGTCCTTAATTATTATATTACTAGCCATGGCATACATGTGAAAATATTTGCTATCTCTTGCCCTGGTGTACCTTCAGTGCCTTTCCTCTGAATACTCTAAACTTATTTTGACCGGTGCTTTGACTTTCCCATAAACCCACTTTCTAGACTTTATCATTTAATGGTGTCTTGCTCACCTCCTGTCCTCTTTTATACTTCTTATCTTTGAAGGTAACTTCCACACATTTACTCATCTTTGTGTGTCTCACACTTGCTTTACCTCTTTCAATTGCATCAACACCAAACTGACCAATGACACCAAAGCCTAAACTGACCAATCAGATTGCTCACAGGGACTGGCCACACACACAGACCTTAGTGTTTTATTATATAGTAAATTATTATTATTATTAAGTCCACTTCATGCTGCACGTCTCACAGAGGAGGTTCGTTTCAATATGCAAAAAATCTGACCTGAAATGTCTGAACTTAACTGTGTTTGGTCCTTTAATAATATTGTACAGAGAAGATGTATTGCGTAGAAGACTGAATTCCCTTAAATGCTAGTTAATCACGCATTATACATGTAAAAGCCTAGCCTTTATAAACTGCTGAGGCCAAGTCTCCACCCTAAAGGTAAAAGGTGAAAGGGATCTTATGTTTTATCTTAAAATATGACAGCAACATTTCCTGATTGAAAGAGCAAAGCGGCATCCAGTTCACATCCGTGATTTTCTATTTCAACCTGCATTATATTCCAGATAGAGTTCTTTACTGTCCTTAAATTATATGTTTGGTGCATGTTTAAACTGAAGTTACTCTTTCACTATTATAGTATTCTTTAATTTGCCTTTGTAAACTGTGTTCTGTAAAGCATTTTTATAAATAAAAAAAATACTGTGCTTGTTCTTGTGGTTTAAAATGGGATCTACAAGGCACAGACATCTAAATAACTTCATATAACATACTGAGTACATCCATTTTCATGCCAATAATGAGGAGTATTGCCCTGCATCTTGATATTGCACACATATTGAAAGACAACATATCCATGTCATTGTCGTTAAAAAAAATGTTTTTTGAGATTCTGACATTTTAAAAGAAGGCCAGCAGTGCACTTTCACCCCTAGGAGTATGCTTTCCTGTAGTTTATTTTGTACTTTCCACACTTGCTTATGTTGTTATAAAATTAGGTTAACCACTTAGGGTAAGATTTTCTTCAAAACAAGCTGTCATTTTATCCCGGCAATACGTCCAATTAGGAAGACATAGATATACTGTATTGAGCTGAATTTTGTTGGAATCTGAGTTTTGTGATCCCTGTTTCTCTTTTATGCCATTTTAGTAAATTTATATATTGGCCATGTACTCCTCTGTATATTTTATTTGTAACACTTCAGTTTAGGTACTGCAGAAATTCATCTATTACTCATTTACTATTATGTAACACAACCTTAAAAAACACTTTTTAGGGTCTTCATAACACTTACAAAGCATCAGTGAAGTGTTTATTCATCTCTGCAGTGTGACCTACTAACAAAACTTCACTTTGGAGTGGTCGGAGGTGGCTTAACTGAGACACATTTCTGTTGATATTACATATTTAGTATAAGATCTGTGAATCTTTCATATTAACAAGCAATTTTACCATCCTGTCAATATGCCACGTTGCACAAAGATGACTACCTGATCTACTGAAGTTTTAGAAATGTTAGGAAGACTAAAAGAAGCCCATGTTAAGGTCTTGTTGCATAATGTGAGTTTCAGATGTTTTGCAGGACCTAAAGATTTACCATTTTATTGATATGACAATGCGGTCATATTGGTGTAACCTTTGTTAGTGTGCATGTTTGTTGTTTTTTTGTTTTTTTTTTTTGAGTTTTGTATGATAGTTCATTTTGTGACCAGACTTTGCGGTAAAATGTGACTGCATCATTCAATTCATATTTAAAGTCATGGCACAACAAGAACTTTATCTGTGCATTGGATTTGTTCAAGTGATAAAGTAAATTTGTTTTGTAGTTTAGTTAGGGAAAAAAAGTAATTCTACATAGCTTTTTCTTTGCTCTCTTTCAGATTCAATTTCTGTTTGCATGTCGCCTTTTAATGATCTGTACTTGTAACTTCTATCAGATATTCTGACTCTTATGCCTGTCCCTGACATCTCTAATTTCTTCTGCTTTTCAACATTAGAGGAAACTTAAAGGCACTCCCAACGAAGCATACATCTGTAGTAGAATGCCTGCCTGTTTCATTCACTACAACTTTAGTACATTAATTATGAAAAATCTTGTTACTCATTTGGAGGCTTTATGAACTCTTTATTCTTGTTTGAATTTAGCAATCTCTTATCTGACTTAGCTATAAACTATGGTAAAGTAGTGTCAATGAAAGATTTTAAAATTCACACAGATTTTCAAACTTGTGTTAAAACATTTTCTGTTCATGCTTAACTCTGTAGGATTTTACCAGATTATAAAAAGCCTAACAGACTCTCACATCCACATATTGGATATTCAAAATGTAATTCTGTGCCATCTAAATGAGATTGTTTAAGACCGCAACTTAATTACAATTGATCTGCTTCTGTCAATTAATGCACTGGCTAAAACCAGATCACTACGGCAACAAGATTACAACAGCACCTCAGAATTCAGTGATATGTTGAAGAACTTACAGGTGTTTATATAGTAAAACATTTTAGATCATGGTATAATAACTGTCTCTTAAAAAGGCTTTAGATATAGTAGAATGGAAACACACTCTGGTTTGACAATAGCACATGCTGTCTTAAAGTAGAATGTGGAAAACTATGTCATGATTTAATATAGAACGGTCATTTATTCATTTGGTCATTTATTAAAATCACTGGAAAGTGTAAAATACCTTTAAATAATACTAGTATTAATAGATGAAAACAAAAACAATCTTCACACACCATTAAATGTGAATTGTAAGCTGCCATGCAGAATTTATTTCAATTAACAGTTAATTGGGTAACACTTCAGTTTAGGCATTGCAATAATGGATGTATTACTCATTTACTCTTATGTAACAAAGCTTCTTTTGGACTAAATAGATTATTCATCTCTATGCCATGCAGCATTCGACATGCTGGTAAAACTACTTATGAATATAAAGGATTTACAGGTTTTATACTGAAGTATACAATACCAAGAGAAATCTGTCTCACTTAAGTAACTTCTGACCATTCCAAAATGACATTATTTCGGTAGGCCACATGGCACAGGTGAATAACCACTTTATTACTACTGCTTTGGACCCATTTCATTAAAAAAGTGCCATAGATAGGATCATTGGCAGTAAAGTGACTCAGATGGATGGTAAATGACCAGAGAGACTCAGATGGGTCATGATGGTGTATTTGGTATGTCTAACAGATAAGTTGAACTCTCACCTCTGAAACAGATGTTGTAATATATTAAAAAAAGAATGGAGACATGGAGCATGAATGTGCCCTGGAGGCAACCTCAAAAAGCAGTGGCAAAGATGGTCAGTGTCTTTCATGGCAGGAGTCCGAGGACCCTTTGGTAGACATTTGTGCAATGTTAGCCGGAGGGTATTTGAATTTGACCGAGGGGTAACAAATGGGCCAAGACAGCAGCAGTCATGAAGTGAAAGCCCATGTATGAGAAGAGTTTCGTGAAGTCAGGGAAAATTATTTTCCAGTGGTTTCAAAGAGGTTCTGGCAAACCATGCAGCAATTCAGGAAGGTAGATGGTATGTCACCCCACCTAATTCTCAGCAACGTTTGAGGAAGCCCTTATCTCAATTATGTTTATCCTCAAGAGGTAACATCAGCACTTTGCAGAATCCATAAACCTAGTAGATATTCCCTTTCCTTGGAGGAGGCAGTGCTAGAAGTATTGACTAGAATTGGGTCAATTTCTCTGGCTAAGATCATTGGAGTGACTAAAACGCACCATAATAAAGCCATTCAGAGTAATTCTCAGCACACCCACCAGGTTGTGGTAGGTTGTGAACTGCTGAAAGTGAGGAAAGTTCAACAGAAAGGGGAAATTTCTCAGTTTGATTAAACTTCTCTTACTGAAATTATAAAACAAAAGCTTGCCATTTTCCATCCAATCAGCATGTGTAGGCTTCAGTCTGATACTGCTAACAAAGAATATTTAAGAGTTAGTAACCAAATGTCATGCATTTATCTTTCATTTTGCATTTGATATTAATTTGTATGTAGTGATATTCATTTGATTTTTTTCTGTGCTTTTATTCCTTTTGTATCCCTTTGAATATTTGGGAAGTGGGAGAATGGGAGAGGTGCTACATAAATAAAATATATTTTTATGAAGTCAAAGAAGTATGGATCCTAATGCTTCGTTGATATAAATCTTGTCTTTTATTATTAACCATGCAAGTTTAACAAGCATCTTCCCAATTAAAGAAATGCAGTTGAAACAGGAAGTTCGCAGCTTTCATTTACATTGTTATTGACTTGGTTTTAACCAGAGATGGCCATAGTGACAACAATGGTCATGTCATGACTGATGTTGGTGGGCAGGGACTGCAGTTAGACCCTCAACATCCACATTCCAAGACAAGGAACAGATTGTGTTCTGTTTATGGAACAGTTCTTTCATTTTTGTTTCTGGTTTCATGGAAGTTTGCCTTTGTTCTATGTATGTGCTTTGTTGAATTGGAAACAGATTATCATTACTATGATTACATACTGACGGTACTTTAAATGTATGAAGGCCTGAGGTACTTGATCACTATATGTCACATGCCTACTGTAGAGTCCATTCAGTCTCAGTGTGAGTTGCCACTATGGGTCAGTTTTGTCTATTGTCCGATTTCTGATTTTTTATGAACATGGATACAAGACGAGGTCAAACAAATTGTTGCACTTGTAGTTGTTGATAATTAACACAAAAGAGTTTCATCTCAAAAACATAATATAGGGCATTTTTGAATTTCTAGAAATATTACTGTTTAAAGATCATGAATTGAGAGTCTCGTGCTGCACTGACATCATATTTTATAAAAACAGGATTTTAATATTTACATAATTATCTGATATACAGTACTGCTGATCTTGAATTATTTTAAAATGTTTTTTTCTCATAATTTTGAATGTAATTTATTATTAATCCAGACAGGAAGTGCAGATGAAGTTTTTCTTATGATTTTTCATACTTGATTAAATTCCAAAGTATTATGTCTGTCTCATTAATGCATTCTCCAGGCATTGACATTGTTACCTTTTTGGAAGATCAATAAACTGATTGAGTGTGATTGAGTTGCTTATATTAAAACCTCGATTCTAATTCTGACCATCAACACACCATTAGCAAATGAACAGGACCGATTTATCACTTCAGTGTTTTATATCTGCTGTATACCTGTCTATATTGTACACTAACCAGCTACCGTATCTCTCCAGTAATATTAATGTTCATTTTCTTGCAGATGCTACACAACAAACATGTGATGGTGCGAGTCGGAGGCGGTTGGGAGACATTTGAGGGTTACCTATTGAAGCATGATCCTTGCCGAATGCTTCAGATATCTCGGGTGGAGGGGAAAATCTCGCCAGTTTCACTGAAATCGCCTAGCATCAAGGACCTTGGACCTGACAACTATCTGGTGGTGGCAGCGCATTACAGAGGAAAAAAATAACCACAGCTAGAGAATGACCATGTCCAGGAAGGGGCCATCCACTAGACTGCCTCACGTACAGTATAAATTATTTAGAACATCTCTCATCTGATTTCCTGGATGTGGTGGGAGGAGTGTGGAGTAGATAGGACAGACTGGATAGAACTTTAAAGTTGTTCATATCTACCAAGTTGTTGCATTTAGCTCTCTATACTAACATACAATTGAACTTATTCGTGGATCACTCAAAACACACGTCTCTTCCATTGGTATTTTGTTCTTAAAATAGGATAACTGGCCTACCGTTGTGGAAGACGTCTGTGTGAGCAGTGAATTTTGTTAAATGCTTTTACCAAATTATTTAACCAGCCTTTTACTCTTGTCCTACAACTTCAAGCTGCTTCTCCCCTTCTACGCAATTTGCCACATACATGTATTTACATTTCATGAAAGACTGCTTAGCATTGGCAACAAAAAATATCATTTAAGTGAATCAAGTATTATAATTATTTTGCTTAAGGGCTTCTGGTATTTTTATGTGCTGCCGATCACAGCTGATGTTTTCTAGATTTTCATCTACTTTTTGTTACTGTGCATTATGGCAAAAATTAAATGTACTTTTATTATTTTTGTGTGGCACTTTGACTTATTGTATCGCAATGAATGCTTGTTCTAAGGAATTGTGCCTTTTGTTGCTTGGTTATTTTTTAATTTGACTTGAAATACTGTCATTTTTGAAAAATAATGTCAAAATGTTGTAGTCTGCAGATTAATAAGAAAGCATTTTAAACATTTTGGATGGATTATTGTTGCGTTCTAGCATTGTATAAACAGTTCTGTATAATGCTGACTTAAGTCAATGAACTATACTTGTTTCAAGTTAGAATGAGTTAATATTGGGTTGACATTGTCTAAACCTGCTTTTAGCTTTTTCTTGTGAAATTTGACTAACAGAAAGTTGTTAGAACATACATTTCAATAGTTGATGTTGAACCTGAGTATTTGTAAATACAAACATTGGCCAAGGCTGCTTTAAATTAAATCTGCTCTCTGCACATATTAAGTATATTAGCATTAATGTTGTAGGCATACTCCATTCAACGTCACAAAAAACAAGGCCCGGCCTTTAAAAAATCAGAGCGCTGCAGATTAGCATAACTCAAATAAGGCTGATTTGTGAGCTTTGTTTTGTTTTTCATTTTACTTTCTTAGGGCTAGTAGTTCTTTCATTACAAGGAAAACCTGAATAGCTTGGAAAGAAAGCATTGCCCTTTAATGTCAAGAGTGACATTTCCGAGCCATTAAGACATAGCTAGGGAACTTCTTAGTGATATTATGCTGATTAAGGTAAGTATGTGTGTCTGTCTTCCATAAAAACACAGTAACCTGTGAGTATGATTAGTGCTCTGGACATTAATATTAACAAATGTTTTCAAGAAAATGTTGATTAAATATTGCAGCTCAAAATCTCCTGTCGGCACTGAGAATGTGCAGATTATATACAAGATAGAAAATGGAAACGTGACTTTATTGTGGATAAATACAAATCAACACTTCACCACCATGAACCTGAAAATCTCCCCACAAATGAGTGCTGTATGATGACAGTGCAGCAAGTGAAGGTCACTCTATAATCATCTTAGGACAGGATTAATCAGGAGGGACCAACATTAATATGCACATTTAGCAAGTGCCAGAACCCAGGCAGGGTCAAAGACTCCTGACGAAGACACGTTACTGAATCAGGATCAGTGTGTTTTATAAAATTCAGAGGCTTACAATTATACATTATAACATTGTAAGATGGAAGGAATTTAGGGTGTTTTCAAAAGAAATACCTTATAGTATAAACTGCCATGATTTTACAGCATGTGCCACTTTATTCATGGGCTAACAAAGTCTTTATTTTTGTTGATAGCTAACTGTAAAGCCTAGAAAAAAAAATGTTTTAAAATTGCATTGCTTACCAACAATATAGTACAGGCCAAAAGTTTGGACACACCTCCTCATTCAATGTGTTTTCTTTATTTTCATGACTGAAGGCATCAAAACTATGAATGAACACATGTGGAGTTATGTACTTAACAAAAAAAGGTGAAATAACTGAAAACCTGTTTTATATTCTAGTTTCTTCAAAATAGCCACCCTTTGCTCTGATTACTGCTTTGCACACTCTTGGCATTCTCTCGATGAGCTTCAACAGGTAGTCACCTGAAATGGTTTTCACTTCACAGGTGTGCCTTATCAGGGTTATTTAGTGGAATTTCTTGCTTTATCAATGGGGTTGGGACCAGCAGTTGTGTTGTGCAGAAGTCAGGTTAGTTAGATGATCATTTATTTTTCAACAAGACAATGACCCCAAACACACCTCCAGGCTGTGTAAGGGCTATTTGACCAAGAAGGAGAGTGATGGAGTGCTGTAAATGGTCATGAAAATAAAGAAAACACATTGAATGAGGAGGTGTGTCCAAACTTTTGGCCTGTACTGTAAGTAGTTCACAATCAGATTCAAAGGTCATAACATTAATGCATCTATCACTTAGAAAAACGTAAACAGGCATACATGAGTCAGAGTTTTTAAGAAGATGAAGTTAGAAACTGTGGACTTTGTAGAGCTTTGAAAAAAAAAGTAACCTCTTTGGGCAAAATCCTAAGCTGCCATGAGAAAGAAAATATTGAATTGAGCAATAATGGCGAGGGTAGCGTGTTAGTTTGTGTACTGCAAAAATGCATCTATTACTTAATTACTGTTATGTAACAAGACCTTAACAAAGGCTTTTTTCTGTTTTCATGACACTTACAAAACATCAGTAAAGAGTTTATTCATCTCCGTAATGTGACTTACTTACATAAAGTTACTTTGGAGTGGTCTGAGATTGCTTAACTGAGACGCAATTCTCTTGATATTACATATTTAGTGTGAGACCTGAGAATCCTTCATATTAATAATAATTTTACCATCATGTCAATATACCACACTGCACAGAAATGAATAACAGCTCTACTGATGTTTTAGAAGTGTTATGAAGACCAGAACAAGCCTTTCTTAAGGGCTTGTAACGTACGAGTAAATGAGTAATAGATGCATTTTTGCAGTACCTAAACTAAAGTGTTACCTTCTCAAGTTACACAAGTGAAAGCCTTGAAGAGCTGAAAGGACAAAAGCAGGTGGAGGATGGCAGCTTGAGCA
This sequence comes from Polypterus bichir lapradei, assembly GCA_026402145.1. Lineage (NCBI taxonomy): Eukaryota > Metazoa > Chordata > Cladistia > Polypteriformes > Polypteridae > Polypterus > Polypterus bichir. The sequence continues at coordinate 48,840,173 of JANRMT010062854.1, forward strand.
AAGCAGACGAATCTAGTCTGAGAATTGACCTATATCACTGAGATAGGGGCAGTGTGGATTTCACTAATGTGATGTTTAATGAGTAATGTTAATATTAATAATATCCTCTTCTTGATTTAATAGCTTCAGTGCTTAATTAAAATCGATGAGGCACAATATGAATTTTATTGGTGTTCAAATTAAAGATGAGATGATTACATACGAGCAGCCCCATTGTCAGGCCTGCCCACCTCATGGTTCCATTCTCCATATGTTTGTGTGGAGTTTTATTCTGAGTGGTCCAATTTTCCTCTTAAGGTCCACAGACATATTAAGTTGGTTCCAGACTGGCCCTTTGTGGATGTGACGACCTATGATGGAGTGGTTCTCAATGCTTCTGGAGCAGACCATGTATTCTTAAAAATAAAGGTGACAGAGTGGTTCTTCAGAGTGTGGAAGTAACCTCTGAGGAAGACAGGAATAGTTCAATCAGTCAGCTTTTATTCAGGCACCGGTGAGTACATGGATTCATGCATTACAAGGCAGAAGAGCGCAGATTCCCCTTTTCAGTCAGCTTATATTTTTTTCCTCTCTCGCCGTTCCCCTTACTTCTCAAAAAGCATAATATCGTTTACCTATGCATTTAATCTTATATTGCGCAAATCGGCCAACCGTTTCTGTTTTGTGTACGTGTCAGATGGGGCCCTTTCCTGTGTCTAACAGATGCGTCCCTAAAGAGGAAGTTGTCCTAGGTCAGCTTACTGCACCCTGTCTTATGACAGCTGTTACAGCAAAACAGCTTTGTCGGCTTTTAACCCTTAGTAGCTTGCAAGCAGTTATTTTTTTTTTCACAAGAGCAATGCCATATGGTAATCATTTTTTCTTCCCAAAATAACCATCCACATTGAGGCTCCATAAAGAACCTTTATTTAGATCAGTAAATCGGCATGGATAGATGATCACAGGTTTGTGAAATACCAAAGAGCCCCTGATTTTCAAAGGACCTCTGCTGCCCAGACAGGCTAAGGTCAGGTTTTCTTGATCTGTTAGTATTCTTCTAGGTAGCCTGCAATACATTAAAATTTTCTGTTTTGACTGCATTTTAGGAACCTTTTAAAGCCCAAAGAACCAAACTTGTATGCAAAAAAATTTCCAAAGCATAAACCATTCTTTGTCGAGCAATGGGTCTACAAGGAACCACACAACCTAGTAGGGTGTCATTGTAGAAGCAGTATTTTTATAAATGTGGCTCCTTGAGACCCTAATTTGAATTGAGTGAATTTGAGAAAGTTACTTTGAATTCAAGTCAAATCTTATGTTATGGTATATGTAATCAGTTCAGTACTTGTACACTGTACACATATTTCTGGACCATTCCCTTTGAGTGTGGACACAAAAGCAAAGCAACAAGCCCATTTCAAAGAATCTTGACTGTGATCCACACGCCAGCCTCCCCTGGCATGTCTACAGAGGAAAAGTTTAACGGCATTTTATGGCATTGTGAAATTAGACAGCAGGAATTTTGTCAAACTTTATTCAGTTTATACTGTTGCTTCAGTCTCAAATCTATCATGCAATGTTGGACTTTCCAAAAAATTCAAGAATGACTTCAGAATATTTCATTCTGTAATATTTTTATTTTTTTACCTATTTGCCTTTCAGACCCCAGGATTTACAGCACCATCTTTTCATTCAAATCTGCCTGTCCTTGAACTACTATAAGAAAATGAAAAAAAAAATCCAGAATCAGTCAACGTAACTTTAAAAAAAAAAACAAGCTGGAAAAAAAGTGTCATGATGGTTCAAGTACACTTTGTCTGCACCACTGCAGATGTTTGCAGCTTCACTTTAAATTTGGGAAAATGGAAGATGGAATAAAGAATAACTAAACAAAAGCCAAAGTCATTTTGATGCTTAGCACAATATAATATAATATATCTACATAAATATATAAAATGCAAAGTTGACTGACTGACTTTTATCAACAAAAACACCATTTACAATTCACTTATAAAGCTGACATTTGACAGAATTGTACATCTAGGGTAGTAAGTATCTGCGAAGGAAGGACATTTCAATATATTAATATTTAAGGGTAAAAACAACCCCTACAACAGAAAAACTAAATACCTCAAAATGTCAAAAAAGTGCTGACAGATTTAATTGAAATTGATGTGACACTGGAAAAAGAAAATTAGCCACATTGTGTTATATTATTTGTCAATATTTGTCAATAATAATATTGTAGTTAGTAGGCTACGATAAGGAGCAGAGTTCTTTTTTTTTTTTTGGCTCATTGATGCAAATTAAGTCAGCCAGCAGAAGTGAAGTGGAAGGATGAAAGTTCAGCAAAGCTCAAAGAAGACCTTGGTTAGCAAAGCACCATAAAGCTTGAATACATGCCAGGTGTTGTGGCTGTGAGTGTAGCTGTTGCCTTATGTGAAGCACAAAAACGGAAGGAGAGGGAAGTAGAGAATTAGCGTACAGAGAATAGAGTATTCTGTTGACTTCTTCTTACTCCTCACATTGTGGAATAAATTATTTTCAAATTCAAGCCGTACTGAAATTCTATTATATACATTAACTGCAAAGAATGGGAAATTGAAGGTTATTGGCTCATTGGTAAAATACATGCAGTATTGTGGAGAACTGGGGTGTCTCCTTGGAGGTCATATCATGATGTGCCACTATACTCCACTTGCAAAGCAGAAACAGGGAAATTGTACAATTGTATGTAGCATATTCAAGAGTAAGGAGCTCAAGTGAACTCATTTATATTAACCTTTGGTAAAAAAAAAAATAAAAAATAACAAATATTGTATACAAAAAAGTTCCCAGTTACTTATGTAGTAATTCTGATAACACTATAACCGAGGCCTGTTGTTCCAGGCGAAGCCGGGTGATGCAGTTAGTATTATGCAGGTATAATACCAAGTGACTTTCATACTCTTCTGTTGAACATTCCTATTCTGTTTCTTGTCTGACTTCAATGATATGTCTCTGGTGCACAATCTGCTTTTTGGCTAAACAGTACATTTTAAGATCATTTTTCAAGTTAATAAATGTTAAAATATCATTTTGTTGAATTTCACATCTATTTGCTTGGTCTTCAACCCCACTTAGTCCAAGTCAGAGTTGTGAGGAGCAGCACCTACCCCACTGGCTTTAAAAATAAGGCAGGATACAGCCTTGGACAGAGCACCAGACCACTGCAGGGCCCATTCACACACACACATAGACACACACACAGGGCCAGTTTGGTACTGCTTATTAAATTAACCTGTATGTCTTTGATGACAAAAACACAGGGATTGTGATCTGGACTCTGACTCAGCTACTTGAGGATATTAACACTGTTTTTAAGCCATTCTTGTGTAACTTTATCTTTATGCTTGACGTCAGTGTCTTACTGGAAAACAAATCTCTTGAGTCACAGGTTTCTTGAAGACTGCATTAGCTTTACCTCCATAATTTCCCAATATTTTGCTGTTTTTATTTTTCCTTGTCCCCTTACAAGCCTTCCAAAGCCTGCTGAAGAGACGAATCCCCACACCATAGTGCTGCTGCCACCATGCTTAACGATCAGAATGGAGTGTTTTGATAATGTGCAGTATTCAAACATACTGTTTAGTCTGATGATGAAAGAACACTCAATCTTCATTAGACCACAGAGTCTTCTTCTAGCAATCTAGCCGAGATGTTGTGCATAGTTTTTGATAGTGGCTTTCACTTTGCTACCTTCCTGTAAAGCTGTGACTGGAGAAATACCCAAGCAACAGTTGTCATCTCTTCCACCAGAACCAGTGTAGCTTGTAACCCCTTCAGGTTTATCATTGGTCTCTTGATCTCCTTCACTAGTCTTCTCCTTGTACAATCACTCCATTATTGTGGATAGCCAGGTCTGTGCAGATTTTCAGCTGTGCCATACTCTTTCCATTTCATAATGAATAATTTAACTGGACTTCAAGGGATATTTAGTGACTTTCCTGGTTTCCATCCTCTGACTTGTGCTTTTCAATCACATTTTCACAGAATTGCTTGCTGTGTTCTTTCTGTCTTCATAGTCTGCGTTAGGCCACCATACTGTCTCATCATAAGTTGGGCCTTCCCACATGCAATTGAAACCCCAGGCTGGTGATTTCTATTGAACTAATTCAGTGACTTCTAAAACCAGTGAGCTGCAACACTGAGGATTTAGAGATGTCATATTAAAGGGGGTGAATACTTAAACATACAATTATTTTTCACTTTACATTTGTAATTAATTTAGACCACTTTGACATATAGAGACTTTTCTGTTGATTGGAGCCAAAAAAAGCCAAATTAAATTCACTTTAACCCAATATTATATAACAGTAAACTGTGAAAATTTCAGGTCAGGTAAGGTCAGGTTGGGGAGCAGGCAATGGTACAGCGCATTGCCGCACCCACCCCACAACGACACAGCTCAGGATCGTGGTTGGCAACCCCCCAGCCAGACATACAGTCCAGTCCCACCCTCTAGAAATGACCATCTATCTGCCGCAGCCAGGTGTTACATGGGTGACCCCTTGGCCTGGTCCAGCCACTTGGGCCCTCAACACTGAGAATCCTGCGAGCCAGATCACCCTCGGGGAAACGTGGTACATGGCCGTAGTGCTGTAACTGACATTCTCTCACAATGCAGGTAATGTGCTTCATTCGGGACTCCATGAGCAACCGCTCATTTGACACAAAGTAAACCAGCGGTTCCCAAGGATTCTCCAAAGAGACACAGTACCAAAGGAGTCCAGTCTTCATCTCAGGTCACTGGATAGCATCCATTTCTCGCAACCATATAGCAAGACAGGAAGCACCAGGACTTTAAAGACTTGAACCTTCATCCTTTTGCATAGATATCGGGAGTGCCACACACCCCTTTCCAGAGACCTCATGACCCCCCATGCTCTCCCAATCCATCTACTAACTTCGTAGGAAGAGTCACCAGAGAAATGAATGTCACTGCTAAGGTAAGTAAACCTCTTGAAAAGGTTGACACTCTCCGCAGACAGACACAATGCTGATGGCTGTGTTAAGAGGTCATTAAAGGCCTGGATCTTGGTTTTTGTCCAGGGCACTCACAAGCCCAGACACTCGGGCTCTTCAGAAAACTTCCAATGGGTTAAACAGTTTTTATAGGCACTGCAGAAGTTAATTAAAGTAACAAAGAGAATGCACACATAAACATCTGAATTTTCTTTTTAACATGCCATCACATTCCCACTTACACAATGTTACAAAGGCAGATGTTTCGAGGTAAGGTAATTCTGCTTACAATTCATGGCACTGGGGAGGCATGTGCGGGTAAGAATGTAACTATGCCCTGTATTTGTGACAGTACTGACACTATAAACCTATAACAATAACATTTATTTCTATAGCACATTTTCATACACTGGATGTAGCTCAAAAGTCTTTACAGGATGTTCGAAGGAAAAATTATAAGAAAACAAAAACAAATTAAAATCAGGTAAGAATAATAATCATGAGTTCAATACAGACTTAAATATTCATAAATATATGATCAATAAAAGGTGATAAGGTTAAATGGCCAGGAGGACAGAAGAAAAAGGAAAAATAACTTCAGATCTTCAAGTCATTCGTTATAATTTCTCGGCATTGTTGCAGAGGGTTCAGTGCAGTGGGTTCAGTGGATAGTTGGGGTGTCCGTCTTCCTTCGAGCATCACAGGTGACTGCACAGTGCCTCCAGCAGAAAATCCCGAGAAGAAAACACAGAAAAGGGGAGCTTGCAATTGCATGAATAATATGATAATTCTATTCATCAATTATCTATTATGAGGAGAACTAAAGTAGCTATGTAGTAGTGGTAGTAATAGCAATGGAAAAGAACAAATTTAAAAAGTGGGTTTTTCGAAGGTTTTTAAAAAGTTCCACAGTGTTAGCCTGGCGTATCTCAATAAAGGTAAAGTATTTCAGATTTTTGGTGCCTAAGAGCAGAATGCCGCCTCACCATTTCTTTTATGCTTAGCTCTTGGAATAATAAGCAGAACAACATTAGAAAATCTAAAGTTACAACTTGCAATGTAGGGGGACAGGAACTCCAAAATACAGGAAGGAGGAAGATTATTTAACTCTTTCAGGGCTGATGTCGACTTTTGTCTAAAGGAGGAGTTGACGAGGGTAATCGACTGTAAACTGTGACAAAACCAACCACTATGTTTTAGTTGGACTCTTGTTGCTAGAAGGAAAGTTAGATTCATTGGCTTGACCGAGATTTCCTGCGCTTGCGTGAGTAGCGAAGCGCAAACAACGGCAAAAATGGTACTGACATTTGTCGAGAGATCAAAGCAAATGCATAAAGCAAAATACTCTGTGGATGACGTTTTGCCTATTATCTCTGAACTGGACTGACACTTGTCGGACTCAGATTTTGATACAAGTGATCGAAAATGAGTGTGAGGTTCCAGCTTCAGCTGATTGGCCCCCAGCTAATCATTTTACTGACAATGTTCGCCAGGGAGAACTGCCACTTAGCAATGATAAGAGGTAGAAACCAGATTGCAATGCACCGCAACTTTGTCCCACCCACACAAAGACAGCCTGGCAGCAAGCCTGCCACACATTCTTGGCAAACTGACAGTCACAGCATGCAGCAACAGACGTTTTATGTTGATTTCTGTGTGAAACAATTGCTTTACAGAAACTATGTTTTTTGAAATAAATATTAGCCCTCAAATAGTTAAGGCTATTTACACCATTAGTAGTACTTTAAAGTCAGGTAATCAATGTAGCAATACTAAAACTGGTGGGATGTGCTCAGATTTTCTTTTTCTGGCCAAGATTCTTGCTGCTGCTTTGTGGACTAACTGCAACAGATTGATGACTTTCTTAGGTAGTCCAGTTACGAGTGCGTTACAGTAAATTAACTGACTGAACACAAAGGCATGAATTAACTTCTCAGTATCTTACAATGTTATAAGGCGACTAACTTTTGTAATGCAGTCCTAGTAATCTGGTTAATGTACGAATTAAAGTTTAAGTCAGAGTCCATGATTACACCCAAATTCTTTATCTCCACCTCAAGTTTATTTCTAAGACTTTCACTATTTCCATTTTTGCCAGCCAGTAAGATTTCGTTTTTTTTTTCCCTTATTAAGCCTCAGCACACTCATCCCTTCATGATGAGGAGGCCTGCTTGGTCACACTAAGGCGGTTAAACTCCACTTAAAGTCTGAGTTCTTTTTGCTCTATTTTTATTATACAGTCTAATAAGCTTTCCATTGATTTTTGCCCTCAGGAAAGGAAAGAAAAAGAGGGAAGAGCTAAATTGTATGGCAGCTGAAGAAAAGCACCAAAACGTTCGAAGAACATCTCTGGTGGGTGCTGCTCATTTGTAGCTGGATTCATGAGACACCACAGAGCCTAATGCTGGTTTGTTGTTGCCCCCATCTTTTACTGATACCCTTTTTCATTTTGCTAATCTGGTTCAGTTGTGGTTCTTTTCCTTTTTGCTCAGGTTGTAGTAAGGTGGGTGCTTTATTAATTTTTTTTACTTGCAAAGCTTTTATCTTTTAATATTTCCTGTTGTTATCCTTTTTGCTGGTCATAAAAAAATGATCACAAAAACAGAGAGCACTGAACCTCATGTGCTGTATACAGATCATAATTTATTTTAAAAAATGCAGTGGTAAAAGCAGCAATATGGCACCTCGCATATCAAACTGAACTTAAATGAAGTGTCAACGGTGACGTTAAAAAGGGTGAAGAGAGCAAGTGACACAGAGAGCCAGGACCATAAATACACTGCAAAGAGTGGAAATGTTGGATAATGTTACAGTATGACACATTTCCCCCAGGCTCAGTCCTGATAGTATCAGGCCATTCAAAGAATATAATAAGAGAAGAAAAAAGAAAAGAGCCAGGCTGTCTCTTGAAGAAAAGCATAACCTTTAAGAGAGAGCCAACACCTTGAAAAGCAGCGAAGATGACGGAACTTGATTATACAGCATGGCGTTTGAAAATCTAATCTCTGTAGTTTATGGACCCATTGATCTGGCTTATGGATTTCTTCTTTTACAATAACATCTTCATAAAGAAAAAAAAAAATCAATGTTCACTTATGATCCATAGGACTGCTGAGTGGTGGCTGTTCATGAATGCAGCACACACTGTACCTGTAAAGACAGGAGGAAAGGGGAGAATCCCGAGAGCAGCTTTCAAACGGGTGGTGTGGCTTAAGGGCAGTTCACAGCACACCTCACCAGACTGAGGGGGCAAGACACAAGCAGAATTATGGTGATGCTGCAATATTGTTCATGCTTGTCTTCACTATGCTAGGAGATGTGGGCCCTCTAACAGCCATCCAGCCGCTGAAACTTGTGGTGAGACAGCATAAACTGACAGCATTGTGAGCAAAGCAGGAGCTAATGATTAGTGGGACTCCTGTCTAAAACATGCCCACTCTTACTAACAATGTCAGGGTCAATGAGGGTCACTTAACTGTGGGAGGTGAACACAGCGAGAACCTGCAGCTTCCTCATAGACAGTATCCAGACTGTTATGACTGTGCCACCCTGTCATCTGTGAACATTCAAAGTACCTTATGGGTAAGAACTAACTAATAAATGAATTTTCACCTTTGAAAAGTCAATGATATGCAATATAAAGTAATCATTATTTTATAGTAATTACAAAAATTTAAGGAAGAAAGAGTTTCATACTTTTTTGTAGGTTTTTATCAAAGAACCAGTAATGGCGCACTGTACTAACGTGCAGTGAATACACTTGACTTGAGCATTCACAGTTTTCATCCTATTTCTCGGTACGTTTAGCATTCATTTGCTCAGAGGTTGATGCGCTTGCTGCTTCCTGAGCAGATCTCCTTTTCTCCACCCTAGCTGCCCACTTCTTCTCTTCTTTCGTCGGCATCTTTTCGCGTTAAAACTGATTAAGTCGGTTTTTGTGTTGCAATTACTTACTACGTTTTTCTTAGTTCTTCACTAAAGCTGCCGCTTAAGTCTTCAATCTGCCTCAGGAATGATTTAAGGGGAGGTGATGACGAAGGTGGTAGGGATGAGAATGGTGCCCGTACACTTGTGCCGCACCGCCGCCCTGCTGGACACTGCTGAGAGTTGATTCTAAAATAAAATAAAAATAAAAAGAGGAATAACCTTGGAGGTCAATTGTCACCCTGAAAGCGGATAGTAGAGGCCACATAGTGTATGTGTACCAAATTGCAGGTTAATCGGTCAAACGGTTTGCGAGCTACAGGTGATTTAAAATCCTGGACAGACAAACGAACAGCCACGATAGCGTATTACATATAAAGATAGCAGTGAATTGTGTTTAAAATCGTTAATAACAAACCAATGCATATAATGCACTAGAAAATAGTTATTATGAGTTTACATAAGCATGTAAGGTGAATGAAGAAAGAAAAAAAGTCCAGACGTGTCTTTAATGCATTTCTTATGAAAATCTCACTTCAGCTCTTGGTATTTTCATACCACAATCAGTGAACAGCTCTGAGCTTTGTGTTATTTTGTTTTATTCTTCTTTTGATTTTTGAAAGCCAATCACAAAGGTGGAGTATTTACTGTACTTTCAATATTTTTAGTAGTAAAAGAACTATCAAGGAGGATGTGAAGTGCATCAGGAATAGTAAAGGGAAATTAAAAGATATAGACAGTGAAATAGTGGATGCTCTAAATATGCATTTTTCTGAGGTCTTCACATGTGAGGAAGTGGATAACCTGGTGAAAAGGACTACTAAGGAGGTACTGAGTGATTTAGAAAGAGCAGAAGGAGAAGTACTGCTCAGATTAAACAGGCTGAAATCAATCAAAACACCAGGAGCAGATAATATTTACCCTTAAATTCTGTAGCGGCTAGCAAGTACATATATAAACCCATGATGCATATTTTTTAGGAAATCACTGCGCATGGGGGAGATGCCGAAGGACTGGAAAATGGCAAATATTATCTTGTTATATAAAAAGGGTGACCGGGCAGATGCAGGCAACTATAGACCAGTAAGCCTAACATGATTACATCTTGTCTGAAGAAGGGGCCTGAGTTGCCTCGAAAGCTTGCATATTGTAATCTTTTTAGTTAGCCAATAAAAGGCGTCATTTTGCTTGGCTTTTCTCTACAAGTACCGTATATACTTGCAGATAAGTTCTCCCATGGATAAGTCAGGACTTGATTTTACCATATAATTTCTGGTATTTTATAATGTTTGTCATATAAGTCGAATGTGGAAAACTCACGCTATTGGTTGAAGAGTTTATGATATGCTAATGCCCACCTGACCATGGAACCATGGCGCACACTGCCTTTTTTATATGTATTGTGCCTACGTGACCACACACTAATACCCAAACTATTCCGAAGCGACGTTTGCACTGATTTGTGTTTTTTGTATCTCACACTCTCATACACCTTTATCATAAGAACATCCCTTATCTATGATGGAGCATTCAATCAGAAGAAAATGTGAAGCTGGTTTTAAATTAAATGCCGTTGAAGTGGTGAAAGAAATTGGTAACTGCACTGCTGCAACAAAATTTGATGCATCTGAGAAACTGATGCAAGATTGGAGGAAGCAAGAAGATGTAAAAAAAAATAAATAAAATTTAATAGTCACATTTTTGAACGGGTGTATAAGTCGGGGTCTGATTTTATAATCGATTTTTCAGGTTTCAAGACCCGAATTATACGCGAGTATAGACGGTATTAAGGATAAGATTGAGCAGCACATGGCAAGAACTTTTACTGAACAATCAGTATGGGTTCAGAAGAGGGAGGTCGTGTTTTACTAACAGGCTGGAATTCTATGAGGAAGCAACAAAAGGTTACGATCAAAGTGGAGCTTATGATATTATTTATCTGGACTTTCTGAAAGCATTTGATAAGGTGCCACATGAGAGGTTGGGCATCAAGTTAAAAGAAGTGGGAGTTCAGGGTGATGTTTTTAGATGGGTGCAGAATTGGCTCAGACACAGGAAGCAGAGGGTGACGGTGCGAGGAACCTCATCAGAACTGGCCGATGTTAAGAGTGGTGTTCACGGGGGTCAGTGCTAGGGCTGCTGCTATTTTTAATATATATAAATGATTTAGATAGGAATATAAGTAACAAGCTGGTGAAGTTTGCAGATGATACCAAGATAGGTGGATTAGCAGATAGTCTGGAATCTGTTAAATCATTACAGAGGGACTTGGACAGCATACAGGCTTGGACAGATTTGTGGCAGATGAAATCTAATGTCAGTAAATGTAAAGTATTACACATAGGAAGTAAAAATGTTAGGTTTGAATACACAATGGGCGGTCTGAAAATTCAGAGTACAACTTATGAGAAGAATTTAGCAGTCATAGTGAACTCCATGCTATCAGCTTCCCGACAGTGTTCAGAAGCCATTAAGAAGGCTAACAGATTGTTACATTATATAGCGCAATGTTTGGAGTACAAGTCCGAGGAGGTTATGCTCAAGATTTATAACGCACTATTCAGGCCTCATCTGGAGTACTGTGTGCAGTTTTGGTCTCCAAGCTATAAAAAGAACATAGCAGCGCTAGAAAAGGTCCAGAGAAGAGCGACTCGGCTCATTCCAGGTCTTCAGAGCATGAATTATGAAGAAAGATTAAAAGAGATGAGCCTTTTCAGTTTAAGCCAAAGAAGATTAAGAGGTGACATGATTGAAGTGTTTAAAATTATGAAGGGAATTAGTACAGTGGATCGAGACTTGTATTTTAAAATGAATTCATCAAGAACACGGGGACACAGTTGGAAACTTGTTAAGGGTAAATTTCACACAAACATTAGAAAATTTTCCTCATACAGAGAACCACAGACACTTGGAATAAGCAACCAAGTAGTATGGTAGGCAGTAAGACTTTAGGGAATTTCAAAACTTGACTTGATGTTTTTTTAGAAGAATTAAGTGGATAGGACTGGCGAGCTTTGTTGGGCCTGTTCTTGTCTAGATTACTCTAATGTTCTAATCACTAAAGAAGACCTTCAGTCACGGCAGTAGATCTGAATTATCCATTTTAATGGTACTGGAGCTTACTGTGTTGAACGTTTCTTCAGGTCATTACTGCTGCATGATTTTTTCAATCAAAATTTTATTGAAATACATGAACGAACATTTTAAAGAGAAACATACGTTAAGCCATTTTCACTAGTATTAAAATAATACCACTTTGCCTGGCGCCAACCCTTTGACACAACTCAACTCCTCAACCATCTAGATTCAAAAGTGAAGACAGCAGTAAAGAAAGCAATGGAGATGTGGACCGGTGAGCAAGGGAAAAGTACAGCTTTGACCTCACTAAGAAGAACAGCTGGGGCTTATGACTGTGTCCAGGACCGGGATAGAACATCCATATCCCAAATTGGCTGTATCATGTCGGACAATTTACCAGTGTAGGAGTCAGACGCCCCACTAATCCTTACTACCAAAAGGGTCAAATTAAAATAAGAAGATTTTCAAATGGTTAGGGATGTCCAGCGAGAGGCAAGGACAGCTTTTTCTGCAAATCTCTGTTGGATAACACATAAAGTGAAGAAATATCCAGTGGTAGAAAAAGTTGGAGAAGCAAAGAAATGTCTAACAGAGAGAATGGAAGTAAGACTATCAGATATATCTGACCAAAAAGTGAGAATTTATGGAAGTGAGACTTTATACAGAGGGTGGGAAGCCAAGGCAGAGGAGATTCAGACCTCACGAGCTTTAAAAACAGATTTCAGTTATAAGTGAAAGGAAAAGGAGACGATAGAGAAAAAAAAACTTTAGAGTTTGGAATGTTCAAACGCCTGTTTCATCAAATACACAGTATTAGGGCTAGACAGCAATGGGACCACCTCCAATGTGCTGGGCCGAGTTGTGAAAAACAGGAGAGGATGTGTGCCAGAATAGACAAGGGCCAGGATGCCTCTTCACCTTTTACTATACGTCAAGCATATTGGTGATTAGAGGACCATTCCATGAAGGTAAAACCCTTAGTTCAACACCAGATAAAAGAAGTGGGTGGGAACAGAACTTGAGGTACGCTAACCAGCAATAGCCACGATGGAGAGTCGGCAGTGGGGGTCATCTGATACCAGACTAGACTCAGTAAGTAAGCCTCATTTTTTTTTTAAGTCAAAGTGTTTTGCAAAAAGTCCTGACCCTATATCTCGCAAAAAACACTTCTTAAAAAAAAAACCAAGTAAATTCTTACATGAGCAAATCGTTTGTGACAAAGGTTCAGAGTTCTTATACTCTTTCAGTCAAAGTTATGTTTTAGACCGCTAGATGCCCATCTTGAAAAGTAAACTGAGTAAGGGAAGTAGAATTAGAGAAAAGTATATTTTAACACCAATGTTATAAAGGCAACTTCATTACCGTGTTAGAAGATCTGACAGTAAACCACTTGGTAGTGAATGGACGGACACTAAACCTTCCTTCACAAGTGAGCGGGTTAGATCAGACCAGAAGTGTCTGGGCTTGTAACATGAATTAAGAATTTTTCAAACTTGGGAGGAAAAGTTTGTCTAACATTCCAGCTAATACTGTACGTCTGTTTTGTATCTATATCTTGTAATCACAGACAGACACTAATGACACCAGTACCAAAGCACACGTGATTTTAATTTACAGTGTCCCCAACAGCCCAAACACACACTTTCTTTACTCTTTATCTTCTTTGTCTCTCACTCTCTTTTCTTTCATTATCTCTTAGTCATTTGCAAAGCAAGCTTTGTCCTTCTCCTCCCGACTCTGCCTCCCGGAGTAGTGTCTGCTGGGCCCTTATACAGGGCACCTGGAAGTGCTGATGATGTGTTTCTGGGTGTGGCGGAAGAGCTGCTCTCCAGGATTTGGCCGTAATTGAAGCACCTCCCTGGCACTGCCCGCGGATCCCAACAGGGCTGTACCAAACTCCAACTCCCATGAAGCTCTGCAGGAGTCCGAGGCACTGCTGCAACCCAGGGTGGCTGTCCTCTAATGTTCCAGGGGAAGGTAATGCACTGGCCACACTTGCTCCACCGGTGCTCCCAGCATGGAGACTTCCCAGCCATCCACCACAATCTGTATAATGTAAAGTTGACTGACTGACTGACTCACTCACTCTTCAACACAAACACGATTTACCATTCAGTTAAAACGCTGAAACATGTCAGGATAGCACATCTAGGTCAGTAGGTATCTTCTAAGAAAGGACATTACACTGTATCAATATTTAGGGGTAAAACAACACAAAAATTAAATACCTCACAATGTCAAAAATGCTTTGACTGATTTGGTTGAAATCTGGTGACTTTATAGATAAAGGAAAATTTGCCGACCCATGATTTTTTTTATTTGTTGATATTTGCTGATAATGATGCTGTAATTTTTTTTGTAGAAAAACATGGCTTCTTGGTGTATGCAGATGATGACAGTCACAGAAGTGATGATGTAACTATGCAAAGAGCGGCAGGGTGGCAGACACAAATACACCAGGAAGTGACTTCCTCTCATCAGTTTAAGTGCTACTGTAGTTTGAGCAGGATTGACACATCCTTAGAGAGCAAGCTTCTTTTTTTTTATACATCCATCCATTATCCAACCCACTATATCCTAACACGCAGTCAACACAGGGCGCAAGGAAGGAAACAAACCCCAAGCAGGGTGCCAGCCCACCGCAGGGCACACACACACCCACACACCAAGCACACACTAGGGACAATTTAGAATCGCCAATGCACCTAACCTGCATGTCTTTGGACTGTGGGAGGAAACCCATGCAGACACAGGGAGAACATGCAAACTCCACGCAGGGAGGACCCGGGAAGCGAACACAGGTCTCCTTACTGTGAGGTAGCAGCGCTACCCACTGTGCCACCGTGCCGCCCCAAAACAAAAAAACGTTCAAAACCCCCAGTCTCTGTTTTTAGTAGGTTTCGCTATTGTAAAATCACACATGAAACCTGATATTATATTTGATATAATCTATGGTGGTGTGATACCCTTGGCCAAGTGTGCACTTTATTTTACCGTGTTCACCAAACGTGGCAATAAATCTGAAATGAACTGATTACGCTACCTTTTATTTTATCAATGCATTATATTATTAAAAAAGCCAAAACTGTTGTGCACCTACATATTGTCATTAAATTTGCAATCAATAATAAAAAACAAACAGAGAGGAAAGAAAAAAGAATAAAACAAAGTACAAATTAACCGATGGAGCCAAGTCACGATTGAACAGAATGAAGCACCATTTTTTCTGTAGCTGATGGAGTGGTGATAAGAGAACAAGAAGGCGCTTTTGAGCGTGTCAAAGTAATCACTAACTTTTATTGATGTTTTTTTGGCAGGCTTTTATTTAAATTCACTGTATACTGAGGCAGTACTCATTTTTGGTATTATTGCTAATGGAGAATCAAGATTTTCAGCAGCTTTTAGCTTTGAATAAATCAACTTTAAATCACCTTTTAACATCACTGAATACCACTTTAAAGGGGAGCTCTGCTACAATTTTTTCCAACCAACAAACAACCCCCACCTCGCCACACCTCCCCTCTGTTAATGTTTTTTGCGGTTCATGATGTACGGAGTTCACAATATCATTTCTTTTCACCTGTTCTTTTCTGTACAATGCTTAAGGCCCTTAGCCTGCAATTGCTGAGCGCTTTCAGTAGTGAGAAAAGTGCTATATAAATGCAAAGAATTATTATTAATATTATTAAAATGTTCACGTTATGGAACTGGCCACTTAAATGTGCAGCCTGCCTGTAAACATCTCTGCTGTTTGTAATAAGTTCATGTTAAAACATGATTCAGCGTTAGAACTTTATTGCCTGGCATAATAAAATAAAAGAAAAAACAATAGTAATACTATAATATACTATAATATTCCAATTCCCCTGTGAACACACGACTGGAAACTTAAAAACAAATTCTTGAGTGAAGAAGGTAAAAACCCGCATCTGAAGCCGAATTTAGTTGCGTTTGCCTGCTGCCGCTGTATGATGTGTACAGTACAGTATGTAGTGCTCATTGCAAGCTTAGGAGTTGTGCTTTACTCAGATTTTTTTATTTCAGTTTCCTTCATTTTTCATCATGTAAGTTTATTTTGGGTTTATTTCAGTTCTTACTGGTTTCAATTTTCACTTCCCCACTTTCTCTGAGGTGAACTGGTGTCCTTATGGTGTCCTTGATCTGTTTCAGTTTGTGTACTGTGCTTTAATCCTCTAAAACTTCGTAACGGTACAAGATTACGGATCAAAGCATCACATTTAAATCTGATTGAAGCAACCATTATTTTACAAGATTGATTTGAATTTGGCCTGCGGTGGGCTGGTGCCCTGCCCGGGGTTTGTTTCCTGCCTTGCGCCCTGTGTTGGCTGGGATTGCTCCAGCAGGCCCCCGTGACCCTGTAGTTAGGATATAGCGGGTTGGATAATGGATGGATGGATGGATTTGAATTTGGAAGAATATACAGTATATACCAGTGTGTATAGTTATTTTTTAAAACTATATAAAGTCATCACTTTAAATCAGTGGTCTCAAACTGCAGTCCTGCAGGGCTGCAGTGGCTGTAGGTTTTCATTCTAACCCTTTTCTTAATTACTGACCTGTTTTTGCTGCTAATTAACTTCTTTTGAATTCATTTTAATTGACGCAGACCCCTTAATTGTTTCGTTTTACTTAATTAGCAGCCAGACAATAATGAGATACAAAATGAACCAAAAGGACCAGCAAACTGTGTCCATCATACGGTATCTGAAAATAAAAAAATATGAAGGTCTCAGGAATGTTGATCTGCTAAAGTGCTCAAAACTTTTTAACAGCACTCTTAGAAAAGAGAAAATGAACAATTTCGGGAAAAGTATTTTACTGCACAACGAGAGTGGCAACAAGTTTTGGAATTAAAGAACGGATTTAATTAACAACAAGAAACAGCCCCTAAATAAGTAACCAGTTGGAGTGGTTGGAGTCTGAGGCCCTGACTTTGTTGGCCTTCTGTTAGTTGACTCACTTCACATTTAATTTCTGTTTGGGTGCCATTTAAGGAAAGAAATGAAGCAACTCAGAGGGACAATGAAATTCAGGGAAACAAATCTTTAAAAACAATTTAATTAAAATGAAAGGACAAGGAGTTAATTAGCAGCAAAAACTGGTCACCAATTAAGAAAAGTGTTAGAATGAAAACGTGCAGCCTCTGAGGCCCTCCAGGACTAGAGTTTGAGATCACTGCTTTAAATGGAGGCATGCAATTATAGAATAGTATCATGTCACCCACCATTTAGAAAGCTTTATTGAACTTTGTAAAGAAGTGCTTCATTGCCACCTTGTGGACAGAGTTGGTTTAACATGTCTGTGTCCACACTATAATAGCTACTGTTTTATTCACTTTACCCTGGGTAGCTAATCCTGGAACAGAGAAGCCAGTGGTAGCTTAAGGTTTTCCTTCCAACCAGTTTTTATTCATTTTTTTTTTTTTTTTTTAGCAGCTAGATTTTGCTTTTAGAGCAGCACGGTGGCGCAGTGGGAAGCGCTGCTGCCTCGCAGTTAGGAGACCTCGGTTCGCTTCCCGGGTCCTCCCTGCGTGGAGTTTGCATGTTCTCCCCGTGTCTGCGTGGGTTTCCTCCCACAGTCCAAAGACATGCAGGTTAGTTGCATTGTCGATCCTAAATTGTGCTTGGTGTATGGGTGTGTGTCCGGGGATTTGTTCCTGCCTTGTGCCCTGTGTTGGTTGGGACTGGCTCCAGCAGACAGTATTTGTTCCCCCATGACCCTGTGTTAGGATATAGCAGGTTGGATAATAACTGACTGACTTCATTGTTTATTCTTATAGAACTGGGTAAACTAACACTGCACTGGATGCAGTACCAGTGCTAAGGTTATTTTGCACCCTAGGCCAAAGCTTATTGGTGCTATAACCTAATGTTCGGTAGCTAACCCATGCAGCTTGGCCATGATCTGCGCCCTAGGCAAATGCCTAATTCGCCTTAAATGTGGCACTTGCCCTGACTGGATGCCAGGCTATCACGTAGCCAATACTCACACATCCACACACAGTCAGTCTACATTTACCATTTAAACTAACTTGCACAAGTTTGGAATGTGGTTAAGAAGAACCAGAATCCCAGGAAAAACGACAGATTTTCTGAGATTAAGGGAGAACAAGCAAACCTCACAGAAGCAGGTTAGGATTTAAACCCAGGACTTTGGAGCTGTGAGAATCTGTGCTAACCAATGCACTTCGACTAACTTAAAAGACAGCATTCTTCACATGATGACAAGTTTATGCTTAGTTGGACAGTTCAGTTTTCCTAATTATGCTACAATACGTAAGCCACTTCCTAATTTATGTTAGCCAATTACCAGTGTTTTGCCGTCTGGTATTTAAATAATTGTTTCTTTCTAACTTACTACTTTCCAAGATACTTTTTATTTTCAATATCCTTGCATCTCCATTCATGCAATTCTTTATCTTTGTAATTTACAACTTTATAGTTCTTTTTTACTATTTAAACATTTATAGGAGCTGTAATGGAAAAAATAAACATAAACTAACTAGTGTCAGATTTCCTCTTGTTGTTTGCTCATATTTTGCTTTGCCTGGTGCTCTTACCACACTTTCAGTGAGACAAATGTGCATGCAGCCCTGCAGACTCTGTAGTCATGTAAGCCAGTTGGCTGTACTGTAGAATAAACAGTGGTGGAAGAAGAATTGGAGGACCATCATCAGAAAACACTTAATGCTTTGTAAAATAAATAAATTAAATAATAGGAACCTTGTGATCTGAAACTGCATTGCACATACTAAATCGTCTGCTTGAACCTTATCAGAAGAGCAATAGTGCGAGCAACAAGGTTGGATGTTTCTGTGAACTGTGAAGTGCAGAGGCCTTTTTGAATCATGCAAGCCCACACCCTGCACAACTTCTGCTAGTACAGTCATCATATACTGTAGGCAAAGCAAAGCAAAGGAACCCTGAGTTGTACGATCAGCTAATGTGAACTCCTTCAGCTAGTCAGATGGTGCCACACACAGCTAACAACAGAAAAACTGCATCGCTTCTGAAGACGACCCAAATGCTCAGTATTGTACTCTGGGTTGTATTTCATTTCCATGTGCAGTTTTAACAGAAGAACATGAGGTATAAAAACCAACATACTTGTTGAACTGCATCAAGAAAAGAAAATAAAAAACATAAACCAATCTCTTCTGTATGAAGTGGTGGATTCATGTCAATGCTTTTACTTTCTATTTAACTGACACTTGACAGTTAAATCTGTTTAAATTCTTTGGCTAAAACCTGCTCAGGAAAGGCAAACTAAATCAAAAAGAAGCACTCAATTTGTCAGCAGTGGTTTATATCCCATAAACTACTTGCATAAAAATAAATGCAGAGCAAAAATAAATCTACAAGTTAATGCCAATCTAAATAATTTGCCACATCCCGGTCTTTGAGATGAGAAGGTCAGGAGCAAAAAATTAGTTTGCCAGGTTATCTTAATGAAGAGGAAACCTACTTAAGGTGGTTGTTTCATATTATTAAGCAAGTCACAGTTCTCAAGCAATATGGGGAAAAAGAAAGATCTTTCTGAAGATGAAAAAAGTGAAATAGTGCAATGTCTTGCAAAAGGCATAAAAAGAATTGCTAGGCAGGCAGTGTGGCACAGCGGTTAAGTCTTTGGACTTCAAAACCATGAGATTGTGGGCGCAGATCCTGCCACTGACACTGTGAGACCCCCGAGCAAGTCACTGCATCTGCCAGGGCCCCAATTGGAGAAACCAAAAAAAGAATTTAACCACTTGTATCTCAAACATTGCAAGCTGCTTTGGATAAGCATTGACTAAATAAAAGTATGTAATGTACTGGGTGATTCAAAAAGATTCATCCAATTTCAAAATGATTAATTCCACTTGTAAATCATTATAGACTGTGGTGGGCTGGCGCCCTGCCCGGGGTTTGTTTCCTGCCTTGCGCCCTATGTTGGCTGGGATAGGCTCCAGCAGACCCCCGTGACCCTGTAGTTAGGATATAGCGGGTTGGATAATGGAAGGATGGATTGATCATTATAGAACAATGCAGTAAATTGTAAATGGTTTAGGTGAACATAAAGAAGTTTATGATGTAATTTTACAAGTGCTCAATATGATCTCCCCCAGCTGTACGGACGACAAAAACATGACAGTCAATTTCATCCCATCTTCGATTGAGCATGTCGGGTGTCACTGTACTCTTGGCTCTTTCAATGCAATTTCACAGATTATTCAGTGTTGTTTGGAGTGGTGCAAACTGAATCCTTAATGTATCTCCACCAAAACAAAAAGTCACATGGCATGAGATCTGGTGATCTTGGGGGCCAGAAGTGGAGTGCCAAATTGTGGGCTCCTTTACTACCAATCCAGTGAAGTGGAGAATACAAAACTCTTTCTGCTCAGGGGTCACCATCTCCACACAGACTGTATTTCAGCCAAGACTAACCAAAGCTCACACAGAGAAACATTTGCAGAGGTCTCAGAAATAGAGGAAGACTAATTTTCAAACAGTTTTATTCCCTGGTGGATGCTGGGCTACACTGGATGGTCCAGATGGATGGAGTTCTGGATGGTTGATAAATGGCCACCCTGTTCCAACAAGACTGCAACATCAGCAATGAGGTGGCGGAGTGATGTTTTGGGCTGGAATACTGGGAAGTGAGATGGTAGGTCCCTTTAGGGTCTGTGAGGGTGTCAAAATGACGTCTGCAAAATATGTGGAGTTCCAAACTGACCACTTCCTGCCATGGTATAAAAAGAAGAACCATGCCTTGCGGAATAAAATTTTTTTCATACGTATACGACAACGCACCATCCCATGCTGCAAAAAACACTATCGACTCCTTGGCTGCTATGGGAATAAAGGGAGAAAAAAATCATGCTGTGGCAACCATCATCCCCGGACCTCAACCTACATTGAGAACTTGTGAAGCATCCTTAAAAGGAGGATCTATGAGAGTGGGTGGCAGTATACCTCAGCAGCTAAAGAAAGCAATACTGGCATCCTCAAATGACGTACTGGCAGAAGCTATACATGGACTTACAAGTTCAATGGACGAGAGAGTTGTTAAAGTGATGTCAAAGAAGGGCTCAAATATTAATATGTAACTTGATCTGTATATATGTTTATTTTTCAAACAATAAATGCAATTTGAGTCAATAATCTCCTCATGAAACAAATACAACAGATTTCTGTTTCAAATTATTTACAACCTATTGAATGTTTTCAAAGTCTATTGTGCATAACAATTTGGAACACTGCATTTATTTTTGAAAATATAAAAAAAGCAGATGTCATCATTGGAAGTTTTGTTTGTAATAAAATCCACATTATAATATAATTGTTGAGGATAAAAAAAATCCTTAATTGTATTGAGTGTTTAGGAAAAACTAAGAAAACAGCATGTGCATGGTTATTTGAAACACGGCATATGAGCAGTTGCACCATAATAGATGCTATGGATTATTTGATGTAATTGCATCTGGTTTCAATCTGTATAATCCCAACAGAGACAAAGACAATCATTAAATTAATGACTATGAAATATAAATGATCTAATCAATCCTCTTCCTTTACTAGGTTGTGTTTGGGGCCTTAATCCTACCTGGGGCAGCACCACACTTCAAAGAACAAGTTTTCTACCAGACACTAAACCATCCCAAACTCATTCATTTGCAGGGAACTTAAAATAGTCCATCAACGTCATACACACATTTTTTTGCAAGTAGGAGTGTCAACCCTAAGCAGCTATGAAGAGAATGTGTGATATGCCCACTGTGAGTTGGCCGAGACTTGTAGCTCTGACACAGCGACACTAACCACTGCAGCACTGTGACATGCCCAAGATTTCAGAATTGCGGTCTATGAAAGCAGCTGTCCCAACGCCTTGAGAGAATGTCAACTAAGACAGGCTTCACTGTGCACATCAAGGCTTTCTTTTACCATCAAAAGGCTTACAGAGATGCATTAACTGCAGCCAAGGACTTGCATTATGGCAGAATAACAGAAAGTGGCCGTGACAACCTGAGGGTTGTGTTCTCTGTACTTCACCTGCATTTGACCGAATTACCCCTCCTACTGAGGTAGGTGAAAAAAACCTCCACTTGTTCACTAATAAAATTAAAAAATCCAAATAATTCAACTATCTATGTTTATATATTTTCCTGTCTTCCCACTCCATCCAGCTCCTTTTCTAAATACTCACCAGACCTGCTTTCTAAGATGAGGCCAACTACTTACCCCATCCACACCACACTTGTTAAATCCTGCCTTCATGCCATAATCCTGACTGTCACAACAATAATAAATATATCCCTTAACACGACTTTGCACCAGCCACTTTTAAAATTACTCCTGTAACCCCAATGTTAAAATAAAAATCCGGCCTTGGTGCAGACAATCTCAACAATTTTCGGCCTCTCACTCACTTACCTTTTCTGTTAAGGGTTCTTGAGCATGTTGCAGCATCCCAACTCACCAGTTGCTCAACTTCTAATAACTTGATGAAATCTTTTCAGTCTGGTTTCAGAGTGCAGCATAGGTGCGAAACTGCTCTGCTTCAGTGATGATTTGTTTATGGTAACAGACTCTCTATAAACCAGTATATTAATTCTGTTAGACTTCAGTGAAGCATTTGACACTGTCAGACATAGCGTTTTACTCTCCAGAAAGGAGAACATGTGGGGTATCTCTGGCATGGCCTGATAGGCAAGAGTTTGTTAGTCATGCCAAAAGCAGATACAGCTCAGTGCCAGTCACTCAAGGAGTTCCTCAGGGTTCTGTCTTCAGCCCTTTGCTCTTCTGTACCTATATACTTTCCCTTGGCCATATTATTCATAGCTTTGAACTGGGTTATATTTTTTATGCTTATGACACTTGACTTTATTTCATTGTTAAAAATGAAACTTCAGTGCTTTCTCAGCGAAATTAAAACCTGGATGGAGCATAGCTCGTTAACATTAAATTGCAACAAAACTGAATCCTGCAAATTGGCAATAAAGCACAATTTAAGAAAATGAGCTCCTTTTCAATCACTCTTGACAGTGATCTCATCAGACCTTCTTCTAATGCAAGGAATCTTGGCGTCATTTTTAATTCTTGCTTTTTTGTTGTTCTACCCACATAAGCCACATTGCAAAACTTTTACTTCCACCTCTGTAACATATCCCGTGTTTACTCATTCCTCTCCTTTCCTGATGCTGAGAAACCTGTCCATGCTTTTATTGCATCCCGCATCAATTATTTTAACTACGTACTGGCAGGTGTCCCTTCTAATCTTCTATGATGATTCCAGTTGATTCAAAGAGTCTTTACATGACCCAGCAACAGCGAACACATAACACCCATCCTGCTTCACCTTCACTGGCTCCCTGTGTCTTACAGGATTGAATTTAAAATTATATTAATAACTGACACAGCTTTAAATGGCCTTACACCAAATTACATCGGTGACCTTCTCCATCGCTATGCTCCCGTTTGCCCACTAAGGTCCTCTGATTCTGCTAATCTTGTTGTACCCCACACTAACCTGCACTCTGTGAGTGACGGGCCTTCAGCTCCATAGCACTCAGACTTTGGAATGACCTCACTAAATTAATGAGATCAGCTGACTCCATTCATTCTTTTAAAATCAACTTAAAACTCGTCTGTTCAGAAAGGCTTTTAACTTCACCTAACATTCTGCTGCTTGTTTCAGTTTATCTTTCCGTTCAGATGATCAGGATTTGTGTGTGTGTGTTGTATCACAAATTGTTACTTTTACTCATTTTTTGCCTTTTATTCTGTTTAATTCTTCGTAAATCCAGTATTTATGTTTTAGTGTTCTATACAGAAAATATTTGTATCCAATGTAACATATACCCTGCTGTTTTCTGAGACTCTGAAGCGCCTTGAGCAATGAAAAGGTGTTATATAAATAAAATGTATTAATATCATCTTCCATATTCCTCAACTTTGCGGTAGAAAGAAAATAGCATTCAGGTTGTGTGTCACTATCTCAGGAAGATTTGCAGGGATCAGAAATGAAGTATAAAGCACAAGGAATAAAGAGGCCCTAACAAAGTTTTCAAGCTCAGGAACGTGCCTGACATTTATATAACTGTACGTTCAAAATATGATGAACATATGAAGTCGGCTTATTATTAGATTTAACTAAATCATAGAAGACACCACCAGCAATGTCTCAGGTGAATTAGAATATCACCTCATTGAATTTATGAAATTTGATTATTCAATTGTCCAAACACTTGGACAGCAAGACAAAAAATTCAGTATTATGAAAAAATCTTAAATGACTTCAATCTGTACATACATTTTGAAATGAGTCAGGTTTGTGGGGAGCAAGATTCTGGGTACAAGGCAGGAACCAACCCGAAAGGTCATGCAAAAAGGCAGTTTCTCCTTGGGGATTAATACAGTGTACCAAGAACCCTTCAAAAAAACAAAAAAAAGACAGGGCACCTGGTTACAAATCTTGAACACTTACAATACCATTCTCATTATACTCTCATCTCACGGGAAATATAAGGAAGCAACTATAAGCAATATAGCAATGAATTTATTTGTAGAATTTCACAATTAACTGGACTATTCATGTATGGTGATGAAGAATCTTGGCACATAAATAATACCTGAAAATAAAACAGCATTATCTTCAATAGTTATTTTATTTCAGTATTTATAGAATAATCAAACCATTTAGCAATAACTAGTCATAAAATAAATTAATGCACTGGACACTATATCTCTTAGAAAAGCATGCTAATAGCTTCCTAATATGAAATTAAATAAATCCATTTATAAATAAAGAAAGAGATCACATTAGTTAAGAATAATGGACACACAGTAAAGGCAGATTAAATTAACCTTTGCATTATAGTAGTCACAAAAAAATCCTTCACCAAATAGTAAGACTGTGTCACCTGACTTGCATACTGGTAAATGCTATAAAGAAGTGAATGCCAGCAGCACAGTGTGGTTCCAGAGGTACATCTGCACCAGCATATAAGCCAGTACAAATAAGCAATTTTTGTGGATTAGAATGAGCTGTAGAATAAAATTAAGTAGTGGACCACAATCAAAATAAAAAACAAAATAATTAGTTTTATACCATTAAATAAAAATTGTGCTGGTAAACTGAAACTGAAAATAAACTATGAAAAGTTTTGAGTCAAAATATTTTAAAAGAGTTTACATGTGGTTCTTTGGTGGCTGGATATGCAGAACAACACGTGATCAAATAGCTTAATAAGTATCAAAAGTCAAGCTCATCAAGGAAAACCAGGAGATGCACGATGATATCCCCTTAGGACTTGTATGTTGGCCGGCATTCTTCACACATGTATCTTGGCAGCACTAATAATGGCACTAGACTGGGTCATCCTATGCACACAAAACCAGTAAGCTGCACAGCAATAATAGGATCAATTCCTCAACAGGACAGATGTCCAAGCTGGCAAAACCCATATGAATTGTCCTTCATCTTTTGGTCAATAATGTAAACTATCCAACTTGCCACTGCAAAAAAAAACAAAAAAACAAATTGCATTTAAAACAGTAATAAGTCAAGACATTTAGTTAGATGTGGGTCATGCTCTAAAAAGCCACTCAAGGACATTTTTACAGTGCCTATAAAAGACCATTAACAAACTCTTCCCTGAGACTTTTTCACATTTTATTGTTTTATAATTGACTGTCTTCATGTATTTAAGATTTTTTAAACATGGATTAGTTACTTCAGGTCTATTCAAACTGCTGAAATGTTCATTTCTTGTAGAAGGCATTTTTCCATCCATGTGCCTTCTGTTCTGTGCTTCACTCATTTTGTCAACAATTATGACCAGTTCCATATACAGATGAGTAACATTCCCATAATATGCTGCCTCTATCAAGTGTCAAGATAGATAGTGGCATATTGCATAAAGGCACTGTATTTAGTCCAAAAAATCTGTAATACAACTTAAGTTTATGCTATACATCTAGACCATTTTCTGAATCTTGTTTTGTATATTTGGAATTCAAAGACGGATTATTTGATATACATTTCACAGAAAGCACATATGAGGAGTACTTGGGAATTACTGTTCACTATAAGCAAATAAACTATTCTCTTGAATTTTCCACAGACTTCTTTAATATCCACCTCCACAAGTCTCTTTCTTGCTTGTTCAAACAGTTTACAAGGAGGAATTGTAATACCGAATGACCACCAATTTTCCACAGGTGTGGCTCAAAGGCCTTCTAAAATATCATTGATGGTATATTTCATTATGCAGATGCACACAGACACATAACTAACATCTTTTCACTTTGGTATGAAACTTGAAAACTATTCCTAATGTATACTGAAAGCACGTGAATCACTGCAATTTTGTTAAGGTTTTGTTAAACATTGTCTTTTTTTTGCTCTCAATGGAGATGGACTGAAATATGAAGCCTGTTGCTATTCCTGTACTACACTATACATCATAAACAGCCTGGTCACATAACTTTGGTTTCACTTTTGAGATTTTGACACAGTATTTTTAAAATTTATCAGGATAAAATACAAGACAATATCATCTAAAAGATACTTTAGTACTGGTGTTATTGCTTATGGCGAACTCAACTCAAAGTTTAAATACAACAAAACTATACAGTATACAGTAGTAAATATCAAGAAATGCAAAACAATTTTAAATACTGCAAGCATTTTCCACAAAGTTCCAGCTATATAACTAGGGCTTAGGATGAGAAGAAAATGTTTTTTTCTGTGCTGTATTAATTCATTGTACAACTCAATGGGAAAAGAAGTTGGCCCCCACGCAAGGCTACCTACATACTGTACCTTGACAAAGGAGTCATCTTAATATCTAAGCATTCTGTTGGTGTTATACATGTGTGGAACACAAGCAATCCCACTGTACTTTTTTTTTAAACACATGACAATAAACTTAACATTTTCAGAACATAAGCTTGTAGTACTACAAGTCAGAATTGCACTGCAGATGAAAAGGTTTTAATGACTATATTGGCACAGCCTGCTTTTCCATATCCTCTAGAATACCACTTTGTAAGAGCAGACAAATCCTTAAAACGGACTTACTTAGATATATGCCATCTGCTACAAGAAGTATGAATTTATGTACTTATACACACACACACAACACCCCTTCAACAAATCCTTTATAATAGTACAGTCTTTTGTGACTTTAACTCTATATACTATGAAGACATTTTGTGACACCAGCACTACTTCATAGTAAAATTGTGCCATTTCTTTCCCACCCCTTTGTCTTATTTTTCTTTAACTACTAATTTTCTACAATGTTAGTCTACATTCTTGGTATAAAATGAAGTGCACGCACAATCTTGCAACTGTTTTTTAACAACCATGACCAAAATTTGTCTGTATCCATCCATCCACTTTTCAAAGACAATTTTTTTTTCACTCTTTGTACAACTATAACTGGTAGCCCTAAACATGCATTTTTATAGATTAATTCAGTTTCATTATTTGCACTTTTACAAGCTTCATTAAAAACAATATTTGGAATTACCTTTTCAGGATCGCATTGAATTTTGATTCTGTTTCTGTAGATACATTGTGACAATGCCACGTATAGCTGCCCGTGAGTGAATATAGCTTCTTTTTCTCTAATAAATAATTTGACTTTTTCTAACGTTTGTCCCTGTGATTTGTTAATTGTCATGGCAAAAGCTATTCTCACAGAAAACTGTAAACATTTTAATACGAATCTCTTTTGGTGTCTAATGTTATTTGTGGAATTATACTACATTACCTTTCTTTTCGTCTGTTTAAATGTGCATCGCTTCTCCGTGATCATAAATATACACCTGACCGAGTCGTGTTTTCTTTGAAATTAAACTTGTCGTTGCCTTAACTTGCGGGACCACAGATTCTCATAGCATATGGTCCATAATTTCTCTTTTTTAGTGCTAATGCGATCTTTATCTTGTTTTGATACTTTCGAATTTTTCTGCTTTCATATTCTGTACCTTTCTCTGCATGTGTATCACACCATCGTTTGTTTGAGCCTTTCGAATTTCACTGCTTTCATAATCTCTTATCTGCCTTTTTTCTCTCCAACGCTTTTGGGTCTCTTTTCTCCGCACTGCTCTTTCTTCTTTGCTTAGTCGTTGACATTTCATCTCGAACGTATTGTCCTTATACGCTTTATATGTGCTGAGAGCACAGGATCTGTGTGTGCTACATGCCTTTACACGACTGAGTGTTTTTGCTGGCTGTGCTCTTATTTGGTATTGGTTGTAAGTAGGGTGTGTCTTGCAAGAATCTCATGTTCCATGTCCCCGCGAGACGGTCCTGGGACAATCTATTGGCACCAAGTCTCATGTTTACGGTCCTTGAGAAGATCACGTCTTGTCGCCCTGCTTTTCCTTTCCAAGATTTTTTTTTTTTATAATAGAGATACTATTAAGTGTAGGATGGAGATTTCATGTTAAGCTTTAATGCGGATCCTTCTAATGTACTATTTATACAGTTGTACTGAACATGCATTCAAATGGACTGCTAGTGGCACAACTTTTTTTATTATTTCTGACAGCACAGGAAGTATCTTTTTGCTTTCCTGTCATCAAAGAAGGGAGACTCTTGGTTCTGTCCAGTGCCTCCTGCAATTACTTCAAATTTGTTGCCTAAGCTGATGTCATATTACAAGACATTTTGTCGGAAGAGGTGCCAACTTTGACATGCTGAGCACATCAAGTTACATGGCTAGATTTTGCTGGGCACATAAAATTATGTGATGACTGGCTTGCAAAGCCTCAAATTTCTAAAGCATAGAGCACTTGCCCTGTTTTCTGACAAGCAAGCAACTGACTGGAATGATTCCAGTGTGAAGGGTTTACAAGTAAAATAGGTTCAACTGCAAATTCAGACACATTTTTCATTTTTTCCATTCTATCGTGGTGCTTAAAACATAAGACATCACACAGATGACCCTCTTTTCTATTTGTCAAGTCCAAAATACCCACATAACTTATTCCCATTCACTGCACTATATGCATTGTACTTCCAGGTGAGTCTTCATTGGTTGTTAGCTCTTATGCACAAAGAGTACTTCTAAATCTAATCTAATATTTTGTTGGGATGATCCACAGGCTATGTCACATTACATGACTGTTGTTGGTCTGGAGAGTGTAGTGCAACTGCTCCCAACACGCTAAAATTATGTAAATTAAGTCTACAACTGAAAATCGATTAAAAAGTCCCGTAATTTGACATTTATACACAAGTTTCTTAAAGGCAGTGCACCTGGTAACAATGGTACACTTCTTCTCAAAATCCCACTGAATTATTACTGTGAGTGAGAATGTCAGATCAGATGAGGATATTGTGCCTTTCTTCCCCGTCTCATGTCTGTTTTTGCTATAATGGTCAATTGTGTCTATGGCTATACATCTACTAGTTTTGGATTTGTAATAAAATTTTGAATTCTCTACCAATACCAGCTTTTACACCTCAGTACCAGTTTCAAAATGAAACAAACCTAGCACCCCAGGCTCACTGCTGCTTCGTTCCCCCCAGCCCCTGCAAATCTGTTTCTATACTATATCTAAACTCATCTATACTTTTCTCCAAACTAGTGTGAACAAAAAATAACCAGAAGTCAGACATTAATACAGTATATTTAATTAGTTACACACATCTTCCTATTATTACATTCCCTATCTGAAATTTTTTTATTACTATCCTGTCTATGCCTATCTCACTCAACAGATAACAGTCAAAAACATGTCACTTATATTTCTAACAGAACATTAGGAAAATGTTTCTATTTCCTAACATTTTTCCTAACAAGAAAAATGAATTCAACATGCACCTTTGTACTCTTAAAACAACATCTAATAGCAGAGAACTAAATACCCATGCTACCAATCTAAGAAGTTCAAAAATATTTTTGAAATTAATGGATGGTTTCTAAAATATACATCAATGATTTTTTTTTGGCAATAACAAAAGGATTTTTACCAGTCAAACTCAAGTTTGACGATATTTTACCTTAAGTCCTCCACCTTGTCCTGAGACCTCGGATATCTTGGCCTGCTTCTCCATCTCTTCTAGTTTTTTCTTTTTTCGTTCTAGAGCCTCTGGGTCCTTAATGCCTCTGTTTGTTGCCTGTTAGAAGAGAATACAATGCTTCACATAAAAAAGCAATTTAAAATCTCTAAAGATTCAAAACTGTAAGTATGTAATGACTAGTAACTGGCTCTCCAAACAGCACAAAAAGCAGTTATTCTTATATAAATGAGTGTCTAAAACTTAATATCAAGAAGTTGTGATCTGGGCTTCACAATTAAACATTATGAAACAAACATTATGGAAATGTAAGAATTTTACAGTTGTATCAAAGAAAATTCTGGCTGTGAAGTTGCCTACATTGTTCACATTATTCTCTAATTAAGCCACCTTCTATGGTAGCCTGATGGGCAAAATATACACAAAAAGCCAAAGCATGTTAGCCCAAACAAAAATGAATATGCAAACAAAAAGACAAAAATGCACACTAAATAAAAATTAAAAATTGAGAAATTTTTAAAATAAAAGGAAAATAGTAGAGATCTGTAACAATAAGCAAGAATATCAGAAGACATTTCTTTGAACTTAAGAAGTCCTTCAAAAAGAGATGTGTACAAAATGGTGGCTGCAGTGGCTCGAGCCCCTGCCCCTACCCACTCCCCCCATGTTGGCCTGAGAGCCCTTTTCTTCCATTAGGAATGTGCCTCTACTCTTCACTGTAAGAAGTGCAGAAAAAGCAACAATAAGTAATGGTCCTTGTTAAAGCGAAGTTGGCTACTCTTTACTATCCATCAAAATAAAGTGTGGTCTTTAACAGGGGTATCACTACACTGGAGCATGTGTTATTTTGTTTTTTTATAGCGCACCACAGTGAAAGTGAAGCTGCACCTTGCTTATGAGCTATGGATAAACACGCCCATTGAAGTGTGGAGACCCCTAGCTTTAATGAATTTCTATGGAAGAAATCGTCGACACTTGTAAATAATACAACAAAATTGTGAAAGTTCATTGGTCAAGAAGGCTTCATACATGTAACTTTTAATTACTTCCTGAAGGAAACTACCCATAGATCGAACTCGTGACCTTTTGATTCCCAGTCAGCAACTAATACTGTTGTGCCACGGAGGGAGTCATAGAAAATGCGTGTCAATGTCACATGCTAAGGCGGCTTTTTTTCCTGCAGTTATATTTTTGAATAAAAGCGCACTTGTTCAGTTATATTTGTACCTTTTGTGAAAGTGTTTCTTTGATATTTGGACTTCAGGCTTCATATATTATATAGTTTATGCCTACATTTTGTCATTTACTACTAGAATATGAAAAGCGTTTCTGTTTTAAAAATATGTTTACACAGATTACTGTAGAAACGGAACACACATGAAAGCGTGTGTTCCAAATAACAATCTACTATTTCCACTCTAAAACTCCACTTCACTCCCTGATAGTCAATCAAGGCATGAGCTGGGAGAAGTCCGTGCACGTTCTAAGTCGGTGGGGGATGGAATAGCTGGCTGCTTGCAGCTTGTCTTTATCAGCACATTTAGAGGACAAAAGACGCTGGTGGAGAAGTGCAAACAGATTTAAGAAGTGATTTAAGATGGGACGGATCTACAAGTTTTTTCGTAGGCTCTGGTAATTCTAGTGTAAAAGGAATGTAACCAATTGTATCTCAAATGTTGCGAGTCACCTTGAATAAGAGTATCACCCTAATAATATGTAATAATAGTACTAATAATAAGCTTCATGTAGTTGTACTCCTGTGTTTGGTGTAGTGCCACCTGCAGCACATTAAATATTGCATTTTTTCCAATTGCTTGGTTACAAGTAATTAATGAGATGATACTGTAGTTTTCAGAGTTGAGTCTAGATGATCAAATTTTAGAAACCACAGGAGCAGAAGTTAATATAGGGTGGCACAATATTAAGTGCTGTTGCCACATAGCTTTGGATGTTCAAATCCTAACGTCGGGCTCTGCCTGTGTTCAGTTTCAGTTTCAACTAGTCAGTTAAAAAAATACAATTATTATTTTTTTTCCATTGATTAGTCAGTTTAACTGATTAATTGTGGCAGCCCTAATACATATTACATATTTATAAAAAGCAAATATTTTACATATGACAAGTTAAAACTTCAGCATCTTTATACAGTAACTATTTGGACCGTTCCTTTTAACTCATTGATTGAGAATAAGGGAACACTGCACATGTTTACAAAATTGTCAAAATAGGCATAAACAATGTGAGACCTAAACAATGGTTTTTAATAGTTCATGGTCACAAACAGACCATTTATGTTTTTCATCTTAACATTTTACTTCTCTCATTGTGTGCCACAATAGCACATAGTAGACACATTCAAATGCATAAGTAAAATTTCACAAACATATATGGCAAAACAATGGATAATACAGGGCGAGTCAAAATTATGTTAACACTAATGGTACTGCTATGTATATACTTATACACAATGTTTGTTAAATGTTAACATAATTTTGACTCACCCTGTATATAATAAACCCACTTTTTGTAAGTGTTTTGAAAGTGCTTCTGAGGTTTTAATAAAGCCTGAAAAGATATTTACAATGTTGCAGTCACAATTCAGTTATTATACATTTACAATTAAGTTTACATCCCACAATAATACAGTATTTAGCAAATAGTATGCTAATAGCAAACTTAAAAAAAATATCACCACAACAGTAAAGCAACTGTAACATTCTTAAGCTGCTCTCAATATATTATCTGTTTAAAAACAAACGAGGAATACATTTACTAGAAAATGAATGAAAAAGAGTGCCAACTATATGATGACCGCTTACTTTTCATTTCAGGGCCAATAAATGCACAGGTTTTACCCTGTAATTATTATTGTGCATGCCAAAAATTCTCAGATATTAAACACAAGAGGGTACCTCTTGTCACCACAACAGACAGTCATCCTTGGGTTTTGAAACAGGAAATGAAAAGTAGTTTATGGTGGAAGATGGGATGGGATGCAATGGGATTACTCACTGTATTAATCTTAAAACTGATGCAATGATCCATTATGGTTTACTGTACCAATGGATAAAAGTCCAAAGAAACATAAGACCCATTGGAAGGAAAGTGAAATAATACTAAATGTGTTACAAACCTCTTTCTGTCTCTTTTCCGCAGCTTCAGCAAGTTGCTTTCTTCTTGTTTCCTGATACATAAAATATAAATTTTAAATAAAATCAGACATGTATTTATGCATAAGACATATTTGATATAATCTTGCTCAGGCATGGAAAATAATTGTGTTTTATATAGTACCTTTCTATAGTGTACACAATCCCAAAAAATTACTTTACAAATGGTTAATTTTTGTATTTTAAAACATAAGCATTGGCAGGTTAAGAGTCTTTCAATATCACACAGTGAGCAGAAAGGCATGCACTGTGGTTTAATAGTTTCAATGCTCTTAAATTACATCTTACTCCAGTTTATACATTAAAACTGGGGCAATTTTAAATGACTGCTGTGCAGTAAACAAATACTGTATGTGTTGTGTGGCTTACTATATTGATTTTTATCTTGAAGCAACTGCAAAGTGGGAAGTATTCTAATAATGCTCATGAGCTAATTTCTATATTATTGAATTCATTTGTGCAATTTCTTTTTCATTTATATTACTTTTTCAACATAGAGTCTTATGAAACTCTTATATCTAATTCAGACTATTTAAAAGGCTCCCTGTAAATTCAAAACTTTATCTATTGCTCCCAACAAGATTAAATCGTTTTCAATAGGATTATGACAACCTTTCTTTGTCACAATGACAAGATATCAACAGCAGCTTTAAATAATTAAAGTACCGCTCAGGAGATAGATTTGCGGTTTAAAATACCGATCTAAATCTATTCGCCGCATGTTAGCTGGATGACAGCTGCAATACAGTATTGTACACATGACTTCTGCAACCATTCAGAGGCAATCAACAGGAGATACAGTGCTAATGCTGTATGACAGCAGTCAAAATAAAACGTAAACAAACTCCCAAGTGATGGGCCTCGCAGAACTATAAACGCAACAGCAATTAACAACGACGATGCAGACAATTTTCATCAAAGATGCTTAATGCAAAAACGTCGGTTTGCAACTTAACATGGACGCCATAAAAGCAGCAATTTGACCAGCGCCTCGCCCACCGAACAAATTGTTGGCTCACCGGGTCAGGCGTTTCAACCACATCTTCGTGCGCTCCATTCAGACACGGTAAACACATCCCCATTCCACTGCACGCCCTGTCCGCTCAACCCGACTGCGACCCCACAACCCTTAACTCTCCGAGATCGACTCTGTTCGCACGGTCAGCTGGCTGGAGTTGGGACGAGTCTAAAGCTGTGCGCATGCACGTGTGTGCTTGACTACAGAGGCGTGCTCGTGCGGAAAAGAGGGGGGCAAACAACAACAGTAAGTAAGGCAGCACCAGCACCTAAAACATATTTAAAACAGTAAACTGTATCTCAAACGGAAGTGCTGTCACTGGTTATAGACCGTGGCCGGATGTGACGCGTTTAAATAACACGGAATGATCGTTTTAATCGTCATTATTATTATTACATATTATTTACTGAACTGCGCCACCATAATGTATACAGTATTTTTGTATTATGATCACTCATTGGGCGAGGTTTACGAAGCTGGTTCCTTATTTTGGAAAACACTTTGATCATGTAAGGCAAATTTTCAGTGTAACCATTTAGCTATCTTTCAGTTATATTAAAAAGAGCAATACTATTTTTTATTTCGTAGTTTCCATCGAAGCACGTATGATTTTAATTATTCTGTCAATCCTATGATAATGTTAAACGTAACTGAACATAACGTTGCCGAAGAAGTGCCTCCACTGACATACTGTACCTACAAAAATATTCACTTCACTCTGGCACATGCTTTCTTTAAATGACGCGCTTTTTATAACATAAGCAGCTCGCTTTGGTTTTTGATTAATTTCAACTTCTGCCCAGTGATTGCAAAATGTTTCACTTAAAGTGCATAATGTGCCAGGCAAAATACCCATTAGTTTTGCGGGATTACATAACGATACGAGGAAGTTACAGTTACTTTTGAAACAACCTTCTTAATGATCACATAAATAAAATCTTGTAACGGTTGATAAGATACAGAGAAGGGCGGCTTGAGTTTGAGATTGGATTGAAGGAGGAAAAACAGGCAGGCGAGGCGAGTGCTTTTCGGAGAACCTTCGGGAAGACGGAGGAAGGTGGGCGGTGTCTACAACCGAAAAAGGATAAGTGGGGCCAGCACGAAAACAACTTCTTGGAAGTAAGAAACTGATTGAATCTCCGATATTGTTCATGTTAACAATACCATAAGTAAAAAGGTAAAATAAATAAGAGTACGTCTGTGCAAACATACAAGATGCCAGTCATCTCTACAGGTTATCTACAGGTTAAAGAATGCCTTAAAAAAGAGGTGCCTACTTGTGCATAAAGTAAACAACAACTGGGGGTCGTCTGCCTGCCAAAATCAAGGTGCCAGTCACGTGCATATTATTGATTAGATAAACTGTATTAATACCAAGGGGAAATTCAGTTTATGGGAAAAAAAAAAATAAAGGAAAGACAAGGTCCAGCTCAGGTTGCAAAAATCCTTTAAAAATAAAGAAGAAACCTACAGTATCTGCAAAAAAAAAAAATAAAAAATGAATGAACTTCAAAAAGGGTGCATCATTCAAAGCATTAGAAGTCCCAGTCAATTCACAAAAGTAGTATCTCTTCAAAAATACAAAGTACCATTCTAAATGTTTAAGTATATTCCATAAGCAGATTGAAGAAAGGCAAAAAATAGGACAGTTCACAATAAAGAACACATATCAGTATTCATTACCATTACTGTTATTGGAATTAACTTGTTACTACCACTGATACTATTGCATATTATCGTTTGCACTTATTAATACCTGTATATTCATTTTAGTAGTCTGGACATAGATGTTGTTATAGCATTATTAAGCTAAAAGCTATTATGTTTGCTTTAGGCTATTATCATCAATTAGTGCTTTTAGAATAACTTGTGATAGTAAAATAAGAATTGCAATTCTTTTGTTGTCATCATCATTTTCCACAAAATGAGTCAACTAATATAGTATTACTGTTATTATCACACTAAACAATTTGCATAATATAAAAAAGGCAATAAATATTCTTTTTTTTTACTATCATCAATGTGCACAAAAGAAGACAGGTAATATTACATTGTTATTAATTAGCAGCATTAGCAGTAGTATTAGTAGTATCATCCTCCTCTATAAACAATGTGCACAACATAAAAAAGCTATTAAATACTACTTATTCATTAATGCACAGAAACGAGGACAGCTGCATTATCATTAACAACATCACCCTAAACAGTCTACATTAAACAAAATAGCAAATATTTTATTATTATTATTATTCCCTACACAGTTTGCACAAAACTAAATGGCTAATATTACAAAATTTTATCTCCTCATCAACATCAATTTCTACAAGATGGAACCTCTAATATTGCATTATTATTATTAACAACTGACAAAGTTTGCATAATTGCACTAAAGCTAACACCTGTGGCGTTATTTTTACTACCATTAGGTGAATAATCATCATCATCAGTGATATGCATGATTATGCTATTTTGTGGAGTTCTTATTTCACTGTTAACTCATTATTGACTCATGACTCTTCATTGTCATATACTGACATAGTAACTTTAAGGCACTTGGCGGAGGGCGGGGAGTGACTTGGAAAATTTGGAATGCACCAAACAGACTTTGCTAGAATTGAAGGCAAAACAATGGAACAACCAATGACACTTTGCAGGAATCAGAACAGAAAATCAGAACACAACTTGAAAACTGAACAACCAATCCCATGCATCTTTGCCTGGTAGGAAAAAGTAAAAATGGTACAGATGATTGGAAATTACTGAATTATGAGCCCTAAGGATATTGTTTGTGACTCTTTTCAAGGCTGTTTTCAGAATTACCAAATTGAAAAGTTCCAAAATATTTATTAATGTTCAAATGTTCTGTATTTTAAAGCAAACAGCAAGGTTGACAAAGACGGGGATTGATTTACCAAAATATTATTAGCTGGCGAGAAATCAGAAAAATACGTATAATGTGACATGTAAGGCAGTACACATCTAAGATGGAAGTGAAGAATGTTGTGTATTGCTGAGTTTTTAGTGAATCTGTTCAGGTTTGGGTTGAAAACTTTTCAAAACAGAACAACAAATCTCTGAATAAACAGCAGAAGAAAAATTGATTGTGCTTGTTTATATCAAACAAGATAGTCAGCAAATGCTTGAGCATGTGCAATAACGTTCTTCCTTTTGGACTTACATTTCAAGTGATGTCTTATTATGTACATTAGGCAGAGCTCAGATGTGTACAGCATATAATGTATACCAGGGGATGCACTATGTTGAAATGAAACTGTGTTTTATATGGAGCACGAGTACCTAAACCATGTGATAAATAACACATATATATATATACTCAGCAAAAAAAGAAACATCCCCTGACTTTCAACTGTTTTTTACTTTCAGTAGACTTAATGTGTAAATATTTGGATGAACACTAAAAGAGTCAACACCATAAGACATAAACTAAAAATGTTTCACAATGTGTCCCTGAATGAAGGGAGGCTCAAAATCAAAAGTACCAGTCAGTATCTGGTGTGGCCACCAGCTGCTTGAAGTACTGCAGTGCATCTCCTCCTCATGGACTGGACCAGATTTGTCAGTTCTTGCTGTGAGATGTTACCCCACTCTTCCACCAAGGCACCTGCAAGTTCCTGGACATTTCTGGGGGGAATGGCCCTAGCCCTCACCCTGCGATCCAACAGGTCCCAGACGTGCTCAATGGGATTGAGATCTGGGCTCTTCGCTGGCCATGGCAGAACACTGACATTGCTGTCATGCAGAAACTCACGCACTTTTTGCCACTCCTGTCTGGTCCAGCGAAGGTGGGTTTGTGCCCATAGGCGGCGTTGTTGCTGGTGATGTCTGGTAAGGACCTGCCTTACAACAGGCCTGCAAGCCCTCAGTCCAGCCTCTCTCAGCCTATTGCGGACAGTCTGAGCACTGATGGAGGGATTGTGTGTACCTGGTGTGACTCGGGCAGTTGTTGTGGCCATCCTGTACCTGTCACGCAGGTGTGATATTCGGATGTACCGATCCTGTACAGGTGTTGTTACACGTGGTCTTCCACTGCGAGGATGATCAGCTGTCCTTCCTATCTCCCTGTAGCGCTGTCTTAGGCGTCTCACAGTGTGGACATGGCAATTTATTGCCCTAGCCACATCAGCAGTCCTCATGCCTCCCTGCAGCATGCTTAATGCACGTTCACGCAGATGAGCAGGGACCCTGGGCATCTTTCTTTGGGTGTTTTTCACAGTCGGTAGACAAGTCTCTTTAGTGTCCTGCGTTTTTAGAACTGTGACCTTAAATGCCTACTTTCTGTAAGCTGTTAAGGTCTTAACGACCATTCCACAGGTGCATGTTAATTAATTGATTATGGTTAATTGAACATGCATGGAAAACATTGTTTAAACAATTTACAATGAAGATCTGTAAAGTTATTTGGATTTTTAAAACATTATTGTTGAAATACACAGTCCTGAAAAAGGGACGTTTCTTTTTTTGCTGAGTATATATATATATATATATATATTTTTTTTTTCTACAATTAAAATTGCAGGTGTTCTTTATAGATCTGAGGGTGCTATTACATCCAGTTTTAAAATGATTAAACAATATTTTAGAAAAAAAAAACATTTTTAAAATAATTGTTTAGACTTGAAAAATTGTAAATTACACATATAATTGTTTAAATATTATAATCTCTTACATAAAGTAGATGTCCTGGTAGAACCTCTTCCCATGTTCATCAGAAACCACTCCCATGTTCTCGGATAGTGTAGGAAATGGACTTTTAAAGACGTGTTGCACCCACGTGCTAGGCAGGAAGACAGAAGCTTCTCAACTAGGTCCTCATACTTTTCTGCCTTTGTATTCCCAAGAAAAATATGGACACGCTTTTCCTTTCAATAAAGGCAAGGTGTGTATTCTTTTACCATTTGCTTACCTGTTACCTGGTAAAGTCAATGGATGGAACATGTTTCTGTAAAACCCATTTAAACAACAACTTTCTTTCTTCTGGTCAATAACAATATCTTTTTAATCTTCTACATATACATTCCTGGCTATTTTGAAAGAATAAGTAGAGGGAAACAAAATAAATACTGATTGAGATAAAAAATGTGTAGCAAATACTTGATTTTGGGCTATCTCCACCCTAACTAATATTAAGAACAATTCCAGAAATTGTTTCAGCTCAATTAAATCTATTGAGTACACAGACCCGTATAATTAATTAAATATGCAGTTCATTCAGTGACAGAAAAATTAACATCAAGGAAAGTATTTTTACTAATAATAGTGAAATAAAACACAGGCTGGTGAAGATTTTTTAGATAACAAAAAGAAATAATGCGCCCTTGGTTTATCTTGGTTAAATGAAGCGAAATGTTGAAAGCAGTAGCTTTATGAGGCAGGCAGGTTATCAAAAAGTACTAAAGAATATACTTCAATGAAAGTATTACTGCATTGACAAAAACTTATTTAAGTTAAAGTATCTTACATTGATACTGCTCAAGTAAAAGTAAAAAAAGTAGGCTCAGAAAAAAATATTCAAGTTAAACTACAATTTAGCTATTTTAGAAAAAAAAAAAAAATTAGTAAATATCCTGGCTTTGCAGTGGAAAGTATAAGCAGAACATACATAAGCAATGACATAGATTTTATTTTACATATATAAATATATATTCAGCATATTTACATGACAATTAAATTTCAAACAAATTCATCTTGCATGTGTCTGTAAAATACAAGAAAACATTTATAAGAAAATCTAAATGAAGTACACAGCAGCCTTATTGATTTCAGCTTGCAATTATTATTGTACACTTCTAGCAAAAGGGTCCATCACCAAATTAACTTTACTGAATTTTACCATTAAAGATCTTGTGATTGTGCTGCATACCCTTAAATGTTGTTGAAAAACAAAAAAAAAAATATGCAGGTGTTGCGGGAGTTATTGGGGCATAAGCAGAATTTCTTATATTTTGTTGATTGCTGCTCTCTTGAAATAGGTGTGTAGACAAATACAGCATGTATGTCTTCTATATAATGTCAAAGAAGCCTTTTGTGTGGATAATTTTGAGGTGCCATGAATCATAAAATGTGAGCGCTATGGACTTGTCATTACAATTCTCAGTGTGGATTCTTTTCAAAATGAAACTTTTGCAGGCAACCTAATTCTTAAACAAAAACTTTCTGCTAAATGTTGCAACCTTACCAATGTATGCTATACACAGTTAGGAAATGATGTACAGCATATGCAAAATGCACCTCTCATATGTATCACATACTGAAGAAGAACATTTTTAAAAATTATGCTTTGTTCGCATCAGTTAGTGGTTATCCAAATTTTACTGTAGTATTTTTCAGTACATTTGACTATGATTTTTTTTCTTTTAAGCTGTATTTTAAACACTCCACTAGTTTTTAAGTCAGCTTACTTCCATGGATTTTTGCAAATTTGAGAAGGAGTTTATTTGTGGTGAAGTCAAAAATAGCAGTAAGCTGATTCAACTGATTATTACCAGTCGATTTCCTCTTCAGTTTTGAGATTGCTACTTTACACAAGACTTGTTTATATACAGCATTTATGGGTCATTGTATGCAAAAAGTGTCTTTAAGTATTACTGTATCATTCTAAAAAGATTTCTTTCTGTTTCTGCATACGAAAATAAATAAGTAAATAATTAAAACTGAAGGATGATTGATTGCTTTAAAATGAAGATATGTTGGCATCTTGTAATTCAGATATCACTTAGCATTTTGGCTAAAGCATTACATCATAAGGCCCCTTGCTGTATTCCCATCAGAAATAGCTTGAATTTTTTTCAGAACATCTCCTTTTTTGTCATCATTCCACCCCGTAAGTTACAGATTTTGATGCCAGTCTCTTTTTAGATTGAAGGAATAAAAATCAAACCTCACAATAAATAAAATTTCAGCAAAAATGAGCTTGCAGGGTTCTGCTATCACATGGTGTTACCAATCCATTAAAAATTTAGATATAGTAGGTTAGGTTTATTGTAAAAACTGGAAAATAATTCAAATAAAACATTTTGATTTGATAAATGTATACATACACAGGTTTCTGTTTTCTAGTAGTTAAACAAAATGTAATAAATTCTATAGTAAGGACGTTTAAATAAATGGCTACACTTCTGGGCTCCAGTCTCCAGATATTACCCATTGTGTGACCCAGTGCATCCTTCTTGTGGCTATAAATAATATTTTTACTGTTGAAACTCTGCAGTTGTAAAAATAGAGCAATCATTATATTTTGTATACAAAGGCAAGAAAGACTATGTGAAACTTTTGGAATTACCTGGTTTTCTGAATAAATTGGTGATAAAATGTTATCTGATCTCCATAAGTCACAAGTATAGACAAACACAATATTTTTACCATAATAACACAGAAATAATTATAAATCTTTCATGTCTTTAATGAACACATCTATCAAACATTCAAAGTTTGCTGTGCAAAAGGCAAGTGGACCCTTGGATGTAATAACTCCACAAGCCTCCTTTGACATCAATAGCTTCTAACAACCACTTCCAGTAGCTGCAGATCAGACCAGCACAATGTTCAGGAGAAATTTCTAATGATTCCTCCTTAAAGAACTCCTTCAGTTCAGTCATATTCTTAGGATGTCTAGTGTTAACGGCTCACATGAGGTCATTCCACTACATTTTTGTTGGGTTAAGGACTCTGACCAGGCTACTCCAAAATGATGGTCTTCTTTTTTTTTGAAGCCAGGTTTACTTCAATATTTAGGGTCATTGTCCTCCTGTATTACCCAACTTCTACTGAGCTTCAGCTGGCAGACAGCCACCCTTACATCATCCTGAAGGATATCTTGGTAAACTTCATTGTCCCCTAATGATGGCAAGTTGTACAGGCCCCAAAGAAGTAACGCAGTTCCAAATCATGATGCTTTCTCTATCTTTGGGACGATGTTTTCATGTTACGTCCTACTCCTTTTTATACCATGCATACTTCTGCATATTCTTTATGTAAAAAATGCAGATTTAGTTTTATCAGTCCGCAAAACATTTTCACTATACCTGTAGCATTAAAGAGTATCAAGGTGGTGTTCAGCAAACCTCAGGTGTACAGCAATGTTTTTTTTGGAGAGCAGCAGCTTCCTGTTTCGTGCATTGCTGTGGACACCATTGCTTCAATGTTTTGCATATGGTAGACTCATGAACAGAGATGTTAACATGTTCCATCGATTCCTTTAAGCCTTTAGTGGTTACTCTAGGGTTCTTTTTAACCGTATTGAACATTCTGCATTGTGCCTTTCGATTCATCTTTGACTGGTCACCTACTTCTAGGGAGAGCAGCTACAGTAATAAAGCATCTCCATTAATGCACAATTTGTCTAACTGTGGAAAGATGAATAGCTAAATTCTTTGAAATTACTTGGTAAACTTTTCAAGCTCCATGCAAATCAACCTTAATTTATCGTAGATGTCTATTTTGCAAGGTATACTTCACTGCAGATGTTTCTTGTGATTAGCAAACTCAAAATATCTTGAGTCTTTTTTTATTAGTCAAATTATTTCTACGCCACACCTCCAATCTTGTTTCATTGATTGAACTCCAGGTTTGGTAACTCCTTCACTCTAGTTAGCTTCTGTTGAAGTCTTAAGCCTAATGGGTTGCATTTTTTTTCCAGCCTATAAGTGTGAATGTTTGAATCATGTATACAATATGTACAAAAACAATCCAATAATTTGTGTGTTATTAGGTAAAGAAGATTATGTTTGTTTTTTATTGTAACTTAGAAAAGATCAGGTCATATTTTAAGACAAATGTATATATAAATGTTACTACCAAACTGTTCTCTTTACATACTGTACTTTTTCTTGCCACAGTATGGAAGAATTTGTGTGTGTGTGTGTGTGTGTTCAAACACCAGACAAATTTAATTAGATAAAAAAAATCTACATTC
The DNA here is from genome assembly GCA_026402145.1 of Polypterus bichir lapradei. Classification (NCBI taxonomy): domain Eukaryota; kingdom Metazoa; phylum Chordata; class Cladistia; order Polypteriformes; family Polypteridae; genus Polypterus; species Polypterus bichir. Next base: position 48,883,314 of record JANRMT010062854.1, read on the forward strand.
AACTTTTCAGTGACTGTGACCTTTGGAGCATGCAGTTATTTCTTTAACCAGAGAGTGGTGCTGAAAGACTACTAATGAAATTAAAAGCACATCTAAGAAAGCCTTAAGAAAGTTCAGTTTTGTGTGAAATTTTAATGATCCTTTTAATTGCATACTTTTGATTTCCTTATTGTCTGTCTGTTGTCTGGGTTTCTGAATGGCTTTCCGGTATGCTTTAATGCTGGTCAAAACGTATTAGAAATTAAATTAAATAAAATCACTATATCATTGCTAGCATGTTCTAAATTTGTTAAGGATATAAGTAGTATATATGTAATAACTATAGTTGACATATTCATGTGGAATATGAAATTTGAAATAATCAGGTAATCAGCCCTTCTACTCCCAATTCTGCTAATTTTAGTCAATTTTTTAAACCTGTTTGGCAGCTGTCAATCACTGTCAGGCCACCTTGTTGTTTGTAAGAATAAGCCCTCATGATTCTTCCCAGGCATAAACAACTGTGTCATATGGAAATTCCTGGAAGAACCCACCTCTATAACTGTTCTATGTAGTAAGGTCTATTGAGTGAGGAAGGTCTATTGAGGTAGTAGGTGAACTTAATGAAATATGTTTTAGATAACGTTTCGCATCCGCTGGCACTCTGGTTCCAACAGGACAGGTGTGTATCCACTTGAATATTAATCTACAGGTTTTGGGCATTTTGTTTTCGTTTTCATTGAAAAAGTCACCAATCATCAAAGTTCCTTGTTTAGAGAAGATACTTTTAAAATAATTTATCCAGCCTGTCAAACAATATGTGCTCGATATCTTTACTTTCATTCTACTTCTGGCTCAAAGTTCATCTGACTCTTTGACTGGGAAGCAAGCAGTAATGCATTTTGTGCTCCATGTACAGTATTTCCAGGCTGAAGTATGTTAAAGTTACTGTTTTAGAAAGATTAAAACCTGATATACATGTGATGGAACAATTTGAGGAAAGATTTTCAATAAAGCTTTACACTGATACTTGTCTTTTACGTTTAGCAAAGATTCTCAGAGATTTGCTCACTCTAAAGGACCAAATAGAATTTCCTGGCTATGAGTGTTTTGGGTGCATTTAAACAAAGTGAATTTTCAGTGCAGTCAGTTCAATGTTAATTGGAATTCATTCTTTGTTTTTCTAAATGCCTTCTTTTTGAGGATATCTAGAAAGTCCCACCTTAAAGGCAGTGTGCTGCTATGGCCAATCGAGGTTCTTGTCTATGTCCACAACTCTTCCTGCTCATGTACGCCTCTGTCTTTATACATTACCCACAAACAGTCATTCATAATTAAGGATTGTTATTTAAACCTACACTTTTCACTTATTCCCTCCTTCATAGATGTGCTTGTGTTTAATCTGAATATTTACTGGTTATCGTTTTACCTCATGTCATGGTTTTGCTCAAAACATGCACTGCACCAATCATAACCTGTCTGTCAGTATCTTAGAGTAATTCTATACAATCTCTAAACATCACAAAATAAAACAAGAAACAAAAAATCAAAAATAATTAACACATAATGTAATGTAATAGAAGCTGAGAAAAATAAAACAGGTACATTATAGTACCTTTATTAAAATAAGAAATTTATCTTAGCCAAAGTGCAATCCAACAAGCAAAATTCTAAGTCCAAACAATAATTCACAATCCAGAAATCCAAAACAAATCTTCAAAAAGATTTGCAAAGCAAATATTGGCTAAATGTATTTAGAATGTTTCGTAAGAGAGAATAAACATTAAAGAGGAATCGAAAACATAGCAGCTGAAACTTGGTAATGCTCAGGCAAAAGCTAATGTTATCAGCAGACGTTTATAATTGTCTCAGGTGACTACAGCACCTAAGTAGTTATTGTGGCCAAAGTTGGAAAAAAGCAAGTAAAAATAGGGCTGTACCCAGGAGATACAAACGCCAAGGTGTAAATCTGAGAGAATTGTAAGAGAAACCATTGTAGGTCTGAGCTTAGACAAAAAAAAATGGACAAAAAAAACTTACCCCTACCCATTATTCCAGTTTGTAGTATCTTTGCTAATTTATGCAAAGAGTGCAACATAACCACCCAAGTAATGCATGATGTCAGTTTTTAAGTGAGATAACAACTACGGAGACCTTTGCTAACATGTCAGGAACAAAGGTGTAGGTGGAAGTAGTGTTTTCCAATCATTTTTTTGAACCTTTATTCATATTTTTTATGTTGCAACCTTGTGCTAAATTCATTTAACTTAATTTTTTCCCTCTTCTAATAACACTCAATACCTGAGAATGACAAAGCAAGATGAGGACTTCAGGAATTTTTGGAAATTTATGAAAAATAAAAAACTGAAATATCACATTGACACAAGTATTCAGGCCCATTGCTATGACACTTGTCTCAGATGTGTTCCTTTCTTTTGATTATCATTGAGATGTTTCTACACCTTGTTATGAGTATGTCTGTGAAGAATGACAGAAAATCCCCAAATCCAGTTGTGTGAGACTTGACACATCATGCCCAAGAAGACATTAGGCTATAATTGCTGCTATAGGAGCTTCAGCTGCATACTGGAGTAAATGTAGGGCTGCACATAATGATTATTTTGGTAGTCGACTAATCATTCAAATTATTTTTCGATTAGGCATGATTATTTCATGCCTGACTATTTTGATGCCTGCGACCTGTGGTTGCACATCCTGTTCTGGGCTCTAGTGCATGTCTTACCTCATCTGCTCACATCTGTCAACCTGTGAATGTCACCCTGATGTCTCTGCATTAACACGATTAAAATTAATAATAATTAAATTAAAATAACCAGTGAAACATATGAATTTGAAAATAATCAGATGTTTTTATATTAGTGTGACCATCACAATAAAAAAGAAATACATTAAACAATACAAACTAAAGTGCACATTCTTTAAACAAAAAAAGTGCATTTAACTTAACCAAAAAAATACATTGTTAAAGCAGAAACGTTTTTCATATTTTAGTAATAAATGACAAAATGTAGACATAAACTATATAATGTGTAAAGCCTGAAGTGGCAAGATCAAATAAACACTTTCACAAAAGGTTCAAGGATGATACAATAGCTTCTGTGGTGCAGCGGTAGGAATTGATGACTTATAATCAAGAGTCCCCCGGTTCGATCCTGACTGCCTCATATATTTACTGTTTTGAGTAGTGAGTTGCTCTTATTGTTAATATTATACAATAAACACATACATTTGATTTGTGTCTGTAACAGCCACTGTATTAAATGTATAGTACTTGTAAAAGTTACCGGTTTTTTTTTTTCTGCTTTTATTCTGTCAGTCACGATCATGATACATACTACCGCCTCTACCCCCGACCCCCCGGGATCTGACAGTGTTACTTTTTATCTGCAACTGGGAATAACTGTAGATGTGAGTGGTGTTTTGAGACAATCGAACTGGAAATTCTCTGATCTGGATGGATAAAAGCTGACACACAAACGCTGGCAAATCTGCCTTACTCGTATCTCATTGTCACTTGATTTTTTTTATTCAATTTTATTGAGTGTTCCTGCTTACGCTGAATTAGTATGCGCCTTAAGGCCCGTGATGTCAAAGCCGCACTGACAAAAAATAGAGACATAGGTATATATGATATTTGGAATTATTCATTTTATGACCTTATAGTACATTTTGGAAAAAATTGTGGCATGGATGCAACATTATTCATATTCATTCACGTACCTTCTTGCGGTTGTAATCAATGACCGCGTTATTTTTTCCCCCCATCTTGCCCAGTCTGCTCAGGACTCGAGGACATGCAGAGGAAAGAATGTTCCTCTGCAAGGTGTGCCATGAAAGCCCTTCTTGTCTCAGTGGACCGCGTACATGCCTTGCATAGTACATGTGCTTTGATCGCCACCAGGTCAAGCTTGTTATAGCACAAGCAACCGGCCACCTGCGTGCTTCTGCTAGCACTGAATAAGCTCACGCCTTCTGGTGTCAGCGCGCAGGGAGAAAGAGACAAATATATGTGACATTTTGAAGAAATCATTGTATGACCTGAATAGTACCAATGAGAAAACATCATCGCACTAATGTAATATTATTTGAAAATGAACAGATCGGGTGTAAATTTGTTACTTGTAAAAGTTAGCTTTTTTTACTTTTATTTTCTGAGTCTCGTTCACGCTCTCCCTCCCCTCCTGATATAACCCTAACTAACTAACAGCGCCAGCATAAATTTTCAGGAGATAGCGGCATCACATCTCCAGGATGCTTTCGTTTTAGATGCTCATGCATCGCAATAGTGCTGCTGTGAAAAGAAAGCTCCACTTTACATAATCTGCATTTAACTTTTTTTTCTTTTTTGGTGAAGTGCTCCCTCACTTCAGAAAGTTTCTGTCTCAATTTTTTTCCATCTGCTTCCCCCCCTCTATCTGACTCGCCATTGCAACCACGTTTATTTTCCTCTACATTCTTCTTCTCCTCAGACGTTCTTCTTCGTTGGTAGGACTGTGTGCAGTCTTGACAAACAATAACAAACGATACTGCACCCAGACGTTCATGTAGTGCATTGCAGTTACAAAAACCAATGTGGTTCTTTGTGACTGGAGCCTCTATTGAAGGTTCTGTTTATGACGCGTCGACAATAAAAAATCCATGTCAACGATTTTTTGTAGTTGATGTCGTTGATTACGTCGACTAATCATTGTAGCCCTAAGTAAATGGTCTGAACCTCTGAGTCAATGTGAGATTTCAGTATCTTATTTTTTTTATAAATTTGCAAAAATCTAAAACCTTGTTTCAGTTTTGCCGTTCTGGGTTATTAGGTGTTGCATGATAAAGAAAAAATAATTTAAATGATTTTAACACAAGACTGGAACATTGCAAAAATTAGTATTTTTTTTTTTTTCACTCCTATGAGCTAATATTGTTAGTTCACTGGAGCTCCTTCCTATTGAACATACTACATACAGTTGCACATGTGTAAAACATTCCTGCTGTATCCTTGCTTTTTCTAATGACTTAGCTTTTGTTAATGGTCATTGCTAAACACAGTTTTAGAGGAAAGTATATTCTTTTAAATTCAAACACGTAATTGGTAGGAACAATGGGAATTTTGGGTATAAATATAATTTTAACTGTAACAGACCCTGTAAAAAAATTGAATTTAATGTTTTGATCTATAATCTTGTACCATTACAAAGTTTTAAAGAGTTTAGATCAAAAGCAATATACACTGAACTGCATTTTCCTTTTACTTATACATACAGCATTGACATTTACAGGCTGTACATTTATGTGTCCCATGAAATGAACTCAGCATTTAAAGAACTATAAAGATAAGAAGAGGTGAAAAGAAGTAACATTCTGAACTGTGTACAATGTCCATCTCCTCTGTGTTCCATCCATGTGGGACCCCTTTAGTGAGCTATGAAAGCATTTAAACTGACCAAGGTGTGTCATTGCTGCTGGTTTGTGTTGTACACAGGGCTGGTACACTGTACTAGCAGTTCTGGTTCTGATTTGTGATCTGGAGCATAGCATCACATTGCAGTCTGACCTCCAAAGGGACATCCTAATTCTCCACAATATTGCATGTATTTTATTACCAAGCCCCCCATGCAACCCCCCAGTCCTTGAAGTTTATGTACCTAAGATTGATCAGCAATCCAGTCCAGCTTGAATTTGTATGTATATTATAGTGCGGTGGGCTGGCACCCTGCCCGGGGTTTGTTTCCTGCCTTGCGCCCTGTGTTAGCTGGGATTGGCTCCAGCAGACCCCCGTGACCCTGTAGTTAGGATATAGCGGGTTGGATAATGGATGGATGGATTATAGTATACTGCATTGTGAGAAGAAGCTGACAGAATAAGTAGTATTGCATATACCTACAAGAGGCCATTTGCTAACCACATATCTTTTTTGTGTTTTTCCTTACTTTCTTTCATCCACTTCACATCTCATTTTCCTTGCAGCATGCCACCTCTTCTCTTTTTCCTGTACAGGGCAGCTGCCTTTTTCAGCTCTCCATATCTTGGTCACTGCTGCTGGTTCTGCTTACTGTGTTAATTTGCATTAACTGCACACCTCATTTCTTTGTGCAATCACTATTGAAAGTCTCTAAGAATAGCCCTCTCGATAAATCTTTATTGATGGGAAATATCAAGAAATAAGAAAAAATTGTCAGCTATTTTTTTTTTCTATAACATCACCCAATTTCATTCAAATCCTCCAAGGCATTTTTGAGATCTTAGAGCATTTATTTTTTGCATTGTGGAGGTTGAGAGGTTGCCCTTTAATGCTAATTTAATGAAATGTCCTTTCTTAGCAGATACCTACTGACTTAGATGTATCATCCTGCCAAATTTTTAATTTTTAAATGAACAGAATAAAGTGTTTTTATTAATGAGTGAGTGAGTCTTTCACTCAGTCAGCTTTGCATTTTATACATATGTAATGTGGCAGACGACCAGGGACCTTGCCCCACCAGGACGCCTGGAGCAGGGAAGGACCGGGAGAGTGGCAATATCTCCCCTGGGCACAAGAGGGCAGCCCCCCTGGATTCCATCGGGGCCATGGATACGGAGCTGGGAAGCTCAACCCTGTGGGGGTCCATAGTCACCACCAAGGGGCGTCTGGATGGTTCCTGAACACCTTGAAGTGCTGCCGAACCAGGAACTGTGTACGCCCGGAGTGCTTCCAGGTGCAAGGGCAGCACTTCCTCCACACCAGGAAGTGCTGCTGGAAACAGCAGAACACCTGGAGCACATCCGGGGTGGGATAAAAGGGGGCCGCCTCACTCCATTCGGGGAGCCGGAATCAGGAGGGAGAAGACGGAGCTTGTGAGGGAGGAGTGAAGGCGGCTGAAGAGAAGTGCAAATGACTGAGCTTTGTGAATTGTGCACAGTGTTGTGTGTAGCTTAGAAATTAAAATAAAATAGTGCGTGTTTTGGACATGGGGAGTGGCCTGACGAAGCAGGCGGTGGGGAAGGGCCGTGATTCACTTGGTGATGCAGGTAAAGGGGTGGAGAACGTGTACCGACCTCCTGCGAGCAGGCAAGTGCAAGCAGGGGCAGTGAATCTTCAACCCCATTCTGACAGGAACCCGACTGAGTCTGCGCAGTCGGCGCAGGGACTCTGTGGCTCGCAGCCGGCAGGTGAGTACGGGGGAAGCGCGGAAGCGCCTGGATGGTTCCTGAGCCCAGGAGAACAGCACTTCTGCCACACCTGAAAGTGCTGCCAAACCAGGAACTGTGTACGCCCGGAGTGCTTCCGGGTGCAAGGGCAGCACTTCCACCACACCAGGAAGTGCTGCCGGAAAACCATCACAGAACACCTGGAGCACATCCGGGGTGGGATAAAAGTGGCCCTCGCACCATTTTGGGAGCTGTAGTCGGGAGGGAGAAGACAGAGCTTGCGAGGGAGGAGTGGAGGCGGCTGAAGAGAAGTGCAAAGGACTGAGCTTGTGCACAGTATTGTGTGTAGCTGAGAAATTAAAATAAATAGTACGTGTTTTGGACATCGTGAGCCTCAGTGTCTGTCTGTGTCCGGGCTATCTCTCACAGTATAAATATACTCTGCGCATGTAAACAATGAGAGAACATACTGAGTTGTGCAAAGGATACCAGGTAGAATAGAGTCATAAATATCATAGAAGTATATTTAAGATTTTGCAGGATACACCTAAAAGAATGCCCCATCAATTAGTGGAGAAGCCACCAATGTTTGCAGTGATGCTGGGGATTATTTAACCCCTGTAAATCCAGAGGGATGAAGCCACACAGGAATTAACATTAAAAAAAGTCTACTGATATACTGGGATTAGGATAAATTTAATTCCTCTGCTCTTTTGGATGTATCAGTGATACATCTGCAGAATAAACTCATGTACTGCTTATATCTGATGTTAAATACATACAGTATACTACAAGTATTTATATTTAACATATGTTGGCAGAATGTCTGGATACCTTGTTGTGCTATGTTCAATATTGTTATATAGACCTATGAAAAAAAATAACCACACAATAAACAATTGGCTAATGACAGTGTACAGAAACAAAAGGGGTTATGTTATCCACTGCAACAAAGAATTCTAAAGCATATTGTCTAGTTCTGGGTTAAAGGGAGTCAAAGCCTATTCCGGCATTTCCGGGACAAGACATGGGTCAACAGTGGACTAGATGCCAGCCAATGGCAGACACACACATGCATGCAACCCAATAGGATCAGTTTTACAAATGCCAATTAACCTAGCATGAACATCAGTGGGTGTGGAGGAAAACCAGAGTAACGCAGGTTAATGCACACAGGTATAGGAAGAATGTGCAGACTCAACACAGACACCCACTGGGTTTATGATTTAAACTAAGGACACCAGATCTGTGAGGCAGCAGCAGTTGGCACTGTGCCAACATGGCATCCATGAAGAGCTGTTGAAATTTTAGAAAATGCCTGGATAAAAAGTAAGAAATGTTCTAAAATTTGTGTCTAAACACAGCAAGCCTGCTAAACACAAGTACATTTTAACTGTTAAAAAATACTTGGAGACAGTTTTAAAAAGTGTACAATTATCAGACAAATTGAGTCTGATATGGATTTTTTTGTGTGTGTATGACAGCTGTGCCAACCTGACTGTGTTTGAACATTTGAAAGTGTTAATAAACAGAAAGCGAGCACACAAAGCATAGATGACAATTTAATTAAGCTCTTCACACAAAGGCATTCTTTCTTATACAAAAGTGAACAGCTGTCTTTTTAATTTATTCTTAAATGTTACAATTATTTCTTTCTTCTCCATAGTTGTTCTTTGCACTTAAACACAAAAACACAATTATTAAGAAAACCTGGTTTTTAATCTCATTAAAATTAAAACAAACTCGTCCTTTAAAAATGGAAGAACTCAAAATCACAATTAAGAACATGTTGAAAATTGGATCAGCATTTTTTCAGAAATGTTATGATCTTTGCTCTGCAATATAAAAAAGTATTACTAATCCCCAGTGACTGTTCCACTATAATTGCAGAAGAAAAAATGATTGCAAAAAAAGTAAAAAAAATGAGGTTGAAATAGGTTCAGATGAACTGAATAAATTAAAAATAATTTTAATTATTTAGCTTGCGCTTTCAAAATCCATCGCATGAAAAAATACATTACACAAGTTATGTGAAAAATATTCAGTTAACCACAACAATCCCTGTAGAATATATAGCAGATGGGTGTCTCCTAGCTGCAGGGCAATAATACATAAATATAAAAATGTTATGATCTTTTGTATTCTTATCCTGAATCTCCAACTCAAACCTGCCATTTTCATTATGGGCTCTCATGAAGTAGTTGATACCTTGAGGATGAACAGACCAAAATGTTGGCTCCATATATATTTTCAGTTTCTTGAGCTTTTGAAGCGCCTTTAGGGTATAATAAATAAGAGAGATATAACTGCACACAGAAAAAAAAGAAAACTGTATGAACTGTTAAGCTCTGTAGTCATACTGTAGGATTTATAAAGCAAACAAAAACAACTCAATATTACAGAGCACTGTTTGCAGTAGGATTCATATTGCACAGATTTTTAAATGCAGAGCTTTTAACCAAGAGAATAACTTAATGAAACTTACAGTGTAAACCACAGCTGGCAACATGTTGGCACAATGGTCAGGGGACCAGAATTTGACTCCTGGCAAGGTCACTGTCTATGCAGTTTGTATGGTCTACTGACTACTCAACTATTCCCCCTACATCTGTAAACACTTTTCAACCTTTGACAGCTACATTATTTTAGTAATATATGTACATATCAACCTGCAGATCTGAGATTTTCAGGTTACTTTCTGAACTAATTTCTTTTGGAGAAGGAAGCATTTCCAGGGTTTCTAGCAATACCCTTTAAAGTGACAACCCAGACACACACACAACCTAAATTTGAAGTTTGATTTTGGTTAATGATTTTAACTTGTGGATTTGTGTGGCATCTAAGGTTGACTTCTGTTTTGTTTTGATTCCCCATGACCTTTAATGAAAAAGACAAGTCCAGAAAATGCATAAGAAGACAGATGGGTGAATACATAGATACTGTAGATGTACCAAAAGACAAGGAAAATACAACAAAAACAAACTCAAAATAGTATAAGTTCTGTTCTGGTGATTTAAAAATTAAAGGTACAATATTTTTGGAATGAAATAAATATAAAACCAAACTTGCATTAGTTGGCCAAGAAAACTGCAACTGGGCATTTCAATAATACACATACAAAATAATCTAGTGTCCATATGTGTTTAAGTGGAACAGGCAGTGCACAATGTGTTTTAATTGCTTTAATTAAAAGATTCATTGTGACATGCTGCTATTAGTTGACAATGTACAATATTGTATTCTTGTTCTTCGCTGTGATTTGTGGAATCTGTGAATAGACTGCATGATGAAAAGTTATGTATTTTTTGCAGAAATGTAGACATTTAGAAATGACATGTTTTGTAATAGATAAAATGGTTAATCAATTATTATTTTGTACGTTGAGTTTTTGGATTATCTAGAAATACTCTGTAACAGCCTATCCAAAGTGTGAGATTTCCATTGTTTTTTACACTTTTTATATTAATTGATATATCCAAATGAGAGTGTGTGTTTTCGCAGGGTACAACAGCCATTTTGAAAAATATCAATGGATTTTCTCCCTTCTTTTCTTGCATGTGCAGTGCTATATTTCACAAACTTTTATAAAGCATTGTGCCTTCATCCTAACAAAAATGATTATTACTTCCTGCTATTCTATAAATCAATTTCTGTCTATCTGGCAGGTGCATTAAGTGTTAATATTTGTGATCGATTGGAGTACATTTTGTAATGCATTGTATTTTTAATTATTCAACCTAAGCAGTGATATTTCGAATTTAATATGAAACACAATATAATTGAGACAACAGACAAACTGAATCTATAACTTAACCAAGGAAACTTTGAAAAGAAAACAAATATAGGAAATAAAAACAAATCATAGAGGGAGTACTAATCTTATTTGAATCCATTAAACATTCTGGTGATTTTTGTTAATTAATGTGACAAAATCAGTATATATAAATAGTGTGAATAAATAACAAATTCCATTAACAACAATAAAGAGGACAAAATGGCCTCCAAGGACCAAGCTATCATACCATCAGCCACTTCCCACTGTGTGACAGTCAATGCGCTCCAAAGGGATTACTTTTTCCTTTATTAGCTTTTTATTTCAATATATAATTTATTAGGAATTTCTTTATGTTGAGCAGTCAGCTGTATGTACCATCTGTTGGAATGGAAATTGCAATTTATTTTATTACTACATGTAACTAATGCCTTAGAATGGGTGTGTTGAGAATAACACCTTTGAGTAAGTGTGCCATAAAGTGACATCCTAAATATTGCAGATTGCAGTTACACTCAATTAAATTAATTTCCATTATGTGATGCTTTCGCATTTACGTTTAAGTGGTAGACCAATAGTCCACAATTTATCGTGGATTAGACCACCTAGTTTACAATACTGGGCACAAATTACATTTCCATATTAATGGAATGTGCTGAAACAATTAATCTTTTTATAATTGTATTCTGGCATATAATCAAATGCTCATTAAAAGAATCACCACAACTGCTGTTTCTATTAACAACTTGTAAAATGGCTATTTCTACTTATGTTTGTATGTTAGCTTAAACCATAATGTGTTCTCCATAACTGCAAACTGATTTGAAATAAAACCACAGAAAGTGCAGATCAAATGACCCTAACGTGTTTCTCTAAAAATAAAAAGTCACAACCATCCGACTAACATTTATAGAGTGTTAAAATGAACTTGAAGCACTCAGGCTAAATTATACCTAGTGCTTTAGTGCTTGCATGTCAAGATTTACAGTATGAAACAGTTTCACTTAGAAATTTCACTGAAATTTCCACTAGGTGACACTGTTTGAAAGGGACTGGCAATTTTTTTTACAGAGCATTTTCAGTATACCATATAACAACTTTTAAAATGCAGGGAATATGAGGTTTATCAGGGCTAGAGATTTGATTTGGAAAGCACAAGTTGACAAATTCATTTCAGGTCACACATCTGATGCAGTATGTGATTTTGAGCAACTCTTTTGATCTGCCTGTACTCTTATTGTATGAAATATTCATATTTTAATATAAACTGTTACATATTGTACATATAAAGTACATCTGGATGAAGTTTGCATTGCACAAGATTCAGAGATGGTCAATGTCTTGTGACTAACCAGCATGTATAAATATGTAATGCATATGCTGTCTCTTAAAACCTGAGTTGAATGTACAGTAGTATGATACAGTGTGACGAGGTACAGTGGTTAGTGCTGCTGAATCACGGAGCCAAATTCCTCAGTTCTAGTCCAGTTTGCTCATTTTCTCCCTCTGCCTGTGGACGTTTCCTCTGGGCTCTCCGATTTCCAGTTTCATGCAATGCTAACTGGTGACTCTGAACCGATTCTTTATGTAAAAGGAAGGTTCATCTCTTGGGCACATGCATTGAATTATTTTGCAAGAATGAATGAATAATGGTTTGATTAAACAGAAAGCACATGATAATTTTACACTGTAATATTTTTAGTGAACTTTTTTTTACATTTAAGAAAAGGGATGGAAATATATGAAAGAGGATAATTGATATCAGGAGTTCCAATCAATGAGATTGGATTTGTATACACCGATCAGTCACAGCATTAAAAACACTTGCCTAATATTGTGTAGGATCTCCCAGTGGCACCACAACATCTTTGACCAGTCGAGGCATATACTCCATAAGACTTCTTAAGATGTCCTGTGGTATCTGGCACCAAGATGTTAGCAGCAGATACTTTTCAGTCCCGTAAATTGTGAGGTTAGGCCTCCATTGATCAGACTTATTTTTCCAACACATCCCACACATGTTCGGTTGAGATATGGGGAATTTGGAGGCCAGTTCAATTCCTTGAACTGATGGTGAAGTTTCTCAAACCATTCCCAAACAAGCAGTGTGGCAGGGTGTATTATCTTGCTTAAAAAGGCCACTTCCATCAGGGGATACCATTTCCATGAAAGGGTATATGTGGTGTTCAACAATCTTCAAGTAGGTGATATGTATCAAAGTAATATCCACATCAATGACGAGATCCAAGGTTTCCTAACAGAACATTTTAGGTGCTTTTGACAGTGGACAGGAGTCTGCATGGTCATTCTGTCTAGTTTACAACTAAGTAGCCTCATAAGCAGCAAGCTGTGATGCACTGTGTGTTCTGACAGCTTTCTGTCGTGGCTAGTATTAAGTTTTTCAGCAATTTGTGCTGCAGTAGGTCTGCTATGGGATTGGACCTGATGAGCTAGTCTTTGCTCCCCACACGCATTAAGGAGTCATTGGTGCCAACAACCCTGTCACTTGTTCACCAGTTGTCCTTCTTTGGACCACTGTTGATAGGTACTAACCACTGCATATATGGAACACCCCACAAGACCTGCTGTTTTGGAAATGCACTGTCCCAGTTGTCTAGCCATCACAATTTGGGCCTTTGTTTCAAAACTATGTGCCTCCCCAACACTCTGGATGGCAATATCCATGGGCTTCAGGACCCATTCTGATGCCCACCATGACTCATGGAACTCATAGTGCTGTAAGGCAGCCCTGCTGGGATGTGTGGATGCCACCAGAGGGTGCTATGGGGAGTTATGCTTCCTGCTTTAAGGGAACTTCCGATTTACTCGGAAGTACTTCCATCGGGCTAGGCAGTAGCACCGGAACTACTCCTGGGTCCGAGATAAAAGGAGCCGCTTGACCTCATTCAGCAAGTCGAAGTTGGGAGGAAGAGTGGAACTCTAGCAGGAGGAAGAGGAGTTTGAGGAAAGAAGAGAGAAGAAAAGGATCACTGTTGATCGTGTTTGTCTTGGTCAGAAAAGAATTGGAAAAATAAAAACCTTTATTTGAACCCATGACTGTGTGTGTGTGTGTGTGTGTCAGTTGTGTCTGGGGTTTGGGGCTCTGTATTGCCCCTTGGCATCCACAACCTGTGTAGTCAGCAGGATTTTCTGGCTCTCTGGTTGGCAGAATCCTGTGTTAAATAATTTTATTGTGAAACAGAACCCTAACACGGCTGTGCACTTTTGTTTTCCGTGACTGTCATATCTCATGTGTTGCATATGTAAACTTTAACAGTTCATTGAAACTTGTTTAGAACTGAAGGCTGTTACTGATACATATTGTGTATGTTTGAACTATTTTTTGTAGTTCCACAAATGCAGATGAAGACCTAAAATCTGAATCAGCACCACATCAGCATAACATAGTATAATCTTCATCTTTCTCAACAGCAGCCCCATTCTTCTTTTGAGACAAATCTTTTAATCAAAAACTCATTTATATAATTAGGTGTCTATGAAGAATATATGCTTAGCAGCAATTGGACCTCTATCCGTTGATCTATGGTGGCTTGGCCAATGAGCATTGCTGTATGAAGCCATAGCATATATTTAATATTTCCTTTGCAAACAGCTGAACATGTCTTCTGTAACAAATAACCCAACAAATTACATATTTGACTTTGCACTCAACTCTTAACACTGCTAATCTCATCACATCTTTATTTAGAAACTTGCATTAGAATTAACACCATCTCTTTACTTTGTGGGGCAAATGAGTGAACACCAAATTATGGAAATTTCTGTCAATTCAAGACACTGTTTTATTCTCTGAAGGTAGGTGTTTAATGCTTTTTAGTCATGTTTTTGTTGGACCAATTTCTAACACACACACACATTCACTTAATATATGCAAAATAAAAAGCAAATTAAAGAACTTAAATATATGCGTTAATTATGATGAATGTTTACAGTCATTACCATCTCAGGACTAACATGAAAGAAGACAATTAATTCTGTTTGAAGAAAATTACTTATTCGGAGAAAAAGACTCCATGACCAGTGCTAGTTAAAAATAATCATGACACCTACAATATGTACATTCATACAAAACAAATCTTCTTGTTAAAAGAAAAAGAAAACAAAAGAAAAAGAAATAATATTGGAAAGAAATCTATTCCTGATAGTATGTTCATAAGCTTTAAAATTTCTCAGTAACGCTTCACAAGCTAACTGCAAATTATATTTACATATGCCTTCAGCTGCACTTAACAATATTAGGAAAGTTTTAGGCCACAGTAATATTTTTTCTTTTTTTTATCAAGAAACTATTTTCACCATTTGACATTCTTTTGTAAGACTTACCAAAGTGTGAATATAAGCAACAAAGTGTGTCTGTTAGTTAAAATACCTCCACCCCATCACCCCCCAAAAAAGTTTTTCTTCTGTGTCTCAAAATTTTACAGTGAAACACACAGAAAACAAATGCTACAAAATGATTTTGTTACAATGAGCATTTGTGATATATATATATATATATATATATATATATATATATATATATGTAGGGGCTCAGATATAGTGTAGTATATAGTGTACTTTCAGTTTTAACAAGTGTCATCACGCATGTGCAGCCAGCATCAGAGAGGGTGCTTACGCTAACCATGTCTTCTCCTTCTCTCCCCACAGCTCAGAGAAACACCCATTGAGGGCACTTAGCCCCGCCCCTTTCAGTCCTCACAAGATAAGAAGCCCAAGTGCCTGGAACAAGATATCATTTGAGACTTAGACCTGACAAGACCAGAGCTGTTTTGTTAAGAGATTTGGCTAAATAGAGCCTCTTATTTATGTTATTGTGCTGCCCTTGGGGCTGCGTTGTTTTGCCGCCAAAAGGTGTTGACTTTAACTTAAAAGAAAGAAAAGAAAGGACATTAAACGGGGCAACCTGGTTGGTGCCCCAACTATTCTTCTTTTGTCATGGTCTGTTCCTTCTATGCCTCTGCTTCACAAGCTTCTTCATGTCAAAGAGTTCTTCCTACATTTTAATACAATGTTGCTGTAAATTGGGCCACTTCATAATGCCACTTACAAACAGCTTCATATTGTTTTCGGCCCTAAACCTTTTTTAATATGAGAGGAACTTTGAGAGGATCAGATGTGGTACTTGTTTGGTAGTAAATCTCATCTACAAGTGTGATTTTGGTAGGAATTCAATACAGCTATGTTCATTGGAATTATTTAAGTTAATAACTGTTTTTGTGGTTGAATTATTTTATTATCTCTATTTTGTGTGTTTTTATCTATTGGCACCACCATTTTGAGTGTTTTTTTTTTTATTCTTACAACCATTTTGTTTGTTTGCTAGCTACGATACTGTGTTTTTGCTAGGCACACGTGATCCATGAAATCATGAGCATGTACAGCTTTGTGTATCCAAATTTGATATAAACAGGGCAAACTCAACAATATGAAACAAACGAGCGAATTGGTAACATTTTAGTATAGGTACTTCGGGTTTCTTCATAACGCTTACAAAACATCAGTAAAGTGTTTATTCATGATCAATTAACAAACTCGCTTTGGAGTGTTCTGAGGTGGCTTAACTGAGACACATTTCTCTTGATCTTACGTATTTAGTATAAGGTCTGAGAATCCTTCATATTAACAAGTAATACTGTCATATCAGTATGCCAAACTGTACAAAGATGAATATTTTATGTAATGATGTTTTATATGTGGTATGAAGACCAAAAGAAACCTTTGTTAAGTCTTGTTGCATAAGATGAATGAGTAATAGATGCATTTTTGCACTACCTAAACTAAAGTATTACCAGCAGATCTTTAGAGGAAGTTTGCTCCTGTCAAACATAAGGTCCACAGGCTGGACCTTTCTAAAGTGTTCCGCTTCATCGATATTCAAAACATGTTATGTACAGCCAGTGATGAGTATTAGTTTTAAGATCCTCTTTACATTTTGTTTAATGTACAGTTTTTGTCTATATATAATTTAGTTGGATTACATTTATCCCTGGTATTAAAATCCATCTCGATTGTCTGCTTGTGTTTACCTATTCAGCACAGCACACAGAAGCTACTAAGCCGTAGTTAGAATGAAAACTGGCTGTTTGCAATGACCCAACACGAAAAAGTTAAAAGAAGGTGACATGCCACACTGCTATAAAGAACTTTTGTGTTTTAGCATGATGCCAAAGATATGACAGCTTCGAGGAAGAGATGGTAGTGCAACTTCACATGCTGTTGCAGCTATTCCACTCACACACATGTCAGGACTGACCACCCTTCTGTGGGTAATTGATTCTTTTACCTTTATGTATGTTGGATTATGTATGTTGATTGAAAACACATTTGCATTTCCACTGTCATTAAATGTGATCACTGCCCATTTCTGACCAACTCAGAATGTGATCTGTGTGCTCTGTCACCAGCATGTTTTTTGATGTGGTCAAGTGTCATTCAATTGTGACACATGCTAATGCATGTGTTAACGAATATACAGTAGTTTGCTTTAGCTGCTAATTAAAATTTTTATTCATTTAATTATCAGATACTTTTACCCAAAGTGATCTACAAAAGAAGTTCTCACATGTGTCCTGACTGCTGCTCTCACCCGACTTGGTACGCTATAATGATCAGAGAGGTACAGTGCCAGTATATCTTACTAATAAAAAGTAGTTATAGTTGTTTGTTGATATATTCAGGCCTACTCCATTTATATATTTTTGGCCCTAAATAAAAAAAATTAAAAAATTAAAATTATTTAAAGGTTTTGAAGTTGACTATTGTCTAGTTACTGTTGAATTTGAATTAAAGTTTTGGTTAAAAACTTAGTTACTATTCCTGACCCTCACATTACAGCAAATAAAAATCATAGTAGATTTGCCATCAGTTTTTAATACATTTTCCCTGAAGTGTTTTGTTGCTACAGTAGAGATGCAAGCAGGAGACAGGCACTTCAAGTTGATCAGGCTTGCGATTTTGAAAGTTAACCTGGCTATACTCAGGAGAGAGAACAGTCAGGAAACGTGGAGTAGTAAGGAGGAACGAATGCTCACTGATTTTTCTTCAGAGTGTTTTAATTGTGTGTTGGTCTCCTGTGTTACACCAGTTTAGAGTGATGGAATGAAGTAGAGTTTATATATTTATTTTTATATTTTATACTTACATACTGTATTTATTTAAAAACTTAAGATTATCCCATATAATAAGACATTAAATATAAGGTACTGTCCTGTCAGTGTTGCAGAAATGTGATGCATTTGACAGATATGTGCAAAGGCCTTCCTAAAGAAAACAGACTGGTTTTCTAGGGGTGTGTTTGCTGTAGAAGTAGGGGAAGATAGTTATTTGACTGTACAACCAGAACATTTCAGCATGTACTGTATAGCTCATTAAGGAAAGAACATTATGCTTTCATAGTGAGTGCTACATATGCTTGGAATTAAAAATGAATGAAGATGGTCATATAAGAATTTGATAAAAAGTAATTCATTTATCTAAGGAGAAAAAGCCTGTCTCTTTGATCTTTTAATGCTGAAGCTTTTTTGGTTCTGGAGAGATGAGAACATCCAAGTAAAAATGGATTGGATTGTCAGCCTGGAAGATTCAATGGTTAATGTGAGATTCCCAGGAGAGCGAGAGTCAGCAGGAGAAGAATATGAGCATCCAAAGGTCTCATCAGGTTGGATGACCCACCTGCAAATTGAAAATATAGGAAAATCAGTAGAAGTACATTATATAATATAAGCAAACAACTTTGTTTTATCTCAGGAGAGAAGCTGAGCAGAGAGCACCTTTTCTCTCCACACACTACATAGTATGCTATACATTTGCAATGGGTGTTTAGCATTTATCAGTTGCTCTCCATGTGTGTTTAATTTATTTTAGCACAATTTAAATTAAAAACTATGATTTATATAAAGTGTTTATGGAGCACTTGTGTGAGTCAATGTACCCTGCATTATACTTTCTGGGTTCATTGGAGTGGATGCAGTTAAAGGATGGGTGGGTAACTGTTAAAACATTCTGGTGTAAAATAAAATTGGCATTTGATCCTATTCATGATGAAGACTGTAAATTACAAGATATAATGTATACACACTATATTGAAATATTTAAATAAATATATGTATTTTTCATGTTCTTTAAATTGATCATATAAATGGAAACCATTTTATAATTTCTCACAGCTAATTAAAGTTAATTTTCTTAATGTGCTCAAATTCTGTGCTATAAAGATGCACAATCTGGACATTTAATCTCAACAGAATAAAATGCATCAAGAGCAGCTAAGCTTTCTACTATATGGACAGCACCAGGAACAGACAATGATAGGTTTCCAGCAAGGTTCCAAATAATTTCATAACTCTTTTCTAATTAAATGTGCCAAAATCTGACCTACCCATGACACTACATTAGATTAAATGAGTTTGATAATAGTTGAATTGAAAATATTTCCTCAGCTCTATACAATGCAGGTGACAAAGTAATAAGCAAACTGTCATAAGATTTAAATGTTAGTAAAATGTTTGAATAAACATGTTTTGGTAATGCTTTAATGAATGAATGCATTTAATCTTACTGCCTAGAAATGCTGCTGAAATCTGGTTCTTGGCCAAAGCATTTGATTGGTCAGAGTTAAGCACACTTCGCTGGCTCCTTGTCACAGCCACTTCATTCTCCATCCCAATGTTTTCGAGTTGTTGTACAGTAAAGCCCTTCAAACAAAAACAAGAAATATTGTGAGCAGAACATTTTTGCAGGAAAACTCCTGGCATTCAGCATTCATAATGTCATGACCATAACTAGCAAGGATGTTGTACCTCATGCAAATGATGGTGATGAGAGCAAAAACAAAGATAACAGAGATCACAGAA
This sequence comes from Polypterus bichir lapradei, assembly GCA_026402145.1. Taxonomy (NCBI): domain Eukaryota; kingdom Metazoa; phylum Chordata; class Cladistia; order Polypteriformes; family Polypteridae; genus Polypterus; species Polypterus bichir. The sequence continues at coordinate 48,903,075 of JANRMT010062854.1, forward strand.
ACAGTAATATTTGATGGCAATTTCATTTTGCATTTCTTCTACCGAGTTAGCAAAGAGAGTTCAGTTTTGTAAGAATGAATCGTGCCTTGGTGGAGCCCAAGCAGGTATCTAATACTTAAAAGGAGAATTATTTGAGGGTCATGTATAAAAGCCAAACTTCTCATACCAGAAGCTGCCGATGTCCATGGAATTTACTATACAACAGAACATTTGCAGAGCCTTCTTTAAAAGATAAAACAAAACCTGAACTATAAATAGTTTTTAAGCTATTGAGAATTAGAGCACAAGAAATTATGGAAGGTTTTGACAACAACAGGACATTTACCCAGCCTAACTCTGTTCTAATCTCTGTTCTCTATTGTTGAACACTTCACATTGCTTAATCATAGCCTCACTGATCTCCATGTTTGTGTTCTTTCACAAAGCTTCAGAGACACTTTTCAGAGAAAGACAGAAGAAGCAAAGCTTATTCTCAGTCAGGGATCAAATATTTCTACAGGGCTTAATGAATGACTAACTTTTTAATCTTTTAACTTTTTTAAAAAACTGTCAACATTTGATGTTTCCCAAAGTACTACTATCTATAACACTGCTTTACTAACCTATCAGTAATCTAAATTTACCATTAACCAGGTTCCATCCTTGTCCACGTGTTCTTGTTGACAAACCCATTCTAAAATCATAGTTAGCATTCACACTACTAATTCCCTTTATAATTTTAAAGACTTTCGTCATGTCACTTCTTAATCTTCATATGCTTACAATTAACCTCTTTCGAGCTTATGTTGTGTCAGTTATGAGAACATGAAATAGCTCAAAGGATCTGCATCTCAGACACCCACCATCCTTTTTTTTCCCTAACTGGCCACCATGGATTGACTACTGGCACTGAAGCCACAGCTCATAAGTTAAAACAAGCTAACCAGGAGATGCAAACTTCTTTCAGAAATAAAACAAAATAATTAATTCTTAAGAACTAAAAATAAAATTGAGAGCAAAAATGCCGTAAAATTTTCTGAAAATTGAACATTGTTTTTCTAAACCTGTGTGTATAACTAATCATTATTAGGATAGAATTACAAGAAGTCATTAACCTAAAGCTATTAAATAATCACAGCCAAAATACTAAGACAAAAACTGAGTCAAAGCAAAAAGCTAGGAACAAAGCCAGAATACTGAAAATGCCACTTGTTCACTGATTGAATCCATATCTCAGACTGTTATGCAAGATCCTTTAGCAATCCATTGTCTACCACTAGCGCCTTTGAAAATAGTGATGTGACACAGTTAAATTTAAATGAATAACAAAATGATAAACTTTATCAAGCAAAGAAATAAAATTCCCTAAAAGACACTTAAAATATAAAATTCTCTTAACCTCAAACATTTAATCCAAGCACAAAAATTGGCTAAATAGTCAAAACAGGCTTCCCAGCTTTCATTATCTTCTTTTTTTACTTCTTTTTTTAACTTTTATTAAATGTATGTAAAGCATGTAACATTCCATACAATCAAGTCAAACGTAACAAAACTAAATTCAATTCAACCCCCAACCATGAGAAAGAGAGAGGCCAACAGCCAAAGTACAACTTTTTAGAGTAGTATAGAGGGAAAGAAGCCTTTCTCCCCAATATAAATGCTTACTCTAAAATATTATTGATTAGATCCTGCCAGGTTTTAAAATAGTTTTGAACAGATCCTCTAAAAGAGAATTTGTTTTTTTCCAATTTCAAATAGTATATAACATCAGTTATCCACTGACTAAAAAGATGTTGGTTAGGATTCTTCAAGTTCAGCAAGATAAGTCTACGTGCTAATACTGAAGTAAATGCAATCACAGTTTGTCCTTTCCCACTTTAAGTCCATCTGGGAGTACACTAAGTACAGCTATTAATGGATTACGAGGGATTGTGGCACCAAGGCTGTCTGATAGGTATTTAAACATTTTTGTCCAGAATGATGTTAATTTGTTACACACCCAAAACATGTGGCCCAGTGAAGCTGGAACTTGATTGAAATTTTCACAGGTTGAATCTTGCCTTAGAAACATTTTGAACAATTTTAAATGAGATAGATGTACTTGATAAAAGATTTTAAGTTGAATAATTGAATGATTTGCGCATTTGGAGCTAGAATGAATTCTGTGCATAGCTGCCTTCCACTCCTTGTCTAAAATTTTCAGTAAAAGATCCTTTTCCCACACTACTTTGAGATCTTTAAAAGGAATGGACTTTAAAATGATTTTATATGTTATAGAAATGCTGTCTGAGTCCTCAAGACCGATCAATATCTCTTCTGGAATAGAAATAGGTGGGAGGTGAGGACAATTGGGCAGATTTTGTTTAGCAAAGTTTCTAATTTGGAGATAGTGGAAAAATTGTGTTGATGGAAAGCTAAATGTAGAGTGTAATTGTTCATAGGATGGAAATACATTATTTATATACAAATCTCTAAATGATTTAATCCCATATGTTTTCCATACATTAAAAACTGTGTAAGTTTGAGACGGTGGAAAAAGGTGGTTATCATGTAGAGGTGTCACAGATAAAATATTCTCTAACTTGAAGTGCTTCTTACATTGGTTCCATATTCTGAGTGAAATTCAGCAGGATAGCCATCAGGATCTGGTGCTTTCCCACTCTGAAGTGAGTTTATAGCGTCTAGTAATTCTGATAATGTGAGAGGTTTATCCAATTCCTCTGCGCTGAGAGTACCTAGCTGCCAGCTCTTATAATCTTCACTCACAACTCATAGTAGCTGTGTTACTTCAACTTCACCCAGGAAATTTCATAAGACAATAGGCGTTAGTTATAGTATAATCACATGTATTATTATTATTATTTTTTTTTTTTTCTTACCAAAGTGCTAACATTATTGGCAAACAATGTGGTGTAATGGTTAAGGGTTTGGACCCAGGACTTCAAATCATTTAAATCCTTCTATTGACACTGTGTGACCATGACAAATCACTTTACCTGCTTGTGCTCCAATTGTAAAAACAAAAGAAATGTAATCAATTATATCTCAAATGATGTATTTTGCTTGGATAAACAACCAAATAAGGAATAATAATATTATTATATCTCTGCAGCTGCTTACTCTTGAACATGCTATGCACAAATGTCCATGAGTAAAACATTCCTGCATTAGATCAATTCCTGCTTTTCATACTGACTTGGCTTTTGTTAATGGTCATTGCAAAACAAAATTTTAAAAGAAAGTATATTCTTTTGAGTTGAAACGGGTAATCGGTAGGAATAATGTGAAATCTGAGTATACTGTATATTATTATTAGACGGTTATGGTTTTCAC
>JANRMT010062854.1:48916386-48979315 GCA_026402145.1 Polypterus bichir lapradei
CAGTAAGGAGACCTGAGTTAGCTTCCCGGGTCCTCCCTGCGTGGAGTTTGCATGTTCTCCCCGTATCTGCGTGGGTTTCCTCCCACAGTCCAAAGACATGCAGGTTAGGTGCATTGGCAATCCTAAGTTGCCCTTAGTGTGTGTGTGTGTCTGGTGGTGGTCTGGCGCCCTGCCCGGGATTTGTTCCTGCCTTGCACCCTGTGTTGGCTGGGATTGGCTCCAGCAGACCCCTGTGACCCTCTGTTAGGATATAGCAGATTGGATATTGGATGGATGGATATTTATATTTACAATATTCTGTTTTCACTTTTTGGTTAAATGATCTTTAACTTTTCCCACTGCATTTTTTGATTTAATCAAATGTCTCTTCTCCTTTGTTTAGAAAATGGCTACAAAGCTGTCTGATATTTCATACAAGTGCACACTTCCAACAATAATAGAGTTAAGGATTACAGTGTGAATATTTTTGAAAATGTCCTACTTACGCAACCTGTACCTCAGTTACTTCCTTGAATTTAATTTACTGTCACAGATCAAGAAGGTTTTGTTAAATTAATTAGCAACTGTTTGCTAAGACTGATTGCTTTCTTGTGCTCATGGCTACAATTGAAACTTTCATTTACTTAACGGAGCAGAAGAAAGTGGGCACAAAGTGTGGAGATGTGAATAGATGGATAAATTGTTCACAACTCCAAAATATGTTACTTTGATTTAAATTGAGTTTTTCTTTACGATCTGGCTGATGGGTGTACCCTTAAAGATGAATTGCGCTATTATGTAGTCTGCAGAAATGGAATGAACAAGTAAAGAAAACCTGAGTCTTTATCCACATGTTCTATTTTTTTGTATCAGATCCTACACACACACACACACACACACACACACACACAGTGCTTGTCTTCTCAGCTCTTTACTTATTTCACTTCCACATGCATTGACATTTATGGAAACTTGTTTTTCTATTTAACCTTTTGGGGTTTTTTTTTTGTTTGTTTTTTTGCTGTTGCTGCTTCCCATGCTTCCACCACAGCAGGGGGGAAAAGAGTGAATATGCCTTTTCCTTTTGGGAAATAATGTGTGCATCAAAAGAAAGTGGTGAAGATATAAAGAACCTGATTGACTTTGTCTATCAACCTTTTTGATTGTTCCTCCTCTGGAAATATTCTGTTTTTCTGCTGTTACTTACAAACATTGAATTTTATAGTCAATCAAATGTATGCACTATGTCTCGTTTTTGTTAGCCACCTTTGATAAAGGCATCTGCTAAATAATAATAATAATAATAATAATAATAATAATAATAATAATAATACCTGTTACAGTGCCAACTTCCTGAAGCTGATCAGCAGTCCAAGAGCTGGGGGTTCCAAAGGCTCGAACTGCAATATCCTTCAATGCTCTCAAGACAGGAAGTGGGCAGTTTAGTTTTCCAATGCTGTTAGCAGAAGTACTGTGAGATCAAGAGGGAGGACCACCATTAACAAAATTAATTATGAAAGACTTAGTTTTTTTAATTTAAAACAAATTTGAATATTGTAAAAAAGAGACTTAGCTGTTACTAAAAAGAACCAAACTGAAAATAAATGAAAACATTTAGTAGCTTATTTTCAACATCACAAAATACACAGTGACTATGAAGCAGACAGATATGCGTCAAGTAGATGAGTTTGATACTGTATGTGTGCATAGGGATGAGTTTTGAGAATAACTTGGACACCTCACTGCACTAACAAATTAATATTAAAAGAACTTAGTATCAATATGAGGCTATCTACTAAAATCACCCAGTCATTCCTATACTACTTTGGACATAAATCCAAAAGCACTTATTCAGCAGACATGCTCACTGTTCAAGGAAACATCAAGGGTTGACAACCTTGAGAAAGATTTTCAAAACATTTGGTACACCTCCTTCATTACAAGAAGTTTTACACCTTGCTGAGGGCAGTGAGCTGTGGGCAAAAAAGTGCAAAATGAAGTAGGATATCCATAATGTCACCAAACTCACTTGTAGAATATGGAATGAGGTAGGAAATTGCGAAACTAAAAAAGGTCTGGGCAGTTTGGGGGATCATTACGCATTTCCTACAGATAGAATACAACTTACAACACAATTAAATTCCTGAATATATATACAGTATCTATATGGTCAGGGACTTACCACAAGGGGCAGCACGGTGGCACAGTGGTAGTGCTGCTGCCTCGCAGTAAGGAGACCTGGGTTCGCTTCCCTGGTTCTCACTGCGTGGAGTTTGCATGTTCTCCCCGTGTCTGTGTGGGCTTCCTCCGAGTGCTCTGGTTTCCTCCCACAGTCCAAAGACATACAGGTTAGGTGCATTGGCGATTCTAAATTGTCCTTAGTGTGTGTTTGGTGTGTGTGTGTGTGTGTGCGTTCCCTGCAGTGGGCTGGTGCCCTGCCCGGGGTTTGTTCCTGCCTTGCGCCCTGTGCTGGCTGGGATTGGCTCCAGCAGACCCCCGTGACCCTGCAGTTAGGATATAGCAGGTTGGAAAATGACTGACTGACTTACCACTAGGGGGAGAGAGAGAGAGAGTGATGCACTTTCACTAACATGGTGTCCATTTCCACTAGAATGGAAAAAAAGATGCCACAAGATGAGTGACCATGTCTTCCAGTCACCAGGATATATAAATTGCTGCTCAGCTGGAAATTGGGATTTAAAAAAAGATGAAGCTCTGACTCAGAAATGCATTATTTGCAGCGTTTAGGGCAGGGGTGTCCAACTCCGGTCCTGGTGGGCCACAGTGGCTCCAGGTTTTCATGCTAACCACCTTCTTAATTAGTGAGCCAGTTTTGCTGCTGATTAACTTGTTTTGCCTTAGTTTTAATTGACATGACTCAGACCCCTTAGAGGCCAAACAATAATGAGACACAAAACAAGCCGCCAGATGAGCAGTTAACCTGAAAATAAAGAAAGGTGAAGGTCTCGGTCATGTTGGTCTGCTCAGGTCACCAAATCGTCTTGACGGTGGTCTTAGAAAAAACAGATAATCAACAGCCTGCTGTCGAAGAATGAGAGCCGCAATAAGTCATGATATTCAATAATGGCTTTAATTAACAGCAAGAATTGGCTTCTTATTAAGAAACTGGTTGGAATGAAATTGGCTGGAGTCTGACATTCCAATTTAGCTGATCATTTGTTGGCTCGTTTCACATCACATTTCTGTTTGGCTGCCACTTAATGAAGAAACGAATCAATTCAGAGGACTGAATCCTTCAAAACAGGGCTATTAAAATGAAGAGAAAAGGAGTTAATTAGCAGTGAAAACTGCTCACTGATTAGAAAAAGAGTTAGAATGAAAACCTGCAGCCACTGTGGCCCACCAGGACCAGAGTTGGACACCCCTGCTTTAGGGCATTAAATGGAATGTCCAGACAGGGCCCCTGCTCTTTTATTTTTGCATTTTGACTTTATACGATGCAATCATATGCAGACTTACAGCGCCATTTGGGACGAGACATTTGGCCAGATGTCAAATTGGCCATATGTCGGTCAAAGTATAAGGGTTACTGCAATTGAGGCTCTGTGGGTATGGTGTGTGTCACTCATACATATACTTTAACTGCTGGTACAGTGTAGCCTAAACTGATATTCAAGTCTTGGTGGCTACACGTCTGGTCAATGTAAGAGAAGGTAGTGCAAGCAAAATGCGTAAGAATTAGCCATGTGGAGCAGCAGAGATCAAAACCAACCTTAAAGGGCCTTCCAAAAGTGAAAAAAATATGAGACTTTGTGAAATAATAAGAATAAAAGATTTATTACTATTTACAATGTCTTTCTTTCTTTTTGGTAAATGAAAAAAGTAAAAACCATCTGATCAGAATGGAAACAACAAAGACATGCCAGCTGTGTGAAGCACAAGTTCAAAAATTGCTGAATGGCATGGCCAATGCCCTGAAGATTGGAACTCTGTGAATGCAATATTTTTCTTTACTTATTCTAGTCTGTGGCCATCATTACAGCAACACCACTTCAGGAAGGAAAACAACTGAGAAACTGCGACTTCTGCAGCTTCATCGAGGCTTCTTCTCACTGCTTCTGTATCATGTATCATTTTATGGCTGGCAGCACTGCCACATGTACATGATAAACAAAAGGTGTATAACCATTTTGGCTTGTACTGACAGGTTTTGGCAATTTCTGCAACATTATTACACTATTGCTTTTCTATGGCCCTCAGCCATAAGTACAAATAGCCTTAACTCGTAAATTGGCACATGACTCTATTCATATACAGTATATGTATACAGTCATATGAAAAAGTTTGGGAACCCCTCTTAATTCTTTAGATTTTTGTTTATCATTGGCTGAGCTTTCAAAGTAGCAACTTCCTTTTAATATATGACATGCCTTATGGAGACAGTAGTATTTCAGCAGTGACATTAAGTTTATTGGATTAACAGAAAATATGCAACATGCATCAGAACAAAATTAGACAGGTGCATAAATTTGGGCACCCCAAAAGAGATATTACATCAATACTTAGCTGAGCCTCCTTTTGCAAATATAACAGCCTCTAGACACCTCCTATAGCTTTTGATGAGTGTCTGGTTTCTGGATGGAGGTATTTTTGACCATTCTTCCATACAAAATCTCTCCAGTTCAGTTAAATTTGATGGCTGCCTGCTTCAAATCATCCCATAGATTTTCGATGATATTCTGGGGAAGTCAGGGGACTGTGACAGCCATTCCAGAACTTTGTACTTCTCCCTCTGCATGAATGCCTTTGTAGATTTCAAACTGTGTTTTGGGTCATTGTCTTGTTGAAATATCCAACCCCTGCGTAACTTCAACTTTATTACTGATGCTTGAACATTATCCTGAAGAATTTGTTGATATTGGGTTGAATTCATCCGACCCTCGACTTTAACAAGGTCCCCAGTCTCTGAACTAGCCATACAGCCACTCACCATGATGGAACCTCCACCAAATTTGACAGTAAGTAGCAGGTGTTTTTCTTGGAATGCGGTGAAAAGCGCTTTTTGTTTTGACAAAATAACTCAATTTTTGTCTCATCAGTCCAAAGCACTTTGTTCCAAATGGCTTGTGTACATGAGCATTTGCATACAACAAGCAATTCTGTTTGTTGCATGAGTGCAGAAAGGGCTTCTTTCTCATCACCCTGCCATACAGATGTTCTTTTTGCAAATTGCGCTGAATTGTAGAACGATGTGCAGATACACCATCTGCAGCAAGATGTTCTTGCAGGTCTTTGATATGTGGGTTGTCTGTAACCATTCTCACAGTCCTGCGCATATGCCACTCCTGTATTTTTCTTGGCCTGCCAGACCTGAGTTTAACAGCAACTGTGCCTGTGGCCTTCCATTTCCTGATTCCATTCCTTACAGTTGAAACTGACAGTTTAAACCTCTGAGATAGCTTTTTGTAGCCTTTGACTAAACCATGATACAGAGCAATCTTTGTTTTTAGATCGTTTGAGAGTTGCTTTGAGGATCCCATGCTGTCACTCTTCAGAGGAGAGTCAGAGGGAAGCACAACTTGCAATTGACCACCTTAAATACCTTTTCTCATGATTGGACACACCTGTCTATGAAGTTCCAAGGCTTAACGAGCTAATCCAACCAATTTGGTGTTGCAAGTAATCAGTATTGAGCAGTTACATGCATTCAAATCAGCAAAATTACAAGGGGACCCAAATTTTTGCACAGCCAGTTTTTCACCTTTGATTTAATTTCATACAAGTAAGTAATGCTTCACTAAAAATCTTTGTTCAGAAAACACCTCAGTACTCAGATGTTCCTAGGAAATGAAAAACATACCACTGTTATCTTTTTTGTTGAAAGTTGAGTAAATTATTATGCAGGCTGAGAGGGGTTCCCAAATTTTTTCATATGACTGTATATATATATATATATATATACAGTGGCTTGCAAAAGTATTCGGCCCCCTTGAACTTTTCCACTTTTTGTTACATTACAGCCACAAACATGAATCAATTTTATTGGAATTCCACGTGAAAGACCAATCAAAGTGGTGTACACGTGAGAAGTGGAACGAAAATCATACATGATTCCAAACATTTTTTACAAATAAATAACTGAAAAGTGGGGTGTGCGTAAATATTCAGCCCCCTGAGTCAATACTTTGTAGAACCACCTTTTGCTGCAATTACAGCTGCCACTCTTTTAGGGTATGTCTCTTGCACATCTAGAGACTGAAATCCTTGCCCATTCTTCTTTGCAAAACAGCTCCAGCTCAGTCAGATTAGATGGACAGCGTTTGTGAACAGCAGTTTTCAGATCTTGCCACAGATTCTCGATTGGATTTAGATCTGGACTTTGACTGGGCCATTCTAACACATGGATATTTTATGTTTTGTTTTAAACCATTCCATTGTTGCCCTGGCTTTATGTTTAGGGTCGTTGTCCTGCTGGAAGGTGAACCTCCGCCCCAGTCTCAAGTTTTTTGCAGACTCCAAGAGGTTTTCTTCCAAGATTGCCCTGTATTTGGCTCCATCCATCTTCCCATCAACTCTGACCAGCTTCCCTGTCCCTGCTGAAGAGAAGCACCCCCAGAGCATGATGCTGCCACCACCATATTTGACAGTGGGGATGGTGTGTTCAGAGTGATGTGCAGTGTTTGTTTTCCGCCACACATAGCGTTTTGCATTTTGGCCAAAAAGTTCCATTTTGGTCTCATCTGACCAGAGCACCTTCTTCCACATGTTTGCTGTGTCCCCCACATGGCTTGTGGCAAACTGCAAACGGGACTTCTTATGGTTTTCTGTTAACAATGGCTTTCTTCTTGCCACTCTTCCATAAAGGCCAACTTTGTGCAGTGCACGACTAATAGTTGTCCTATGGACAGATTCCCCCACCTGAGCTGTAGATCTCTGCAGCTCGTCCAGAGTCACCATGGGCCTCTTGGCTGCATTTCTGATCAGCCCTCTCCTTGTTCGGCCTGTGAGTTTAGGTGGACAGCCTTGTCTTGGTAGGTTTACAGTTGTGCCATACTCCTTCCATTTCTGAATGATCACTTGAACAGTGCTCCGTGGGATGTTCAAGGCTTTGGAAATCTTTTTGTAGCCTAAGCCTGCTTTAAATTTCTCAATAACTTTATTCTTGACCTGTCTGGTGTGTTCTTTGGACTTCATGGTATTGTTGCTCCCAATATTCTCTTAGACAACCTCTGAGGCCATCACAGAGCAGCTGTATTTGTACTGACATTAGATTACACACAGGTGCACTCTATTTAGTCATTAGCACTCATCAGGCAATGGGCAACTGACTGCACTCAGACCAAAGGGTGCTGAATAATTACGCACACCCCACTTTGCAGTTGTTTATTTGTAAAAAATGTTTGGAATCATGTATGATTTTCGTTCCACTTCTCAAGTGTAAACCACTTTGTATTGGTCTTTCATGTGGAATTTCAATGAAATTGATTCATGTTTGTGGCTGTAATGTGACAAAATGTGGAAAAGTTCAAGGGGGCCGAATACTTTTGCAAGCCACTGTATATAGCTTCACAGATGGCCATGGTTCTTGTTCGGCCGGGATGGCTCTTCACTGAGAGGACCAGGGAAGCAAGCGTGGGCGGAACAGTACCTCCTCCGGGACACTAGATGGCAGCAACCATGGGTTGCAGTGGTGCCTTGGACTCCTGCAGGGTATCATGGGAGATGGAGTTATCTACAGCCCTGTTGGGTTCTGGGGTGCTGCCAGGGTGTGCTGCATCTGTTCCTTTGCCCATGTGGGCATGTCTTCCACTACACCCGGAAGTGTAGCCGGAAGTGGGGCAGCGAGCACCTGGAGCACTTTCGGGTGACTTATATAAGGGGCCAGCAGACACTACTCCGAGAGCCAGAGTCAGGAAACAAAGTTTGCCGAAGAAGAAGAAAAGGAGTAGAAAAAGTAAACTATTGTGTTTGGTGCTTAGACTGTGTTGTGGGCTCATGGGAATGGAGAAGACGTTCTCCACAAGTGAAGAAAATTAAAACTATTTGTGTTTTTATAAGTGTGCCTCCTGTGTCTATGTGTGCGCCATCTGCTGTAACAATATATATATGTATGTATGTATGTATATATAGTCATGCATGGCAAGAGCAACCTGCTGAACAGAGCTCCTGAGCAGACAGACCCTGATCCTACAACTAAACCTGAGCCTTTTTTATTGTAAGCCCAAGGACAAGATGCCTCATGCCAACAAGCATTTGTTTTATGGTTGACAATATATATACCCATACCATATATATTGTTTATTTTTGTTATTCAGATTTTGTTTAATGGTATGCCTATATCAATGGTGTAATATAAAATAAAGATTTATTGATTGATGTTGATGGCCTACAGAGAGTAATGTTGTTAGGGTTAGCACATACTGTAACATACATGGCCAGTGCTTTAGACCAGCATGTGACAACTGAAGGCTGTAAGTTGCAACTCAATTTAATAGCACACTGAAGTACTGAGAGAGGTTTTCATGTAAATACACTCAGTGGTACAAAAGGACATCAAATTTTATATCATGACAACAATTAGACCACTGTGCTTAACTGGCAGGTTTGAACTGCATAGCTCCTTTTTTTTCTAACCAGTTTTTTAATTTGACATCAATCCTTGTTTTTAATCGGACCTTCTGTTCAATTATATTGCTTCCCTTATCTTTTTTTTCAGTATCAGAAGCAAATAACAATGTAGGTTTTACTTTAACAGTGAAAAGGAAATTTATTCCTGGCAAAATACACAGGAGTCTATTCAATTCTCTGTACAGTATACCATATATCATATCCAAACTAGAATGATGTGTGTGTGTGTGTGTGTGTGTGTGTGTGTGTGTGTATCTAAAAATGCAAGTCTATGGATATGATAACTCAAAATCAAATCAGGGCAAATGGAACTTGGCACCATAGTTATTACCATTGTAAAATACCAGAAGCCTTGTGATTTTCAGCAAAATTGCTCAAATACATTATGCTTTGCACCAATACTGATTTAGCAATTTTTTGTCAATTTTGTGCCCCCAACTGCAGCATAACTGGTTTAGGAGAATATACATTGCTACAACAAAAAAGAAGATTGTTTGACTTCATTCTACATCTTTCATTATTGGCCAGCAATATTGTACTTCTAAAGTAATAGGTTTACGTAGTGAACACCACTTACTATTCACATCATTTTTTGGTTTGTTTCAAGGAATGAACAAATCCCCATCATTCAATGTTCTCAATTATGGGGAGATGGAGTGAATCTTATCAGCATTAGCCAAAAGACAGAAACAATCTCTGAATGATGCACTAGTCTATCATAGGGCACATACACCGGTCCAGTTTAGAAATGCCCAAGAACTGAATATGCACCTCTTTAGGATGTAGGAGGAGCACACTAAACAGAACATCAAATCCAAGCTCATTGGGCTTGTGAGACTGCAGCATTAGTCACTGTGTCACCGTGCTGCCCTGAAGTCAACAACAACCATGCAAAGAATAGTCAATTGATTTATCACTTTTAAAAATAAAGGTGCCAAACTGGTTCTTCAGAGCGATGCTATGCAGAAACCATTTTTGGTTCACCATGAAAGTTCTAGAAAGAGCCTTATTTTTTAGATCTATAACAGCCTATATATGGTAAATGTTCATAAATAGATGGTAACAGATTTGTGAAATACCAATGGGCCATGATTTGAAAATTACACTTGTTGCATACAATCACACAAACTAAGTTCAGATGTTCTTAATCTGTTAGTGTCCTGCTAGATAGCCTACCACAATACATTAAAGATTTCAGCTTTTTCTACATATAAGAACGTTTTTCAATGCACAAAGTCAAAATGACATATTTTATTGGCTAACCAAAAAGATTGCAATTAAAATAAAAAATATCTTTTTAGTTAACCAGTAAAAAGTGTAATTTTGCTTGACTTCTCACTAGATCCATGATGGCTAACACGGTACAACACCCTAGTACAAAGAAACAACTTTTCCCAGAACAGAATGGTGCTTTGTCAAGCAATGGTTCTACAAGGAACCACACAGCCCAAAGACCACACAGCCCAAAAACCATACAATACAATAAAGAACCATCATTTTTAAGAGTGTAGAAGAATCTGGTTCAGTAACACAAGATCACGACATAGTTGTATGGTGTATTAGTCCAATTCTAACTGTAGCCCACTATTGAATCATGACAGTATAATCAGCAATTGACTAATAAAAACAGTTTCTCTGTTCTTTCAATTTCTCTTAACTTTAAATGTTTCTATAGCAAAAAAGGGTCTTTTAGAACACCTCCGCTTGCACTGCAATTACTATACCTGTATTCTGTGGGACTGATATCGCTGATCTGTTCAGGGCTGAAAGCACAGATGAAGTAACCCAAGCCCACCAGGTCACTACTGAGCAGGCTACGTGCAGGCATAGTTTTCAAGAAGTTGTTTGCAATTATCTTGGCATTAGGGAAGAAAGTAACCTGCAACAGACATAAGAAACTGCGTCAGTATAACACTGGCACCATGACAGGAGGAAATAAATTCACTGAGTCAAGTTATGTCTGATGAATAAGCATATAAATGAAGCAAGTTTGAAACCTTGTTTTTTAACTTATGTTAAGGTTACAGGGCAGGGTGCCACCTTTATGTGACACCTAGAAGTTCTTTCCTAATTGTGTTAGAATTTCTGATAGTATTGATTTTCTTGAAATCAAATGTCAAACTGAAATATAAAGTTTATAAATGTGTGGTTATGTGGTTGTGCACAGCTATCTGAAAGCCGACACATTTGCACTCACCTAGTATTTTTTAGAAAATGTGTTTGAAAATAAATAAAGAGATGTGGATAATTGAAAATATACTGTTACAGTAGCTATATACATTAAGCTTTATTTTGAGAAGGAAAGAAATATATATTTTTAATGAACACTCATTTATTTGTTCATTAATTCATATATTCATTCATTAATTCATTCCATTTCAAGAACAGCGGCCTGAGGTTATTTCAGCAATATTGGATGTAAAGCAGAAACCATTTCAGTACAAGAAGATGATCTGTGGTGGCACACTTTGGCTTAAACACCCATGCTGGCTCATTCAGGGCTGTGACTACAAGGGGTTGCCAATGAGCCCTAAACCACAGACACAATGTCACCCAACACACTTCTGAGGTTTTTATTCTTCTGATGAGTGTGGCCCACTGCTTCCCAACTCTGACACCTTGAGGTGAGGCGGATTGTTTCCCTTTACCTCACACCTAAGAATACTTCCAGTTCTTGGACATGGGCCATTGGAAGCACCTCTGGGTCAGGTAGCAGTCCCAAGAAGTTGGGACTGTAAATTCCAGCAGCACCCCCTGGTGGCACCCACAGGGCTGTACTCTGGGACTCCAGTTAAAGAAGCCCAGGGAATTTGCCATCTGGCATATTGGGGGAGAAAATGTAAACCAGACAAAATCTACCCTGGTCCTCCATTACAATGAGCTCATAGTCAGGTAAGGGTCCCTGCTTTGTGATGCCAGCCGATGTGTGCCATCCATTACAGGACCAACACACCCACGCTCACAGAGATCTGATTAGGAGCCTCCTATCAGCCTTACCTGTACTTATAGATGTACGAAGTCTAAAATTCTGTTCACCAGCTGAGTGGCTTTTGTCCTGTTTTTGTTAGTTTTGTTGACTTTGTCTATCATGGAGTCACAGGAGCAAAACTATCTGATATGACTGGCGTGGTAACATGAAACAGTGTGACATCATTGAGGCCGTACTCTTTTGGCAACCAGTTTGGTTATGTTTTGAAGCATATTTTTTTCATCATGTACATAATATCTAATTGATAATAGATTTTATAGGTTCTTTCAACTTAGAAAAGATTAACTAGTCTGGCATTTTTCTGTTTAAAGCTCTTCACTTGTGATGATTAATTTTGTAGCCTCATCCTGCAGCTCTTGTTTCAGATCACTCCCCCAGACTGAAGTTTACTCGATTATGCTGTCCTCTTTTTTTTTAAGTCGCTTTGAATAAAATCATCTGCTAAGTTAATAACTGTAAATATAATGTGAATATTATTGTTTCTTCTTGTTTTATGTGATCAGGTATATTTTGTGTTTACATCTTAATAACTGTGTCAAATTTAGTTAGAAATTAAGAATTTCAAAAGAAGTTAAGTCTGGTTACAGAGCTCGTGAGAGATTTTTAAACATTTGTTTTTGCCTTTGATCTGTCTTGTTTTTCTGGCAACTGAATCATGAGAGGAGAAAACTGCATTACTCAGAGGAGATCCATGAACACCAAGAGAACATGCAAAATCCATATAGTGACTGGGCTGTACATTGAGCTCAGGATTCTAGGGATTGGTGTCATAGTACACATTATCTTTGGGGAACTTCTCATTTAAACCTCATTTATGAAGGCTTCTTATTGTTTGAAAAGTTTCTAAAATTATTTTATTTTGCTCCATTCTTGTTATGTGATGTGATTTTTGCATTTTCTACGTGAGCAGACTTCCAGTATAAACATGGCCGCAATTCCATTCAAAATTGAATCTTTTGCATTAATTAGTTTCCTTTTTAAGTAGGCTAAGTGTTGGGTTTATTTTGATTTCAATCTCTTTTTGACTTGTTTTGTTTTCAGATTTTCCCCGCTGCTAGTTCATGTTGTTATCTCTCACTATGAATCAACAATGTTAACCACCGCACGCATCACATCACTTAATTCAAAACAACCCATTAAATTTGCTAGTTATAAGTCAACTTCACAATAATTTCCATTAGGGAACCACTGTGTGCTTACATTTAGCCAGTCAGGATATAGCCCAGTGCTTGAGAGAACATCAATATCAGGATTTGGAAAGTATGTTGTGACTTCAGTGCTGGTAAAAGCCAGGCATATTCTTTTCAGGCTACTGGTTTCATTGACTAAAGTGCTACCAAAAACCTTAGGAAAACAAAAAAAAAAATCAAAAGTGAATGTTGGCAATTTAGACATTAATAGAGCATTAATAAGACAGTAGAACATTAAAAGAAGATTAACAAATAAAAGCTTCATTATCAGTTCCATTAAGCAATACAC
The DNA here is from genome assembly GCA_026402145.1 of Polypterus bichir lapradei. NCBI lineage: Eukaryota > Metazoa > Chordata > Cladistia > Polypteriformes > Polypteridae > Polypterus > Polypterus bichir. Next base: position 48,929,423 of record JANRMT010062854.1, read on the forward strand.
TTTATTAAAATTTACTTTTAAAGCTGTATATTAGCTATCGCTATTGATAACAATATGGAGTTTGCAACACGAGCAATGTGAGTTTTTTTGTTTTGTCTTTGTTCTGTGGACATTTTTCATATCATGTATCATTATAAAACATTGACTTAGAGAGTCAAGGCTGGGGGGCTGTCAAGAGGCAGGGCCTGTTAAAGCCCATTGCGGCACTTCTTGTGTGATTTTGGGCTATACAAAAATAAATAGTACTGTATTGTATTGTACTTGTGTTATGCCAACTTTTTTCTCAACATGAGATTTCATATTTTTCATGTCCACCACTACAGTACATGGGGTAAGTAACATATAAAAAAAATATATCAGTTTAGGTGGAGTATTCTTTTAACATAATACACAGTACATACAATTTTCACAAATGGCCTAAATATTGTAGTGTATATTATTTAAAGCAAAGGTTGGCAATCATTGGCCAGCTGGCCACATCGAGCCTGCCACCAAAATTTGATTAGCCCCCAGATAGTTAATTCATTATTTTAAACATGTCAATGATGTCTCTAATATGTAACAAAAATGCATTTTGAAACGCATGAAGTTTAGAATAAACATCTGGGCAACCACACTCCAGTCAAGTTGGTGGTAGTAATGCACCATCAGTGGTTCTGCCAACTGCCATAAAATGAAAAAAGAAGAAGAAGAAGACATCTGGGCGACAGCGACGTACCTGAGGGTGGCGTTATCAACGGTCCTGACTATATAAAGAGAATCGATTTTCGAGACTAGCAGTCAACTGACAGCCACTGAACTGAGGACGGCTGATTTGAGTGACATCTCACAAGAACCAGATATTTGCTGGGTACTCTACCAGGGACAGTAGGCGTTTCACCTGGCATGTGAATTGCACATGCCAATTGGAGTGAGATGCTGGTCTCATCCATCTTGCAGAAACCTGATAACAATTATGCAGCATTAGTCCCATCAGTCTCGTGGGACCCTGCACGATTCGCTGGAAACAGTTCATGTTTTGTATGAGTAAACTCTTTTAATTAATAATTTACATAGTTTTTGGAAAACCATTGTGCCTAGTGTGTAATTCTAGTGTTGCGGTAAATAAGGAATACAATGTAAAGAGACATTATGAAACTAAATATCTTAATTTAAGCAAAATTTCTGGTCAATTTAGAATAGATAAAAATCAAACATCTTCAGGCCTAAAAAACTGTCAGCAATATTTAAGAAACAAACTGAAGAATCAGAGTGCAATACTGAAGCAAGCTATGCTGTCTCAAAATTATTAACAGAAAATATGAAACCCTTTACCAATGTCTGTTGGCTGTTACAGATACTGCATTTCCTGAAAAGAAATCTCTATTTTCAAATATTAGTCTTTCTGCAAGAACAGTTACTGTACATGATGAATTGATGATTTATCATTGAAAACAAAAAATTGTTTGAAGGATGATTGCAAATGTGTACAATATTTTTTCAGTAGCCATAGATGAAAGTTTAGACACCAAAGATTTTGCACAGCTTGCGTTTTTCAAACGAAGTGTTTTATCTAATTTTGATGTATTTGAAGAATTTCTTATGCTTGTTGCTGTGAAAGGTATTACTACTAGGAAAGATATTCTAGATTCATTACTACATTGTTTCAATCACTATAATCTGGATCTATCAAAGATTTTTAGCGTGACAAATGATGGAGCTCCTGCAATGGTAGGAGAACAAAAGGGTGCTGTAGCTTTACTCCAAAAACATGTGGAAAGCCCTGGAGTTGCTTTATTCACAGGAGACACTATGTGGGAAATTTGCAACTATTAAAGAAGTGATGAATGTTATTATCAAAGTAGTAAACTTGATACTTTCCAGAGGTTTAAATCATTGCCAATTTCAGCAATTTTTATCTGAAACAAAAAAACGAATACAGTGATTTACTTTACTTTTGCGATGTGCGTTGGCTAAGCCGTGGTGCAGTGTTGAAACGTGTGTACAAATTGTGAGAAGAAATTGCTACATTTTTTGAAATTAAAAATTCAGATTATCCACAATTTCAAGATCAAGATTGGTTAAAGAAATTGGCATTTTTAGTTGATCTCACAAGTCATTTAAATAATTTAAATACCCAGTTTTGGGGCAAAAAATCAATTGATTCTTAAAATGTGCAAACATATTTTTGCATTTGAAACCAAACTACGACATTGGCAAAATCAAATTAACCACCATAATTTTGCACACTTTCTGACTTTACAAGAGAGAAAACCAGCTAACATTCTAGAATTTGTTTTGATTATTAGCAGCATAAAAAATGAGTTCTCTTCCCAATTTGCAGAAATTAGAAAATATGATAGGGAAGTGAAGCTATTTGCTACTCCCTTTGATGTTGACTTGAATAAAGTTCAAGAGAAATTTCATTTTTATAAAAAGTACATTGATTGTGAAAAATATCTGAATATATTGCACCATGCTAAGCAAATGGCATCAATTTTTGGCATCACATGTTTGACAAGAATCCGATTCCGAAGCCAATTATCTGATACTGAGATGCGTTAGTTATTGCCTTCTTCTTCTTTTTTTGGCTGCTCCCTTTAGGGGTTGCCACAGCAGGTCATCTTCTTCCATATATTTCTGTCCTCTGCATCTTGTTCTGTTACACCGATCACCAGCATATCCTCTCTCACCACATCCATAAACCTTCTCTTAGGCCTTCCTCTTTTCCTCTTCCCTGGCAGCTCTATCCTTAGCATCCTTCTCCCAGTATACTCAGCATCTCTCCTCTGCACATGTCCAAACCAACGCAATCTCGTTTCTCTGAATTTGTCTCCCAACCGTCCAACTTGAGCTGACCCTCTAATGTACTCATTTCTAATCCTATCCATCCTCGTCACACCGATATGCAAATCTTAGCATCTTCAAATCTGCCACCTCCAGCTCTGTCTCCTGCTTTCTGGTCAATGCCACCATCTTCACCCCATATAACATACAGTAGTTGGTTTCACTACCATCCTTTAGACTTTCCCTTTCTCTCTTGCTGATACCCGTCTGTCACAAATTACTCCTAACACTCTTTTCTACATATTTCACCCTGCCTGCACTCTCTTTTTCACCTCTCTTCCACAATCCCCATTACTCTGTACTGTTGATCCCAAGTATTTAAACTCATCCACCTTTGCCAGCTCTATTCCCTGCATCCTTACCATTCCACTGACCTTCCTCTCATTCACACACATGTATTCTGTCTTGTTCCTACTGACCTTCATTCCTCTCCTCTCTAGAGCATATCTCCACCTCTCCGGGGTCTCCTCAACCTGCTCCCTACTATTGCTACAGATCACAATGTCATCAGCAAACATCATAGTCCACGGGGACTCCTGTCTAATCTCATCTGTCAACCTGTCCATCACCTTTGCAAATAAGAAAGGGCTCAGAGTCGATCCCTAATGTAATCCCACCTCCAACTTGAATGCATGCTAAAATTAATCTGTCAGTAAAAACCCGCAAAAGAAATGCAAAATTACGTTTTTCATTACAAATTTTTGAGTTTCGGCATCTTGATTATTGAATGAAATGTTGTTTTTTAGCTATGTTTATGGAATAAACTTTATTTTACAATTTTGCACAGTATTTGATAATAATAAATAAATAATAATACTTGGATTTCAAATAATCCTCCCCTTCTTTTTCGCCTGGCCCACCAAACTTTTTAATATTTATATTTGGCCTGTTCTACAAAAATGGTGCCTACCTATGATTTAAAGTGTGTTATTATATACATGTATATATAATAGTAAAAGTAGCTATAAAATGTCTGTTATTACTTCACTGTTTTAATTATGATTCCTTTTTCTGTTTAAAATTACTAGTAGTTTTCTATAAAGCAATTATTTTACAGTTCTGCAATTTAACAACCATTTACTAATTTGAATGCTTTTCAGTTTGATTTTCAATGAAGCAACTAACACAAGACCCTGTCAGCTCGGTTTACTGTACCTCTTCAGCTTTATTCTTAAGGGAAGTCAGTTGCTCCATGTTAAATCCATTGACTGAGGACAAAATGTCTAAGGTATTAGTAAAAGTTTCACTGGACATGCATGACAGTTCCATACTTGAATATTCAGAAGAAGCATCTCCAAGCTGTCGAATGTTATCTGTTGTGGGTATCCTGACACCGGTACAATCTGAAAGAAAGGTAGGTAAATTAAGGACAATACCATTGTTTTTTCATGAAAATAATTCATTATTAATTTGAAGCAGCATGATTTGGTGCAGTAAGATGTACTGTGACAGGTTGATTAATTGGTTTAGAAATTCTAAGCCCGTGTGATTGTCATACATTAATATGTGTCACTCCAGTGTAAGCAATTGTGGATCAGACTGCTTTGTTTACAGACACTTTAAAAGAGTGTCAGCTGTCAGATCATATTAGCCCTGTGTTGAGGTTATGTCAGTTACCGAAAATATGATCCTTTGAGCAGTATTACTTGGGTAACAATGTCACTGGTGTCCTGCGGCTAGCATTTAATTTTGCATGGCTATCGCTGTTGCAGTATGTGCTTTGTTTATCTACACATCAGTTTTTGGCAAATAAATGTATACGTGATGTGACTTCCTGATTATCAATTGATCAAATGTACTCAATTAGCAGCTCCAAGTGCTGATTAACTTTTTAATTATTATGTAAGCGGTTACAGTGTGCTTGCATCTTCACACATGGTTTCTGCATGTTGTCTTATTTTTTGTTTAATAAAAAAAACTTATCTCATTCACAAATTCACTTAGTCCTATTCAGCCTTGGATAGGAGGCACACTCTTACATACACAATCAATTTAGAATCATCTAGAATGTGTTTAGGAGGTGTAGGGGGAAACCTACACAGACAGAGGAAGTATATGCAAACTCTAGACAGGTGATGACTTAATTTTTTGGTGATTTAACAAAATAATGAAGTACAACCTGTTATGTAATTTCTAGCCTGACGTTAGTCTTATGTAATTTTAGGGCTAGTTAAACATAACTGATTGTTAGTTATATCCAGTACCAGTGATGTTATTTTGCACCCTAGGCTAAGTTTATTAGTGCACCAATCGACTGTTCGGTAGCTAACCCGTGTGACTGGGTTGTTCCCACCCTTATGATCTGCGCCCTAGGCCAATGCCTAATTCTCCTTAGTGGTGGCATTGGCCCTGGTTACATCTTGATATGTAAAGCCATACAAATTAAACAGGATACATTGTCCACATCGAAGCTGTTTAATCCAACCTATTTTTTCAACATCTTTGGATCCTTGCTGTTGTCACACACGTTCGAGTAGGAGGCAGCTAAAGGGTCTGAGTAATTGTAATAAAACATCCGACCAGTGGGTGGCAGAGTGCGCTGACTGTCTTTCTCAGTTCTCTACAGACCTTTCACGGGAAATCCTGTAAGGTTCCAGCACCTCAGAAGAAATCACTTCTGGAGCCGGCCCCTTTGCTGATGTCACTTCCGAAGCAGGCCCCTTTGCTGACTTCACCACCGAAGCCAGTCCCTTTGCTGACATCACTTCCTGTTCCAGCCCTTTTGATGACGTAATTTCCACTACGGGCCTTTAAAGCCTCCATCTTGGTCTATTATACTCAGTTCTGTTGTGGACTCTGTTCTATGCACATTGTGCTTAAAAAACTTAAACCTGCACCCGGGAAAACAATATACAGGTGGCTGCCCCAAATCTTTATGATGTCTATGTTGTATTATTGTCACACTGTGAATTGTAAGGTTGGAAGCCTTCATCTACACGGATGCAAAGTGGACTATACTAAACCAAGCTGAACTACACTATACTAAATAAAACTAGACTAGACTACATATAGCATCTTTCTGTAGGCATTACTTAAAGATGCATGTCTGTTCACACCATTCATCTATCAATATACATGTTTAAACATTTGATGTATGAGCTGGGGAGTCCTCTACAGTGCATCTTCAACCTGAGCCTGGAACAGGGGAGAGTCCCGAGGCTTTGGAAAACATCTTTCATCACCCCAGTCCCAAAGGTATCACGTCCTAGTGAGCTGAATGACTTCCGGTCTGTCGCCCTGACGTCACATGTGAGGAAGACCATGGAGCAGCTGCTGCTTCACCACCTAAGGCCACAGGTCTGCCACACCCTCGACCCTCTGCAGTTCGCATACCAGGAGAAGGTGGGTGCGGAGGATGCCATCATCTATATGCTACACCGATCCCTCTCCCACTTGGGCAGAGGCAGTGGTGCTGTAAGAATTATGTTTCTGGACTTCTCTAGCGCCTTCAGCACCATCCAACCTCTGCTCCTTAGGGACAAGCTGACAGAGATGGGAGTAGATTCATACCTGGTGGCATGGATCGTGGACTATCTTAAAGATGGACCTCAGTATGTGCGTCTCGGGAACTGCAGGTTTGACATTGTGGTCATCAGCACATGAGCGCCGCAGGGGACTGTACTTTCTCCGGTCCTGTTCAGCCTATATACATCGGACTTCCAATACAACTTAGAGTCCTGCCACGTGCAAAAGTTCGCTGACGACACTGCTATCATGGGCTGCATCAGGAGTGGGCAGGAGGAGGCGTATAGGAACCTAATCAAGGACTTTGTTAAATGGTGCAACTCAAACCACTTACACCTGAACACCAGCAAAACCAAGGAGCTGGTGGTGGATTTTAGGAGGACCAGGCCCCTCCTGGACCCCGTGATCATCAGAGGTGACTGTGTGCAGATCTATAAATACCTGGGAGTACAGCTGGATGATAAATTGGACTCGTCTGCCAATATTGATGCTCTTTGCAAGAGAGGACAGAGCCGACTATACTTCCTTAGAAGACTGGCATCCTTCAATATCTGCAATAAGATGATGCAGATGTTCTATCAGACGGTTGTGGCGAGTGCCCTATTCTACGTGGTGGTGTGCTGGGAAGGCAGTATAAAGAAGAGGGATGTGTCACGCCTGGAGAAACTGGTGAGGAAGGCAGGCTCTATTGTAGACATGGAGCTAGACAGTTTGACATCCGTGGCAAAGCGACGGGCGCTGAGCAGGCTCCTGTCAATCATTAGGGAATCCACTGCATCCACAGAACAGTATCATCTCCAGACACAGGAGCAGCTTCAGCAACAGACTGCTGTCACTGTCCTGCTCCACTGACAGACTGAGGAGATCGTTCCTCCCCCACAATATGCGACTCTTCAGTTCCACCGGGGGGTAAACATTAACATTATACAAAGTTATTGTCTTTTTTACCTGCATTTTTATCACTCTTTAATATTGTTTTTTATCAGTATGCTGCTGCTGGAGTATGTGAATTTCCCCTTGGGGATTAATAAAGTATCTATCTATCTATCTACAGTATGTGCAAAACTAAAAAGATGTAAAGTTTAATTCTCTGCTGAAAAAATAAGGAGCTCTCATCCTCTCCATGGAGGAAATGTTGTCCTCCTTACCACTGACCTGTCTCACCCTCCATCATCTCAAAACACTCAGATCTCTCCAAAATTTAACTTTACTTGTCATGTATTTAGGTTTCCAGCATTTTAAAACAAAGCTTCCAAATGTCCAAGCATGCAAGATTTTTTTCAGCATTAAATGTTTCTGCTTTCTGATCTGGTTATCAATGTTTTTCAGCAATGGCAGCTTACTTCCGCTGTCACTCCTTATAAGACAATAAGACTTGAGCTGTTCTGGGATATCCCAATCTTTAGCTGTACCAGCTATCCCATTCTAAATGCACATGTGGAAATGGCAAAGTTAAAATAATTTAGCAATAGTTGTACTTTGGAATATATTAAAGTACAATTTATAGAAGTAATGTATAATAATGTGGGAGGAAAACTGGAACACTCAGAAAATATTCCATATATAAATCATGCTAATTCCATACAAGAAAGACATTCAAACCCTGCACTGCAAAAAATGAAATCTAAGCAAGTGAAAAATATTTATATCATGACATTAAATTGTGTTTTCCTTATTATATGAATTATTGACTTATCAAAAAACTTGTATTTACAGTACAATTATTTAGCATACTTTAAGAAGTAAATGTTTCTTACCCCATTGGTGGATTTTTTTTTGCTAAGCAAGAGCAAAACAACTCACCTTTAAAGTTTTTTGCGGATTCATTTTTTACAGTTTGGACAGTCATTCTGTGGGGCAACAGTTTTAAACACCACAATACCTTGTTGCCAGTAATGTAATTTACATCGTTTTTAAATTCTTTGTCTTGACAGCTGCGTTGCCTATTGATGGTGACTCTTTGCAACAGCAGTAGTCAATGATGAACTTTGTTTAGGGGCTCATAGAATTATAGGCTCCAGAAGTGCAGTAGGAATCACAAAAGAAGAAACCAAAAGAAAATGGCTTTGGCAGTTAGTACAGAGCCCATGCACTTAATGTTTTATAAGTTTAAACCCTGTATATACAGTTCTGTTAGACTCTAATGTCTATCCATCCATTTCCAACTTCCTTAAACAAGTTGAGTGGGTTGATTGCTAAGTGGTGTTAAATACAGAACATACAGAATCCAACAATGCAAATAGTATGAGAACACAAACGAATCTGTAAGTTTAGATACAGGGCACACCAGCGTACATTTGTTGAAAATAACTCAAAATATAAATGTAAAGACAATAATAATATTCATAATTATAATATTAGGTGTATTCAATGTTAATGGTAAAAAAAAATTTCATTTCATTTCATTGTAAATAAATATAAAGGTGTAATAAATAGCATGGCTACCTCACAGTATCATGATTCCAAAATAATGAGTGCCTTTGTGATGTTGTTTTAATTTTCTGTTCAGTGTTTCAATACTAATTTCTTGTTGGATGCTTACTGTAGAGCCTGCTGACTGTAGGCTGCCTGCTGAGGCACACATTGCAGTCACCCTGACTTTTGAAGTTCACATCCCTATGATATGCAGTGACCTGTTATCAGACCTTACAACTCCTGTAGAAAAGCTATGTCAGTCAAGCTTGCAACACTGCCAAGACCAGCTTATTAATGAAGGATCTGACACAAAAGGATACCAAACAGGTAGATTTATTAATAAAGGCAGCTACTTCCAAGAACGATCAGCTGAGGGAAGCCTTTTGTCAAATGCTGACAATCCCAGTTCATTTGGTTTTGAAGTTGCCCTACACCTGCTTTGATAAGGCACTATGCAGGCTGTACACATGACCCACACCAATCATCCATGGATGTGCTTCAGAATGGCTGACAAACATTTCTCTGCTTATGTCAGATACAACTCTCACCACGTAACCTGAGTTGTTAACATTATACCCGGGAGCTGTGTTAAACGTTTTGTGACTGGCCAAATTGTTGAGTTCATAACTGTCTGTTGGTTCAGTCCAGTGGTCTGTCAGATGTCTACATGTACACCATTCTATAGGTTTTCAGGGCTTAGTGTGTGAATTTTAATTGCAGCTTTTCAGTTTTTGGCAGGTCATAATGTTCTTCTTCTGTGATGTACTCTTAAGGTAAATTACAGAGATTTGTGGACTCTCGTATATGCACATAAGGCCTAACTAAAGCTGTTAACTCTGTTTGCCTGTTTGTTTCCTGCTAGCTAGTTTCTGAAGTTTTTTGTTTGTAGTATGATTTCAGTACAGTCTCTTTAGTGATTTGCTCAACAGCAGCAATATGAAGAAAAACTGCAACAAAAAACATTCTTTTTACTCCACACCTGTGCATGTTTCTATGTAATAAAAAAACGCTTCCAGTGTCTTTTAACACAGCTATATACTGTACAGCTAAATTTTGTTTCACAGTACTATTGTGATGGTGTAACACTTTTCAGATAGGAAATTTAGAGCTCTCCTTCGGCTATTAGATTTAGTCATAAGATTTTATGTGTCCTATGAACAATTTATTAAATCATATATGTGATCCAAGTATCATATACTGTATGTTTATCAAAAAACATATCATTTTAAAATCTTCAGGGTGGATTGTTTTCAACTGAAGCACTTGCTTTTTTAATCAATCTGTTCCTATATGCATTATTTGGTCAAATGTATGCAGGCACTTATTGAGTTGAGGTGTTTCAGCCACTGCCATTGTCAACAGGTGTATAAAACCAAGAACATAGGCAGACGATCTCCATCGACAAATGCTGGCAGTAGAATTGGTCAAACTGAAGAACTCAGTAACCTTAAACGTGACACATTCATAGGACCTTTGTCACAGGTCAGCACATGAATTTTCTGCTCAGCTAGTTCTGCCCCAGTCAACTGTAAGTGTTACTGTTGTGAAGTCTAAGAGTCTAGGAGTGATAGCAGTTCAGCCAACGAAGTCATAGACAATGCGGACTCAGAGTGGGGGCCACCAAGTGATGAAGTGAATAGCGCATTAAATTCGCCTATTCTCAACCTCATTGCTCACAACAGTGTTCCAAAGTGCCTTAGGAAGCCACATCGGCACAAGAGCTGTGCATCAGGAGGTTTATGAAATGGGTTTCCATGTCCAAGCAGCTGCACACAAACCTAATGTCATTATGCAATGGTGGAATAGTGTAAAGCACTCTACCATTGCAGTCTAAGGCTGTGCAAATGTGTTCTCTGCAGTGATTAATCACATTTCATTATCTGGCAGTCTTATAGACAAATCTGGGTTTGGCAGATGGCAGGAGAACGCTACCTTGTGGACTGAATGATACCAACTGTAAAGTTTGATGGAGGATGGATAATGGTCTGAGGCTGTTTTTCACAGTTTGGGTTAGGGGCTTCAGTTCCAGGTACTGCTGATCCTACAGCATACAAAGACATTTTAGACAATGGTGCACTTCTAAGTTTGTGTGCTCCCAAATTAGTGGCTACTGTTTGGGGAAAGCCTGTTTCTCTTCCAGCATGACTATGCTCACCTGCACAAAGCCAGGCCCATTAAGACATGGTTTGATGAGTTTGAAGTGGAGGAACTCGAGTGACCTCCACAGAGCTCTGAAATCAGGCCTATTTATCACCATTGGGATGAGCTGAAAATGCTGAATGGCAAGCCAAGCCTTCTCAACCAACATGTACATCATGTCAGAAATGCTGTTTTGACTGAATGGGCACAAATTCCTATAGACACCCTCCAAACACTTGTTGAAAGCCTTCCCAAAGAGTATTGCTTGCTATAGCTGCAAAAGAGGACAGCTCCATACTAATTCCATGATTCTGGAATGGAATGTCCAAAAATGTGATGGACGGGTGTCTCTAAACTTTCTGTCATATAAAGTACATGTAGTGTGCATTTTAGCTCTTTTTTTTAATTTAAATTTGTTTTTCAGTTATTTTCACTTATACTATGTAGAGATTTGCAAAGTGATCTGTGAAAAAATACAATAAAAGAAATGATTGATTGCATGATGAACTATCGAAACCAAGGGTGTCAAACTCCAGGCTTGGAGGGCCGCAGTGGTTGCAGGTTTTCATTCTAATCCTTTTCCTAATCAGTGACCAGTTTTCACTGCTAATTAACTTATTTTTCTTTCATTTTAATAGCCCTGTTTTTAAGGATTCAGTCCTCTGAATTGATTCTTTTCTTCATTGAATGACAGCCAAACAGAAATGAGATGTAAAACAAGCAAACAGATGACCAGCTAAATTGGGGTTTCAAATGCCAACTAATTTCACTCCGACCAGTTTCTTAATGAGAAACTGATTCTTGATTTTAATTAAACCCGTTTTTTTATTCCATGGCTTGTTGCTGCTCTCATTCTGCCACAGCAGACATTTTCAAAACTATTGCTTTTTCTGTTTTTTCTAAGAACACCATCAAAATGTTTTGCTAACCTGAGAGATCAACCTTACTGAGACCTTCACCTTTCTTTATTTTCAGATATTGTGTGATGAGCACAGGTGAGCTGGTCATGTGGCGGCTCGTTTTGTGTTCTCATTATTATTTGGCTTCTAATTAAGGAGAATGAGACAACTAAGGGGCCTGAGTCATTGTTAATTAAAATTAAGGCAAAAGAAGTTAATTAGTAGCAAAAAATGGTCACTAATGAAGAAGATGGTTAGAATGAAAACCTGCAACCACTGTTGCCTTTCAGGACTGGAGTTCGACACCCGTGATCTAAACTGTAATTACAGATACCTAACAGCAGATCATGATGGTGTGGGCCTGAATAAAAAAACAGCACATTCCATACATCATTTAAAAACACACAATGTTGCTTGCTAAGAAAACAGCTTTAAATAAAGTGAACATTTCATAACCATTGTGTATATGGCACAGTGAAGCACCATACAGCTTGGGCCCTAGGTAAGATGGCAGCCTAAGTGCCTTATTTGAGAATTTGCATCTAACTCATTTGGGTTTCACAAAGTACACTAATGTGCTACCAGACATCCTGCTTTAGTGTCTGCCCTTTTCAGGCACATAAAGCAGTACCTCTTGGGAATAATGCAAGTACAGGGATACTATGGATCACCCAAGCATTTGTCTTTTAAATAAATTTACTGCATAAGGGTCACCATTGCCTGAGAAAACCTGCAGACCGAGGCACAGTTTAGCAACTGGCCACTTAAGGCAACAGAGTTATTGCTCTACACTGTGATCAATCCCATAAATCTTCTATATAAATTATCACTTGACGGCTGTATTTTGGTTTTAAAAATAAGTGGTTTGGGGCAAAACATAATTACTGAAGAGAGCTGCGATGTATTCAGATACCAATGCCTTGGATAAACAAAACAGGCATGTTTTTCCCTTCAGCATGGGGATACAGACACATTTTTATTTTTTAGCTTACTGGCCTTAGAACAGCTGCTAAAGCTATTCACTATGTACTGATGCATGTCAGTGTGCCAACCATAAAGTGATCAATATTAATCTGGTAAAAGGTCAATCTCTTTAGCACCTATCTCACTCCCACCTTTGGCAATTCAGTTTATTTAAAGTTCACAAACAGTTGAACAATTCCTCATAGTGCCTGTGGGAAGCAGCATCAGCACAGATACATTGGTGTGTCTTACATCTACAGCATACTGATGTACGTTACCTTCTCAAAAGTAAACACTGGACAGATCTTCTAGTTGTATGCTATTAGAAAGCCAAGGAATTGGGATGGACATACAAGTTTGGTCCTTGTCAGCTTTATTATTGAGCCCTAGAGGTTTAGCCTGTCATCCAGGTATTTTTTACTTTCCTCTCTTTTCTGTTTATTTTTTTATCCTAGGATGCAATTATATCATCGGTTTATTACTCATCTGCTTTAATATGACCAACCAAAATTATCAATAGCGCATCCAATTGGTTTTAGAAGTCCCATAATTAGTTTAATGAAAATCACCATTGTGTTGGGTCAAGGAGTTTCAATTGATTGTAGTATAAATGAACCTTATCTGGAAGGGGCAACTTGTGGTGAGTCAGTATCATGGCCTAACCTACACAATGAAAACAAAAAGAATCCTCAAAGCAACTCCATGAAAAGCAAAAATCATGAGATGGATACCAAAAAATATCCAAGTTACTCAATATCAATCATTAAGAAATGGAAAGAGTATGGTACAGCTGTAAATCTGCATAGACCAGGAAGGCAAGACAAAGAGTAATGAGATAGGCCACCAAGAAGCCTATAATAACTGTGAAGGAGTTATAAGCTACAGTGAGTTAGGAATGAAGAGACTGTGCAAACAACTTTTGTCTGGTTGGCTCACCATTTGCAGCTTTATAGGAGAATGGTAAAAAGTGTCACACACTTGTGCATGGGAGCCAGCCACAGGGACAAAAAGCACGGAAATCCATGCCCAGTCAGGTGGTTGTGGGGTGCATTCAACCCTCTTATTTTGTCCCCGCAGACCAGACACAGGAAATCCCTCCTGAATACTAAGACGTCACTTCCTTATCAGCTTTAAGTACTACATCATTTCCTGTTCTGGCCCCAAGGACTACATCACTTCCACAAACCTCCCTATAAAACCCCACTCCCTTCCTCTGTTAAGCAGTTCTGTTTTGGACTCAGTATTGCGAACATGTCTGTGATATTCGAAAACCTTTTGCAGCCAGGAATATTATACGAGAGGCTGCCCCAAACCTTTTTGGAGTGTGTTGAGTCTGTTTTATTTCACAAGAGAAAGCCACTGTTTAAAAAACACATATGACATCTTGGCTAGAGTTTGTCAGAAGACACATGGAAGACTGCAAAATCACCTCAGAGAAGATTCTTTGGTCTGCTGAGGCCAAAATGGAGCATTTTGGTCATTAGACTAAATGCCACGTTACACTGCATATTATCAAACACTCACCATCCCCTCTGTGAAACATGGTGGTGGCAGCATCATGCTCTAGGAATGCTTCTCTGCAGTAGACCCTGGAAGTCTTGTGAGGGTAAAGAGTAAAATGAATGCAGCAAAATACAGAGGAATCCTGGAGGAAAACCTGATGCAATCTCCAAGAAACCTCCATCTTGGGAGAAGATCTGTTTTCTAGCATGACAAACCTAAAAATAAAGCCAAAGCTACACAGGGATGCCTTAAAAACAACAATGTGAATGTCCTGGAGTGTCCAAGTCAAGAGTCCAGATCTCAATTCAGTTGAGAATTTGCTGTTTGACTTGTTAAAGGCCTGACAGAGCTTGAGCACCTTAGCAACAAAGAAAGAGGAAAAATTGCAATGTCCAGTTGTGCAAAGCTGATAGAGACCTGTACACTCTGACTCCAGGGTGTCATGTTTACCAAAATTAAATATTTACTTGAAGGGCATGAATACTTATGTGATCAATTAATTTTTTTTTATATTTGTAATAAATTTAGACCACTTTTCAGAGATCTATTTTCACCAAATTAAATCCACTGTGATTCATCTTATATATGAACATCTACGCGTGGACGTGTGTGTGTCTGTCCGGCCCGGAAGTGAGAGGTGGAGTCAGGGTAAGGGCTCCACCTCTGAGGAAACAGAAAACGCGCTTAGCCGCTAATAACACAAGGGAGGCCAGCATGTCAGCAAAACGAAACCTCAGAGGAAAGACAAAGTCTCTTAGCAGCTAACATTGGCAAAACGGTATCCGTTTTACTTTTCTTCCCGACACTAATACACAAGCGATGTGGGCACGTCGGCAAAACGAATCCTCCTAGGAGAGAGATGCCCAGAGTAGTTCCTTTCAATTACCTGACATCTCTACATTTCAATTTTTTTTCTGACGATTTCAATAGTTTCTAGGACCCCAGGCTTTTTACAGCACGAGCTTACACAGCTAGTTGTTATATAATATTAAAATGTGAAAATGTCTACGAGGTAAATACTTCTTATAAGCACTGTAGTGCTCTGAATCAACCTGTGGTTTTAAAAATATGCAGAAGAGTACTGACCCATTTAACCAGGGGAAGGCAATGCCGTTCCAGTGGGGCCGCAGTGGCTGCAGGTTTTTGTTTCAGACATTATATAATTTTATGGCTTGTTAGTCTACAATGTTAGGTTCTTATGCCTTACAGCTTTTTCCTTTCCAAGGATATCATCTAAATGATTTGTAGCCTAAAATGGATAATTTTCAATCTGTCACGTTTTACTCTTTATTTTTTTTTTAATCCAATAGTGCATGATTAATCCATACAGGTGTAAACAGAAACACGTTTGATGGAGAACTGCTAGCTCCCTTTGTTATTTGCATCTTGTGGCTAATAAGGAGCCTTTAAAATCAGTGAATGCAGCTGTTTAAGACTGAAATAAACAATTAAGGGTGAAGAACCTTAACAAGCAAAACCGCTAATATGAAGCATCAAAATGTCACTTGAGCAATAAGAACCTCATCATCAAAAATTGATTCCTCATGTAGCAACTGGGTTGAAACAAAAAACTGCATCCACTGTGGCCCTCCATGGCTGATGCTGCCCACCCCTGCAGTTAACCAAAACCGATACTGTATACTAAGTTATGTCTGATTAAGGCAGAAATTGGTGGCTGTTTTTGGCTCAGGTACATTTACTTCTTTAATTCCTGCAATGCTGACACTTTTTAAGTAGCAGCCAGGACCAGGGTAAGACTGCTTCTTGTTTTATTTTCTGTTTATTTAGAAGGTTCCTTCTTACTCCCTGGGATTCAAGTAAGTTTTCAAGAAGCCCTACTGGCTACGGCCCCCTCACTATGTAGATGACAAACCTGTACCTGTAGCTATATTTATAGGTTTATTGCTCTGAGCACTATGTAACTGTGTTGAGGTACTTTGTTTTATGTAGCAGGTGTACTGGACTGTAAGTTTAAGAAATCAGATCAGTGATGACATGTTGCATATAGGCAAATAGGAAAGAAGCTGGCATAAACAGAGCTCCTGTGCACCGTAAAACAGCATTATAACGATACTCCAACAAGAATATAAAAAGCAAACAACATGATATTTAAAGCACAGTAATGTACTCGGTACATTTCATAACTGTGTGGATAATCATCATACAAGTAGTGCCTCCTTCAGCATTCTTGCTTGTAATGGAAAAGCAGTTTGAAGCAGGCCATCTGCTTTGTATTGGTTCTTGATGGATCATTACATTAATGGAAGAGCTTCAGAGCTTCAACTGTGACCCAACACACAGTCAGACTATCTGTCCAGCATAATTCAATAAAAAAAAAAACTTTAGTGGTTTCTGGTATGAGTAAAAAACAATATACAATTGTGTCTTGAAATTATATGTGCACAGACTGTCTTCACCTATAAGCCAGTAGTGTTTTTTCTTATTTCCCCATAAAATTATAAATAAAACACCACTCTAATTTAGTGTAATCTACTTCTTAATTTTCAGATCATTAATTGTACAGTTAGTGACAGTTAACTAATATGTGCCAAAAGCGAAAATGACAATGAACGCTGGAGGAGCCATTACTTCAGTATTTTTTCCACTTGTAAAATCATAAAATCATTAGTAAGTGAAGTCTTAAACTGGCAAAATTTTATCAAGCAAGGTCAGTAAAGATTAGCCTTAGTTGTTTAATTCTTACAATGAAATAAATTCCATTTTTTGGGAATTTCCAATCAAAAGCAGGAACTGATTAAATTCTAAAATTGCTACCAATATAGTCATCAATGGACCAAAACAAAGTATAACACCATAGAATGTAGGGGACAGAAACTTTCCAAAAGATATGTAGAGCCACTCATGAGGGTCACCAGGGTGGCATTGCACCTATGTCGACTTCATTACAACATAATGAAAGTATGGGCATGGAATAAATAAGAATAGCAAAACAAAGGACAATTTTGCAATTTGTATTCTAAAGTTAAATATTCAGTACCTGCTCTTTTCTTTCGGCTGCTTGGTGACGATGCTGATGATCCAAGAACCAATTGAGAGTACAGTTTTCTTACATTGTCCATGCTGGGAACGAAATCTAAATCCTTGACTACAAACTCTTTTTCTCTTACTACTCGAGAGAGAATGTCTCCAATGATTAACTTCATGTCTGCCTGGTAAGGAACAAAAACAGGTTAGATTTCTTCTTACTCATGGAAAACAATGCACATATCTGATTTCCACCAAGGGCATTTAGCTTATGTTTTTGTGAACGAGTTCTGTGGCCATTTAGACTCTAAAGTAGGAATTACATTAGTGCCCACTATGTGAGCAATACGTCTTAGCATAAATATCTGGATAACACATTTCAGTGACTTGATAGCAAGAGAACATATTTGAATAGCCATAAAGCATGTTATATTTTGTTTAGTATGAGTTTTTGAAAGTGTCTGGTAAGTTGTCTCACGGGTAACTAATTATTAAATTTGCAGTACAAGAGGTTAAATATCAGGACAACATGTGCAGATCCAATGCAATTGGCTTTAACACAGAGAGCGAGATTATAGATAATGTGCTGTTCCGTACCAAGAATTGCTTAAAGTAAGGTCTTTTGGGCTATATTGTTGGAGTTGTTGCCATTTGTAATTTAAAGTATATACTGTATGTCAGTTACTTACAAACTTGCAGATCACTTTTAAATGAAGAGAAATAAGATGAGATTTAATGGAGATTCATGCTTATAGAATTCAGAATTGGAAAGTGGCAATTTTAAGACATAAAGTTTTATACATAGGACAGAAAATAATAAGAGTGTTCTCACAGATGGGTGTTTGGAGCTAGTAAGTGCAGTAAATGAATAAGACTTCGGAGTCCTAGTATCCATAATAAGGGGTTCTTTGGGAGGACTCTTCTTGGGAGTCCTCTGTGTCTAGAAGCAGAGACTCGTATGTCCATTCATTCATAAACTGATAGCAAGGTGGCACAGTATTAGAATATTAGAACATTCTAGATAAGAACAGGCAAACAAGGCTTGTCAGTCCTATCCACTTAATTCTTCTAAAAAAGCATCAAGTCGAGTTTAGAAAGTCCCTAAATTCCTGCTGTCTACCACACTACTTGGTTTCTATGGTTCTCTGTTTAAAGAAAATCTTCCTAATGTTAATGTGAAATTTACCCTTAACATGTTCCAACTGTGTCCCCGTGTTCTTGATGAACTCATTTTAAAATAACAGCCTCAATCCAATGTACTAATTTCCTTCATAATTTTAAACACTTCAATCATGTCCCCTCTTAATCTTCTTTTACTTAAACTTAAAAGACTCAGCTCTTTTAATCTATCTTCATAATGCATGCCCTATAGCCCTGGAATGAGCCTAGTCGCTCTTCTCTGGACCTTTTCTAGTGCTGCTATGTCCTTATTTATAGTCAGGAGACCAAAACTGCACACAGTACTCAAGATGAGGACTCACCAGTGCATTATAAAGCCTGAAAGCTTATTAATTACTCTTTCTGAGATATTGTAATGGGATTATTGCTTATATCATTCTAAAACTGATGAATATTTCCACATATCGACTTAAAGCAGTACTCCATTCAAAAATTATGTTTTTTATATGTTAGTTACCCCATGCACTTTGCAGTGATGGCTGAGAAAACAATTTTAATCTCATATTTTCATGCAGAAGACATGTAACAAAGTTTCTGATATAACAGGGTTCTATGGAGACCAATACCAAACAACAGAAAACAATATCAAAAAGTCTGTGAAATAATCTCACATTACTCCAACCACATAATCCCCATGTCAAGTCATCCAGCTGTATGTTCATAACATCCCAAACACAAGGACTTTTACTTAAATGTTTTTTAATAAGTTACCCCTGGAAAAGACTGTCATGAGCAAAAATGGAACACACACAGGTACTAATGAGCATGTGAACTGAAGAATAGCCTCCCACCATTACGTTTATATTTATATCCACTACTGCAGTACTACGGGAGTCTGTGAAAGGGCCCAGATGAACTGACTTTCAGCTTCTCAGAGAATCCCAGATATGCACAAATACAAGTCATATTCACTTCCTGATAATGTTTTCACTCATTTTTCTTTAACTTTTAATCTTTGGTTGTTCTCATCCCTCAATGCACACTTTTTGTTGATAATCACGTGAAGTGCAATATTAGCCAATGACTAAGCTGCTGGTGGGATGCACTCCTGAACAGTAAATGAGGCAGAGAGGCAAGTTTTCAATTCAAATATTCATCCATGTATGAGCATGTTCCATTTTTGTTCACAAGATTGTTTTCCAAAATGGTTTATTTAATAATATACAGGGTGAGCCTGAAAGAAGTGCCACGTTTCAAACGTTTATTCTAAAAAAATGCTGCAACATAAAATAAATTTCATTACAACACAAGAAAGGGTATACAAAATAGATTTTTTCACTGTGTTTTAAAAATGATGTCTTCAAGGTGGTGGCCATCATCATTAGTGATACACTCTTCGAGACGATTTCTAAAAGCTCACATGACTCATTTGGCCATTTCAACGGGAATAGCGGTGATTTTGTGGTGAATAGCATCCTTGAGAGCTTCATGGTTTTGAGGTCAATGTGTGTATACCTTCAACTTGAGATAGCCCCACAAGAAGAAAACGCACAGAGTGAGACCAGGCAAACGTGAAGGCCACATTACATCGCCACACAGGGAGATCAGCTTCCATGGAAACATCTCCCTTAAAACTTGCATGGAGCTCTGTGCCTTATGAGTTGTTGCTCCATCCTGTTGAAACCATGCATCCGTCACATTCATTTCTTCCAGTTAGGGCTGCAAAAAATTTCTCTATCATTTCAATGTAACGTTCTGAATTGACAGTGACCATTGCTCCCCACTCTTTAAAAAAGGAGTCCCCACTCCTCAATGCCCAATTCTGCAATGGCACACCAAACTGTAACACGCTCAATGTGCTTGGGTCTCTGATGAAGTTCACAAGGGTTGGTTTCAGCCCAGTAGTGAAAATCTTCCTTATTTACTCAACCATTCAAATGGAAATGTGCCTCGTCGCTGCACATGACGATGGCAACTTGATGAACGGTTTGCAGAATGTTCACACACAACTCTCTACAACTCTCCCAGTCTCTCTCAGTGAGTTCCTGCACTACCATTATTTTATATGGATGGAAATTAAGGTCTTCATACAAAATCCTCCTCAAAGATGTGTTGGAAATGCCTAAAGCGGAAGTATACTGTATTTGCGTGTTTAACATCTTGGAGACTGCAAAATTAATGCCCTTACAGCCTGAATGTTTTCAGGCATTCATATAGTCCAAGGACGGCCTGGAGATTTGTTGTTTAAATGTAGTACATGTCTGTCTAAATTTAGCCAGCCACTGAAGAACTGTTTTCCAATTTGGGATGTCACCATTAAGAGGAATGCTGAATTGCATTCGAAAGGCGTGTTGCATAGTAATGATGGATTTGTTGTTTTTGAAGAACGCTTTAACAGCAGAAGCATGGTGCGTACCGGTCCAAGGCATGTTGCCGACTGAGAATTACAAGCGATCACCTATAAAAGGATCCCCACCCCATCCCACTTGGTTGCCTATACCTCGCGCAATGACCTTGAGAAATGTGGTACTTCATTTTGGCTCACCCTGTATTTGTAAAAATGTATGCGTTCTGAACATATGACTGAGTGATTTCACATGGGGATTATACAAGTAATGTGAGTTTTTTTTTAGCTGATATTTTGATATTGTTTGTTGTTGTCCCATGTTGGTCACGTTATTATATCAGAAACTTTGTTATCTCTATTATGCAAGAAAACTATGAACTACATGGGTTAAGTAGCATATAAAAAAGTATTACTTTAAAAGTAACATAAATGATCAGCATCAGATACTGAAGAACAAACTATTATTTTCAGCCCTGCTTCTTCATGTGCCACAAATTTACAGAAGTGCCAATATACTCTGTAAACCACTAGCAATTATGTCAATGGGGTTCAAAATAATCACACATACCATACCCATACCAATTTTTGGTGTATTTTCAATATATTTAGGTAAAACACATGTTTAAACAATTTAACAAATACAGTGTGAGATTTCACTTTCGTAACATGCTTTGCTAATTAATCGTAATACTTACTGAGCCATTGAGCTTTTGCAGTTGGGAGATGTCAAACACAGCCAGCAAAGACTGAAGCTGATTCAAAACATCTGAAGTCCAATTTTGGGGTTTTCTGTTAGCAAATGGTAGAATAAGAGTAAATATTTTGCAGTCTAGATGAATGCCTACTATTATGATAAACTGACTGTTAAAAATCCATCCATGTTATTTCTGATTTTACAAGTAGAACAAACATATTGTGCCAGATTGATGTACTTGGATTAAAGACTAAACAGTGACCTCTATAACACTGAAAAAGGATTGATAGATACATGTTTCTAAATTAGTCTGTCTGTCGCACTCATGGAAAATGGTCCTTTATCCTTTAATTTCCATATGTGAGTACTTAGGGCTTTATTCTGCTCTGATATATAGAACACTAATGTGATGCAGGTAAAATAGAGACACACATGCCCTCAGACTGACAGAATTCAATTGACCTGTTGTTGTAGACAGCCCTTCAGGCATCCAGAGCCATGGACAAACTCCAAACATAAGGGGCCCTGGCCTGAGATGGATTAAAGTGCCAAAAGCCTCCACAGCAACTGTTGTTTCCAGTAACATGTACTTTATGAAGCTGACCCAGGGTCAGTGAATGGCAATCCATCTTCCACTACATGCTTGTGTCAGCATTTCAAACAAAATAGAAGCAAAAAGTCAAAATGACAGGTCTTACCCAAACACTTCTGTTATTTTATTGGCAAGAGATTTGTTCAAATTGCCTTCAAATTTACCGCACTCTTTCAACCTGCTAATAGCTTCCTGAAAAGAAGTGGCGGTTAAGTTGTCAATGTCTTTAGAATCAAAAAAGCAGATGCTGAACCCCAGATCGGCAACTTGGCTGGGAGTTAAATCTTTGGTGTTTGTGATGTTCTGAAAAGACAAAAAAAAAAAAAAGAAAATTGCTGCAGGGTTAATATTCTGAATACTGCTAGCAACAGAGCTGCTTAATGGTGCTTCAGAATCTGCTATGCAGAACATTATTTAGTACTGAGCCAGGAAAAAAAAGCAATCTGGACCCACAAAATCATTAATGAATCAAATGGTGTGCAGTAAGAGCAGCAGGAAGGCTTCTTCCATTAGTTATTCTCCAAGGAAGCTCTTTACCCTTCTATAAGCAAAATAAGGCAAGAAAAAAGGAATGAAATGCATTGTGCGTTTTAACTGAATAGGTCACTAAATGCCTGCTTTTAAATTCCGAAGTGCTATTCCGGAGACGCCATGGGCTTTTCCTTTTTAAATGAATAAGCATTTATGGCTTTAATTTTTTCTGACTCATCAGCCAAATATAATTTCGCAGGAAGAGAAAAAAAAAGATCTTTTTTAATGTGATACTGATGTATGTTATTACATCAGAATAACATCTTATTTCATTAAGATCAGTCAACTCTGTTGTAAAGATATGGAAGCAGGGTTAAAAGAAGACAAATGTGCACAATAAATTTGAATAGAATTATTATACAGCGCTACAAAATCAAAAACTGGATTTGCCAGGCTTTTTTGTGCACTTTCCTGCTTTATGATGCTTGAGGCCAACTTTAAAGCTGATTACTTGAAAGTGAATTATTGCCTTGACACAACAACTTTAATATTGTTGCAGAGACAACAGAAACCGAGGATATAAGATCCACCCAGGTTTGCACTGAAGAAGCTTACGTGGATCTCTAGCAGGGGGTTTGAATTCCAACCTACTATACTGAGAATTAAAGTTTTTTGTTTATTTTTCTGAAGATCTAAAGATCTCCTCTCAGGGATAAAGTATGGGAATACAGGTCAGGTCTGGTTGGGGAGAATACGAAACAACTCAGGATCCTGGTTGGCAACCCCCCCAGGCAGAACATACACTAAATATCTTTTAATTATATCTCTATTTGGAAATTTGGAGCATTCAGACTTTCTTATAAATTAGATCCTGGGGTATGATAGCATCAATTGTTCATTCATTTTGCAAAAAAAAAAAAGATTAGGCCATTATAGTATCATCCAAAAGCAAAGCCTATTCTGGAATTACTAGAGACAAGACTGAGGCCAACTTTGGATGAGACCCAGTCCTTTGTAAAGTACACTCATATACACTTCGACACTTTTCAAATGGCTAACCAATTCTGAGACACCAATCAGACTAACACTAACATATTTAGGATGAAGAGAGAAGCCAACCCTTCACTGGAACAAAAACCAACTTGTACCTCAGTCATCAAATCCCACACCACTCTAATTAACTCATTAGATATTGATGTATATGAAACTTAGAAACAAAACAAAGATGTGACAAAGTGAAGATAAGCATAACTAAAGGTATGACTTCAAGTAGGATAAAGACTCAATGAAATATATCAATTTTAAAGTAGGCTGCTTGAATTAGAAATTACATCTTGTTTTAACTTTGCCTTACTGAGTTACACAAAACTCACTTTTGCTCACATTATATCCATCACCTACCATACATGGAGCACATATCTGCATAAAAATCATAACTGGGTTTGGGACCTTACCAAACAATTCTTGATGAATTGTGCAGCTTCTGTGCGCCTTGCTGAGCTTCTGGGTATGATTTTGGGGTCAGCTTGTGCAAGAAGGGCCATCAGAGTAGGGCAGACAGAACTGGAAATATTCATTAGCTCCTTGAAAGACCTGAAAAAGACATGTGAAGGGATCATGTACTTTTTACATTATATATCAGTTCAGTGTCCAAACCTTAAGTACACTTATATTGGTTTATTTAGTGAATTTTTATTCAGGGTAACATTTTTCTGACAGATAAATCTGATTAAATAAATAAATTCTGATGTAAAACATGCAACACAGTAATCAGATGTTGTGAATAAAATTAAGTTGCTTTATAAAAATGGCCCACTACAACCTGGAGATACACTGTGACACACTTTGAAATTCATCTGGATTTGTACCTATAAATTAAAGCAAGACCGGTGTTTTGGAAAATGGATGAAAAGCAAACATCAACTAAGACTGTATGAATCTATTCATAACTATGGGTGTGTTATCTTTTATTTTAATTAATACAGGCAAGTGTTCTACCATAACATGGAAGAAGCAGATTAAGGGATTAAGAGGGCAGGAGAAGAGGCATAGCTGTAAAACAGGACAAAGTTTTTTTTAGAGAAAGTTCCTTTTAACCAAAATGTTTGCATCAAAACACACAAAAGAGCAAATAATCAAAAGCAGGGAAGACTAAGTCTCAGTCATTGCACCAAAACATTTGTTTTAATTCCGTAATCTCAGCTAACCAGGAAGTGCACGACGCTGACCATCATACCATTGTGTCAGTAACATCAGGAGCTGGAACTTCTGGTTGCCTTTCCATAGCAACAGCATAGCAACCTTAAGCAAAAAATTGCCAAAATGGCACTGACATTTGTAAAGAACCAAATAACAAAGCTGAAACAGAAAATGAGTTAAATAAATGGATTGTACAAAATAAAAAAAAAACAGTTCAAGGGACAAAAATTACTCTTCAGCAAATGGCGCAAAGCAGATGAACTAGGAAAACACATTGGGCATGAAGTTATTAAAATCCTCCCTTCCCTGTTCAAGACACTGCTTTTTCCTGTTTCCTAGAACCTAATAGAAAGGCAGGATTTTGCCTTAAACAGAACACATACAGTTGGCAATATAACACTTGTAATTAACTTGACAGCATGTCTGTTGTTTATGGAAGAAAACTGGCCAACTCCTTACAGAAAGAATGCCAGCCTGAAGCCAGGAGCCAAGAGTTGGGATGAAACAGCATTTCTGATAACTAGTCATGTGCTAATGTAAGAGTATGCTGGGGTATTACATTGGATTTACTGTTACACTAGGATGAAACACTTGTGGAGTTATATTAGTAATCCAGCGTTTCTCAACCTATAAGTATTTGCGACCCGAATTTTCATAACAGTTTTAATCGCGCCCCCCTAACGTTTTTTTGAAAGGAGCCCACTAATACCAATTTGTTCTTTTTTAATTAATGATATATCATAGATGCATATTTTATTATACCTACTTTTATCGACATTTATCTAACTCGATATTTATTTTTCTAGTATCAGAATGTAGTTTAAGTTAATTTGTTTTAATTTCAATAGATGTATTTTTCATATTTTCGATTCTTGTTTTCTTTTTTTCACATCTTTGTGCCCCTCTTTTTGTTACTTCGCACCCCCCTAGGGGGGCCCGTCCCACAGGTTGAGAACCACTTCAGTAATCAAATTGTAGCCAAAATGTAACTGTTAAGAATTTCCAGAAAATAACAATTACTTCAGAAATAATAACAATAATAGCTCCAGAGATTGGCTCCAGCAGACCCCCGTGACCCTGTAGTTAGAAGATAGCGGGTTGAATAATGGATGGATGGTTAATCTAAACTGCCCCAGTATGAGTTTGTATTGTTGTGTGGGCCCTACGGTAGATTGAGACCCCATGCTTTGTTTTTGGCTGTTGTGGCTGGGATAGGCATTGGCTTTCAGGGACCGTGAATAAGATGAAGTGAATCTCAGAATTATATCATATTATATGTAATAATAATAACAGTCTCAAATGGCTCAGTATAAACGTGTGAGCGTCTATGTGTTTACGTATGTTGAGTGATGTGGTGTCAAGTCTAAGGTTGGTTCTCATCTTGTACCCTGTGCTGCTATCATAGACACTTTGTCCCAGTTTCCCTGAAGTAGATGAACAAGTTAGGAAAATGATTTATAATTGGATATTAATAATAAAAATAATGTGTAAAGAGATCATACTGCAATACTAAATTATGCCAATATAGACATCTTTTGAAAATACAAAAATGGTCAGGTAGATACTTGGTATACCACAGTATGTAGATTAGAGATTTAAACAAGTACAGCTGAAAAATAAGTGAAGAAAATGCAAATCAATACAAAATTCAGTGCCATTTCTATGTGTGTGCGATTAATGCGGGGAACTGCTGCTGAGGCATTTTTTAAAGTACTTAACCTCTGGATGATATGCAAAATTGTTTCTTCAGTATAGTTGAAAATTAACCTTATCTATAATAATAAAATGCTGAAATTTAAGTCTTTATGATTATATGAAAGATTTAAAAGGCCTATATTAATGGCTTGCTTTGCAATAATTACTAAAGTAAGTTTCTTTGTATAAGCATGTATTGTACAATTTCTTTTGAGATTCTGATGTGAAGATGGAAATGACATTATGGCAATTGGAAAAGAGTTGTGGATTTACAACTACTGCCGAGAGTTTGAATACTATTATGTTTAGCATTGTGCAAGTTCAAACAGACGTTAGCCAGATGTTCTACAGTATTTTTGGAGAAAAGAGTTTTCAGATAGATAGATAGATAGAACTCTTTTTTATAAATAGATATACAAATAGATTTTCAAACAAATAAATGTATACACACACTAGTATGAACACAAGCCAGAATGACTAAAAGGAAGAAAATTAAAAAGAAAGAAAACTTTTGACTTAGCAGTCAGAATCCTTGTGAGGCATTATTCTGCTGAATAATGCATTGGTTGAAAATCCTAAATTGTAGTGTGTCAGAGAGAGGATGTGCAGCTCTATTTTTAATGGTACTTGGTTTAGTTTTCATTCTGTCCTTCACTACTACCTTCAGGTGGTTCAGAGTGTGTCCCATAACTGAGCCTGCCCTTTCAATTAGCTTGTTGATTCAGTGGGCTTCTCTTGAAGTGATGTTACCAGCTCAGCACACCACAGCACAGAAAATTGCACTGGCAATTAGGGAGTTGTAGAAGATATGAAGGATGCCACTTCCCACATTAAAGGAACACAGTCTCCTAAGAAAAAAAGAGCCTGCTCTGCCCTTTCTTAATTAGTTCCTTTGTGTCACAAAACCAGTCTAACCTGTCACTGATGTGGACCCCCAGGTGCTTGTAGCAGTGCACCAACTTGACATCCACTCCCTGAATAGTGACCAGACAAAGAGGCCACTGTACTTGAATGTGCCATGACCCCTCTATAAGAGCAGATAATTCGTTCATCTTATTTGACAACAAACAAACATTGCCCATTACAATGGATGGTAAAGCAGCTCTCAAATCTTTTTGTTTTGCTTTTACTTTCGCACCAGCATGTCACTCTCTCCATCTTCGCACAAACAATTCCTGCAGTAAAGTGAAACTGAGCTACATAAGCACTCACAATTAAAGAACAAGTTGTTTGCATTTACTTATTTGTCTGATGCTTTTATCCAAGGCGACATTTATGATACAATTGGATACGTTTCTTTTGGTTTTCCAATTGGAGCACAGCCAGGTCAAGTTACTTGCTTATGGTTATACAGTGTTGGTAGCGGGATTTGAACCCACAGCCTCAGGGTTTGAAGTCCAAACCTTATACAGCCTGCTTTTATTTTCTCAGTGTCTCCTACATTTCCAGGTGTTGTTTCCAGGTGTTGCAGACATAAGTCAGTCTTCAGGTCCACTTTACGATTTCATCCAATTTGGCAGCCTGTTTGAACTGCAGTCAAGATGAGCAGGCACTTGGATTGGTGCATATTGCAGTTTGTCAATGAATAACAGGTTATTGAGAATGGAGATAATCAGATCCTTAGAAAAAGTAAGAACAACTCTACAAACGTGGAGTAGTAGAGAGTATCTGGTGAAGTGCATCAGCTAGTAAGTGCTTCACTGGCAAATTAATTTATTTATTCTTCTTTGTTTTTGCTTATCCCCAGGAAGATGCATTTAATCATGGGAGTGGATCTCTTTCACCTTAGGCTACTTAGTTCTATTGCTATGAGACAGGCACAGGGCCAGATTAAGATGAAATTGGGCCTGATGCTGCAGCACAAAAAAGGCCTATTTTTCTCGCCATTGGTGCATGTGCATTTGACACTCACCGTACATGCACACTCTGACTGACCAAGGAGCCTTAATTGCTTGCGACACTACCAGCCAGCCTTTATTGAACATGAATAATAATAATGACGTCGTATCGTAACAACTCAAGATTAACATCAAACTATGTAACATCAACATTCAATAGCAATTGTCTGAAAAGTGCACTTAATGCAGAAAACCTAATAATGAAATACACAAAATTTTGCAATTCTCTTACAAAACAGAGTAAGAAAAAATGAATTTGCAGAGACATTGGGTCAAAGTGACTCAGTTCAGGATCTTGAGGGTAAACATTTGTCCATGATTTAAATTTCATAATAGACCAGAATCCTGTCGAGGATTTTAAAAATTCTAAACATCCATGCCGGGCCCGTGGGCCGGCTTTTAGTTTTACCTTTACAGATAACCATTTAAATAGCCATCGATTTTTACTGAACAACTAACTTTCAAGGTGAAAAATTTACTACGTGGCACTTACCAAACAATAATAAAGTGGCAAGAATCCCCAAGATATTGCAAAAAATG
This sequence comes from Polypterus bichir lapradei, assembly GCA_026402145.1. NCBI lineage: Eukaryota > Metazoa > Chordata > Cladistia > Polypteriformes > Polypteridae > Polypterus > Polypterus bichir. The sequence continues at coordinate 48,958,173 of JANRMT010062854.1, forward strand.
CAGCTAAATAACTAATTAAACTGTTTAACGTAAAATTGATAGCATTAACTTGAAATCTTTGGATAACAATAAACATAACAACGTTATAGTTACGTCACAGCGCAAAGAACAATAGTAACTGCATAATAAGTAATGCTGTGTCTAGGCGTCCAAAAGTCAGACTCCAAATTTCATTCTAAGAATTATTTTGAGGTTAATATAGCAAAGGAAAACTGTTCAGCTTCCGAAAAATTCTCATCTGTTTTCATCTTGGCCTATTTCAGGAATGGGCCTAATGCTGCAGCATCAATAGCACCCACCTTAATCCGGCCCTGGACAGGCAGAAAGTAAAAGTTTCACACAAACTCCCTTAGAAGTAACACCAAGTACAACAATCTGTAGAAATCAATGCTACTCATATAATTTGAATTGTGACACAAAGCTAACCTCTCATCTATTTAACAATGCAAAATAAAATAAAAACTAGGCCAGCCAGAAATGGTAGGTTTGTGGTTGAATTGTATTTGATGTGATGCAGTAAATGTTTAACACATTTAATTTGCATTTATATTTTCTAAAATAATTAGAACTTATCTTTAATTAGATTTTGTGCAGACCAAGATAACAGTAGCCTAATGTTTCCCTCAAAATGCAGGTCATGAACACAACAAAGTAAAGAGGTGAGATGTCAGAAGCAGTAATGAATTAAATGAAAATTCCCATGTTTCATTAAAATGGGTTCTGTGTTATAAGAATTGCTTTCATCGCTGATCCAAGTGGTTTACCAGCTGTTTGCCAAGACCATGTTGGTAACCTGGCATTCAGTTATTACGTTCAAGAATGGTCATTACCTTTAGATTACACATTTATAATGTGGGCAGATTGTTCTCTTGGTATCCAGCATGTCTCTAATTTGAACAACAGAACTGCAGATAGAAATGTCACTTACCCAGAGGGTAAGCATTAAGGCATATGGTAATCAGACATTTACTAAACTGTGTATTTCAGAACTCTTCTATATGCAAATTATCTGAGCTATGAACCTGATTTTAATAAATAAAGTGACATAAAGTCAAATTTAGCAATATAACACATAATATAAAAAATAATATATACCACTTTAACAATATAAAATAAATAGAAGTAGACTATAGCTCTTACACAGAAGAAAGTGAGTTTTCTCACTTCATATCTTTATGCACCAAAGCTGAACCAAAATATCAGAATTTTAATTGTGTCTGGCCCCTTATCAAGATTAAATAGAGAGGATGTGATTCATAGCAGATTGTGCTCCCTCTGCTGCTGGTTAGAGACCTGGTGTGCAAATAAAAACATGGTCTTTGTGAACAATTGGGATGATTTTTGGAAAGGGCATGGGTTTTCAAGAGAGATGGTCTTTATCTTAACTGGGGGGGATCTTTTGTTTTATCCCAAAATATGGCAGCAAAACTGCCTGGCTGATGGATCATCATACCATCCAAGCCGCCGTAACTCCAGTTTCTCAACTCCTTACACTGGCACCCATTTAAGTTTAAGGCTGATTTCAAGATACTCCTTTTAACACATAAAGCCTTAAATGGCCAAGACCCTATTTACTTATCTGAACTTATCACTACTTACAGTACTTGCACATTGACATCTCAAGATGCCAGCCCACTTACGATTCTGTGAATTAATAAAATAACAGTAGGAGGTTGAGGTTTTAGTTACAGGACCCCAAAGCTGTGGAACAATCTGTTTACTAATATAACACATTTCCCTGCAGTCTCAGCTTTTAAATCTAGGCTGAAGAATCACTGTGTTTGTCTAGAATACCCTTACTAGAGCTGCTGATTAGCTGTACATGCTGCATTTCTATTTATTAGTCATTTGCACTGAAATATATATGCACTGCAATATTTATAAACCATTACTAACCCTCCTCTATTCATGTGTCTCTTCTTTGCATCTGGATTTGGCACCTGGTGCCACAGCTCTACTACTAAGCCGCTCTCCTATGTATAGAAAAGTTATCTCAGATATGGTAGCATTGAAATTTTCAGAAGGTAAGATCCTCTCATCAGATTGAAAGGCCAAGCACAGACTCTACTATAGAATGCCCAGGAGTGGGTAGGTGGCCAGTTGGCCGAGCTCTCCAGGACGTGTCTGTCTTTGACTTTCCCTTTTACAATTTTAATCTCCATTGTCAACTGGCCATAGTTCATAAATTAATTAATGACCAGATATTGTTGGTTTCAATTTATGTTAATCAGTTTCTACTTTGTTTTCTGATTGTTTTAACAAATGTATATTTTTATATGTACTAATTCTGCATTTATAATGTAAGCTATATTTAGATTGTACCCAAGAATTTGTTCACAGCATTATATGCCTGCACTCAGAAGCTGTGTACTCAAAAGAATGCTGCCTGTACAATATTATGAAATTTCATTAAAATTTTATTGGAAGAAAACTGTTTATTAATGGTCACTCACCTTAACATTAGTATAAAATTGGGTGGTATCTGCTTAATGCTTTCCTGTGTCATGTTGACAAACGCACTGGAATTGGTCAGATTTATAGCCTTAAAATAACAGTTGCTGGCACATCGGACCTAAAAACAAATATACAAATAAAGTAAAGAGAACCACATTAAATGTGCTCATTCTTTGAATGAATCTCCATTATTATACTGCACACAGTGGTAAGAGTGTCTCTGTGCTAAGCAGCTCAGAGTCGGAACGAGGCCTCCAAAAACATGAAGAAAATTATAAGACTGATTGAGTCAAACTTCTGTGATTCCCACTTCTTTATTGCCCCAAATAATCTCAGAGCATTTTTAACAAAGAACAATCCAATAAAATCTCACAATTATCAGTACAAACTGGAAAAAAACAAGCACATAATGAGATGAATTCTGTTTAAAAAAAATGAGAAATAGGGGAAAAAAACACACAGGGTTAAGAAAAAATGGCTGCATAAATCATCAGGGCTTCCTTATAATTAAAAATAGATGTGTTTGAGAAAAAAAAAATAGGGGGAGAATTTCAACACGCGGAGGCAGAAACTAAAAGGAGGTCAGAGAGGTCCCTTAAAAGGCAGACAGACTCCTTGTAAGTTTATACTCAGAAATTAGTTTTAATGGGTACCGTGGAGGTTTGCATTGAGCTTTGTACTGCATGTTAAAAGCACAGCATTGAAGATTTCTGATTTTTCTGTTTACAATATATTGATTTTTAGAATTGAATGGATGACTGAAACTCAAAATAAAACAAAAACAGATGTTTAAATGGAGACCATTATTAGCCATTTAGACACAAAAGAAAAGCGTGGGCAATAATGCAATAGAAATCATTATATGCTCATGTGCCTACATGAGAGGATTAAACTCTTTTGAGCATCCGTGCTACTCATAGTAAGAAACAGTTAAATGGAGATCTAGACTAGACTACCCTACTCTAGACAGGATTGCTTTAAAAAAGGTTGCGATAATCAATGGAGCCTAGTCAGCCATGTTGTGAGGTTTGGATCAAAGCAGAACTTACGATCTTAATAGAACGTAGGATGGCACCTGGGATGTTACTTCCAGGGGGAGTGTTGGAGGGTGGTTAGGTGCACAAAAATATACATCATACAGCTACACAAAATGTGTTTGAAAAATGTGTTGAGTTGGACATCACAGAAAAGGTTTTTGGATCAGAATTTCATGTCACTGGTCTCTAAATCATAACTTGCATTTTTTTTCCCCAAACATGTAACATGCTGACCTGATCCCGGGTGATGTTCTCATTGGCGGCCAGAGTGCGCAGACTGTCCAAAGATAAGTTCCTTATTTGGTCACATGTGAAGCCTTTTACTGCGCCTCTAAATTTCCTATCAAATAATAAACATGCAAAGAAGAAAATTACTTATGACATTAAGAGAGTGATGTCTTTACATTTATTTCTTGAGACACTGCAACAATGACTATTTTCATTTACAGTATAGATAATACAACAATAGGGACTTGGAGCTTTGCAGAACACACAGGCATTAGGCTGGATCTCATTTTGAACATGTGAGGTAGGCAAATGTGCAATATTCCAAATCGGTGACTATAGAAGGACAAAGTAGCATTCAAAGAACATTTACCAAAACATCAAATGGAACATGAAAAGTGTACTGAGAAGCAAGCTGAGTAGGATGACATAACATCAAGGTTAGCAGATAATGTAGTGTAGTGGCTAAGGCACTAAGCTTTAAGCCCCTGAGGTTGTCATTTTCAAGCCCTGCCTGTCACTTGCTGTTTGAACCTATGCAAGTCACATCACGTGCTTGTGCTCCAAACTGTAAAAAATATGTTTGTACTACAGTACATCTTGATCTTGTAAGACCTTGTGTTAAAGATGATAACCAAAGGCACAGTAAAAATAATTTCATTTGTCCTAGACAGAAAACCGACAACAACATAGAACATAATGTGTACACAAACAAACTGCAAAACAGTAAAAATGAAGTGCAAACTAATACACAAGTGCAGAACTGTAAATATAATATACCCAGTGTGCATTTAATTTTTGATGTTAATAAGGAAATATTCTTCTTATGTCATATGTGCCTGTTATAACCATATAGAGTGAAAAAGGCATGATAGGAAAAGATACACAGAGTGCACCCCATGGTGAAATGAGACAGTGGCTAACACATTGTGAAGAGCAGGAGCAGCATTAGTCATGATGCTTTCTAATTTTCCAGTTATCCTCTTTAATGCCACTGCCTTCAGGGAGTCCAGGGTTAGACGTGTGATATAGCTGTCTTTCCTGTTCAGTTTATTCAGGCGTATGCTGGCTTTCCTCCCACATATGTCACATTTTCAAGGTCAGATTTAAGTTCATGTTTATTATCACGTGTACATATTACATAGTGCACAAAGTATAATGAAATTCTTACATACATATCTGAATAAAACAGTACAACAATTGTTGTAATATTTGTTTTCATCATGGACAGTTCAGTAATGCCTATTAACGTGGAGAAAAGATGTCCTCGAATTTACTGGTTTAAGGACCAATGGTCCTATGCCATTTACCAGAAAGAAGCATTGAGAAAATTGACTGTGTATGATGGCTTAGGTCTTTAATTATAGTGTTTGATTTTCTAAATAACAAAGTGTAACATTTATTCTGAACAGAAGGATAATTTAACCAATTAATGAATTATTTCATCCAAGGATAAGTTAAGGGGATGTGTGCATAAGACAGCCCTAAGATGTACTAGTGATCTGTGGTAGGTTGATACCTGCTAGAATAAGATTTTGTCATAAGCGACCATGATTTTCAGTAAGCAGGTTTAAGAATATCGTGTTATGTCATTACGGAACGATCAACCACAACATTAAAACCAAGGACAGATGAAGTGAATAACATTGATTATCTTGTTACAATGTCACCTGTCAAGGGGTGGGATATGTTAGCTGGAAAAAATGGCAAGCATAAGCATCTGCACGACTTTGATTAAGGGCCAAGTTGTGATGGCTAGACGACTGGGTCAGAGCATCTCCGAAACAGCAGGTCTTGTGGGGTGTTCCTGGTGTGCAGCAGTTAGTATAACCAAATGTGCTCCAAAGAAAGGACAACTGCTGTCCCAGCAACAGAATCTCAAGGCACTCTAGGCTCATTCATGTGTCTGGGGAGTGAAGGATAGCCTGAAAGGTCCAATCCAACAAAATAGCAACTGTAGCACAAATTGATGAAAAGCTTAATGGTGGCCATGAGAGAGAGATTTCAGAATACAGTGCATTGGACAGTGCATGGGCTGGTCAGAGTGCCCATGCTGACTCCTATCCACCTCTGAAAGCATCTGCAAGGGGCACATGAACATCAGGACTGGACCATGAAGGAATGAAAAAAACAGGCCTAGTCTGATGAATCACATTTTCTTTTAGAACATGTGGACGGCCAGATGCATACGAGTTGTTGGGGAAGAGATGGCAGCAGGATGCACTGTGGGAAGAAGGCAAGCCAACGGTGCCATGTAATGCCTTTGGCAATGTTCTGCTAGGAAAACATGGGTCCTGGCATCATGTGGATGTTATTTTGACATGTACCACTAACCTAAAGATTATTGCAGACCACATACTCACATGGTAACAGTATTCCCTGTTGACGATGGACTCTTTCACCAGAATAAACTACACAAATTGTTCAGGAATAGATTGAGGAACATAGCTAAGAGCTCAAGGTTTTGACTTGGTCTCCAAATTCCCATTGTGCTGAAAAAGCAAGTTCTATCCACGGAGACCCCACCTCACAACTTACAGACTTTAAGGGATCTGCTGCTAACATCTTAATGCCAGATACCACAGGTCACCTTCAGAGGTCTTGTGGAGTCCATACCTTGACAAATCAGAGTGGTTTTGGTGGCAGGTGATTTTACTTTTGTAGCTGATAGGTGTATAGTATAATATAATGTAGAGTGGCATGCTGGCAGAGTAGTTAATATTTGATGTTTAGATAACATTTTCTACTCCAAATCTCTATTTTTCCTCAATTTTGATTTTATGTTGTTCTGATGTTTTCCCTCATTTATCAAGCTCTTAAGTTTTCTCTTGAGTTATCTTATATAACACGCTACCGTGGTTGCCCATTTGTCTGTCCAGGATTGTAAATCACCTGTAGCTAGCAAATCGTTCGACCTATTGACCTGAAATTTGGTACACATATACTACGTGATGTCTATTATCCGCTTTCAGGGTGATGATTGACCTTCAAGGTCATTCTTCTTTTTATTTTTATTTTATTTGATTGTAGATTCAACTCTCTGCATCGGCCAGCAGGGCTCATCTCATCCCTACCACCTTCGCCGCCACTTCCCCTACCTCTTCATATCTTAAATCATTCTTGAGGCAGATTGAAGACTTAAGAGCCACCATAAGTGAAAAATTAAGGAAAATGTACTAAGTAATTGAAACTCAAACACTGATTTAATCACTTTTAACGTGAAAAGATGCAGACGAAAGAAGAGACGAAGCGGGCCTTTAGGGTGGACAAAAGAAGAGCTGCTCAAAAAGCAGCAAGTGCATCAACCTCTGAGCAAACAAATGCTAAACGTACAGAGAAAGAGTATGAAACCTATGAATGCTCAAGTCAGGTGTATTCACTGCACATTATCGTACAGTGCGCCATTACTGGTGAATTATATTGCATTATTCTGAGGTAATATACATAAAGAAAGTTGTATTTAAAACTTTGGGCTCTGTTATTCTCATTTTGTACACAGTAGGTACACTTTGTAAGGTAAATCTGAAGCTGTGAGTATAGTTCTAGATACGTACTTGAAGTCATCAGAGGAGCTCACATTGTTAGCAAGTTTTTTTATGATGACCAAAGCCTGCAAAAAAAATAATAATAATAATTAATTAATTAATTAATTAATCAATTAAAAAAATGTAATGGAACATGAATTTTATTATTGATAATATAGCTGATGTGGCCAGGATATTTCAAAATCTCTTCAGCTGATCTCATATTTGTTTTTAATTGTACTTTACATTAAACGTCTCTTATTAAAGTGCACTTCATTTTTAATTACCAGTGTAACTAAATATTATTAATATGTCATTTCTTATTACATACCTTATTCTGTAAATAAGTACACAATGAACTAAGGAAGAAAGATGTAGTCGCCAATGTGTACACTGTAAATACACAGTAATGGACTCAGTTACATTAGTAATTAAGGAGTAAGTAAACTGTAATAAGAGACCACTTAAAGCAGGGGTGACTAATGTCGGTCCTGGAAGGCCACAGTGGCTGCAGGTTTTTGTTTCAACCCAGTTGCTTAACAAGAAAACAATCCTTTCCAATAACCGATCTTTTTTTATTACCTTGCCTTGTTAGTGTTTTAACTCTACAATGTCAGGTCATTCTTCAATTGTAGATTTTTTTTTCCTTTCTGAAGATATCATCCAAATAATTTGAAGTCTAACACAGACGAGTAATTTTCAGTTCTTCAGTTTCTCTTCACTTTCATTCTGAGTACTTTATTAAACCAAATAGTGCATGATGAATACACACTGGTGTAAATGGAGAACTCATGGTTCCTTTGTCATTTGCATCTTATTGCTAATAAAGAGCAATTAAAAACCATGAATGAAGCTGTTTAAGACTACATAAGCAATTAAGAGTTCAAAATCTTAACAAGCAAGACAACTTAAATGAAGCAGAAAAATGGCATTTGAGCAGTAAATGCTTCATCAGCAATAACTGACTTCACATGAAGCAATTGAGTTGGAATAAAAACCTGCAGCCACTGTGGCCCTTCCGGACTTATGTTGCTCACTCCTGCTATAAAGGGTCTTAAATAGCAAATCAATTAAATGAAGTTAATTAGTAGCAAAAACTGGTCCCTAATAAAGTAAATGGTTAGAAAACCTTTAGCCACTGTGGCCCTCCAGGATTCGAGTTGGCCAACCCTGATGTAAAGTGTGATTTTTTCCTATTTAGAGGAACATTTAATTTCTTTCTACCCTATAACTTTACCCACCTACCTGGCCTTTATTCCATGGAATGGAACGATCAAGGAAATCCAAGGTGAAAGCTGTTTTATTAGCATCCCTTAAAGATTTGGTGGATATCTCTGGAAGCAATGCCATTGGCATATCGTTCAGAGTCTCACTGATTGATTTCTCTTTTAAAATCTGCAGGCAAGATTAAAGATATGAACCAGGTCAAGGTCAAATATACTTTATTATTCCACAACAGAAAATTATTTTCAACATGTTCAGTTTAAGTATATATGAAAAATATGCAGTGAGCCATAGAAAAAGACTCTTTATTTACAATTCAATTTAAACTGAGTTATCATTTCATACCACTGGCTTGAACAAATCCCAATACTATTCTATAAGAGGAAGTTGTGAAGCCACTTGACTTAGTTGCTACCTGTCTCAGATCATAAAAGATTAACTCAATGCTATAATATGATATGTATATAATATATTATGTACTAGCAAAATACCCGTGCTTCGCAATGGTGAAGTACTGCTTTTAAATTTTTATTAAGAAGAAAAGTAAACCTTTTTAAACTGAGGGAAAATATACCAATAATTATTTGTTAAGGATCTCTTTGTATACCACGTTGTCAGTTCAGCACTCCGGTTGTAATATGACCAAGCTGTGTGAGCTTACTCTTGTGCATGCAACGTATAGTTGGCCATGTGAAAAGCAATCTTGCCTCAAATCAATGGCAACCTTTTGTAGGGTCTGTCCCTGAGACTTATTAATTGTCATCACGAAGCAGAGCTATACTGGAAATTGGAGGCATTTGAATTGAAATGGGAGATCAGAGGGTATAACGGGGATGCGAGGAATAAAAACTCTCTCCCCTGAGCAACTGCCAGTAAAAATAGTTGCCTCAATTAGGTTCTTTTGCAGACACGTGACCTGAAGTCTCGTGCTGTTACAAAGTTTCGGTGGCTGTAAGTTTTTCAGTAACATTATTGGTGTCCCAACCTTCAAAATTAAATTATGCTCAGGAGTGCCTGGAGGATTCAGAGTGTAGAGAAACTCTAGCAACAGCGTGTCTATTAACTTGTGGATTTTTCTGTGAGTATTTGGAGGCAGCGTCACGAAGTTGTTTCCACAAGACCGCGTTAGCTGCGGAGCTCAGCTCGGAGCGAAATGAAGTGAATGAAATGAGGTGAGTGGGAGGGGAGATGATGACGTGACTCCCCCACCTGCCTTAACTCTCAATCCCTCCACAAACACGCAAACACAGTCTGTCGGATCTCAACTCTCCTTTATATAAATCAGTAAAGGACAGAAGACTAAACAAAAAAGAACGGCAAGACCGCGTCAGCTGCGGAGCTCAGTGGAGCTCAGCTCGTATCGAAATGAAGTGAATGAAATTACGTGAATGGGAGGGGAGATGATGACGTGACTCCCCCACCCGCCTTAACTCTTTATCCCTCCACAAACACAGTCTCTCGGCATGACAAACGCCAGCGGCAGCGTGTCTATGAACTTAATTTAAAGTTAAGCTTTACACCTTGCTTTCCTATTTGTTTGCATAAGCATAGTCCTTCACCAGCAATTTTAACTCCGTTACAGCAATTTTAACTCCGTTACAAAGTGATCCAAAGTCTCGTTTATACCCTGCGTCTTCTCATTAAACTTGTATCTCTCGAATATCGTATTCGCCTTAGGCATGACAAACGCCAGCGACAGCGTGTCTATGAACTTAATTTAAACTTAACCTTCACACCGTGCTTTCCTATTGATATGTCCTCAAAGGCTTGTTCAGCTTCAGAGGGTTGCTCCTCTCTTGCTGCATCAATAAACAGCTCGTCTTCCTCTTTATCTGAGACATCACACACTGCATGCACGGGTTACTTTCCCAGTCCTGCAAACTATAGCGAATTTGTTCAATTTACCACATTTTTTGCTTCCTTTAGCTGGACATAGACTTTTTCCACGGTGTGCTTTGTTTCCGCAGTAGCTGCACTTATGAATATGCTTGTATACGTCCCTCGCTTCATATTCTTTTGCTGCCTTCTCAATTGTGTAATGCGTTTTTTGTTCAGCGCTCTTTGGAGCTCTTGCTTGTTCTCTGCGTACTGCGTCCACAGTCAGTTCATGTGAGCCGCTCGGAGTACATGCATCTAAGGATCTCAGCTGTGCTTGTGCTATCTCGTGCGATCTTGCGATATCCACGGCTTTATTTAATGTTAGCTAAGACCCGGCACTTAAAAGTTTCTCTCGCACTTTCGCTGAGTTTGTGCCAAACACTAGTCTATCCCTGACCATCTCATCTTCGTTTGCATAAGCACAGTCCTTCACCCATGAATATTTATCAGCAGCGTGTCTATTGGATTGCTGCTGACGGACGACCTTATATGGGCAGGCACTCAATTACGTGGGAGGCATGATGATGCGGGACGCAACTCCGCCTCACACGGCGACCGAGCTGCAGGCTATGGCCGTATATATGTACGTAAGTAGGTTCCAGTTATGACCATTACGCGTAGAATTTCAAAATGAAACCTGCCTAACTTTTGTAAGTAAGCTGTAAGGAATGAGCCTGCCAAATTTCAGCCTGCCACCTACACGGGAAGTTGGAGAATTAGTGATGAGTCAGTGAGTCAGTCAGTCAGTGAGGGCTTTGCCTTTTATTAGGCAAATAATTCACTGGCGTAGCAATGGATTGTGCTAAGCACAAGGGCCTATAAACTTTGGGGGTCCACTTGGGGCCATAAAGATTTAAAAAAAATATTTAATAACTTAACTAAAATAGCAGTTTCACAGTCTCAATGCAGTGGCTTCAATGTTCATTGTCTTGTTACCATCAACTCTGACCTCTATGGTTGATGACAAATTGTATGCTGCTGCCGATCTTCTCATTGAATGCTATAGCATTGACATTTCACCGGTGTTTTGCGCTCGATTGTTGTCATTTCATGCATGTTTTCAATCCATCCTGTCAACCAATTCGACTGTTTTTGGAGAAGGTGAACTGTTGCTGATAGATCACTGTGCACTGTTGTCTATTTTCAGTGACGTTTGCACAGCTTACATGTTACTGCTGACAATACCAGTGACTATTTCTGCGAGTGAATGATCATCCTCCAAGTTAAAACCCATCAAAAATTACCTCAAAAGCACCACGTCATAAGACAGACTTAGTGGCTCTACACTCTACATCGAAAACGAGTGTGCCAGACAACTTTATGTGTCAAATATTGTTGAGACTTTTGCGCAACAGAAGGCATGCAAGCGAGTATTTTAAAGTACTAGTGATATTAGAAGTAATTTTGTGACTTGTCAGTCAGTTCCAAAACAGATGAATGCACATTGCAGAAATTTAAAGTAATTGAAGCAAGGGCATTGAATGCTGACCTTTCTTTTTCTTGTGTCCACATTTTCTTGTAATAGCTACTGTATATACACTCATTTAAGTTCTCCACAGATAAGTCAGGGCTTGATTTTACAGTATAATTTCTGGTAAAACAAATTTCCGGTTGTGTAAGTCAAATGTGGAAAACTCACGCTATTGGTCCAAGAGATTATGCTATGCTAACGTCCACCTGAGAGAGTAACCATGGAGCAATCAGCCTTTTTTATTCTATGTATTGTTCCTACGTGACCACATGGTAATACCCGAACTATTCCGAAGCAACGTTTGCACTGTTTTGTGTTTTTTGTTTACACCCTCATACACCTTTATCGTAAGAGCATCCCTTATCTATAATGAAGCGTTCCATCAAAAAAAAAATATTAAGCTGGTTTTAAATTAACAGTCGTTGAAGTGGCGAAAGAAATTGGTAACTGCACTGCTACAACAAAATTCGATGTGTCTGAGAAACTGGTGCGAGATTGGAGGAGGCAAGAAGATGTAAAAAAAAAAAAAATTATGTGTCACATTTTTGAACGGGCGTATAAGTCAGGGTCTGATTTTATAACCGATTTTTCGGGTTTCAAGACCCGACTTATACACGTATGGTAACTTTATTTAAAAGAAAAATATATTGGTAAAGTTAAATAACAGCTGTATATTTTGGCTGTCCCCCACTGGCCACAGGACCCCAAATGGTGGTTTAGCTCAACTCTGATTATGTCAGTCATCCATACTTAGATCTGTGCCAGAAAGGCAGACTGAGAGAGAAGGCACACTCATTGGGATATGTGCATGTGGCAGCATCTAGTCTGGCCTGAACACCATTTTAATGTGTCTTATCACTCATGCCTTCATAGGCTGTACAGAGTCCACTGATCAGCAGTGGATTCTGTCACCTCTGACTTGGCCAGCTTTTCCTGTCCTGCTGACATTTTTCTGTTAGTGCAGTCCTCCTATCATTCCAGCAGTGCACCCCATTGGAATTCTTAAAGCAAAACACTCCAACCAGATCCACAACCACTAACCTCATGTTTTTTGGTATGCAGCCATCTAATAAGACCCTCTGTGGTTTCTATGCCGTTAGAAAAACAGGACTAGATTAAAGTATATAATTTATCTACTGTATTTCAATTTATATACTGTAAAGTTCTATCTATCTGTCTATCGATTGATGCATATCCTTGGTTTCCATCTGTAACCTGATTCTCTAATTTTGTGTCTACTATAAAACAGATTTAAATACACTCCTACCTTAGAAATGATGGACTTCTTCTGAACAGGCTGCATGGTTTCCATGGAGTCTGTAACATCCTTGTTTTTGAAAGCGTCCAGAAAATCTTTGCCTTTTAAAGTCTGTAAAGTGCTGGACTTCATAGCACTGACCAGACTCCCAAGTTGGGTCAGGTTAGCGGCAGTAAGCTGAAAGGAAAATGATCATTATAATATAAAAAGCAAAAGATCTTAGGCTTCACACCAGGAGAAATGAACAGGGGGTAGACAGCTCTAGTGATGATCTTTTGTTTTTTCATTCACAAATAAAATAATATATGTGATTGAAATCATAACAGACAGCTTCACAGCACTGTTTGATGAGGCACTATTTTCACTTCAACCCTGTCTTTTTTATGCTTTAACTGTCAGCCAGTTGACACATTGGTATCAGCGGTCCAGCACTGCTTTTCTAACCAGATGACCTCTCTGTTGACACTGGGTCAAAAATGTCAAATGTCCCTAAGGTACTGCACTCATAAACAATGCAAAGATCTTGCTGTATGTATATCTGTGGTAGATTTTATAACATGTGTGGAATTTATTTTTAACTAACACCCATCTGTCGCTCTGTGTCCTCATTGCAGAACACATTGTAAAGTAACACCTGAATTACTCCCTTCATGCTAAATTCTTAAATGAGGAGTGATGTTAAGCAGCATTTACTGCCTTTGTGTGTTGTGTTTGACAAATTACTTTAATTTCATACTTGGCCACAGACAGACCTTTTCTGTTTATTCTAAATAATTTACTTTGCATTATTGAACATTTTATATTTTGTACAGATTGCTTTGTTTGGGCATAACTGCTAAGTGGACAATTGTAAGCCACTTCTATATATGAATTTAGGAACCACTCCAAACAGAAATACTGCAATGAGAAAAGAATTTATAAAAGCATTAGAAAAAAATTGTAGTACAAAAGGTCTTCCAACAGAGAATGGACAATTTCCTGTCCTATAAATCAGTGTTTTGCTCTATTAGGCAATCACGATACCATAGGGATTATCCCAGCTACTGCTTCACTCACTTTCTGGGTGGAATCTGCACAATCTCCTCAAGTCTGTGCGAGTTTTTTTTTTACCCCCAAATTACCTCAGTTTTCCCTCTCGGCCTAAAGATGCAGGCATCATGTCGATTAGTGATTTTGAAATGAGAGTGTATTTTGCGATGGAGGGGCTTTTGAAATAGTTATGGATGCATAGAGAGAAAATCTATTATTTTTTTCTCTGGGAAAGAGATCTGACATATAATATTTGAATATTTTTTGTGAATATTGCTGCCCCTTAGTGTTAATATTGCTGACACATGAGGCAGTCTGTATATGACTTCACAAAAAAATGCCATTCTCAAATGAGCTGGTATAAATCAACATTCAACACAGTATACAGTATATCAATTTCATATATGCTTAATCCAATTTAGCACTGAACATAACACTGAAACCAACCTTGGACGAGGTGGAGATCCTCCAAATGACACAATTTAGAGCTTGTTAACCACAAGTACACACATTTGGGATTTAGAAGAAAAATTTGGTGCCCAGAAAAGAAGAAAAAAAAAAAAAAACTCCCAAAGACACAGGGAGAACTTGAAAATTTTACATAAACACCAACCAGGAATGGAATTCCTACCAAGGGCATGAAATCTGTGAGGGAGCAGTATTAGATCCTACTATAATAACACTTAATAAATGAACAGTTTTTAATTTGACCAGTCTTATTTTGCTGGCCATCACATGTGTAACAGGGAGAGCAAGCAGCGACCCCCTTTAAGTTGGCAGACCAGGAGTTCTAACAGTCTGAGTTTGAGTCCTGCTGCTGCTGCTGTGTCAGGAAGGAGTGGCTGAGAGGGAGCATTGCATATTTCTGAGCAGAAACAAATGGCGCTGTGAAGTGAAGTAAGAAGAGAGAGTGAGAAGAGGAAGAGTGAGATACATCCAACTGTTGTGAAGACACAAGCTGAAGAACCTTTGGGTTGAAGGAGCTCTCTTTTCGCCCTGCTGGCTGAGAAGGCCATTCTATAAGGTAAAGTATCCCAATTTGAATCCTATTACTACCATCTCAGGATGGAGGATGAGTAAGCTGTGGGGTGTGTTGCTCTGAGTGAACAAACAATATTGTGCAGGAGACACGCACAAGGATTTCTTCTGACTTGCTATAGTCAAATATCTCCAGTAACAAACTGTGGTCTCCAGTAAAAAAAAAAATAGTTTTTTGGATATCAGGTCTACAGCAGATTTTGATATGGCTTGATGCTTAGGACAAGCAGGTTGGTTTAAGTGTGTTAATGACTTTATGCAGTCAGCCATTTTCTGAAAACCCTCATCCCAATATAGGGTTAAAGTGTATGGAAACACTTTGGGCAGCTTTGGGAGTACAGAAGGGATGCATCCTGGATGAGTGTCAGTTTAATTAATTTATCTATCTATTCATCTTTCAGGGTCACAGAGCTTATTAATTTATGAATATACTAAATTATTATGATGACAAAATGGAATATCATAGAAAAAATAGAAAACAACATGCAAAAAAGACAAAATGTTCAGTATTATTTTGAGTGTTTTTTTGAGTGAATACCATAAAGCTAATGTTACTGAATCATTGTACAAGTGCCATCCTTATGCTGAGAGATAACCAGGAGTAAATAGGCACAGTTTGATGTAAAACCTGTTAATTCTTATAAATGAAGTGTTATGGCAGTATGGCAGTAGGGTACATTACTGCTGCCTCATAAATTTGTTGTCAAAATAGATTCAAATTCAATTCATGGTTGATGTTAATGCAGAATTTTCACATTCACCATGCATCTACAGGAACTGTCCTCTGAGTACTATACAGATATTTGAATACATTCCCTAATCACAAAGCAGAACAAACTACATATCAGGTGTGAATAACACAAGACCAGGGTTTCTTAATCTGTTTTGTCGTGACTAAATGCATTCCTTGTTCAATGGACAATTGTTAGTAAAAGTAGGATCCAGTATATTCGGAAAATTTGGGGATTTGGACAATTCAAGATGATCTTCAGAGCAATTTTGATGACCCACAGTAACCCAATTGGCAAACCATCCATGACCCATTACCAATAAATACAACAGTAACTCACGACAAAAACGACGGAAAACCATAGTACAGGGTGGTCCAGATCTAATTATGAAGATCCAGATCGTCTGGATGACTTTGATTTATGCGGGGACGATTCCAGTATGGCGTGAAGACGATTGATTCTTCATGTCGTCAGTTCTCACACTTCTCTGGTCCGGGATTTTTCGGGTGATTTTCTATGTAATAAACTTAATAAGTTATAGCATAATGAATATTGCATAATTAGATCTGGACCACCCTATATAAGTAACCCTTTGTAGCCTACTATTGGGCAGTCTTCCCATTATGCCTGTTTAATTTTCTAGAAAGAGATCAGCATTGGAACCACAATTCTTTTGATGAGAAAGGGTTAAGAGACCATTAAGGCATAGGTGAGCAAACTGTAGTCTGTGATCTGGATCTGCTGATGACACACAGCTGTATTTATCAATTGTACCTGATGACTCAGACGCTGTTAATTCACTAACACAATGTCTTACTTGTGTTTAATTGGATGAATAGTAATTTTCTCAAGCTAAATAAAGAGAAAAAAGAAATTTTAGTGATTGGCAATAATGGAGATAATGAGATTATTAGAAATAAACTTGATGCATTAGGATTAAAAGTCAAGACGGAGGTAAAGAACTTAGGGGTAACTGCTGATTGTAACCTGAATTTTAAATCACATATTAATCAGACCACTAGGACAGTATTTTTTCACTTAAGAAACATAGCAAAAGTTAGACCACTTATGTCATTGAAAGATGCTGAGAAATTAGTTCACGCTTTTGTTTTCAGTCGTCTAGATTACTGTAACGCACTCCTCTCAGGACTACCCAAAAAAGACATAAATCGATTGCAATGAGTGCAGAATGCAGCTGCTATAATCCTAACTAGGAAAAGGAAAACCGAACTCATTTCTCCAGTTTTGATGTCACTACACTGGCTACCTGTGTCATTCAGAATTGACTTTAAAATACTGCTTATGGTTTACAAAGCCTTAAATAATCTCGCTCCATCTTATATATCGGAATGTCTGACACCTTATATTCCAAATCGTAACCTTAGGTCCTCAAATGAGTGTCTGCTTAGAATTCCAAGAGCAAAACTTAAAAGAAGTGGTGAGGCGGCCTTCTGCTGTTATGCACCTAAAATCTGGAATAGCCTGCCAATAGGAATTTGCCAGGCTAATACAGTAGAGCACTGCTGAAAACACATTACTTTAACATGGCTTTCTGTTAACTTCACCTTCATTTAATCCTGATACTCTGTATATTCAATTCATTATAATAACTATTCATGGTGGCTCTAGAATCTGTACTAACCCCTACTCTCTCTTCTGTTTCATTTCCTGGTTTTCTGTGGTGGCGATCTGCGCCACCACCACCTAATCAAAGTACTGTGATGTTTCTACATTGATAGGTTAAAAGCCAGAAGTCTACATGACCATCATCATCAAGCCCTTCCTTGAGAACCCTAAATACAATGAGGACTGTTTCATTTATGTTAGGTAGAATGCCCAGAGGGGGCTGGGCGGTCTTGTGGTCTGGAACCCCTGCAGATTTTATTTTTTTTCCCTCCAGCCGTCTGGAGTTTTTTTTTTTTTTTCTGTCCTCCCTGGCCATTGGACCTTACTCTTATTCTGTGTTAATTAGTGTTGTCTTATTCTAATTCTTACTTTGTCTTTTATTTCTCTTTTCTTCATTATGTAAAGCACTTTGAGCTACATTATTTGTATGAAAATGTACTATATAAATAAATGTTGTTGTTGGATCTGGCTTGCGATATAGGTGTAAGCATCCTGCTGGCTACTTGTCAAATTGTCTAATATTCTGGCCTTCCTGAGTTGTTGTTCAGTTTTTCATATGATGTTGCTGGCATAAGTGTTGTAAGATGGCTGTGTGATGTCACAAGAAAAGTAATTAAGCAAACCAAACTTTTACCATACAAATAGGGACAGTCTATGGCACTGGCACATAAAATAGTGTTTTTGTTTTTATCTTCTTTCACACCTTGACTAGTGTGTGTGTTTTTAAACAATATAAGGAACGTTTCACCTTGGACTTGTGCTATTTACAATTATAAAATAATGATGTTAGAAGGAGAAAGGTTTTCCAGTAGTGGATAGGCCATAAAAACTCTTACTGTTATCTTTTCTGCCAATATTGGAAAGCAGTTCTCCTCACCTGCTGTTGTTTCTATTTTCAGGCGTGTTTTCTTTTTCAATTCATATGCTACCTTTGAGGCAGATCATTAGGAAAGACAATATTTTCTTTCACTTTTATACTGATGATATACAGCTTTATTTGTCTGTGAAACCTAACAACGCCTGCTCTTTGAAGACATTTTTTGACTTCTTGGGGAAGATTAAAAGCTGGTTGGCAAATAATTTCCTCCAGCTGAATAAAAGTGAATCAGAGGTGATCTTGTTTGGTCTGCCAAAAAGTTGTCCAAGCCTCTCTGAAAGCGCAGAGCACTTGTCAATGGAAGTGAAATCACAGATTACAAATATAGGGATAATTTTTGAGTCAGGCCTCAAATTTGACAAAAAAGTCAAGTCTGTCTTTAAGAATAAATTTCTTAAGATTAGAACAGAGATCTCCAGCTTCAGTCTTAGAGAACTACTGTGTCTGGACTTTTCATTTTAACCCTTTCCTTTTTTGCTAATTAACTTCTTGGCCTTCATTTTAATTGACTTGCTATTTAAGGCTCAGACCTCTTTATTAATTATCTTTCCTTAATTAGCAACCAAAAAATAATGAGATAAAAAATGAGCCAACACAGAAACAGCTACCTGTGTCCACCATTCAATATCTGAAAATAAAGAAAGGTAAAGTTTTCAGTAATGTTGATCTGCTCAAGTCCTCAAAACACTTTGATGGTACTATTACAAAAAATAAACATTTTTGAACTGTTCAAAAATGTAAACAGTTTTGGAAATGTCTGTTCTGGCAGAATGAGAGCACCAACATGCTGTAGAATTACATAATGAATTTAATTAGCAACATGAATTGGCTTTTAATTAGGAAACTGGTTGGAGTGAAATTAGAACATTAGAACAACCTAGATGAGAACAGGCCTTTCATCCCAACAAAGCAATCTTATCCACTTAATTCTTCCAGAATAACATCAAGTCTAGTTTTGAAAGTTACTAAAGTACTACCACACTACATGGTAGCTTATTCCATGTGTCTATGGTTCTCTTTGTAAAGACAAATTTCTTGTTTGTGTGACATTTACCCTAAACAAGATTCCAACTCTGTCCCTGTGTTCTTGGTGAACTCATTTTAAAATAACAGTCTCAATCCACTGTACTAATTCCCTTCATAATTTTATACACTTCAGTCATATCTCCTCTTAATCTCCTTTTGCTTAAACTGAAAAAGCTCATCTCTTTTAATCCTTCCTCTATAGCCCTGGAATCAGCCTAGTCACTCTTCTCTGGACTTTTTGCAGCACTGCTATATCCTTCTTATAGCCTGGAGACCAAAACTGCACACACAATGAGGTCTAGCCTCCTTGGACTTCTACTCTACACATCGTGCTACATAACCTAACATTCTGTTAGCCTTATTGATGGCTTCTGAACACAGTCTGGCAGTTGACAGTGTCAAGTACACTGTGACTCCTAAATCCCTCTCATAAGGTGTACGTTCGACTTTTAGACACCCCATCATGTATTCAAACTTAACATTTCTACTTCCTACATGTAATACTTTATATTCACTTGAATTAAATTTCACCTTACATTTATCTGCCGAAGTCCTTCTGTAATGATTCAACAAATTCAAGATTATTTGCCACTCCACCAAGCTTGGTTTCATCTGCAAACTTAACCAGCTTGCTACTTATATTCCTATGAAAAACATTTATATATATTAAAAATAGCAGTGGCCCTAGCACAGACCCCTTGTTGGAGTTTGAAGCCCTGATGTAGCTGCTCATCTATTGGCTCACATCACATCTCATTTCTGTTTGGGTGCCTTTTAAAAAAAAATGAAACAGTTGGGGACGACATATTTAAAAAAATCAATTAAGATGAAGAAAAAAGAAGTTAATTATCAGCAAAAACTGGCCATTAATTAAGAAAGGGGTTGAAATGAAAACTTAAGGCACTGTAGTGCTCCAGGACCAGAGCTGGAGAACCCTGGCTTAGAATGATCCCTAAGGTAAAGCAAATATGATCATTTCCAGAGAGTGATTCATGCATTTCTATCATCCTGTTTTGATTATTGTAATTCTTTGTAAATCAGTCAGTCTTCTTTGCTACATCTGAAACTGGCACAGAATGCTCCAATGAGATTATTGACTGGCACTAAGAAAGGAAACCACATCACTCCCATTTTGGCTTCCCTTCATTGGCTCCCAGCTCATTATAGGATTCATTTTAAAGAATTACTTTTTGTTTATAAAGCTTTAAATGACATGGCCCCTCCATATACTGTTGATTTGCCCAACCCACTCCACTACCGGGTCATTAAGATCTTCATGTCAGGTATAATTAGATGTGCTTCGATCCCAATTAAAATCTAAAGGGGATTTTGTCTTCACAGTAGCTGCCTGGAGATTGTGGAACAGTATATCTCTCAATTTTAAAGCGTCATTTTTAATTGC
This sequence comes from Polypterus bichir lapradei, assembly GCA_026402145.1. Taxonomy (NCBI): domain Eukaryota; kingdom Metazoa; phylum Chordata; class Cladistia; order Polypteriformes; family Polypteridae; genus Polypterus; species Polypterus bichir. The sequence goes on from JANRMT010062854.1 coordinate 48,978,973, forward strand.
ATTTTTTAATTATAGACTCAAAACACACCTTTTAAGATTAGCTTTTTAGATTGTCATTTTTTGACTTTTTGTTTTTTGCCTTAATGTGCCTGTCCTAATGATTATTTCATTTAAAACTTTGTTGTCCTTTTCCTTGCCTTCATATGTACAGCACTTTGGTTAACACAATGTTCTTTGTATATATGCTTTATAAATAAAATTAGCTTGCTTATTTACTTACTGTATGTCAAGGAATACTGTAAATGTGAATTTGTGAAATTGGGAAATTTGTGAATTTCCCCTTGGGATTAATAAAGTATCTATCTATCTATCTATCTATCTATCTATCTATCTATCTATCTAT
>JANRMT010062854.1:48979325-48994306 GCA_026402145.1 Polypterus bichir lapradei
TATCTATCTATCTATCTATCTATCTATCTATCTATCTATCTATCTATCTAAATGCACAGTGGCATCACAATCATGCCTTTGGGCAATGTTCATGTTTTCAAACGTTTCATCACTGAGTCAGAAGAAGAGACAGTTTCGACTTTCCAGGTTAGCTCACTTCAGTTGTGGAATTTTATACAATGCACTGAATGAGACATTATTAACAACTAACTGAAATACCCAGCGTTGCCTGGGAGGAAAATAAATTGGTTTTTTTTTTTAATTGTTTGAGAAAAATATAAGTAAAAAACTCCACAATTTTAAAAATAAAAAAAACAACAAACAATGAAGACTCGCTAATGTGCCAATCTTGCGGTCTTGTATGTATGTTATCATCCAGCTGACGCTCGGAACCGGCCAACTCTATTTAATTTCAAAAGCAACAGGGGCGCGGTGGTGCTCAAACATACAGAATGCTGGAAGTCACCTCCAGCTCGCCCTCTGGTGGTCGTTCCGAGTATCAACTGGATTATAACATGCATACAAGACTGCAAGATCAACCCCAACCCTACCCAGAAGGAGGTGAGTTAGGGTTGATTTCACCCTACAGTATTTTTAGTCGACAATGAGAACCATTTGTACCAGGTTTCATGAAAATTGCTCCAGCTGTTCGGAGGTGATACTGGAACATACATACACACACACATACATTGTCTTTTATATATATATATATATATAGATTCAGTCCTGCATGCTAAAAAAGTCAGCCTATCCATGATTAGGGACTTTAAAAAGTGCCATCTCCAAAAAGACTGGTGAGTTTACAATTAGGAGGACAGGAACAACAGCTCACTGGCAGGAGTTCACTGACTGATAAAGTACATTTGGAGGGCTGCTCATGTATCTTAGGCAGTCTCCCTTTTTAAAATTATCACTTTATGGAGTTCACATACTGTATGACATTACATAACCCACTCATGCCATCACCCACCCTCACTCAAAATTAATTCACCTAACATACACAACATGCCACAAAGAGGCACTGGTGAGATGCAGGATTCTAACTCAGGACAATGGATCCATTCAAATACAAGGAGATTGGAGTTATCAGGAGTGAAAATGGACCTCAAGCATGCAAAATTATAAACATATTTGAAGATGTCAAAAATGATATTGTTTTATAAATAAAACAATAATAGATTTTCTTACAGTTTACCTTCTGCCATCAAATGATTAGCTGCTCAATAAGACAGAAGCACTGTAACCATAGTGCTGAGCAATGCTGATCCAGTTTGTATGGTAGATCAATAGGGAACACTACTGGCATCCATTTTCTGGTGAAGTGACAGTTAGCCTGACACCAGAACTCAAATACTAAATGAGACTGTAAGAAATAATTGTTATTGAATTCACTAACAATTGACTCATAATAGCTTACATTTATGGAACCCAAGACCTTCTTGAGTAACACTGTTTTCTGGGAGTTGCTCCAGCTTTTCATTTTTGTTAGTGATGCCAAGCTTCCAACAACAGCATCCTTACTAAGGTTTGCAAGCTGACTGATGCTTAGTCCAACTGCAGCTTCACCAATGTTCTTCAGTTTTTCAGCATTCAAATTATTTGGATTTACAGATCTTGTAATCTCTTGGTACACCTGCAAGGGACACAGTAGATTTACAATTGTGTTCATTGTAGAGATGTACGGTAATTTTCCTGTTTATGCCACATAAAGTGTTAGCATAACACATTACAGAACAGATAATCTTCTAATCAAAAATACTAATCAAAATGCTTCTATTATGCAATCATTTCTTGATGAGCACAGTCCATCACTTTAATATAAATACTGTAGCTATTGATATCATTGGTTCATTAAAATTTCTTTATTTTATATTACCAGGTCATTGGCCTCATGTTAAATGTAACTGACATAACACTGAGACAAAGTTATAAATTTAAGTTCCAGGTCAAGGCAACATATACAGTAATGGGAAATGCCTACAAATACTTTGTCTAGTACATAAAAATAAACAATTCTATAGTCCTTAGCCAATCATTTAGTCTTAAAATGTCATATCCTAAAAGTCACAGTCCTCACAATGATATTAACATTCTCAGCATTTACTTTAAATCAGCCCTGAAGACACATTTTAGAAGATATACAGGTACATGTGTTAGAGCTACTATAACTGATCTCTATACAGCTTTTTATGTTGTGTTCATAGATTGCAGAAATGTATTTTGTTTCGCTCTTATTTGTACTTATTTCCTTGGCACTTTCTATACCATGGAGGAGATATGTTATCTCAAGTGGTTGACCCTCAATTAAATCTTTGTGCAATTCTAATTAAATTGCCATCATTTGCTAGTTCTTTTGTGTTGTGTTCTGACTATGCCTTAATTGTAATCATGTATAGCATGCTGGGTTGACAATATAAAATTCACTTTGTAGGAATTAATTGAACTTAATTTATTTTAATAGGGTAAAGAGTGATACTCTGTATACTATAATGCATTTCAAGTAATCCATGTCCATTAAAATAAATGGAATGCAGACATGTCTATAGAACTGTCAATACAACTTGATCAATTCTGCTGGCTGCCATTTTGCAAAACTAAACTTATGTGTTTTCTTCTGTTCTCAGTGCTGGAAACTGCCCTGTGTCCAATGCTACTGGGATAGGCTGTGGTTTCCAACAATCCTTAGTTGGATTAAGTTGGCTTGAGAATATTAAAGCTTTAAGTGATTTTTTAAAACCTGGGACTTTTTAAGTATTTTGTGATACATATTTGATAGAAGTTTAAAATAATCCTTTTTACTTTGTTTGGAAACAACTCCTTGGCGGATTGAACCCAAAGCCATTGATAATGTAACCAAGGCTGAGCCAACTAAATCAGGACACATGCAAACAGTAAAAAGGTAATGAAGAGTGCTTTGTGTATTTATTACAAACCTGCATTTAGGACCCCATTATGTAAAATAGCGCAGTGCTCCCAAATAATCAATAAATAAATAAGCCATGATAAAAAAAAGTGTTCAGGTGGAGGCTCAGAGAGAGAGAGGTTAGGAGCACACTCTGATACAGCTCATTGCTGCACCCACCACATGACAAATCAACTCAAGATCCCCAAATTTGGACCCAAGTGCAGCCATGCAATGGGTGACACCTCAGCACCGCACTAGTTCAGATGGAATGGAACAGTGCGAGGTTTTTTATGGTGGCTGAAGGTTAAAATCCAAAAAAAAAAAAACAGTCCATAAAAATGAAGTTACAAATCTATGGGCAGAATCCATCTCTTAAAACTATACCCAAGCAACAGTCCTCAGCATGAAGAAATGTCTTCCAACAGGCTCAGTCAAGCCTTTAACAGGGCCCGGGTCCTCGTCATCAGTTCTTCAGTGTCTGTGAGGTGCCACGCCAAGCCTTGCTCCATTCATTCCTCAGCCTTACACGGGAGCAGTTGACCGCTTTTGCTTCTAGACCTCAGCACCTTCGTGAGTGTCGGCCACACGCTGCTCTACTGGGGCTCACTTTCTCGACTGCCAGCCTCCACTCTATGTCTGACTGGCTCCTCTCCCAGCCTTGCCATTTCTTTTACTTTCAGTTTACATTTTACCCTGTGTCTTGCTCATTCATCATTCTCATTCTTGCTTTCCCTGTCTTTTGCTCAAACTTCTCTTTAAGCTGAGGCTGGATGCATGTGCCGAATTCACTGACTTTGAGGCGCAAATTAGGCAGCGGACCAACCTGAATGCGTCTGCACATGAATGAGCGATCAGTGAAGCACCTCAATCAACCATGGACTGGCACCTGCACCTGCCTGGAGTTTGCATACTCTGAATTCGTTATTTAATTTTAAAAAGTATAATACCACAAACATCTCTCATCACAATGATGGGTTAATATCAGAATATGATTATTTCAATGTAGTTTTTAAATGAATGATTAGTGTTACAATTATGTAAAGCTCATCTAGGAGAAGTTAGCATCACGCTTATTCTACATTTAAATAGACCTTTAACAGTCAGTTTTTTTGGCATGTTTTGTCAACCTGCATGCTGTATGCTATAGATAGCATGATGGCTGCTGGGACATATGCCAATAGGCTAAAGGGATACTAGGATGTATGTAAATATAAAGGCATTCTTAAGCATCTACTTATAAAGTGTGTTGGCTAATAGATTGCTTGAGTCTTTAAGCTTAAGATAAAATAGTGTTTAGAATTATAAGAACATACAAAGTAAGTGACTGAAACCATTTTATTTAATAAATCATTAAATAAGCTATGAAGTAGTAATCAGTCAAATACAATGGCAATTGACAAATTATCAATTGTTTCATTTTAGCATGAGCATGTAGCTATTGCTTTGTTTCTGTAAATCTCATGAACAGTCATGAAGGTACTGTACAAAAGAGATAGTTTAAGAACATCTCTAATTTTTTCTACCTCTTCTTTGGGTTCTCTTGATTCTTGTCCATTTGAAACTTGCCACTTGCAAAGGATCTTCTGATGTTTTTCTGCCATCTGCAACATTCTGGACAACTGCTGCCTCTGTAATGGCTCATGGCTAACTACAAGTTGTATGGTTTCATCTGTTTAGCTTTCTCTGTAATTACACTTCTGTAAGTTTAGATAAAATAAAGCTTGTAATTATTGCACTACCTTGTGTTTACAGACATAAGCAATCGCTAAGGTGTTAGGGCTTTTTCTGTCTAACCAAGGTCCTGCAGGAAAACAGGGAGATGTCCTTGTTCTGCTCTCTAAGTGGAAAACTGAGTTAGGCTGTAGTCCAAGAAACATACAGCCCACCAATGCTGAGGTTCCCAGGGGTGAGTACTACGAGGTATGAATGTAAAACAAGGTGTACAACCTGAGGTACAGTTTAGGGGCATTTCTTTTTGTTTACCAATAAAAAAGAACCTAGGAGGTTAGTGTAATACCTTTTGTGACAAGGTATGTATTAACCCTCCTGGACAAGAGGGGGTGCTTTCACTAAGGCAGTCATCTCCTTATTTCCCTGCAGTGTTGACAAACCACCCAGTATTATCTTTAATATTATCATTATCTTTATGTCTTCTTTTCAACTTGTCTTATAGGAAGGCATTCAAATTCAGGTTGTACTTGCTCAAGTAGTATTTTGTTAAAAGTTCAGATTTAAGGTCATTGTTTAAGTTTAAACTATGCCATTGATTTTTTAATTCCTTTCTGTTGATTCTACACTAAATTTGTGATTTATTGTGTATTTACTTCATAATTTATGTATTCAGTATATAATTACCTGTTTTAATGTGAGATGCAATTTATCGTAATTAATTACATACGTACATTTATACGATTAATTAGTTCATTTTTTGTAATCAATTCCCAGCCTTAAAAAATACATTTGCTTGTAGGAAAACAGCAGAAGGAACACATTACTTTGCATCTCAGATGGCTCAGCTAAATTATCGTTCAAAACCTGTCAACACAAACCTATAAACCTCTAAGCCTATGAACTACCCAGTATATCCAGGTGAAACATACAGTACACAGAACATAAGATATTTTACTAATACGAGGAGCCCACTTAGTGTATCAAGTTAATAAACTATGATCTTCTAATTCCTGTCTTTATCTACTTCATCTGTAGTAGGTCTGTGTGTAATGAAAGACTAAACATGCGTTCTTCTCTCTTCCTATGCCTGTGTTTACAGCATTATTTGATTCTACCGTATTATTCTGTGCTACATTGGCTTCAGTGAATTTCTATAATGTATTGTTATCATTTCTTAATTTTAAGTGCTTCCTAGTGTCTTTCATGACCCTGGTGGTGATTGCTTAAACTGTGAATAAATACAATAACATAAAATTATACAAATAACAAAAAATGCCTCTAGTAGAATGAATTCCGTCTCAAATATTCCTACTTTTTTGCATCTTGATTCCCTGTTGACTTTCTGTTGGTGCTTTTGGCTTGATGCTACTTACATTTTTGACATTGTTGCTGCAGTTCTTCATCTGGTTCATCAAAGCGGCAGTGGCAGTCTCATTCAACTTACTGACATAGGGGGCGAAGTAACATGTCAGCTGTCCGAGTCTGCATCAAAGTCAGACAGAAAAAGCTCATGAGATTTTCAAAATTCTTCTCATCTCCAGGCATCTAAGCCAATGCTGAATATAACAGTTGTCTGCCAAATTCAAAATGCGCATACAGTCCCTCATCTATTGGAAAAGCAGAAATTGATTTGCCTTGTTCCATCTTTTTTTGTGCAAATAAAGTTAGGTTAAAAGAAACTGTTTCTTTCTTACAGTGTAATTCCCAAATTGGTTTAATTGAGCATTTTGTCATGAAGTGGGACTTATCAGCTCTAATAGTTCATAAAACCTTACTTGGGAATCACGTCAGGTCTTATAATGGAGATGTTGCACTTCTGAAGCCCCTTGAGAATCGTGTTTGCTTGTGCTGAGTCTAAATCATAGAGGCTGCTCCAGACGTTGGAATCCTTCAGGTAGAAGGTGCACAGCTAAAAAATACAGAAAGAGTTAGAAAGTGAAGTGGCAGAGGGTCAGACTATCTCACACACAGCCCCTTCTTTGTGTATGTGTCTGTCTTTCCCTCTTCAGATATATCTTATTGTATATTGTTATAATATTCCCAAGGTAGTGCATTTTGTCAAATTGTGTGCTAAAGAAATAAAAGACAAATAAATGACATAGACTATTTACTTTGAATGAAAGTTTTTTTTTTCCTTAGGCAAGGAAGACATCTTGAAGAATGTTTTTCAATGACGTCTTAATTTCTTGTAGTGCAGTGTAGTACTACTATAACAATTGATAACTCATTATTTCAGCAATTTTCTTTGTACTGAAGATAGAAGATTGACCAATTAACTCATTTTGGTGTAAATGTTTATCATATGGGAACCATAAAAAAAGAAAATTGCAGAAAGTGGACATATTGAATCTTCCCCTTTCAGACTAAACACAGATGGTGACACATGCACATTGTAACTGAAATTGGCCTTGTTCTTTACAAAGTCATCTCCTTCCTGAGATTGCCTTTGTGCCGTAGTCTACAGGTTCAATGCCTTATTGCAACATGTGCACATTCAGCTAAAGAAGAACTTCTGTAATCATGGCAACTACTGTTATCGTTCCAGGTGAAGCACTCCTGGTGCCTCACCGCCTTTCATTTTCTCTTTTTAGGTACATCCAACAAGGTCACAAAAAGTCAGAAAACCAAGGGCCACTAGTGAAGACCTTGGTTCAGAAAATGGGGCAATCCACTTCCAGTCATTTGACTCCACTTGGGTTCATAATATAGGAAATTGAAAGTGAAAGTTCACTTCGAGCTGCCAACAGAGAATTATCCAACCTGCTATATCCTAACTACAGGGTCACGGGGGAACTTTAACCTTCATAATTTTGTGGCTGTTGGTGACCTATCACAGAGAGGAGCTGCCTGGAGAGAATGGCTTGCCATGGTCTCGCTCAGAGGACAGAGACGGAGTGATCGACAGAATTGTTGAAATAGGGTCATAGATGGATTTGTTAGAGTTGAACTGTCCTAATTGAAAGAATTCATTTTTAAGAATTTTGTTTTGAAACAATAAAATGGCTCTAGTGTGACTAATCTGTCTGGTCAAAGTGTACCCTCTGTCTGCCATGGTGTGTTGTACGTGTACACATATTTACACAATGTTTGCTTTGTGTATGTGCATACTATCCACAAAGCAAATAATTCTTACTAATAAATTAATAATTAATAACAACGTCCCCTTTCTAGGTGGGTAAAACACAGAGATTGCAGAGAGGGATCATCTTTCCTCATCCATCAATCCATGCATCCATCTGTTTGTTTGCAAATTTGCTTAATCCTGTTCAAGGTTGCGAAGGTTTCATCTTTATTTTACTGTGGAATTTTGTAAACAATTCAATTGCTCTGAAGATAAAACCCATCCACTCCTCATTCACGGATTAAGTGTGCTACATTTACACGCACTGATAGCCTTCTCATTCTTTCCATAGAAAGCTTCAGTTACTTACTGAACTGTTGCTGCTCTCAGCCAAGGCCATCAAGGTAGACATCGGAGCTTGCAAAAGAAAACGCATTAGCAACTGGAGCATTTCGACAGTCATCCAACTAGCAGTATCTATGTAAAAAAATAGAAACAAAGATCAATTTTGTCAAAATAATGAATACGACATTCTCTATAAAGTGGCCACATCAGAAATCACTGTTGAAAGACTCAATCAGACTACTGATAGCAAAAATCACAAACTAAGCTCTCTCTTATATTTGTAACTTTGTATAAAATAAACAGTTTACTTTTGTTAAATTATGGAGAAACAATTCTATTTTTCCACAGGTAAAATGAATTCCACTTTTGTATAAGTATGACCTTCAATGAATTTGCAGATATTACACAATAGAAAAGAAATTCTCAATTCATTGCTGTTCTCAATTCATTGCTGTTGAGTTAAGTTCCAACACTACATCTGCCAGCTTGACAGAGCAACAGTAGCACTCCAGTTTCTAAATTTGCCTTACAAAAAATATATGCATTATAGAGCATCTTTAACCCAAGAATTATAGGTTAACTAAATCTTCAAGACAGGAACCATCCTTGGACTGGGTGCCAGCTTTACCACAGGGCACAATCATAAGGGAAGTACACCAAAGAGCCCAGGGTAACACCCACACAATTCAATTTATTTTGCATAGAACTCTTCACCAAGTACAAGCTCTGAGTATTGAATATATATAGAAATGTAATGCATTAACAGCAAATGATTAAATACAATATTTACATACGTAAATGCACAAATTATTTTAAACAAGCAATAAAAACAGTGAATCTTGACAAGTGAAGTCATCAAATTAATGATGATATAAATTCCAAATCATTATAATTGAGACATGGAGAGAATAACAAAAACAAAAAGATGGTATGTAATGCTATCTCAGTGTATTCTTAGTTGGCCGGGCAAGTTTTTTTACACAGAACAATCATATCTGTCATCCTGCATCTGAATCCATCTACTAATTGATTCAATTTTTAACGTAGTGACCTCATGGATGTTCTAGACAGAATGTCACTCTTTCAGTTAAATATCTGACGAGACTATGTCGCTGAAAATATCAACATGCAAACATTTTCTTTTGATTTGCTGTTCTATCATGGTGTTTAAATACAGTAATCCCTCCTCGATCGCGGGGGTTGCGTTCCAGAACCCCCCGCGATAGATGAAAATCTGCGAAGTAGAAACCATATGTTTGTATGGTTATTTTTATATATTTTAAGCCCTTAGAAACTCTCCCACACTGTTTATAAATATTCTTCGCACAGTTATACAGTAAACCCTCGTTTATTGCAGTTAATCCGCTCCAGACAGATAAATGAATTTCCACGAAGTAGGATTCTTTATTTATAAATCTAATATTTTCGCAGTTAGAGCATAGAAAACCTCTAAATACGTTTTAACATCATTAGAGCCCTCTAGACATGAAATAACACCCTTTAGTCAAAAGTTTAAACTGTGCTCCATGACAAGACAGAGATGACAGTTCTTTTTCACAATTAAAAGAATGCAAACATATCTTCCTCTTTAAAGGAGTGTGCGTCAGGAGCAGAGAATATCAGAGAGAGAGAGAAAAGTAAATAAGCAAAAATCAATAGGGCTGTTGGGCTTTTAAGTATGGGAAGCACCGCGATAAAGCAGCCGCAATGAAGGGATCAATGTGAAGGTAGTCTTTCAGCATTTTTTACAGGCGCGTCCGTGTCCATATCTTCTAAGCAAACAGCCACCGTGCAAACAGCCCCTCTGCTCACAACCCCTCCATCAGGAGCAGAGAATGTCAGAGAGAGAGAGCGAGAGAGGCAGAGAAAAGCAAACAATCAAAAATCAATACGGGCTGTTAGAGCTTTGAAGTTTTCGAAGCACTGCGCGGGAAGCATATCTTATATCATTGAGGAGTTTTGTTTAATACGTAATACATGCTCTGATTAAGTAGCTTCTCAGCCATCCGCCAATAGCGTCCCTTGTATGAAATCAACTGGGCAAACCAACTGAGGAAGCATGTACCACAAATTAAAAGACCCATTGTCCGCAGAAATCTGCGAACCAGCGAAAAATCCGTGATATATATTTAGATATGCTTAATTTAAAATCCGCGATGGAGTGAAGCCGCGAAAGTCGAAGCGCGATATAGCGAGGGATCACTGTAGTCTGGTTTAGAAGAAACCACCAGGGTTTATAATTTATTGTGATGGAATGGTCCTAATAACATTCTCTTTTTTTTATTCAATTGGAAATTCTTTTATTGTGCAAAATATTTAACAGAATCATTTAAAAGTAAAGACAATGAGCTTCTCCTTAAATAATCCACTTCTAGACAGCAGAAATCAAAAGAAGTTACTCATTATGCTCCATAGATACTGTGCAACCTACAGGTTCTGGCACTTATATGATGAGAAAAAAATGTTTTTGCTTTTGATAATGAAACATTTGAAGGATACCACCAATATCGTGATACATGCAGTATCAAATATTGCAGGAACTTTCTATATTGACATAGATAATATTGACTTTTATGTTTTATAGAATCCCAATAGGGCTGGATGGACTTTTGGTCTTAGAACTCCTAGAGGTGTATTTTGTTTTCCTCTTTTCTTCTCTCTAATCATCCAACCGTAGCATATGTTATCAAATTGGACATTGTCTTTTACCATTTTAATTATTATAGACTTACAAACTAGAGTTCTTTCATTTTAACTTCTAAAACTTTCATTTTTCTTTCACTATTTGAAAGCAATTTGGGCTACACTTCTGTATTTTTAAAATATGCTATACAGCGTACATAAATGGTGTTGATGTTAACAAAATTCTAAACTGGTTTAAACAGATTAGAAAAGCAATCGATGGATGGAAATATCGTAACTTCTACTTAACCCTTGCAGAGGGAACTTTTCATTTGTGTAGTATTTTTTCTAATTTTAGTTTCTAATTTTTATTTTTTCTATTTTTTTCTTATTTTAGGCTTTTGTGACCCAAAGCCTTATATAACATTTGTTTGAGATAAGAAAGATCTATAATAAAGCCTGTCAAACAGGATAAACAGTTGTAAAATGCTAAACTTTTGAAACTATCATAGTATTTCGTTGCAACTTTTAATTATGTAATAAATAATAATTAATAAATAACTAGCTAAAGTGAGGACACAGCTAAACCAATTAACGACAAATAAGAAATTACGTTTTCTTTTGTTTTTTGTTTTTTTTTTTTTTTTCACGCTAGTGCATATGATCAGAGTTAAAATCTTAAGTAGTCAGGTCACACTTTGTTAATATAAAAGAGACCACACATTTTGGCCAGAAGGTGGAGGTTAAGTTCCATCATGTTACATGATTCCTGAATAATTCAGCTTTTTTATTATAAAACATTTGTTTCAGAAATCATTTTAAAAGCTAAGTTACTTCTTTCTATCACATGAGAAGAATATTGCAAGTGACTCAGACTCATTTTTGAACCCTTTTTGCACTTCAAATTTATTTTCTTCAGGAGGTGTAAGAGAGGTGTTGAGCCTTTCTTTAACAACAGCAAAACCACCATTTATTTCTAAAGCACATTTTCATACACTAGATGTAGCTCAAAGTAGCTTTATAGGATGTTCAAAGGAAGAGTTACAGGAAAAGAAAAATACATTAAATTAGTTAAGAACAATAATGTGTAAAATAACAAAAGCAAATCAAATTCAGGCTTACATATAAATAGATCCATAAGTAGTAGATAGAGTCCTTACACATAGTATCATATTCTAAGTTTCTAAAGGTGAGTATGACTTCCCTATTTTGTCTCCTATATTCATTTTGTATAAAAAAACTAACAGTGTTGTTATCTTATTATTATTTTTTTACCTGAATACAAAGGTGTTTTTTAATAAGCATTTCAGCTTTGTTCAAATAAAATAGTAACAAAGGTCAATGACTGTTGAACATGGAACACATCAGAGCTTTAAGACTCTAGCCATTTGTTTTTATTTTACTCATGATGGTAAAATAAAGCTGTTTGTTTTTTCATTTCTTTCTTTTTCAACAATTACAATTACAACCAAGATAAAAATAAATACTTCTGGATATAACACCAACCTATTGTAACCAGAATTTCACATGTATAGAACAATGTGGGAAGGTGAGACATTACAAGTGATAATTCTCATTGCACATGAACACTTCCAGTCATCATAGACATTTTTCAAGGAAAGAACTGGATGCAGATGAGGCAGTGGTACTTCACTCCCCCCATCTGATGGCAGAAAGACATGTTGCTGTAAGTAATTTGGTGGGCTACATGCATGCCGAGGCCAACAACAGTACTGACCACAGGTGCTGTGTGACACTTCTGTGAGTAATAATGTAATAGGTCATGAAATGAAAAGTGATCCAGGAAGATCCTGCCGTAACTACCATATAACATTGTTCCTCAGAAGCTCTTGCCAATTAATAGCTGTAGCTCACATGTCAGCAATAATTCAGAGTTGTTTACCTTTTCCTTTCTTCTGATTATAAACTGATTCAATCCAGTTGTAGATAGCTTTCCTGGTCCCAGGGTTCAAATCATCATAAACAGAGTTCAGGGCATTCATTCTGTAAAGTCAAGAAGTATAAATGTTGAAAAGATTTGGGTGTTCATGACAATAAACTTTAGCAATGTTTGGAGCTTCTGAATAGTTCAAATTACTTGTGTATGTAGAATACAAGAGATTTAAATTAAATTAGGGTCAAACTTGCCATAGCAGTCTACAGATTTTGAATATGAATAGCAACTATGGCACTTGTATCCTCTAGTGAATTACATCACCTTGACAGATGGTCAGCTAATGCTCCTTTAGTTTACTGCCACTTGAACTCTCTACCTAGGCTCTATTTTAGTCTTAATGTTTTAATTGATCCTGACAAGCCATATTTTTCTCCCATGTATTTTAGATACTCTGTCCCTCTGCTTATTTTTTATTCTAATTACATCATTCACATCCACAGTGCTGATAATGATTCTACTACACTATGTCTCATTTTTTACTGTCCAATTATTCCTGTGCATCTGTGACCCTATAAACAGGTTATGTTACGCTTTTGTCCTTTCAGTTTTTCTTCTGGTTATTTTTCTGGCCTGTTGTTATATCTCATTTTGACAGTATTTATCAAGCATTTCAATTATTGCATGATGCACTTTGTTACCTTTTTTGCTTTTAATTCTGTTTTCCTACTTTTTTGTGCATGGTGATGACTTATGCAGTAAAAAATGAAGAATGTTTGCTTAGGTGCCAACACCTACTTTTAAAGTAAAAATTCATTCATTATTGTCATCCTATCTATTTGATGGCCTCAGCATTATAAACTGTTCGTATTAATATCGTTGAACTTTGTTTAGCACTCTGAAATTTTCTAAAGTTTATGAAATTCTGATTTCAGATCAAGCATATTCTATATCGCCTTACATAATTACTGACTATTCTTATCAGAGCAGAACTACCTGCATTGCAAGTTAGGGAAAGTGGCCTGACATGTAAGTTTGAGAGCAGCACTCAAAGTGATAATGGAGCAAAACAAAGGTGAACATTTTCCACTTGTGGCAAACACAAGACAGAGTTAAACTAAACCATTTAAAGAAGCAGTTCTTCATTATTTATACTAAATGCTTCTTCTGTATTTTTAATACACTCCTTTCGTCATGGCAGGACAGTGAAAATTAAAAAATTTTTTAGTCCCGTTTGGTCACTTTCTGGACTTTGAACTTGCTCCTTAAGACTGCATGAGTTTTTATCTGGGTACTCCTGTTTCCCTCTCACATCTAATACTGTAGATGTACTTGAACTGATGACCCTCTAAAATAATGTGTGTGTGAGTGTACCCTCTGATGAACTGATGCCTACTACTGAGATGGGCATACCTTGAGACTGGGAGAGGCTCTGGCCCACCACTGGTCACAAATAGAAGGAGTGATCTTTTGTCCAACATAATGCTTTAGAAATGTAGAGCTTGATAACAAAAAATCGCATTCTCAAACCTACTTAATCCAATGCAGAGTAGGAGGAGAGCACAATAAATTGATCTCAATCGTCCTTTACGAATAATCACAAAACCCCTTTTTTAGATTTAGGCATGAATCCAGTGTTAAACCTAAACAAGATCAATCACAAATAATTGTATTTATCCCCTCTCAAAGTAAACATCATCCTGTAATTTTTTAAATGCAGATTTATTTTCTTGTAAAAAGTAAATTTTCTATTAAGAATCAAATTGACTTTTACATTAATTTCTTTATTTTTTATTAAGGCTTGCACAAAGTAATGTTATTTTTTATTTATTCCTGTGCTTGTTTTAGTTCAGTTTTTACTTATGAGCCATGTATGCAAAATATAAATATGTTTCCAGATTCATTAGAAGGTATTCTGTTCACAATGATTATGATATTTTAAAATTTTGAAGTGCATTTCAGGCTTTATACATTGTTTGGTGCAGTCCTAGGTTTCTTGCAATTATTTAGATAATATTAGCTTTGATAGCTCAGATGTCATATGCATATCTTGCACAAGCTAAGATGCCCCTTCTCCCCCGAGAAACCCCTTAAATTTTTAAATAAATCTCTTTTTTACTGTTTAGGGATATTGCTGCTTTTGAAGACATAGATAGGAGGCACTGCTAAGAACCTGTTGACTGTCCTTTTTTATTAAGTATAACATAAAATAGTTATTTTATAAAGTTTCATTTTGTAAAGGTAGGTATAATGCCTCATAGTTGCTCTTTCTATCTTTAGCCATGTCAGTAGTTTCCTTTTTTGTTTTTGTTTTCTTTCTTTTTTTCTTTCCTATTGTGTATTCGAGAGGGGCTTTGTTGTTTGTCTTTTTATAAAAATATTTATTTAGTGGGCTTCTGTAACAAGTCAAATTTTCTCCTGGGGACAAATAAAGTGCTATCTATCTATCTATCTATCTATCTATCTATCTATCTATCTATCTA
>JANRMT010062854.1:48994316-49046898 GCA_026402145.1 Polypterus bichir lapradei
CTATCTATCTATCTATCTATCTATCTATCTATCTATCTATCTATCTATCTATCTATCTATCTATCTATCAATTTTGCAGAATTTTAGAAGTAAATAAAATAAAATATAAACAATTTTGCAGTTGTGTGATTACAACTTCCAGTCATCCACTAATTGGAATATCCTTAATACAACTCAGAGTTGGAGGGGAACAGAGCCTGACAGCTTCATCTACAAGGAAGAAACCAACTCTGGCCAGGTTGATGATTTAAAGTTTAATGAAACATTCCTGGTGTCACTTAATCCAATTTCTGTCTTAGCAGCAAAGAGCTCTGGAAGTGATGCAGTCCACTATAGGGCCTGCTCACTCACTCACACACACACCCACCAGGCTAACATAAAATTACAAATTAACCAAACCTGCAAGTATTTGGAGATGTGGAAAGATGAAATCTCCATGGAAAATATGGAGAGAATATGCAAACTCCACCCAAACAGTGGTCAAGTGTATAATTTGATCCCACGATAATGGAGTTGTGAGGCAGCTAGGGTAACCACTGTGCCACCTATTATAATTGTTTGGTGACACTTTAGTTTAGGTACTCCAAAAATGCATCTATTGCTCCTTTAATTTTATGTAACAACACTTTAACAAAGGCTTTTTTTGGTGGTAGTAATGTTTACAAAGCATCAGTAAAGTGGTTATTCATCTCTGTGCAACATGGCATATTAAGAACCTGTGATAACGCTGGTAAAATTATTTTTGAACAATAAAGATTTACAAGTTTTATACTGAAGTATGCATTATCAATATCAATCTGTCTCATTTATGCCACTTCTGACTATTCCTAAGTTGTAAGCCACATTGCAATTGTGATTATCACCAAAATGCTTTTATTAATGTCATCTTACATGACAGTATCTGATTAATAGATACATTTTTGCAGTACCTAAAGTAAAATGTTACCATTTTTTTCTGAGTGGCAGCAATGTTTGCTATTTATTTTGCAGCCTAGTACATTCAGGGATCTGAGCTCAACTCCTAGAGCTATTTCTTATGAAATAGAAATGTTTAAGAAATTAAATGTTCCCTTTATGTTTGCTGTTGATTAAGTTAGTAACTGTAAACTGAACAGCAGGGGATACATCAGTTGTGGATTGTTGTTTCCTCATTCAGTTTGTTCACACTTTGATCCAGGATAGGCTGTGGACCCTGAGGGCCTCGATAATTTCCTTTCTTTTTAACAACACAAGTTCAGTTGTTTCTTTCTTCGGCTTCTTCATACAATTTGGTGACAAAGGGTGTGAGAAAGGGTCAAACTCCAGAGCCTGACTGTTGTAGGTTATTCCTTGCTTCACTAACACTAGCATTACTGCTTTGTTCTCTCTGTTGGCTTTGGCTGCAGCAGGATTCCAATTCAAAACTGTTATCTTGAATTTGATGCTCTTCAATGCCTTGGGCCTCTGGTCTGTCCAAGTACTCGTAGAAGTCTCCATTCTAATTTATTCCTCCTCTTTCTAAACATACTAAAACAGGATGCTGCTTCTCTCCACACTACTAAAAAATTAAGATGCCAGAGTGGTTCTTCATGGTGTTGCCATAGAGGTACCATTTTTGGTTCCTAAAAGACCCATCCACATGAAGGTTCAGGAAAGAACCTTTATTTATTTAGATCCATAACTGGCATACATACAGAAAATAACCATGAATACATGGTGACAAATTTATGAAATACTAATGGGCCATAATTTTAAAAGGACTCTTACTACATACAATAACACAAGCAGATTTTCTTCATCTATTGTCCTGCTAGACTGTCTACCAAACATTAACATTTATTTCTACATATTAGGAAGTTTTTCAAAGCACAAAGAACCAACGTCATATGCAAAGAACCCTTCCTACAATGAAATGGTGTTTGGTCAAGTCATAGTTCTATGAGGAACCACACAATCCAGTAAAGAACTATAAAATGCCATTACAGAACCATTATTTTTAAGAGTGTAGTTGAGGAGTGAGTTTTACAAAACATCCCTGGATAGCAAACTCATACTATTCCTCTGCTCTCCTACTGAAAATCGGCTGTGGCTGCACTGAGCCAATCAATTGTCTGACAGCTTTGATTTTGTGCAAGTTCAGGTTTTTCATCTAACTACAATTCTACTGTTGTTGTGCTTAGCTTTCAATTTTGTTCTTTATTGCTCATTAACTTTGTTCTTTTCAGATCACTTAATTTATGTGTACAACTGCATGTTTTTGTAAGACAACTTGGACACAGGTGGCAGATAAATTAATAATGAAAAAATAATATTAATGAAAACAGTTTCCTCAGAAGATGGATGAATCGATTATTTATCAATAAAACATGAGGATTTGGGTAAGGAAAAAAAAATGAATGTTTGACTTGAGTGTGATTGATCTAACAGTTAAACATTCTGACTGTTACTTATGTTATTCTGTGAAAATCATTCTTAGGTGAAGGTGAAGTACTGGACTAGCTTTCAAAAAGCAACAGATTCTGAGAAACGTAACAATAAAGAATTCCATCACTTAAATGGTAACATCCCATGGTAATAACATGCAGCTAAGATTGGAATTTTAAAATCTATTAATAGAGCTGGCATGATGTTCTCTGCATGAATCCAAATGATGTCTCCAGAAACCGAATTTGCCCTTATTTT
Organism: Polypterus bichir lapradei; assembly: GCA_026402145.1. Lineage (NCBI taxonomy): Eukaryota > Metazoa > Chordata > Cladistia > Polypteriformes > Polypteridae > Polypterus > Polypterus bichir. The sequence goes on from JANRMT010062854.1 coordinate 48,996,978, forward strand.
GTAAGAAGCTGTTCGATATCTGAATGAGTAATTCTAAAAATCAATGAATGCTGTTATGCCTGTGAGTCAGTGTACTCTATTTAACATAATGCTTTGACTTTTTATTCTGCTTTTATCTTCTCTTTTTTACTCAATGTATTGTATTTGAACAATATATTACAGTTACTAGTTCTTGTATTTGCATGTGTTTTATGAAATATTTTGGATTACTAAACAATTGTAGAGAACAGAAAACAATCAACAAACTAATTTTGCTGAAGAACAATGAGAAGCTAACATTCTAGTTACATTTACTACTTAAAGAAAGAGGATCAGGTACCGTAAAGAGAAGCCATGGATCACTTCCTACACATTACACTTTTGTCACTTTAGTTCATTTTTAAATTCGTTCAGTTTAGAGAAGCACCAGTTAGAAGATGGACTTCACTTTTTTCACTTCATACACAAGAACACCTACTTTCTTCCAAGTGTCCATTAAAACCACATGCGCAGATTTGTTATTCCAAACGGTGCCTGCGTTTGGTTTTCACTGTGCAAAGTTTGCCTTTGGTTATTATGTTTTTGTCCGTACTGTTCTGTTTTATGTGCTTATTTGCAACCTCTACAAGCACGGTTTTTAAGTACGATTGACAGACACTACTGCACATAAGATGGTACATGAAAAGCTCCTACACTCCTGTTTTAACTCTTTCTGGTTTTGAACATCCAAGAAGTGATGCAGACCCACCTGTCCAGACATATCTTGGTGAGGGGATCTGCATGGCGCACCCCAGAAGGTCAAAGAAGTGAGGCTGCCACTCTGGCTTCCAGGTGCGGTGGAGATGACTGCAGAGACAGGGGTTCAACTGGGATGTTGTTCACATGAGCACAGGTGCACCTCGAGATTAGAGTACCACATTCCTGTATTTCGCTTGTCCTGTTTGATCTTGCTGGGTCTCACAGGGATCTAGCTAACTTATGTAAAGGTGGCTCCCCTGCACAAAGTGAGTTAACTTTGAGGTCCTTGCGCGCCTGTGTCTGAAGCTCTGCGCTCCTAATGATGAACGTGAACGTGATCTATCGTGAACAAGATTTTTATTTTAAACAAGTTTTTCAAATCTTGTGGTTTGGATTTTTCTTCCTATGTGAGACTTGGGTGTACGCAGGTGAGATGGGTGTTTTAAATGAACTTGTTCTGGAGGACTATGGCTGTTTTAACTCACCTAGGCTATCTAGATGTGGTATATGTTTGTTTTTGTTGATTAATCTGTGGAAGGCACCTTGAGTTGCATGTAAATGTATGATATGGTGATATATAAATAAAGATTATTATTATTATTATTATTATCTGGTAGACGTGGAGGGATTTCTGCCATTTATAAAAACTGTTATAGATGTTGTTTGCAGCCCTCAGAATCTTATGAGAGTTTCAATTTACAGTTTGAACAGCATTTACAAAAATCTAAAGGACAAATCCCAATAATGGAGAGTCAATCAAACAGAAGTGAATAACTAATGTCACAGCAGAGAACTGAGGTTTCTGTGACTCTTTAAGTTAAAGATAGTCTCTCACCTGCAGCTTCAGGAGGCCATGCCCCCTTGGGCTCAATATATCAATACTATGCACTTGCAGAGCTACAGCACCATACATCACCGCAGTTGTAGAACCGCAGTTATAGACCCGGAAGTGACATCTCTGTCGTTTCAGGACTGACTTCGTAAAATTACTTTTGGATGGTTTCGGCAGGTCTCGGCAAAGCCCGGAAAGTAACATCGGGTCAAAGACCCATTCAGAAACCAAATAATACGCATCATTGTGAAGTTCAGAGGGTTTCTGCCATCATGTCATGTCATACATCAAACTAAACAATATGGATCGTTTCTGTGAAATACACTATTATTTGATTTTTATTTTTTATTAATTTTATTACAATCCATACAAAGCAATCAAGTTTTTACAAAGAGAAAAAATTAAGAACAGATCGATCCCCACCCTGAGAGAGAGAGTAAATACACTATTATTAATATTTACATTGTGTTCGGGTCTGTGGGAACCATTTAACATGTCGACAAAATTAAAATCATCAAGATCTGTGTTAATTGAAAATAGTTTTTTGTTTACATTCATGAAATGAAGTATACAATATAATTATAATGTTTACACCACATTAGAGTTTAGTAAAACGTTAATAATAAAAGTGATTGCTTTTTATAAAATGTACTATGCATGTGTGCAATGTTCTAAACCAATATAGAATAAACATTTAAACCAATCTAATATTTTTAAACATGTACATGAAGAAAACAGCAATACATATTCTACACTGAATTACGCTATGTATTAATTGCCTTATATAGAACTGCTCTAGTTTTTGTCACTTATTATTATAAACGATGGGCCATCAAAAGAAAAAAAATAAAAATGCAAATAAGAACACAATTTATTCAAATAGCACCCTTCCTATGCCCAAAATTCAGAAAGAACAACAGGACCTATATAACATTGGCTACAAATTATATCTTCACTAAATAAAAATAAATACAGGATATACAAAACATTCAAACAGAATAAAAGACAATAATGCAGACTAAAATACAACATATAATACTACAAAAAATCTTGAGCAAATAACATAAATTGTGATAAAAATTCAAATCCTGAGTACCTAAACAAGTAGAAGGGGTAAACTGAAAGAAGGGACAGAATGTCAGGTCTGTTTAATGTCTTCCTAAACAAACGAGTTAAAACAAATGAAGTGAGTCAGCTGATATCATTCATTTCAGGAGGTCATTCCACAGTCAGGGCGCTATACCTCTGAAGGCCACTTCTAATCGTATATCACAGCTCCAGCTGATTCAAAACTCAACTGCAAGAGTCCTAACACGAACCACCAACAGCGAGCACATCACAGCCATCCTGCTGCACCTTCACTGCTCCCTGTGTCTTACAGGATTGAATATCAAATTCTGTTATTGACCTGCCCACTAAGGTCCTCTGATTCTGTGCCCCTCACTAACCTGCGCTCTGTGGGTGACAGCAGGGCCTTCAGTTCTATATAGCGCCCAGACTGTGGACTGACCTCCCAAAATTAATGACATCAGCTGACTCCATTCATTTGTTTTTAACTCATTTGTTTAGGAAGACTTTAAACAGACCTGACATTCAACCCCTTTTTTCAGTTTACCCCCTCTATCTGTCCAGGTACTCAAGGTTTGAATTTTTATCATAATTTATGTTATTTGTTTAAGATTTTTTTGTAGTATTATATGTTGTATTTTAGTCTGCATTATTGTCTTTTATTATATTTGAATGTTTTGTATATCCTGTATTTATCTTTATTTAGTGAAGATATTACTTGTAGCCAATGTTATATAGGTCCTGTTGTTGAATTCTGAATTTTTGGGCATAGGAAGGGTGTTACATAAATAAATTGTGTTCTTATTAGTATTTTTTTTCTTTTGATGGCCCATCATTTATAATAATAAGTAACAAAAACTAGAGCAGTTCTATATAAGGCAATTAATACATAGCATAATTCAGTGTAGAATATGTATTGCCGTTTTCTTCACTTTCATGTTTAAAAATATTAGATTGGCATAAATGTTTATTCTAAATTGGTTTAGAACAATATTGCACACATGCCTAGTACATTTTAAAAAGCGTAATCACTTTTATTGTTAACGTTTTACTAAACTCTAACGTGGTGCAAATATTGTAATTATATACTTCGTTTCATGAATGTAAACAAAAAACTGTTTTCATTTAACACAGATCTTGATGATTTTAATTTTGTCGACATGTTAAATGGTTCCCACTGACCCGAACACAACGTAAATGTTAATAGTGTATTTCACAGAAACGATCCGTATTGTTTAGTTTGATGTATGACACGACGTGATGGCAGAAACCCTCTGAACTTCACGATGATGCGTATTATTTGGTTTCTGAAGGGGTATTTGACCCGACGTTACTTTCCGGGCTTTGCCGAGACCTGCCGAAACCATCCAAAAGTAATTTTACGAAGTCAGTCCTGAAATGACGGAGACGTCACTTCTGGGTCTGTAACTGCGGGTCTACAACTGCGGCGACGTATTGTGCTGTGGCTCAGCAAATGGATGCTACTCCAATATACAGAAAACCACAAATGTAAAAAATACATTAACATAAATGTAGAACAAAGAACACAATAAAATAATTAGTAAATAAGAAAATACTAAATAAAAAATATAATATTAAAAGAATCATAACAAAAATATGTTTAGTAATATAAGCCACAAATAATTTAAAAAGTACAACAGAACAAACTGGCATAAGACACAAAAACTAAAGCCAGGAAGGAAGCTCTGACGAAATCAGTTACATCAACATTATAAAACCATTCTGAACTGACAAAACACTATTTATAGACTCCAGCTCATGTGGCTATGACTGCTTGGTGTTGTTCTTCATCAGCACTTCTCTGTGAAGTGCAGGTAAGAGTTTGACATACTGCTCTTGGCTCTCCAGTTTGTTAATGTCTGTAGCTATCTGCCAGCCAGAGTTTTTGTGCTCTGAGTAGTCTGACTGATGTAACAGAAGCAGAAGGCACACACCATGGTTAGTGTTCCAGAATGAATGTCAGGAGCTTTACTATAAAGACATTGAGAGTGACTTCTACTGATCTGCTTTGTGTGTCTTTTGCAATGGGACTGGGACTATGTGCCAGAATTTTGTTACTGCCTATCACAGTCCAGTACTGTTAGCACAGATTGATGCAGGAGTGGCAAGGAAGTGTTGTGCATGCTGAAACATCACATTTTTGTTGTTTTTACTTTCTTTTTTTTTTTGTTTTTTTTTGTTTTATTTCAAAGGTCTAAACCGGAATAGTTTGAGTGCACCCAAGCATATGCATTCATTTAGTGTTTGCTGCAAATGAATGGGGGCTTTTGTTCAAAACTGAAATTGAAAGGTGTACTGTATGCTTGGAGTGTCCAGGAGAATTTCATTTTTATTTGATTCCAGTTTCTCTTTACCATTTATCAGATGTCAAGGTTTTGGCCTTGATGTACTGATTTACTTTTCTCTCTGCACAAATTTTAAATAATTCACAGAAGATTATGTTCCACGTAAAAGTGAAAGTCTGCATGATTGCTTGGATTTTTAGAAGTGGGAACACTGCACTAGGGGTCAGGAAAGGTTATGGATTTTGATCAGATAACAAAACCTTAGGGTACAGCTTTGCATCATGGGGAGTGAAATGCTTTTAACTATGAACACTCAGAAAAAACATTTCAGGGCAACTACAGTATGTTTAATTCATTTAACTTCATGTGTTAGAAAAGGCACAGACTGACATTGTTCTGTGATATCGTTATACTGTATATGCACACTTGCATTAATACACTTTTTTTTTTTTAAATGATCAGTCTGTTATTTACAGACAAAACAAAACAACTAATCTGTAGCACCTTGCGCTGTGTGACTGCATTACTTCATTTACCTCACTTCAGCATCTCTATATATATAAAATCCAACGTCTGTATGTCTCTCTGTCCACTTAACAGATTTAGATCGGGTTTTTTTCTTTAATTTGCTTGAACATTCTGGTTGATTTTGTAACTTCTCTCAGGCCGAGGTGGGGGGAAGCGTGACGTCAGGAGTGGGGAGCCGAGCAGGGCCCTCTTCGCTGTCCTGTTTCACTACTATGTGAGGGGAGCCGCGGGGGACAGCTAGTCTAAGTATAACTTAAAGAAATACAGGCAATTTATGATGACATTTGTTGTGTAACATAGTTCCCTATCATTTATTATCATTTTAAATAGCATTAAATCATGCTTTAAATTTTCTAGTCAACAACACAACTGGTTCTGCTTGATCATTTATTCAAAGCACTACAAAATCCACTAAGCCATATAAAATGGCAGGATAGCATGATGGTTTGGTGGTTAGTACAGCTTCTTGCCATGTCTGTGTGGGTTTTTCCCTATGTACTCTGGCTGTGTGAAATATCCAAATATATGCAATCTTAGACTGAATGTTAACTATTAACTGACCCTGTCTGAACGTGTGTGCATAAGTGGAAACTACAATAATAATAATAATAATAATTCATTTTATTTGTATGGCATCTTTGCCAGGATAAGTTCTGGATCCACACAACCCAGGGGCAACTCCAGTACTGAACCCAAGTGGGCCTAGGTCCACCCACTTTCCTCACTGGCCCACCCTGTAGGTTAGGTTTTAAAAATATTTTTCTTAAAATTCAAATTAGCCTATACTGTATAGATGCATTTTAATACACATCATCAATTAATTATGAACTTACACAACAAAATCTCCTGTGTAAACTATCACTAGAAATGTTCATTTAATTTTTGAAAAAATATTTGGAAACTAGATATATGGATGGTGATTGTACAGTGTACACCTGCATAACAAGGTTTAGAAAATATGAATAATTTAAAATGTTTCCAATCACAGCTGTTCAAAACTAGTAATTTGCTGAAGATACTTAGCACTACCACTGAGTCCCACTGAATCAATTTGTATGATTCACTGAAAAGAGTTTTTCAAAAAGAACGAATGGACCATGAATCGCTCATCACTAGTACTACTGTTAAGCTACTGTATGTCTTGTTGGAGGGCAATGTGAACGATATCTCTACAAACAGATGTTTTAGGTTTTATTAGCGAAAGGAAACAAACAGAAGAGCAACACATGCCAGTCTGATGTCGGCACTGAAAACTTCAGCCATGCCCAAATGGCATGTGAAAATCCCGCTGCTAGCTGTGATCACTTTAGCAAAGGGTGTGCTACCAAAGAAACTACCGAGTGCGGTGGAAAATCTACAACCACCCAGCCACCAAATGCAGAATGATTTCCCAGTTCATTGATTTGTCTGATATCCACGAAGACACCAACTTAATTGGTATGAAAATTTTCGACTTCTGTTACAGCAGTTAAGGCATGCAGCTTGGTGGCTTATTGATATAAAGAAAACAGTGTGTGGCTAGAATACAGGAGGTTGAAAAGTACAGATTTGACAGTTTTGTAGGAATCTAGTTGAGGACCGATTCACTCATGAGTTCAGTGACTGGAAAGTCATGTATCAGATATTGCAGTAAATGGCTAAATGGTAATCTGCTTGCTATTATATACAGTGGGATGCAAAAGTTTGGGCAACCTTGTTAATAGTCATTATTTTCCTGTATAAATCATTGGTTGTTACGATAAAAAATGTCAGTTAATATATATCATATAGGAGACAATATCACAGTGATATTTGAGAAGTGAAATGAAGTTTATTGGATTTACAGAATGTGTGCAATAATTGTTCAAACAAAATCAGGCAGGTGCATAAATTTGGGCACCGTTGTCATTTTATTGATTCCAAAACTTTTATAACTAATTATTGGAACTCAAATTGGCTTGGTAAGCTCAGTGACCCCTGATCTACATACACAGGTGAATCCTATAATGAGAAAGAGTATTTAAGGGGGTCAATTGTAAGTTTCCCTGAAGAGTAGCAACATGGGGGGTCACAAAACAACTCTCAAATGACCTGAAGACAAAGATTGTTCACCATCATGGTTTAGGGGAAGGATACAGAAAGCTGTCCCAGAGATTTAAGCTGTCTGTTTCCACAGTTAGGAACATATTGAGGAAATGGAAGACCACAGGCTCAGTTCAAGTTAAGGCTCGAAGTGGCAAGAAAGATTTCGGATAGACAGAAGCGACGAATGGTGAGAACAGTCACAGTCAACCCACAGACCAGCACCAAAGACCTACAACATCATCATGCAGCAGATGGAGTCACTGTGCATCGTTCAACCATTCGGCGCACTTTACACAAGGAGATGCTGTATGCGAGAGTGATGCAGAAGAAGCCTTTTCTCCGCCCACAGCACAAACAGAGCCGCTTGAGGTATGCTCAAGCACATTTGGACAAGCCAGCTTCATTTTGGAATAAGGTGCTGTGGACTGATGAAACTAAAATTGAGTTATTTGGGCATAACAAGGGGCGTTATGCATGGAGGAAAAAGAACACAGCATTCCAAGAAAAACACCTGCTACCTACAGTAAAATATGGTGGTGGTTCCATCATGCTGTGGGGCTGTGTGGCCAGTGCAGGGACTGGGAATCTTGTCAAAGTTGAGGGACGCATGGATTCCACTCAGTATCAGCAGATTCTGGAGACCAATGTCCAGGAATCAGTGACAAAGCTGAAGCTGCGCCGGGGCTGGATCTTTCAACAAGACAACGACCCGAAACACTGCTCAAAATCCACTAAGGCATTCATGCAGAGGAACAAGTACAACGTTCTGGAATGGCCATCTCAGTCCCCAGACCTGAATATAATTGAAAATCTGTGGTGTGAGTTAAAGAGAGCTGTCCATGCTCGGAAACCATCAAACCTGAATGAACTAGAGATATTTTGTAAAGAGGAATGGTCCAAAATACCTTCAACCACAATCCAGACTCTCATTGGAACCTACAGGAAGCGTTTAGAGGCTGTAATTTCTGCAAAAGGTGGATCTACTAAATATTGATTTCATTTCTTTTTTGTGGTGCCCAAATGTATGCACCTGCCTGATTTTGTTTGAACAATTATTGCACACTTTCTTTAAATCCAATAAACTTCATTTCACTTCTCAAATATCACTGTGTGTGTCTCCTATATGATATATTTAACTGACATTTTTTATCGTAACAACCAACGATTTATACAGGAAAATAATGACTATTAACAAGGTTGCCCAAACTTTTGCATCCCACTGTAATGCTCTTAAGTTCTGGAGTAGATGGACTAGTATCTCGATGTTGATCAAGGTTAATTCTCTACCTGACTGGGAAGCTGTAATGCAAGGATGTGGATGGACAGGCATCCCAGCTGGGTTGGTTCTGGAAAGGATAGAGTGAGGCTACTTCCCAGGGCCATGCATCCCTCCTTACATAGGGTGGCAACATTGCTATGGTGGACTCACATTTGTAACCCAAAGGGCATATTTGGAGCTTTAGTCTTGAGAGAAAGTCCTGTTTTTTTTACCTGAAATTGTGGTTGTTCTGAATTGTGCCTGGTGTTGGAGCTCTGAAATGCCCTTTAGCGGCCACATGCTATGCTTGTCAAAATTATAATGGATTTTATTTGGACATTTGTGTTTTGCAATGGGCTGGTATGCTTTATCTTCACCATTTGCATTTCGATTTAAATTCATGTTACATTTACATTAGTATAACTGGACTTCTAATTTTTTTTTTATAAATGTTTAATAACCAGTAATACAAATAACATGAAGCCCACTTGTAACAAATTTAGGCCCACCCTTAAATGAAATCCTGGCACCGCTACTGCAACCACGCTCAACTGGATTTACAAGTTTAATAAAAAAATGAATAAACGGAGAAAGGATTTTCATTCCTTAATGCTCTCCCTGTTTTTTTCAGTTTTGATTCAGCATGCTACTTTATAGCAAAAAAATCTAACAAACAAGAGCAGACCATTCAGTCGAGCAAGCCCGTTTGTTTAGTTAATCGATAAGCTGTTCCAGTATCTCATCATGTTATTTAATTTTTGGTTATGCCTTAGTTGGTCATGAGCTGCCTCATTTCAATAAGAAGGACTCAGTACCTTGATTATGTGTTCAGCAAAAGCAGAACAAAATAAGCATCATGCCCTTAAATGTATATATCAGTCCTCAATGGGCAAGAAGGTGTCATCCACTTTTAGCCAAGTAGAACAAAGGATGATCCTAATTCATCAGTTTCATTATGCTAGAGCTGGTTTCATGGTGTTAGTAAATATAGTATGGTAGATAAGATGTTATATCCGTCAGCACACTGTCAGAGAAAGGATATCAATACCCCTGTAAAAATCTGACATTCTTATGTTATTTTCTGCTTGCACCAAGAATAAGGCTGTACCAGGCTAATCCTTGTTCTACTATCCTTTTCTCAAAGACTCCTGGAATAAGCAATGAAATTTTATAGCTTTTGATATATGTGGAGCCTGATGGCAAACACTTCCACAACACCATGCTGATATAGTAGTCAACGATCAGTTTCAGCCCATGTCATCAAACAGATAAAGAGACATTGTGAGGGAGTGTCAAATACGACACTATGGCCATGTGACGTAATTCCCTGAGGGTTATTGGCTTTCAGGATTCTCATTGTTGTGGACCTGAAAAGATGTGACAGGGCCAACGGAACGCCCACATTAACACCTGGCTGCATCAGATAGATGGTCATTTCTGGAGGGTGGGCCTGGGGGGGTTGCCAACCAGGATCCTGAGCTGTTTCATCGTGTGGTGGGTGCGGCAACGCACTGTACCGGTGCATGCTACCCAACCTGACCTGACCTCAATGAGCCTCCATCTTTAAGGGGACATCAGCTGTCCAAACAAAACACCTCTCTAAAGGATTTTCTTTTTTATTAAAATACTCATTCAAAAATGATTGGTTCAGGTGTTTCTAACTCTGGGACTGCAGGCTTTCTGTTATTTGTAATTGACAGTTAATTGCACTCTCTGGTGATTTGATGGCTTAGTCTTGTTTTAATTTTGAAGAAGATGTACAATATGCTCCTTATCTAAGTAGTTCATTCAATTGGTTTCATATATTGTCAATTTAAAAAAAACAAAACTATGAATAGGTAATTTATATTCCCCATACTACATGGCCTTTGTTCCAATTTGTTTACAACTCTCCAGTTTTTAGCATGATTAAACTAATGCCTGCATCCTCCAGTAAATTTGCAAATGAATACACTTGAATTATATTTTCCAAAAGGCAGAACATTACAATGCCATACTACTCATTCAAACAAATAATAATAATATTACCGTTACAAGCCATTTACTTCAAAATTAAGACATAGAAAACAAAAAAGAAATAGAAATACAAAGGAGAAAAAAAGCAAAATGAGATTTAACTTCTACCCAAGAGAAAGAGAACGGAAAAGAGATGCAACCAAAAAGAAAACTCATCTAGCTTTTTAAATATAATCCACCTTAATAAAATGATTAGCGCCTGTGTGTTTATGTGTCCATCTGATTTCTATGTCTCTGTAATTCAAATAAATGGTGCATAACAAATATTTACAAGCTTTTACGAATCCCTTACCAAATAGCATATAACACAGAGCTAATGTATTACATGGTACACTGCAAATGTTAACACTGAGGTCTACGTTGATGATTTAGATTTCAACCCATGTTAGATGGATAGCACAATTAGTAGAACTGTTAACAGCATAACAGAGTCAGTCACAGGCCTGGCATGCTTATTCTAAAATAATATTAATATATTCTTGCCATGTTATGGACATATCCTTTATAAAAGAATTAGATTTTTTTCTAATTTAAGATAATATACAATTTCTCTTACCCACCAGAAGGTGGGTTGCAATTCTTCTAATTTCTCTATCATCAACATTAAGTGCATATATGCTTACAAGAATTATATTCCCCACCACTGTGACATATCGCACTACAGATCTGATGCTACATATGTTACTGCAAGTAGTATTATATAATGGATTAAAATTCCCACACCTCTAGTTTTCTTATTATAGCTGGATTGAAAGATTTGCCTGATCCAGTCTGTTTTCAGTTGAAGCTAGTCCTTAATTATTAGGTGAGTCAACTAGATATACGTCTATCTTAACCTTTAAGCTTGTGAGATGGGAGATAACTTTTTGTGTTTGTAATAATTACTTATCAAATGTTTTGAAATTACATTAGTCTTTTTTGTCCAGCAAGATATCAAGCTTTTTGGGGTTCACCCCTTCTTTGGCCTTCTAGACCCAAAACAAAGTCTTATTTTTATGCAATTTTGGTCCACATTTTGTGCAGAAAACTAGACCCTTATGACAAAGAGTAAACCAATAGGTGTCTTCAGCAAGAATGATCAGAAGTACTTGAAGTTGTGCATGCCACATCAACAAACCCCAAGTGTTGAACCTCTAATAGGATATGAGTCAAAGTTACTCTTTTTCACAAAACTTTGAAAAAATGGGAAATGGTAAAATAGACACAGGGAATTGTGTTTTATGTTATTTCAAGGCTGTTTATCACAAGAATGATATTTTTGACATGTGATTCTTTAGCAGTGGTCCTAGTCCTCTAAAAGCCAAAATGTAACAATTTTCAAACATACAAAAGTGAGGTATTGTGTTATACTATGTCAAGTTCATTTATGAGGAAAAGCACTTTTTAGGGTAAAATTACAATTTTCTATTGAGAGTATTTAGACATTAAACATTTAAATAAAGTTCACAGGTTAATATTTTAAATATTTAATGTGACTATTCTTGCTTATTATGTACTTCTACCTCATGAAGTAAATCAAAATAAATACCCTGACCTCAGATAGCTTACACTAGACTTTTTTTCTGTTTAGGTCATGATTGAGACCTTTAACATTCCAGCTTATAAGATTCAATGATCAGAAATATGCTGCTTCTGAACATTAGGGGACATTTTGTGATCTTAAGTGAAAACAGAGAGTTTTTTAAGGTTTCAACTTTAATGATAATTTCAGATCTGTGTTTGTCAAGTTTACAGATTAGTAAACCAGCCAATTAATTCACACTTAACAATTGTGAGGATAACTCATAAATTAGTACATTTGTAAAATGTTTTAGGAAAATAATCATTGTTAATTCTTACAATATGTTTAACAGCTAGAGACATAGTAGACTTACAGATCCTTTACAGCTGACGACTGGGGTGTGAGATCAAATGATTCCACACACTTCGCAGAGAGACTGCACAGCTTCTTCCTGTAGTTCTGCAGAAGTTCAGAAAAGTTTTTGGGGCTTGTAAGCTGGCTTTGTAGAGAATCCTCCCATCCTTCACATTTCCCCTGCAGGTTCAAAATACACAAGGTTAAAAAGTTAAGTACACAAATGGAAATTCTCTTGTACATGTTGTTTCTTTTAAATCTATTAATTATATCTTTCTGGATATAGTCAACAGTATTGACATGTGATAATCATTGAGAAGTCTTGCCATTGTGGAGCAACTCTGCTGCTTCAGTTTAAGATGCCTACAACAGCGGCACACTGTACCTCTGATGAACTGACCAAATTAATTCTAAAGCTTTGCGCCAGTATTAAAGGCTTTACAAGTATTGCACATTTTAAGCCATGTCTACAAGATGTACTTCTCTCTTAAAAAGAATAACAAAACATTTCTCATCACTTGATATATCTGTTTATTTAATGTTTACAGTGTAAATATTTATGGCTGCACATCATAAAAATTACACAACAACATTAGAACCTAAACAGAGAAGAACAGCCAAGTAGACAGCCACTGGTAGGTAAAGGAACCCTAGCTTTTTAAGCCTTAAACCGGAGAAGCTATAAACCCAGTTCTATAAAATTCTGATAGGTGTTGATAAAACTGGTCCACCAGAATTATATACTGTAAGTTAAATAATGAATCACATGCAGGAGAACAGCATTGAAAATGATTAGGGAGTGCAATCAAGATAGAAACTCAGAAGCATTTCTACATACAAAATCTAGAAGAAAATAGTAAGGTATGCACCTAAACAATTTCAACTTTAAAGGTACTGGGACAAATAAGCTGAAAACTGATAGAATAACCTTGATGAATACAATGGTTTCCTCTCACTACTTATATTCAGATTTTTTTAACACAGAGGTTATGAATGATAAAATATTTATCATGATTAAATTTGAACAAGTTTCTAGTTATTAGCAACAATGTTATGAGCTATCATTACTGAGGCTTAGTATACTTCTATACAAGAATACTGACACCACAATAATTCAGCTTAAACTGACTAACACGTAGATAAAGTGTTACATTATTTAGTGTTAAATATAAAACTTTGAATATTGTCATATTAAGAAAAATGAATCAAATCTCCATCCATTTTCTTACATGCTTTCCAATTTAGAGTGCAAGGAAACAACAAAGCTATTTAATTTAATTTAATTCTTTCTCATGGAGTACCTTTCTTTGTGTATAGATAAGGATTCAGACAATATCATCCATTTGTTTACTAACCATTTTTGTTGTAGTTGTTGTTTTTCTAAAAGATAATTGAAGTCAGAGCCATTCTGGCTGCATTGAATAAAGGGTGAAACTGTATATACTGTACACATTTGGTGAATATTTCAAAGTGTGTTTTTGTTAAGATGAGAATGAGGACTACTTTTATCCTCACCTTGCATGTTTGAGTTGATGGGTTTATTTTGCTGTGACCTTCACCATATTAAAATCAATACTACAGTCACTGTCATGACTAAATAGCACCAAAATAACCAATCAAATTAAACAAACCTTATTTGATAGCACCCAGGCAAAACCTAGGTAGACATTGGGTAAATGTAGAAATTCTACATCAACAGTGACATTACATTTACATATGCATACATATTCAAACTCAAGGTTAGAAGCATATCAAGGAAATGGAAAACAAGTGTTAATCCTGGTAATGTTGTGCATAAGATAGAAGCCAGAACCCAATGGAAAGAGAGCCCATCACAGGACATACTCACATATTCCCCCACACTAACTTATTCTGGGCTATTTTAAAGCTGTCCATAAACCCACCATACATGTCTTTTGGATGTGGGATCAAAATGGAAATTTTCAGTGAAACAAATTAATACAGTGCTTTGGTCAGGATTTGAGCCCAGAAGCTCTGAGGCTGTTCACAGTGCCTCTCCAATTATAAGACAGTAATAGTAAAATCCAAAACATTAAACTTATATATACATATTTGAACATGAATATTGATAAGCTCATAAATCACTGATAATAACCTATTCAACAGGCTGAGTGACAACTACTGTCCCATTACTAGAAATGACAAGAAGAGCCATCCATCCATTTACAAACCTGCTTAATCCGATTAAAGTGTCACATACAAATCGTGGATATTTTTTCGTTGATGACAAATTGTTTTGTTCGAAGATAAAGTGCATACATGTATGCAGATGAGCTCTTCCTTGTTTTTAATTAGTCCTCAGGATAATAAACATAAAGAACACCATGCATAAATGTGTCCAAGTCATTACTGACTGCTGCCTCATCCATCAGACCAAATAATACTGTATGTGTATAAAGAATAGATGAAGGCTAGGATAGCATTACTAAACCATCATTCTAGTTTCCCCTGTACAGCTGATGTTAAAAACCAATAATATATAAAAGGTTTCTCCACATGTTTGAGAATGGACATCAAATCTTTCAGTTAGTTCACTCTCCTTTCATCCTTAGATCAGATCTAACAAGGATTCAGCCACAAAGCACACAAATTGACCTTACATTTATTTGTATCTATCCATCTGCTTGTGCATCTATGCATGTTCCATGCCTGTGTAGCTGTGAGCAGCATGAGTGGGCTACTAGTCAGCAAGAAAGAGAAAGAAAACATCAGAATAGACAGGTGGTAGACCTGAAACAGAGGAGTCTGGGTAACTTGCCTCCTGGTGGCTATCTCAAAATCAGGCATACTCCAGTATAAAGTGATGTAGGCCATGGAGGGATTATATGCAGTAACAAACCTGAGAGACCAGCAAGGGAATGTAAGCTTTGTCGTTATGCATAGTAAACTAGACACTAGCCTTAGACGGAGAGAGTGGAAGGTCCAATGGACATTAGTCTGTGGTATTCCCAAGTTGGAAGAAGCACCTTAGTGTGCTAGACAGATGGCAGCCTGGGGGCATCTCGAGAGAAGAAATGCTTAAAGGGTGCTGAGGGCATGGAATTATAATCAAAGGGTGTGGAGAAGCCAACAGTTCTCTGGCATAAGAAAATGAGACATGAAGGAGAGAGGTGAGATGGTGAAATTTATTTGAAAGAAAGGAAGTGAATAAATAAACTTTGTCAGATACAGCAGCACCTCAGTATCTATAACGGGGAGTTCTAAAGTTCTTCATTTTGTGTGGTTTATTTGTGTTTCCCATATTAGTTTAGTAATAAAAGCACTTAACTCCATATCCTTTTTCAGCCCTCTTTTGTACATTTGCCCACAATTTAGTAATAGTTGCACGTTAGTAGGCTTACACAAATCCTGCAACTTGTGGTTTCTCTTATCTCCAGAATTGTAGGAGTTTCAAACGCAGATCTTGAGGAACCACAGTTGATACAGTTTTTCATTCAATATACTTTCTTCATTAGTAACTAATTATTAATGTTAATAAAGACTTCTTTATTGCCTTGATTTTAATTGACTTGCATTTTACTTGTTTTATTTTTCTTTATCAAACAACCAAAAATAATGAGATTCAAGTGAATCAGCCAATGTACAGACTAACATAATCCCAGTTATATCTATGTGTCATCACATAATATTTGTTTTTATAAAACATTTGAAAAGAAAAAAATATCACAGACATATTGTTTTGCTTTGTTTCATTAAATATTTTGATGGCGAAAAATAAAAGAAAAGAAAAATAACAGTTTTGCAAAATATCTTGCTTGACAAAATTAGAGCACTAACAGGCCATAGACTTAAATATCAGGTTTCATTAACCGCAAGAATTTTCTTCCACTTAAAGAAGTAGTTATACAGAAAATGGCCAGCCCGTCAGAAATTGAACTTGAGACCCCAGATTTAGCTGGTCATGTGTTGGCTCGCTTACCACCTCATTATTGTTTGGAAGCTAGTTAGGAAAGAAAGAAACAATTAAATGTTCTGAATCACAAAAGGAAGTCAATTAAAATGAAGGAAAAAGAAGAATGTTAAATTCACACCAGTAATTGTTTACTCATTAAAAAGTTTCTGGAATGAAAACCTGAAGCTGCTACATCCCTCCGAGATCGGAGTTTGATACCCGTACACTACAGGAAATGCCCTTCAGAAAAATAACTCAATAAACTAATTAGAGAACTGATTTACTCAATACTTATGAAAACAACAACAATTAAGAGAAAAATAGGGAAAATTAACCAACCAAACAACAAACCTGTAGAGGTTAAAAAAATGAAAACTTCACATAAACAAGTAAAAATCTAATTCATTTTAAAGGTACTACAAAATCAGAGATAAAAGACTTACTGAGAGAAGAAAGCTAAACTATACATAAGAGAAAAGAATCACAGAGAGCTGACCAAAACTACTAAGATGCTAAATAATAAATTAAAATTCCAGTTCTTAAGGCTAATCCACAGCTCAAAATCCTAAAGGAAAAAGCAGACCTGTGACCAGAATTTTCATTATTCGATTTCAGTATTATACCACTATATAAAAAGAAAAATCTAGAACAACGGTTTTTTAGTAGAATTTAATTAAGGACAACCAGGATGTCCACAACGCAACATTTAAACTCTTGACATGGAAATGTTACACTGCACTCCACTGGTTGAGCTTGCCTAGCAATGGCATAGCAACTGGCCACAAATATTCCTAATATTGGCAGCATTCAAAAGAAAAATAAATAGAACACTAATTCTTTTTAATATTGTTAGAATCATATCAAGCACTAATTAAACGTGACCACGGGATTTCTCGATCTCTAAAACATCTAAAATACAGTCAAAGTGGATTTATAAAAAAATCTAAAAGAAAAAGCCTGATCATGACAGAAAGGGTTAACTCAGTGACAGGACACACCAGGCAGAAAGAAAGTCCTCAGTCCACCAGTGCTAAACTGAGACCAGAAACACACTAAATAGAGAAGCCTTTAGTGACTACACAGAAGAAAGAACACCTGAGTAATTGAAAGGCCCTGCCCCCCAAGGTTTAATTATGTGGAAAAGGAAGGGAGTTTGCAAATAAAAAATCAGTTATCAAATAAGCAATTATCAACCCACATTCATAAACCAAAGAAAACAAGTAAAAAACAGTTCCTAAAACTAAAGAAACATCTGAGACCCCTAGGTTATTTGTTATCACTTGCCTCATAACCTTCTCCAGCACCAAGGGTCATCAGTATCATTGACAGCATTAATGATACTGTCCTCACTTTACAATGACAGTCCTCACTTTACTTCAAATCTGCCTGACAAGCCTCTCTTTTACTTTGACTAAACTTTTACCATCTTGAATGTTACTTTTATTTCCTGTATTTTTTGCTGCAGTGCCAAAATCTTGGAAAGCATTGTAAACTTTAAATGTGTTCACTTCATCACAAGCCTGTCTAAAGTCCACACACAATTTACAGAGGTTGCTGTCAAACTCATAAACATTTTTCCAGATTCTGATTTATGGTAAAAATCTGATATTCCATCAATCTATTGTGGCTGAAGACAAATCAGTGCTCTCCCAGGATACTCAGTACTACAAGTACCAAATTATGGCCAGCACTTTAAACTTTGAAGCCTGGTGTCCTGCAGCCAGCATTTTCATGTAGGTTTTTTTTTTTTTTTAACATTACAAAATACGAAAAAGTCTGGACTGGTATACGGTAGTTTGATCCATGCACATATGTTCAGGCCAAACCCAAATTTATGCAAAGTGGTGAATAGGTAATCCCATTCAACCATATCAAATGCTTTTTCTGCACCCAAAGATAATAAGATTTCTAGAGTGTTTATGGGTTAATATAAATTGCTGAAAAAATTAAAAGAACACTTTGAAAACACATCAAATCTCAATGGGGAAAAATCATGCTGGATATCTCTACTGATATGGACTGGACATTCCTGTGTTAGGAACGAAAGGATGCCACATCGTTTGATGATAATGAAAACTGTCAACCTACAGAAGGCTGAATTCAAAGACACCCCAAAAGTCAAAGTGAAAAAATGATGCTGCAGGCTAGTCCATTTTGCTGAAATTTCATTACAGCAACTTCAAATCGTACAAATAGTAGTTTGTATGGCCCCCATGTGCTTGTACGCATGCCTGACAATGTCGGGGCATGCTCCTAATGAGACGACGGATGGCGTCCTGGGTTATCTTCTCCCAGATCTGCACCAGGGCATCACTGAGCTTGTGGACAGTCTGAGATGCAACCTGGCGGCGTCAGGTGCACCAAAACATATTGTCCTAGAGGTGTTCTATTGGATTTAGGTCAGGCACACGTGGGGACCAGTCTGTGGTATCAATTCCTTCATCCTCCAGGAACTGCCTGCATACTCTTGTCACATGAGGCCAGGTATTGTCATGCACCAGGAGGAACCCAGGACCCACTGCACCAGCATAGGGTCTGACAGTGGGTCCAAGGATTTCATCCCAATACCTAATGGCAGTCAAGGAGCTGTTGTCTAGCCTGTAGAGGTCTGTAAATCCCTCCATGGATATGCCTCCCCACACCATCACTGACCCACCACCAAACCAATCATGCTGAACAATGTTACAGGCAGGATAACGTTTTCCATGGCGTCTCCAGACCCTTTCACGTCTGTCTCATGTGCTAATGGGGAACCCACTCTCATCTGTGAAAAGCACATGGCGCCAGTGGTGGACCTGCAATTCTGTTATTCTATGGCAAATGCCAATCGAGCTCCACAGTGCCGGGCAGTGAGCACAGGGCCCACTAGAGAATGTCAGACCCTCAGGCCTCCCTCATGAAGTCTGTTTCTGATTGTTTGGTCAGAGATATTCACACCAGTGGCCTGCTGGAGGTCATTTTGTAGGGCTCTGGCAGTGCTCATCCTCTACTTCCTTGCCCAAACAAGCAAATACCAGTCCTGCTGATGGGTTAAGGTCCTTCTGCTGCTCTGCTAATCTCTCCTAGAGTAATTGCCTGTCTCCTGGTGACACAGCAAACTTTCTGGCAATGGCATGTATTGATGTGTCATCCTAGAGAAGGTGGACTACCTGTGCAACCTCTGTAGGGTCCAGGTATCGTCTCATGCAACCAGTAGGGACACTGACCGTAGCCAAATGCAAAACTAGTGAAAAAACAGTCAGAAAAGATGAGGAGGGAAGAATGTCAGTGGCCTCCACCTGTTAAACTATTCCTGTTTTGGGGGTCGTCTCATTGTTGCCCCTCTAGTGCATCTGTTCTTAATTTCATTAACACCAAAGCAGCAGAAACTGATTAACAACCCCCGCTGCTACTTAACTGACCAGATCAGTATCCCAGAAGTTTCATTGACTTGATGCTATACAGTGATTAAAAAGTGTTTCTTTAATTTTAGTAGTCTCTAAATGTGTAAGTTATATTTTAACGGCCAGGGATCCTATCTCTGTGTGTGTTTGGTGATTACTGATATTGCATTGCGAACTTCCTGCTTGTGGATTTGTTGAGCTAAGACCTTATTAGCCTTCTCTCCATGTTCATAGTAAAACTCTTTAAAAAAAAGTTGTTCTGTTTCTTTTGTTGTCAAGAGGTTGAGTTCCGATTGCAAAGCCTGTGCCTCATTTGGAGACCTGGCATGTTCTTGATCTATTCTGGTAATTTCACTGATTAACTCTTGGTTTCCGAATTATTTTTATGGCAGAGATATGAAATAATCTGTACTCTTAAAAATGCCTTCCGAGTTTCTCAAAGTAGTCCTGCAGAAATCTCTGAGGATGCATTTGTCTCTAAACAAAAATCAATTTGCTTGGGTATACAGTAAATTCTGTGCAGTTCTTGTCAGCTAATAACAGGGGGTTAAGACACCAGCTACGAGATGAGTATGTGGGGTATAGTGATATGAGCTCCATGATCAGATCGGAGATAACAATAGCGTTGTATTTGCAAGATTTAGATAGATAGATAGATAGATAGATAGATAGATAGATACTTGACTTGATCGAAGATTTGAAGATCTGAAGCTTCTGTTTGTATTAACAACATTATTTCAGACTGCGTCAAACTAGAACAAGGTACTAGACAAGGATGCCCCTTGTCACAACTTCTATTTTCAATCTACATTAAGCCATTGGCTGTTCACTTTCGAAATGCTTCTGAGATAAATGTAATTTTTAGAGAAGGACTTGAACAGAAAATATAACTATATGCAGATATATACTGTAGGTACTACACATATCAGACCCATAATATTCTGTGCCTACACCCTTAACTGTACTAGAAAAAAATTCAAAAGATATCTGGGCTCAAAATTGATTTGAACAAAAGTGTGCTTTTTCCAGCGAATTATCTACCAAACAACATTAGATTGGACACCTCCCCTTTTATAATTGCAGATCAGTTTAAATATCTACGGGTAAAATATATAAAGCTCTTTTTCAACAAAATGGACAAAATTGAACAAGATGTGCATAGATGGTCTTGCAGGGAGAATTAATAATCAAGATGAATATCCTCCCTAAGCTTCTGTTTCTATTTCAAAACATCCCCATATACATTAAAAAATATCCATCCATCCATTATCCTACCTGCTATATCCTAACTACAGGGTCACGGGGGTCTGCTGGAGCCAGTCGCAGTCAACACAGGGCGCAAGGCAGGAAACAAACCCCAGGCAGGGCGCCAGTCCACCGCTGGGCGTTCACATACACACACCAAGCACACACTAGGGACAATTTAGAATCGCCAATGCACCTAACCTGCATGTCTTTGGACTGTGGGAGGAAACCAGAGTACCCGGAGGAAACCCATGCAGACACGGGGAGAACATGCAAACTCCACGCAGGAAGGACCAGTGAAACGAACCCGGGTCTCCTAACTGCGAGACAGCAGCGCTACCCTCTGCCCCACAAATATTTTTTTAAGAAATTAGATTCAATCATAACCTCATTCATTTGGAATTCGAAATATCCATGACTCCAAAAGGCAACCCTACAATAACCTAAATCAGAAGATGGCATGGCTCTACCTAATTTTCAAGTTTATTACTGGGTGACAAACATACTAGCTAAAAAAACCTGGACATTGACACAAATAGATGAACACACTTTAGCTTGGTCTACAATAGAAATTAAATTCTACAGTACCTCTTTATATTCCTTGCTTTGTACACCAGTAAATATAAGGTATCGTCAATATTCTAATAACCCAATTGTGCTTCATTCATTCAGAATATGGAACCAATGTAGGAAGCACTATATTTTATCTGTGGCACCTCTACATGATAACCACCTTTTCCACCCTCTCAAACTTACACAGTTTTTAATGTTTGGAAAACATATGGGATTACATCGTTTAGAGATTTATACATAAATAATATCTTTGCATCCTATGAAAAATTACACTATAAACTGTGTTTCCCATCAACACAATTTTTTCACTAATCTCCAAATTAGAAACTTTGCTAAAAGAAATCTGCCCAATTTTCCTCACCTCCTACCTATTTTTATTCCAGAAGAGATATTGATCAGTCTTGGGGACTCAGACAGCATTACTATAATATAGAAAACCATTTTAAAGCCCCTTCCTTTTAAAGATCCCAGAGTACAGTGGGTAAAGGATCTCTTACTCAATATTTCAGAAAAGGAGTGAAAGGCAGGTATACACAGAATTCACTCGAGCTCCATGTGTGCAAAGCATTCAATTACTCAACTTAAAATTTTTTACCGAGCACATCTATCTCACTTAAAATTGTCCAAAAGGTTTCCAGGACAAGATCCAACCTGCAAATGTTGCAATCAAACTCCAGCTTCACTAGGCCATATGTTTTGGGCGTGTACCAAATTAACATCATTCTGGACAAAAAAATTTTAAATGCCTATCAGATAGCCTTGGTGTCACAATCCCTCCTAACACATTAACAGCTGTGTTTGGGGTACTCCCAGCAGATGGGCTTAAAGTGGAGAAGGACAAACAAACTGGAATTGCCTTTACTTCACCATTAGCATGTAGACTTATCTTTCTCAACTGGAAGAATCCTAGCCCACCTATTTTAAGTCAGTGGGTAACTGATGTTATTTACTATTTGAAACTGGAAAAAATCAAATTCTCTCTTAGAGGATCTGTTTAAAACTTTTTAAAAACCTGGCAGAATCTAATCAATAACATTTTTGAATATTTATAATGGGGAGAAAGACTCCTCACTCTCTTTACTACTCTCAGAAGTTGTACTCTGGCTGTTGGCCTTTCTCTCTTTCTCACGGGTGCCAATTTTCCTGCAAACTGGGCCACTGCTTCTCTGCACAATTATTCTTCCTTTTTTTGGTGCAGCATTTTATTTCCCATAGTATCTTAATATAAGAGGCTATGAATTTATGAAGCACTAGGCAACTGAGTATATATCTTGTGCTTGTAAAGTTATTTTGTCGTATTGTTTGTAGGTATAGACCTGCAGAACCTTAAAAGATTTTTTTGAGAACACCATTAATCTGTATGTCTCTTTTCACCCCCTCACTTACTGTACCTGTCATTGCTACCATCATACAGACTTGAGGAGCAGAGTCAATCACTTTTGATTTATCCTGAGTGCAGGTGCCTTTTAAAGGGTTTATGAAGCATTTTTACAAGTTTGAAAGCTTTTAAACCTGGGCTTCTTTTTTTTTTAAGAAACTGGCAATCAACGATCATAAACATTGCCATAGTGATAAAGACTTATTATGCTTTTATGGAAGAAAATACAAATGTATTTCATTTTGTTTTAAAGGATAAAAATATAAAATAAAACAAAGAAAAATGCTTTGTTAACTTGTTACTTTGTATCTATTAACCAAAAGTGTTAAGATATTTAAGTTTCTTTGGTCAATTAAAGAATGCTTTACTGAACTTAGGAAGTACCCTGTGGCAAATACTCTAAATACAACCAACATCAGGACCAAGAATAGTTCTAGGTCAGTGAATGGTCATCATGATCTCCTTTGTATTCATGAAGGCTTATGTTTGGTATTCCTTTGTTTGTTTGTTTTTTTTTTTTGTTTTTTTCAGTTATACCCTGTCATACAACTGTCTGGTAGACATGTTCAGCAAACAATTATAAGCAACACTGTTACTACTTACAGATTTAATGTTAAATTTCTTACATATTTAAAAATAGACTAAAGAGCTAAAGCAGCCATAATCATCTAATGGTACTATGGGGCCTCCATTTTGCTGGGCCCACTTTTGGATTATCTCAGAGTTGACTGTGTAGTTTTTGTTCTCCACCCAACCTGAGTCTAGCTTGGGTCTGAGTGCAGTTAATTAAAAAATGTTGTGTAAGGTTTGCTTCTGGCAGCATATCAACACACATACAATCTATCATAAAAGATATGAGAGCAATATAAATACAACTTTCAAACCAGTTTGGTTTATTCTTTTTGTCACTAACTTTAATCCTGTATGTTAGTATATGTCCTGGGAACCCAAACCCACCTTCTTTTTGCTATTGTCCTCTTTAGTATTTCCTTGTTGACCTGCAAAAGAAGAGCAAATGACTTTTAAAGATTGCTATGCTTTATAGAAAATCCACCACAGAGAAATCTGGAGTAAAAGTTCTGTCTAATCAGTTCAAGAATTTTAAAGAAGAGTAGACAAAGATTCATCACAGCACTCAGCAGGATTACATTATAACACAATATCTGGGGGCTGAACTCCTGAAAATCTCTTGAATGTGTCAGGATATGTAATAAAAATAAAGCAAATGAAAGTAAAGGAGATTTGCTTTTAGTGGAGTAATCAAAATCTCATGAGTAGTGTGGAGGCAAAAAAACAAATAGATCAACGTAACAGCTTTATTGGAGAAGAACATCAGACACCACAGCAAACATCATAAAGCGCATTGCTGCACCCACCACACGATGAAACAGTGCAGGATCCTGGTTGGTAATCACCCAGCCAGACACACGATCCAGTAGCCTGGAAATTACCGCCTCTCTGCCGCAGCCAGGTGTTATGTGGGCATCCCCTTGGCCTGATCCAGCCACTCAGGTCCCCAACAATGAGGATCCTGTGAGCTGGACCACCCTTAGGGAATCGTGCCACATGGCCATAGTGCCATAACTGTTGTTCCCTCACAATGCAGGTAATGTGCCTCATTCGGGACTCTGTGAGCAACCGCTCGTGCCACGCAAAGTCAAATCAGCAGTATTCAAGGATTCTTTGAAGTGACACAATACCGAAGGAGTCCAGTCTTTGTCTCTGGTCACTGGATAGCGTCCATGTCTCACAAACTTATAGCAAAACAGGAAGCACCAGGACTCTAAAAACTTGGACCTTCGTCCTTTTGTTAAGATATTGGGAGCACTACAGACCCCTTTCCAGTGACCTCATGATCTCCCATGCTCTCACAATTTGTCTTCTGACTACATGGGAATAGTCACCAGAGACATGAATGTCGCTGCCAAGTTAAGTCAACCTCTCAACGAGGTCCGCAGACAGACACACTGCTGATAGCTGTGCTCTAGAGGTCATTAAAGGCCTGGATCTTGGGATTTTATCCAGGACACTCGCAAGCCCAGACACTCTGGCTCCTTGCTCAGGCTCCGAGAGCCCCGATCAGAGCCTCCTTTGACTCTACAAAGATCACAGAATCGTTGGCAAAATCAAGATCAGTGAATCTTTCTTCACCCACAGATGTCCCACAGCCTCTGGACCTCACAACTCTGCCCAACACCCATTATTATATCTGTACTGTTGAATTAGTGAATTCCAAAATAATTTAGGATACTTACATTTAAACATACTCTTAAAAGTTGTTTTGTCAGAGAATCACTCAGTTATGTTTGCAGCATTTGCTATTGTAAGATTTATATTAACACAATTAGTTTGTTTTCATATTTTTTACATTATATATTTTTTCCAGTATTTCAAAACTCTTGTAAAAGAGCCTTTGCTGCACTGTTTCCAAAGTGTCTGACATGAATGATCAGAATTTGTTACTGCTTAGCCTGTGTAGAAATCCACAATTACAAATGTTACCTGTAGTCAATTGTTCATAACTGAGGGATGGCCTTACATTTACTAACGTACCATTCTAATATATATTCAAATATATGACATACTGTAACTTCTTTTACTACATCCTTCACATTTTAGGGGTTATGCTCATAAACATTAGTTTGCCCTCGAAAACCAAATAACAGAAATGTATTGTCTTCATAGTCGTATTCACCAATGAAGCAGTGCTGTGTTGCCATATTGTACATGTACATATATTAATTGGGAGATACGCTTCAAGCACTTCAAGGACTGAAATCTTAAATAAATTTTATGTTAGTATTAACAAATGGAGAAGCTGCATTTCATCGGTGATATATGCCAAATAGCCACTTTGCTTGAAACTTGCCTCGATGTTTAATTGCTATGACTGTTGTCATCACTGCCACTGTGCCCGTATGTGTAAGTGAATGCATGTGAAGTGGTTTCACCCGCAAACCTCAACTGTATCCACCAGTTGCAAAATGGATGGATGCACAGATGAATGGTAGATGTGCTTATTACAACCAAGAAACAAATGCAAAGCTTCCATTCCTTTTTTGGGACTGTGTAGGACACTGTATTAAAAGCAATTAATCCCCCCATCATTTCATCTGCTGTAACAAATGTGTGACACTACAAGCTAAACAGTTGCAAATCACATCTGAGGCTGAGCACATCTGTTTGCACTCTCAAAGCTACACAAATCTGTAACACGTAAAGGGATAAAACTGGCAATAACAAAAACCTGTATGTGTCTGTGTGTTGGCTTTTTTTTTTTTAATAAGCACGTTCCCCATTCGCACTTGACACATTTGTATTAGCAGGGCGAATGAGAGCTGGAGGTGACGGTTTTAGGGTTGGGCAAGTCGCCACCTAGATAACTTTACATGCCTTGGCATGAATCTCAGGATGGTGTGCCTCTAGAAGCCCCTCACGTTTGTGGTGTTCTTTTCAGTGAGCTTCATTTTACATGGCTTACACTGGGTTTTATTTTCATCAGCATTGCAATTAAAGTTGGTTCCCATGTCTGTCCACTTTTTTCACCTGGAAATCACGTTGGCCGACATAGCAGAGTGGAGTGGAGCAGGATTCTGGATGACATGATGATTTCCTGATGGCGCCCATATTAGTGTTAGCTAATTACAAGCGTGCTTTCAGATTTTTTAAAATTGCATCACTACATTCATGCTCATTATTTGTTGTGTAATATTTCGTGTAATAGAAATGTACAAAGAGCTTCACATCACTCACTGTCCAGTTGTCTGTAACAATTTTTGTTTAGCTTTCGTCAACAATGATTTTAAAAGCATTCATCTTAGTTTTGTCATTAAAGGCATATTTTTATTTAGTTTTTGTTCAGTTTACATTACTGAAAAAAATGCTGTATTTTTTGTCTTAGTTTTTATAATCAAAATTAACACTGATCCAGCAACTTTGGGGGGATTCCGCAAAGTCTCAGGATGTCCCACAGGGCAGCTCGATCAAATGAGTCGTATGCTTTATGAAAAATAAAAACAAGAACTGCTAAGAAACTCTGCCAATATTTGCATTTGTACTCTCTGAGAACCCTCAGTGCCAGGATGCAGTCGACTTCTTAGCTTTAAAACCAGACTGCTCCGGTCGCTGGTAGGTGAGCAAGTCCCTATCACAAATCACAATCACAAATCCTATTGAGGACGACCCTAATAAGGACCTTACCTGGACCAAGAGCAGTGTTATCCCCCTGTAATTGTTACAATCCAGGTGATCACCCTTCCCTTTCCAGATAGGGGCAACAAGTCCCATTTTCCAGTCAGTTGGGATGACACACATCTCCCTAATGGAAGCAACGATTGCTTGCATTGCAAGGAGGACAGCCTTACCACCAACCTGGAGAATTTCACCCCAGATACCACAGATCCCTGCAGCCTTCCCTACCATAAGCTGGTTCACCACCTGTGCAATCTCAGTGGGACTGGGTGGTTCACAGCTAATTGGAGGATCAGCCTCAAGAACCATGGACCCAGATATGTCCAACATCCTAGTTGGAGGTTCAGCTTTAAACAGCTGCTCAAAGTAGCCAGCTCAGTGGGTCACAACTGCAGTGTCATCCGTAAGGACCGTTCCATCACCTTTCCTGACTGTGACTCTCCAAGGAACGGATTGAAATGTGCGTAATGCTTCAGTTCCTTTGTAAGCAGGACATGGGTCACTACACCATAGATGGCGTGCCACCTGCTCACAGATTCCTCCACAGACACCTCCTTTTCTGCTGTCAGAGCCCTCACAGCTGTGATTCTCAGTTCTCAGTACAGACCAGAATTGACATCAAGCTGTGCACTGTGACTCCTCTCAATGATATCTAGTGGCCTGTGAGATGAAAGACTTTCTTCTGGGCACACTGGTAACACCAACCCTCAGCAACCTTCAGGGTCTTGTAAAGGAAGGTCTCCCACATCGTATTAGGATCAGCAGTCACACCCAAGTTTGTAAGTTTCTTACACAAACTGCATGCAAACTCTATAGAAACAGCCTGATCTTGGAGTCTGGAAAGGTCCATGGCTCACTCTCCTAATAGGTGGTAGCCTACTGGACTGGATGTAATCGATCTTTTTCACAACACCACCAGTATTGGAGTACCAAGTCCAACTATGTGGTTCAGGGCTCTGGAACCAGGATCCAGCAATCCGCAGCCCCTGACCTTTTGCAAAGTCAAAGAACATGGACCCACTTTCACCATGGTCGCCAGACCCATGGGGACCGACACAGTCCTCATAGCCAGCTCTCTCAGTGCCAGTGGTCACATTGAAATCACCCATGACCAGAGAAGTGTTATCTTATGGGCACTCATTAACCACTGAGTGAAGCTGCGAATGAAATTTCTCCCACACCAAGACATCACTCACTGTGGTTGGAGCATACACTGAGACAACAAAAAAGGCACCCAGAGAGTGCCTTACTTTGACTCTCATAATACGCATTGAAAGGAGTGACATCAGACAGCATCAGAAAGAGCCGATCCACCACAGCAACAGCTACTCCCTGAGCATGATAGCCATTGGAGCAACCAGACCAAGGTGTACCCAAGTACAGAGATCCAGAGAGTGCCATCACCAAAATGTGGAGTTTATGAAGCTCCTTCAACAGCAGAGGAAGATGATCATCATGCTGAAGATACATTACATTCCACGTACCTACCCAGATGGGCCACCTCAAATTGGGACCAGAGTTCTGCCATGAAGCGAGCGATGCCTCAGCACCACATCAGTTCCAATCCCCAACAGGCCTGACCATATTGACTCTCCAGTGGTTTCGACTCTCCCGGGGATGAGTCTCATGAGGGCTTTCCCCCATCTCCTTCATAATGCAAGCATCCTTCCTATGGGTGGCTGCAGCAGAGCTTCTCCCGCAGAGGGAAGAAAGGAGTCCTGTCTGCTGTTTTGGAGCTGTTTGAAGTTTTTTTTTACAGTGGCTGGATGCCAATCCTGCCATCAACCCCCAAGTTTTCCCAGCAAGTTCAAGGACCACTTGCAGTGCCGGATGTAGTTTAACGTCATACCCAGGACAAACTTCCCTAAGTCAAACTGTAATTTACCAGACATTATCATAGCTATGGTTTAAAAAAAATAAGGAACCATTTGTTTATCTTCTAATCCAGCACTAACCTATCTGATTTAGCTGGAATGCTGCTGCTAGCACTTCTTTGCAGTAAAAAAAAATCAGATAAAACAATGCTTCCTTAATGTAACTGTTCTTGACATAAATTTAGCCAACTTTAACTTTTAACTAAGGTCAGTCAAGCCTACAAGACTTGTAATGATAAAAAAAGTATTTTCCTCCACGTGGCACCCTTTTGGTTCATGGGGACTATTCTAAGTGATACCACTGATAAGAGGTGAAAGAAGGGCTTTGAGGAAGTACTGCACTAAGGAGACACACCCATCTGCTACCTGAAATCTTAAAATTTATAAGTGAGTAAGAAAATTAGTGTGAACTCTGCATTTTTATAGAGGGCAACTGACTCCAACTCTTCTGGTACCTGGGCTACAAAAGGGCAACCACCCGGAAACAGGTGTCACTTAATAGGAAGACGACCTAAAGGAAGGAATTCTGTAACAGCCAAACCAATGGCTGAGCTGGTTAAATAAGCAGGCACCCTCTTTACATGGTGACTAAATTTTATTGATTCTTTACGCCATCAAGTGTTGCTTTTTTGTTTGTGACTGAAAGTAAATGGGGAGGGCAATTTTGGTTAAGCAGTTTCAGTAAAAGAATGGAGGGATGGGTGGGTGGATGTTTGGATAGATGGATGTAAAGACTTTCTTATACACTAAAAAGGGCTATTGAATTTCTTTGCCACCCTTCTTTCCAATATCTTTATTCAGCCTTCCTACATGTGGCACATTTCAATAAACATACCACTGCAGCAAAGAGGACAAGGCAAGGAAACCATCAAAAAAGAACTAACCAGTGGAAGCTGGGCAGACTTTGGCCTTGGAACCCCTGCAGATTTTGTTTTTCTACAGTTTAC
Source organism: Polypterus bichir lapradei (assembly GCA_026402145.1). Classification (NCBI taxonomy): domain Eukaryota; kingdom Metazoa; phylum Chordata; class Cladistia; order Polypteriformes; family Polypteridae; genus Polypterus; species Polypterus bichir. Next base: position 49,027,126 of record JANRMT010062854.1, read on the forward strand.
CGAGAATTTTTAATATTTTTTTCTGTCTTTCTGGGCAACTGATCTTAAAAATGTACTCATCTGTTGTGACTTAAAAAAATATATACATTATGTAAGGACTCTACTTTTCTACTAATTATATAACTACATGTAATTTATATAAATTAACTACATGTAACTACATGTAATTTATATAAATGCATATTGATGTATTTTTATGTTATTTATTCATAATTATTCTTAACTAATTTAATTTATTTTAATTAAATTTTCTTGCAACTATTTCTTTTACATCTTGTAGCACACTTTGAGCTTCATTCTGTGAATGAAAATATGCTATAGAAGTGTTATTGTTGTTGTTAATAATGGTGATATACATTGAAACAATGTGGGTTGAATTATTTGTAGATATGGAAGAAAGAAATATTCTCTTTATTCCAGACGTGCACATGATCATAGAAAATAATCCTTGGTATATTATGAAGCACACTTGATCTCTAGTTACAAGCTATGAATGAATGTTAGGCCTCATTTTCCATTTATTGTGCATTTAAACAATAAAAAATGTATGCATCTGTTTGATAAAAGGTGTTAGGACATGTCAACTAATTATTTAATTGGAAAAATACGCGTAACATTACATAACATCATCAAACCCTTGGATTTGAACCCAGAACATCAGATCTGTGAGGCAGTAGTGCTAACCAGTGCACCACCCCACTGGAAAAGTAGCAAATATAATTTGGAAAAAAAAAAGATAAATCTATGCTTCACAGTAATGAAAATACAATACAAATTTGCTACATTAGTTAATTTTACAGTTTTGGCAAAGAAACATTTACATTCCTGTATATAATTTAGCTTTCAGCCATTCTGGTGAGTACTGGGCATATTTCAAGCAGTTGTTGGCATGACATGTACAATAATTTACTTTATAGGTATACTTAGCACTATTAACTATGTTTGAAGCAGGAAAAAAAATGTTCTAGAATACAAACAAGGAAAACACCTAATTCACCTGCAAGAGTCTCAAACACTGCATGATAACATTCGGAAGTACAAAGTACAATATTTCAGGGAATAAAGTCATGTGGAGTGCCTGAAAATCTACTGGGTGTCTTTTCATGATCATTATGTGAACTTTTTTCAGACAGTTTTAGTGATTATCACGACATTTACACACTCAGTAAATAAATAATATTATATTACATGGTTGCAAATTTACCTTCGTAAATTTGTGAAAAAGATGTGGCTCCTTTCTTCATGTACCTATTCAACTTCTGAGATCCACTAATAAGCAAAAAAATTTATGGCATGGCAGAAAAGCAAATCTTTTCAAGAAACAAATGCAAAATGGAAAGCCAGAGGAAAGGAATATGTACTCACCAAGCAGTGGCCCTGCAAGACTGATGCACAGAACAACTTTAAAGAGAGCTGACCTCATTGTTAGACCTCACACCTAAAAAATGTAAAGGAAATGTACAGTATTGAGTTAAAATACTCAGCGTCAATATGATGGTGCAGATGGTTCCGTTTACATTTAACTGTCAAATGCCAGATTAAGCGTCACCATGGAGTAGAATCCTGTAAAGAGATCTGTATAAAAAAGGAAATTCAATATATATGACAAAGACGCAATGGTGAAATACAATAGGTGTAGATGAAAATAGCAGAGTGAAGAACAAACTGATCAGTTCTGACTGTTTGTGAAATGCACTAATGTAACAAAACAGTAACAAAATGTTACTTTGATTTGTGTGTGTGTTGATGCTTAGAAATCGAACAGGTTATAGGCACAGCTCATGACCCTTTAAAAACATCTTGATTTTTGTTGTTTTTATTAGTTAATATTCTCAAACTAGCCCAGTTCTATTGGAGATCTCAGGGAATAGAAGTCTATTCCAGCAACCCTTAGCATTAGGCAAGATATAGCCAAGGAGGGGACTCAATCCATTTCAAAGGCAGTTGTCCTTTAAAATGGAAAAATCTGTTTAATGTCATATGTTGAGTGCTGCCCGCTTTCTCCGATCAGTGGAAAAATGATGATTGGGCTACTCTTTCTATATGGATTGAGAATACCTGGTAAAAATAAGCAGTTGTCCTCAGAAACAGAAAAATAGGGACAGAAACACAGAAGTACAGCGGGACAGAGCAGTAGTCCATTGCGGTGCCTGCTCAAGCATATGCCCACACTGAAACTCACAATTCTCCAATTTGGAATCAACAATTCTATTCCTCCTTCTTTTTATTATTATTATTATTACAGTTGTTGTTATAAGAATTATTTGGCAATGTGGACTAAAACCAGAAAACCTGGAGGAAAAAACCATAAAGACCCATGAAGACATGGGGAGAGTGTGCAAAACTCCCCAAAGACAATGAGAGAACATGGGATTCAAACCCAGGATGCTTGATACAAGAATTAGAAGCACCACCAACTATACAGGTATAGTACTACTAATATGGTACCAACTAGATTCAATATGCTACTTTTTAAAATATACATAATATGAACAGCCATAACATTAAAATATGGATTATATTCATCATGGACAAAAAATAAAACAAATAATTAACACTGAAATATGGAACAAAAAATAAAGAAATATACAGAACACTGTCCCATAGCTTGCATCAGTTTGTAGCACACTTGTCTCCTTTGGTTCTCTCAGTAAGACAGGAGTATGCAATTAAATAAAGTGTTATAAGAGCTGATCGTTTTTTGGTTTGAATTCCATATTCCATCAACATAATTGAAACAGAAATAATGAATACATTTTTATGTATGTCAAAATGAAATTATGACATACAGACTAAGGCTATAAGATTATACCGAGGTTAGTGGTAGAACTTGACGTGAGTGTTGCGCTCCATTTTATAATGGTCATTTTGGGTAACCATAGGGGATGCCAGGTGTTACTGTACAGCATATATATCTCAATTTACATATAGTCAGTTTACTTAGGGTGTTTTAATTGTCTGAATGCATAGAAAGAAAGACCATAGGTATGTGTAATGATGTTACACTTAATGTTTGAGTATACTGCAAATTGTGTGCTTGCAGTGTTATGTTAAAAATACAAACTATATAGAGTAGTTAGACCACCTTGTGTATACACCAGATTCCGATTTGATTGTGTTAGACTTGAGATGCAATGGCATAATACGCTCCATATCTCACTTTAAGTTCTTACCTGCTTTTGGTAAAAACTAAGAGTGGTGCCTTAAAGAGGCAGGCATACATCTTCTCAGCACAGTAAAATAACACCCTGTGTAATTGAAAAGAGTTGTGCAATAATTAAACACAACTTATCAGCAGTAGCAGAAACAATGTAGTTGCAACAGTGTTATTCTTCTTTGAAGCTCAAGGTCATTACAAAATATTGGTGTGTGTAGTTGTTTTACAGTCTGTATTAAAATAGTCAAAATACTGTACTTGTAAGCATAGGCAGGTCTTCTGCTTGACCACTTTGAAACATACCTGACACACTGTCAATTCAAAGGGCAGCAGTGCATCCCCAGCCATGAGGCAAATCTCCCTAAACATTAGAATGTCGTTGTTGCATAATCCGTTCCAGAAAGCAAGAATGCAATTGCTTATAAACAGATGGAAGAGAGCATAAAACAGGCTACAACAAGCCCACTGCTCCTGCCGAATGTCTGAGTTCCAATGAAAACTGTCCCCTGTGCAACCATCCTGTCTCACAAACTCCAGACTAGCAGATTTTTTTGTGCTAAGGGCGAACCACAGTTTGAAATGACCATCTTGTACAAATACATGCTCACTCACATGTGCTCTTCTTATCAGTGCAACATCTCAGAGGTAATACACCTCACTCCCTGTTACACTTGGTAGTCAGAAGAGTATAGTTTTACTTCACATATTCTGAAGGCAATGATAGCACACAGACTAGGGCAAAACACACATTTTCTGGCACTGTACAAGATGCTAGAATTAAATTTTTTTTCCCAGTACAGAAATGAAGAACTGTCAATATATTGTATAGTTATATATATATATATATATATATATATATATATATATATAATTAGTGACTTATTAGCTTAACGAGTGAATTTCATTAATTAAAGCTAATTAAACCACACCCCAGTGCAGTCCTTAAATCTTATATCACTTCACGCATATCACTCAAACATGTTCCATATCTTTTTCTTAAAAATATTAGCAGGCATGCTACTCTCATAGGCAATGATGCACATCAACATAATTCCTAATTACAGCTCAAAGTATTTGCATCCTTTTAAATATAAAATATATGTCATGCCTGTTTTCTAACAAGCAAGGTCTTACACTGCATTAACAGCAGGTATTGCAACATAAGGGTTTACTAAACATCACTCTCTGGCAAACTTAGGAACTTCAAATTCTTTTTAAATGCCATTAGATTACAATATAATTAATTGTACCTATAACTAAAGCTTTACATTGCTGTTTTAGGAATTGTAAAGTGCAAAGACACTGAAAATCAAATAATCAACATATAAAAAATAGAAGTTTTGGAAATTATCTACAATTAGTCATTTTCCTATTACAGCTTGCACATATTTTGCAGCACTTGATCTTATTGAAGCCAGGAAAAAAAATCCCACAGGATGAGAGGCAGATGGGTAGTTGTGTGTTCTTACCTTGAGTTGCTTGTCCCTCAGTGAAGTAGGTGTGTAATGATGGGGAATGAGCTGCTGCCAGACAAAAATCAATGTGTGCTGAGATTTCTTCCTTCTTCTCAGAGGGCCGCGCCCTCCCCTACTCTGTCCCAATACCTTACAAGTCACAACATTGTGCTGAGGAGTAAACCTGCAATTTAATGGATCCTCACCTTTTCTACTATTTTTTTTAACTATGCCCATTTTTATCAGTAGAAACACTTTGAAAATGCACTTTTACAAATATTAAGAGGAACAGTCACTATTTGCTCCTATAAGCAAAATATGTTATACAGTAGTCAGAAGCCACACTACCAAGCAGTTCAGCAGAATGTCATCATGCAGTCACATAATTTGAAATACCCTGTAATTTCTAATTGTATAAACTGACATATTCAAATGACAAGATCAGCAACCTCAAATAGAAGTTGACCAAAGTGCTTTGCATAGAATAAAAGGTAACAGTATGAAAGAAAAGCCAGATAAAGAATTATTAAAAAGAAAGAATAAAAGAAAACATTATACATACATGAACACACATATACCAACACACAAACATAGAGCAATGCATACATAAGATGAACACGGTATAAGCCACTCAAATTCATAAGCTAAAAAGCAAATGAATAAAAGTGCTTTTTTAGCAAAAACTTAAAACTATGAAGTGTGGGAGCTGACATTATTACAAGGGGCAAACCATTCCACAATTTAGGACCATCCACCACAAAAACACAATCGCCCCTCAGCTTCAACCATGTGTGTGAGACAGTAAGCAATAGCTGATCTTAAGACCTCAGCTGCCCGGCTAACAAATATGGAACAATAAGTACAGAGGAGCTGACCCATGTAGGACTTTAAAAACAAACACTAAAATCTTAAAATTCACCCTGTAACTAACAGGGAGCGAAAGAACAGAGGCCAACACCGGAGCGATGTGATCTGTTTTTTTGCTGCTGGTCAAAACTCTAGCAGCTGCATTCTGTACCATTTGCAGGTGAGACAGTGTCGTATGGAATATCCTAACATACAGTGCATTAAAATAATTCAAACAAGGCATAACAAAAGCATGAATGATCTTTTGTAGATCTTGGAATGGCAAAAACAGCTTAGCTTTGTTGATCACAGTGAGGTAGAAAAAACTACTGTTTACCATACCATTTATCTGTTTGTCAAATTTAAAATTTTAAAACAAAATCACCCCAAGACTTTTAGCATATGGCTTTAAGTGCCAGACAAGTGGACCCAATGTGCTAACAATGTTTCGGGTAACAGTAGGTTGACCAAATAGAATGACTTCAGTTTTTGACTCATTTAACTGCAGGAAGTTAAGTGCCATCCAGTGTTTTAGATCATTTAAACAGTTAAAAAGCCTTGTAACAGACTCCATTTCACCTGATTGCAACAGGAAGTAAATTTGGGTATCATTAGCGTAACAATGATACGGGATGTTATACTTCTTTAGTATAGAGCAGAGCGGTAACATATATAAAGAGAAGAAGGCTGGACCTAAAACAGACCCCTGAGGTACCCCACAGGTTACTGAAGCAGTATGAGACATTGAAGTACCCACATGTACAGAAAACGTCCTGCCTTTGAGGTAATCCACAAACCACTTAAGAGCAGTACCCTGAATACCAACCCACCACTCAAGCACGTTAATTAGAACGTTTTGATCAACCATGTCAAACACAACTCTCAAATCCAATAATATTAGCACAGATCACTTCCCCGAATCAGCTGCCAGCAGCAGATCGTTCATCACTCTTAGCAGCACCGATTCTGTGCTGTGAAATGTTCTGAATCCCTGCTGAAACTTATCAAGAATATTGTTGTGCTCCAAAAAAGCCTGTAGCTGGGTACCCACAACTTTCTCCAAACCTTTAGTGAGAAATGGTAACTTGGAAATGGGACGGAAGCTACTAGGAACCAAGGTTTACCTTTTTTAACAGGGGTTGAATCACTGTATGCTTAAAACACCTAGGAACAGTCCCCATCTGCAATGAGCTGTTAACAATTGACAGCACATTAAGTCCGATTACATCAAACACCCCTTTAAAGATTCGAGCGGTAATATAATATCAGCTTAAGGTAAGACCAGCAAAATTTGGCAATCATGGGGTGAAATATGGAGATCCAGGTAGTGAGTACTCAGCCTCCCTGAATGATGTGGAAGATTCCCATGAATAACAGAACAATCTAGATGAGATCAGGCCATTCCGTCCAACAAAGCTTGCCAGTCCTTTCCATTTCATTCTTCTAAAATAACACCAAGTCGAGTTTTGAAAGACCTTAAAGTCTTACTGTCTACCACACTACTTGGTAGCTTATTCCAAGTGTCTATGCTTCTCAGTATAAAGAAAAACTTCCTAATGTTTGTATGAAATTTTTCTCTGTCTCTAGATGCTCACCATGAGTGGATGTTTCCCTTTGTATATTCAGCACAGGATATTTTTAGAGCTGCACCTACTGCCTTTAGGCTTCACATTGGCATAGCAAAAAAATTGTCTTCCTCTCGTGCCTGCCTCTCCACTGAGATCAGAAATTATATAAATTTTTTTAGAGAAAAAAAATTAAATGAAATCCATGCTGTGTATGTTTTCAGACATCAGTGTTTTAATTTATTTGTTTGTTTGTTTATTACATACTGCATATCACAATTTCTACCTGGCTCTGGGACGGGCAGGTCACCCAGCATATCTTTATTAATAAGCTTGTGGCCATCTGTAAGTGGAGGAGGTGGGCATGGACAACAAGGAGAAGAAGCCTTTTTATCATCAAGCCAGTTTAAGCTGCTGATAGTACAAAGACAAATGAAGCCAGTGACAAAACCCAGTCCTGGAGTGGGGGCCAACATTAAACTCAAGCTAAGTGTATTCCTCCTAAGTGATTATTAATTAACATTACCACTGTATCACTGGGGAGGGATATCAATGTTTAATTTATATCTATATAGATTTAAGTTAGTACCAAGCTGCAATCACAAATGAACCCATTATCAGGGTGCGAGTGGCCTCTGCTGGATACAATGACAAGGGGAACCTTATGGGTTTAGAGGTTCCTCTGCCTCATAAGGGATGCAGGGGCATCATTAATGTGCCCTAACTACTATAAGGACTTTCTTTCTACCAGCACCACAAAATGTTAGCCTAGGCCTTCATAACTGCACCCACTCTATTAATATTCACAGCCCTGGTGGTATGCTCTGTTTTTTTTCATTTTATGACATTGTTCATTTCAGGCTGCATGCACCTAATTTAATTTATCATATTGATCATAAAATATGTCATGCCTCTGGACTAAGCCTATTAGCCCTGTAAAAGGGAATAAGTCTTATACTGCAAGCAATTCAACTCATTCTTAGGTGTACCTTACTTATTTTACAACAGTCTTTATTTGAATGGCTATTGTGGTAATTTGAACTTCTGTATTTACTTTTTGGACTTAATTATCAGATTATTTGCTCTTGTTTACTTTTATAATTGTTGACTCACTGAAAAAAAGTTTTGATCTGATTTTTGGATTTTTATTGTGTCCCTCGTGGAAGGGGCAGGGCCTTCTCCGGGCACTGTGGACAGAGCTAGATGACATCCTCCTGAAACTGTAGTGAAGAGAGAAACAGCAGTTAGCATCAGCACCCCTTCCTGTCCCATCCCAGTGTGGTATTGCTTACCTTCTCAGAGCCTGTAAGGTGTAAGTTGTGCAACAATATCTTCTGTTAAAGATGGGTGGTTGCTTTTGCATGTAAGTCCAATGAGTTGTGTAATGTGGAGTGATAATGTAATAATTAATACAATGAATCAGTCCTACTGTTGAAGGGCTCAGGCCAACAATTCACCCCTCAAGACATGATTATACTTGGGAAGACACACTTTATCCTCTCGGTGCTCAGACTTTGCCATAGTGGCTGCTCTAGTGGCTGCCCCACTGTTGATACCTCTGTTTTATTCTTGGGTTGTCCTTACCTTCACTTATTGTCACAGTCACACACACCCCACTGGCATCGTAGGTATTTCTGTCTTTCCACTTCTCTTTCTGGGTTTCTAAATTCCACTTGACATTTGATGTATTATTACCTCAGCAGTTAGGGCTTCCTATCTATCAATATCCTGCCCACCACCCAGCCATTATTACTGCCTGCCAGTTCCACAGTTCAGTTTCACTACTCCTTGTCTATTTATTATAACAACTTGCATTCTGTAGATTTGATTGACATTTATTTTCTACTATCCTTAGGTTTTCATCCACTCATCTGAATATCTGCCTTTTGGTATTTATTGTGATATTAACTGTTGTCATGATTTCTCCACAAAATACGTGATTATTTTTCAATTATGAGTTAATTCTTATTGTAAATATTTTCTGTTTTGCTAAAGTTACGGATGCGAAAGAAGAGCGTAAATAGATGTCATAATGAAGCAGACACTGCACAAGGGAAAAAATAAGAAAAAACAAAAACAAAAACAGAATCCAAGGTCAATTAAGGGAGCATAAAAATAAAACCAGCCAATAAATGAGATAAGAACCTAATCTCAAGTCAAAGCATCAACTAATGATGACATTATGTTTATATCATTCATTATCTGAACATGCAGACATGACCTTCATTTTAATAAGGTATAGAAGCCACTAGAGGAGGGCTGCTGCAAATTAAAAAAACTAAATAAGGTCTGAAGACATAGAGGAAGCAAATTATCTCAGCAAATTATGTCACTTGGACATACCAATGGTCTGGGAGAAGAACTGTCAGCTGAAGGCATGAAATATAGTAGATGCCAGCAACAACAACAACATTTATTTCTACACTCGATGTAGCTCAAAGTGCCTTAAAAGATGTCAAAAAAGTTACATCATCATCTGATACTCAAGAATAAGGTGAGAATTATTTAACTTACCAACAAAAATTCTAAAATTTTGGAGACAAGGGAGAGGTCATGGAGGGATAAACAAGTGCACTGAAAAGGTCCTAAAGGAATCAATGTGATGCAAAAATAAGCACCTAATGACTGCAGGGTGAGACAAAAGCTGACATCTGACTATTTAAGAAAATAGTTGAACGTGGTAGGTTGTCCAGCTGGTGATGCAAGCCTGAACACAACTCTCTCGCAACCATCCAGTAAAACAGGTTCATTTCACCTACACTAGGAATATAGCCAAACAGGTGAAGATGAGCTTGAGGATAAACGTAAGTCCTTAGTTAATTTATTCTCTGTCTGTGTAGGGCACATTTGTATTTTGATGTTCGGCAATAAGTATAACTTAGATTTATTGAAGGTAGTACAGATATCTTCCCTTGAGAAAAATGTATGGTTAACTTAGAGTTAGTTAGGACCATTAATAACCTGATAGCACTCCCTACTACTGGAGACAGCACCATTAAGCAAAGATAAAAATCATACAAAGTTGCTTTAAAGTTGCTACAAATGTTAACTTTGTATTCGTATCAAAACCTAAAAGGAGAATTGTCTCATTCAACTGAAAAAATGTGTACCAATAAGAAACAATGACAGTTACTGATTGCTCTAACACATTTAACACTAGAATTACCAGAGTCTACAAAAAATCTCATAGATCCGTCCCACCTTAAATCGCTTCTTAAAACCGTTCTCACCTCTCCGCCAGCCTCCTTTGTCCTATAAATGTGCCGATAAAAACAAACTGAAAGCAGCCGGCTATTCCATCCCCCCCACCGACTTAGAACGTGCACAAACTTCTCCGAGCTCATGCCTCGATTGATTATCCGGGAGTGAAGTGGAGTTTTAGAGCGGAAATAATAGATTGTTATTTGGAACACACACATTTCATGTGTGTTCCGTTTCTACAGTAATTTGTGTTAACACATTGTTAAAACAGAAACTTTTTCATATTTTAGTAATAAATGTTACAAAATGTAGGCATAAACTTCACCTCAGCCGTTATCTGTCTTCTACCATATTCTCAACAACAGCGTCTCAGCAAGCACTATAAAAAAATAAGCAATTGGTTTTTGGTGCTTAATTCAGTTTGCACAGAGTTTAGATCTATATTATATAACCTGTCTTTTTTCTGTTTCCTTAATACTTCTTTTTATAATGCATACAAATGCTAGACCACAGAAAGCATGTAACACTGAGTGTTGATTAATATTGTGAACTTATTGACCACACGTAGGTGACCAATGGCGTTGGCTCTTTCAAACATCTAAGGTTTTGATTTGACTAAATATATAATGCAGTTTAATCAGTTTTGTTTAGAGCACAATCAAATTATTATTTCCATGCTTGACCTATAAAAAAACACGTGCCACTTTCTGATGCCATGAATCTTATAGTGTTGGTTATAACACCAGAGAATATATTAGGCCAAAAATAGTTTAGGTGGCTTCTCAGGTCCCAAAGCTCATGCTTTTTTTTCCAGGACAATAATTTGGACACAGAACCAGTACTCAGCAGTATGTCTCTTGAGGTGTGAAAATGGTGTGAAATGTTAAAATTGTACACTTTATAATTCTAGCAGTTAAAGTAAAATGTCTCCTGCATGTCAAGATTTCCAATATTGAGGCAAATTTGGACATCTTGGATGACAATAAGGTAATACCTTCATGTTGGCAATAACAATATCATTTTTCAGAAATCTGAGGTACTAAAGTGGAACTTCTTTCCTGTGCTGACCAAACTCAAAAGAAAATGTCACAACTTAATTGTGTGTAGCCACTAATCAAATTTTATTGAGGAGATATGGTCCATAGCGGATTGCAATCCTTTTGCTGCTTGTTAGAAACGTGGTGTGCAAATAAAAGCCTGGCCTTTGTAAATAATTGTGATGATTTTTGGGGCAGACCTAGAGTTTTTAAGAGAGACAACTTCACCCTAAAAATACAGCAGCAAACTTGCCTGGCTGACTAATCAAAGCACCATCCAGTCCACAGCCTTAGTATCTTTAATGACAGACTGCCTTTTATTGCATTTGCTATTCTTTTGTAGTTGCTACACAAAATCTTTTTTTCGCAGCATGTCAAACTTTATAACCAAAAAGAGCATAAGTAAACCAATAATTAAAATCAGATCTTCATCAAGAGGAGAATAACTTAATTCAAATTCAAATAGAAGCTATAACATTGGCTCGAAAAGATCTTTGGGTTTGAAATACTATTTACTAAATATTCACTAACTTGTAAATAAAGTTGCTTTTATGACTTTTAAAGGTAGAATAGAATAGACTTGAAATAATTGTGAGCATGAGGTAAATAACCAGAAATTGATCAACATGGAGCAGGCAAAAGAATTGTTAGGTCAGGGTAGTGTCAGGGTCCCAGCTAGAAAGATCCAAACAATACTGAAGGGTCTTAGATGAAAAGAAGTAAACATGAATGAAAGTCATAGACAGAAAAGACTCATTACCAAACACGATTCCTAATACTAAACTCTTGAATGCTAAATACCTCTACATTTTATGAAGAGATTATCCACTAGGGGATAACAAACACGTCAGTTGCCTCCATATTTATACAAAAAGAAATAAGGATGTTGCTAACTGAAATGACTTCTTTGACATATTAGCTTCCAAAGTATGTATAAAATAGTGGCACCAAAAATAGTGTCATGGTAAACAAAAAACAAGTTGGTAAAATAATTAAACTGATTCAAAATCAAATTTAACATGCACAATAAAGACATACATGGAATCTACATATTCCAAATTCTTAGAAAAAGATTTAATAACCACCAAAAAAACTACAGAAAAAAATATGTTTAACTCGTAACAGAAAGACATTATAAACAGAACAAAATTTGTTGTCTTTCTCCTCACTGAAACCTGACTTAGTAAATCTGATAGTCTTCCCTTATTTGAGGCATTGTGTCATAAATCAAAAGATAACGATTGAGGAAGTGGACATGGAATAATTTTGTGTGATGAAATGGATACTGCCTCTAAAAATGTAGCTGAATTTACATTATTTGTGGTGCTTATTTTAGATATTAAAAAAGAATCCACTATCACAGTAATATTAATTTTAAAACCACCAGGACCATATTCTTTGCCCATGACCGTATTTAGCCGCCTTATCTTATTTAGCTATAAATATTTAGCTGTTAATGAGTGATTTTAATATTCACCTATATGTCAAAACAGACACTTTTAGCTAAAGTTTTACTTACTTAAGTTTTACTTTTGTTAGATTGTTAAAGGCCCAAAGTATTGTCATAATCATACATTGGATCTAAATATTACTTACAGAGTTGAGATTAAAAATTTGATTCAGTCAGTCAGTCATTTTCCAACCCGCTATATCCTAACACAGGGTCACGGGGGTCTGCTGGAGCCAATCCCAGCCAATACAGGGTGCAAGGCAGGAACAAATCCCGGGCAGGGTGCCAGCCCACCGCAGAAATTTAAGTCTCACTTGTTTGTTTTCTTGACTTGTTTTTGCCCATAACAGAATAGTTGTAGAGTAACTCAAGAAGGGTGCATTATCTAGATTATGTTGACATTTATGAATATTCTGAATTGTATCATGCTTCATCCAGCATTTTCCCCCTGACTTGGGTTCACAGTTGTGTTTTTTTGCTTTTAATGTCCAATTTCATGCACTATATTTGTATTAATATTTCTTCTACTTAATATGTACATTTTTCTATGTGTTCATTTGTAAGCAAATGTGCCCTTGGTCATGTCCCTTGTATATTATGGGTCGGTTCCCCAAGGGGGGGTCACCCGCCAATCACTGCCAGGAACGGCCCTCCACCATATCTAAGGGAGGAACTTCCATAGTTCCTTGCGGTTCATTACCAATGTGCTAAGGAGTGGTGTGTTTCTTGTGTTTTCTATGCCTTGCTTTAGCTATTGTTTTTGTATTCTCTGGATTTTTCAACCTGTGCATTGTGTTTTTGGTGTTTTCAAAGATGTCATTCTCAATTGTCATTTTGTGGCATGCGAACAAGGAAAATTACATTAACCTATGGCACTGTGGGAGCTGTTATTCGTCATTGAAAGCCTTTATGAAAACTCCAGCTGTAGTAAAGTGTTAGATAAGACAATAGTTTTTTAATCCTGGTGCAAGACCAAGTGTATAAACATTTGAAACAATTTGGGTATTCCTCAAAACTACATTTAAACATTCTACAGACTTTACAGTTTGTTGAATCAGAAGGAGAAGTCATTTCCTAAACTCCATTATCTTATTAGAAGTTAGTGGATGGATAAGGTGTGCACAGGCGGCAAAGTGCCAGCATATTTGGATGAGAAAGAATGTTTTGAAAACTTTTTAAAACAAGGTGCTGATAAGAAGATGCCAGTTACATACAGAGTGGCATTCTCATTGTTACACAGCTTATAATTACTGTCTACAGGGAAAGAGGAGTTCTGTTCTATGTGCAGAAATCATTTTTTTTATAACTATTTTTCTAGTTGGTGACAATTGTAGCCATCAAGGTGACCCTGCTTGATAAGCAGCAAACATTTTTAAAAAGCCTACTAATGCACTTACTGCATGTCTATGCAGCCATCCATCCATCTTTTTTTTTAACATGCTTATTTCATAATACAGTAACAGGTGCAAGGCAGAAACCAATACTGAATGAGACAACGGTCACTTTTATAGACACCATTACTGAAGATCTTGATACTTTATTATCCTTGACATACATTTAATGTGGAAAGTTTTCCATTATTCAAATTTTAGCTTTTGCTGTTGTCTTCAAAGGCAAATAGTTTGAGACCTTTTTCGTCCAGAGTACAGTAAGATGTAGTAACCAACAATATTTAAGTGAAAAGCTAAGCTTCTTTATCCTTTCCCACTTCTATGTGCTAAATGGCCGTGAATCCCAGAGGTTAATTTTCTCCAAAAATCCTGCTGACTGAAAATTTTGTTTTCCTCTCCTTCCTCAACCTCTTCTTAGCCATATTGTTAAAGTACTTTTATTGTCAGGATCTGTTTATTTTAATCTATTTGAAATTGCTCTTTAGGCTGAATGTTTAACCTAATCTACTGTATTTTTTGTATGCATATTATGTAATTTGTAAAATTTGTAATCTGTGTTTTAGCTGGAAACTTGTTACAGAACTCTGAACCTGTTGTCAATGAAAAGTGCAATGCACAAATAAATGGATCATCATTATCATTATCATCAGTGGTTCCATGGCCACGTTCCAGGTTTATCCACGTAAGTCAGTTGCCCCCAAACCTTTTTGCTTTATTCTCCATCATCCTGGAGACTCTTTGGGGTAAAACCAATTCTTTTTCTCCACTTTCCACTTACCATCCTCAAACCACGTTAGTCTGTTTCTCAGTAGCACAGCACCTATTGCCTTCACACCAAGTCTGTCTCACAACTTAGCATTCACTTTACTCTCAGTCTGTGACACTTCTACGCACACATCATCTCATTGTCATCTCTTTCTTTCCAACTTTGCTTCATGTTTCTGCTGTCATTGGCCACGTCTCACTCCTATAGAACATCCTATTTTTTACACAGCTTTCATAAATACTTCACTTCAATGCCAGAGAAAGAGTCCAGACGACAGTTCCCATCACTTCTGTGTTTTCAAAAAAAATCTTTGACTGTTATTTATGTCAATGTTCTTTGTCAGGATTTTAATTTTATCTGACACTCCATAACCATTTTGGTCATTGGTTGGCTTATTTTACTAATCTGTCACAATTTATCTAGATTTAATGATAATGATATGTTGTGAGCAATAAATATTTGTTATTACATGCCTTCAGAAATGTCACTTTGTGAATTCCAACACTTTGATATTATATAACTCTGTGCCTGAAATCCTCATTTTGTTAAAATGCTTGACATGTTTGTTGCTTTCTGAGAGCCCTGAAGGAGAGATAGGTTACACATAATTAAACATAACACTAAATTTTCTACACCACTCAATCCAATTCAGGACCATAAAATCAACAGAAAATTGGAACCAACCCTAAAGTGAGGAACCAGTGTATTGCAGGAGCCACACTCACATTGGGGCCAATTTAGAGTCATCATTTAACCTAACACTCACGTCTTTGGGATGTGGAAACCAGAGTAGCTGGAGATAAACCCACCCTGACAAAGGCAGAGCATGTAAACTAAACAGACACCAAAATAGGCCTGGGAATAAAGCCCACACATGGTTTATTCTTGAGGCTGCAATGCAAACCACTGTGCTACCCTGACACCCCTAAAGGTCATTGATTTTACAAAATTCTTTCAAAAAAAATCTGATTGGGTCATTTATGTCTCATGTTTTCACATCATTAGTGGTGTCATGGGTAGGGGCAAACTGGCTATGGCATCCATTCATCTGGAGATCTGCTTAGCGGTAGTTAGTGGGATTGTAGATGTTTATTTGTTTGCATTTATACTAATTCTTCAATCCATGCTTCTAATATTTATATTTACTTATTTGGCTGATGCTTTTATCCAAGGCAACTTACAGCATTTATGATACAATTGGTTACTTTGGTTTTTCAATGGGAGCACAGGCAGGGCATGTGACTTTCTCATAGTCACACAGTGTCAGTAGCGGGATTTGAACCCACACGTTCAGGGTTTGAAGTCCAAAGCCTTAACTGCTACTCTACAGTGCCTGCTTTATCTAGTTCAGGGTCAGGAAAGAGACAAATCCTGGCACACACTAGTAGCAAGGCAGGCACCAGCCTTGGACAGTGTACTTTCAGGTTGAAAGCATATTTTGTGTGGTCTGAAAACTACTTTAATGCATTTTAAATTATATTTTTTATGTTTTAGAATGTGAATAAAGTGAAATGCGTAAAGGACTGTCATATAACATTAAGTGACCACACCAGATCTTAGTAGTATGCTAGTTATAGCCAGTTACCGTCACAATTATGTCTTACAAGTCTGATATCTTTAGACCTTATTAGCTAATGTCCCTCAAAAAGCAGGCACTTTTTAGTCTGAGGGGTCTCTTCTTATGTCTCATCAGATTCTTTGGAAACTTTAGTACCTTTGCCCATAAAGGCATTGTGCTGCCATTAGGCAATAATATGCACCTATACAGCTATTAAATGAAGTCACCCAGTATATACTATATATGATGCTTACCCTTTACAACATAAAGGTCTGGCCTGTAAGAAAGCTGTGGGCCATATTAATGGCAGTTGAGAAAACCACTGCAGGGCTGGTTTCTCAATTCATGCTAGTCAGTGCCTGTCCTACTTCTCAGGAATGTGTTTTGCATCATGGGAGAGCAAGTGCTTGGAGGCACTAACTAGACGAAGATTCACTCTACACAGTGCACCATCACAGAATGAATATGGCATCTGATTTTGCAAGAGATCCGCAGAATTGTAGTGCAGGTAGAACTCAGGGGTTGACATATGAGCTTTTTAACTTTCATATCTGCTGTGAAAATACAGAAAGAGGGATAAAAAGGGGCAGAATGCGAGAATACAGGGTAATGACAATGAAAAGGCAATGGAAGTGAATGAAATGTAAGTGGACTACTGAAAGAAAATTTGTCTGTAAATATTGGTAAGAAGCAAAATCATCCATCCATCCACCCATTCATCCATCTTCAGACCTGCTTAAACCAGTTCATAATTGTGAATGGAGCTATCCTAGTAGCAAGGCAGGAAAAATCACCAGTCAACCACTGAGCACATGCATATCTATAATACCCAGCTGCTATAATACACTACTATATCTTAGTTTTAAAAATTCGGACGTGAGTGTCAGTAGGCTTTGCACCCTAGGATCCAAGTTACCCGAACTATTCTATAACATTTCAGTAATTATTTACAACTCTGATGCTGATTTTTCTGATCATAAAACAGGTCATTATTATAGCACATGATGAGAAGAATTCATAATTAATTGCAGAATTACGGTATTTGAGGGTTAATCTAAAATTCTTTGTGAGTTGTGGTAATCACATCTCAAAGACACATGATATTCTATATGGTGTTCCACAAGGCTCTATCCTGGGTCCGCTGCTTTTCTCAATCTATATGCTTCCGTTAGGTCAGATTATCTCAGGGCACAACGTGAGCTACCACAGCTATGCTGATGACACACAGCTGTACTTATCAATAGCACCTGATGACACCGACTCTCTCGATTCACTAACACAATGTCTTACTGGTATTTCTGAATGGATGAATAATAATTTTCTCAAACTAAATAAAGAGAAAACTGAAATTTTAGTAATTGGCAATAATGGATTCAATGAGGTTTTCAGAAATAAACTTGATGCATTAGGATTAAAAGTTAAGACAGAAGTAAAAAACTTAGGGGTAACTGTTGACTGTAATCTGAATTTTAAATCGCATATTCATCAGACCACTAGGACAGCATTTTTTCACTTAAGAAACATAGCAAAAGTTAGACCTCTTATATCATTGAAAGATGCTGAGAAATTAATTCACGCTTTTGTTTTCAGTAGATTAGATTACTGTAACGCACTCTTCTCAGGACTACCCAAAAAAGACATAAATCAATTGCAACGAGTGCAGAATGCAGCTGCTAGAATCCTAACTAGGAAAAGAAAATCCGAACACATCTCTCCAGTTCTGATGTCACTACACTGGTTACCTGTGTCATTCAGGATTGACTTTAAAATACTGCTTATGGTTTATAAAGCCTTAAATAATCTCGCTCCATCTTGTATATCGGAACTAGCAGAATACCCGCGCTTCGCAGCGGAGAAGTAGTGTGTTAAAGAAGGAAAGAGTAACAAAAGGAAACATTTTGAAAATAACGTAACATGATTGTCAATGTAATTGTTTTGTCACTGTTATGAGTGTCGCTGTGATATATATATATAACAAAATACCCACGCTTCGCAGCGATGTCGTGTGTTAAAGAAGTTATGAAAAAGAAAAGGAAACATTTTAAAAATAATGTAACATGATTGTCAAAGTAATTGTTTTGTGTATTTGGCGGCAACGTCACGAAGTTGTTTTCGTCTAGCTGCATCAGAAAATGTACCACGACGTGTGACACGCCTCCTTTTTACTGTTTTCTCACAGCTTGGATTGCTGCTGTCATAATGGGTTTGAGTCTACATATATACAGGTATATATATATATATATATACTAGCAAAATACCCGCGCTTCACAGCGGAGAAGTAGTGTGTTAAAGTTATGAAAAAGAAAAGGAAACATTTTAAAAATAACGTAACATGATTGTCAATGTAATTGTTTTGTCACTGTTATGAGTGTTGCTGTCATATATATATATATATACACACAAACATATATATATATATATACATACATATCTACATATACACATATATATATATACACACACACATCTACATATATATACACACTAGCAGAATACCCGCGCTTCGCAGCGGAGAAGTAGTGTGTTAAAGAAGTTATGAAAAAGAAAAGGAAATATTTTAAAAATAACGTAACATGATTGACAGTATAATTGTTTTGTCATTGTCATGAGTGTTGCTGGCATATATATATACACTCACACACACATATATAAACATATATATACACATCATATATATATATATATACTAGCAGAATACCCGCGCTTCGCAGCGGAGAAGTACTGTGTTAAAGAAGTTATGAAAAAGAAAAGGAAAAATTTTAAAAATAACGTAACTTGATTGTTAATGTACAGTAATTGTTTTGTCATTGATATGAGTGTTGTTGTCATATCTATCTATATATAAATATAGCAGAATACCCGTGCTTCGCAGCGGAGAAGTAGTGTGTTAAAGAAGGTATGAAAAAGAAAAGGAAAATTTTTAAAAATAACGTAACATGATTGTTAATGTAATTGTTGTGTGTATATATATATACTAGCAGAATACCCGCGCTTCGCAGCGGAGAAGTAGTGTGTTAAAGAAGGTATGAAAAAGAAAAGGAAAAATTTTAAAAATAACGTAACATGATTGTTAATGTAATTGTTTTGTCACTGTTGTGAGTGATGAGTGTTGCTGTCATATATATATATATATATATATATATTAATATATAAATATATATATATATATATTTACACACACACACATAAACATATATATATACATATCTATACATATACACATATATATATACACACACACACATATATACATACATATATATATATCTACATATATACACATACATATACATACACACATACATACATACATACACACACATATATACACACAAATACATATATATA
>JANRMT010062854.1:49080836-49111082 GCA_026402145.1 Polypterus bichir lapradei
AAAGAAAGAAAGAAAGAAAGAAAGAAAGAAAGAAAGAAAGAAAGAAAGAAAGAAAGAAAGAACAAATGGATATTTTAAAACATATTCAGCCAATATTTTAATAATTAGCATTACACTGCTGTAACATAGCATCCCATCACATTCTCTAACCTCTGTTATCCAATTCAGGGTTTTGGGGGACTGGAGTCTTCCTGAGTAATATCAATCACAAGTTTCGGGGGTCTTTATACTTTCTGCTGTTTGATTATCATTGCCATGATGCACCATTATAGTGTTGATTTAATCATCTACGGGGAAAATAATGCACCCAACAGGTAACTAACTGCTACTCCTTTAATTTATTTAATTTTGTGTGTTAACATATTGTCACTGCTCATTCCTACCAGTGTAAAACTAGTGTGAAGTTAGAAATCATTTTCTTCTGCTAATACAACTCATTTCAATGGTGGCTGTTTGAGGAGCCCCTTGAGTCCATCCAAGGAGCTGATTTAATGTTTTTCTGGTTTTGAAACACCTGCTGCTTATTTTGTTTACTTGCATCCCATTGTTTTATATGAAAAAAAAAATCACTTTTCATGGAACATGTTAATGACACTAGAACATTTTAAAGGCGTTTCCTGTCTGTTGCTGTCAGTAACCATACTATAATGTGTCAGATTTGATACAATTACAGCAAGAATGCAAAAAATTACATTACTTTGGTTACTTCTAATTTTTGCATTTTAATCTTGATACCAGGATTGTAACCTATTTCTTATTAGGTAGGCTATAAAAAAAAACACTGCACTTAATCACAGTTAATGACAGGTCATTTAGGGAGTAAGCAAACTCATTTATCTGTTAAACAAAATAATGAAAACACTACACAAAAGATATGTTGCCGTTTTGATTCTAGTCTGGGTGTTTAACTCTAGCGTGTTTTTGAGTTAAATGCCTTCACCTTCTACACTTTAGGGAACATTCTGCAGTTCATTACATTTTCATTTACATATTTGGCTGACACCTTTATCCTAGGTGATTTATAATATTGATGATACAATTGGCCACATTTCTTTTGGTTTTCCAATTGGAACACAGGCAGGTCAAGTGACTTGCTCAGGGTCACACAACCTCAGGAATTGAAGTCTAAGGCCTTAACCACTACACCACACTGCTTTCATTAGATGAAGACTTTGAGGCATTTGTTGTTCACTTATGTGCCATTGACAGTCTACTGATTCCCAGAACCAGGCCAACTCACATGTTTGTTTTCCTATAGTTGAACTGCTATGGTCCTTTGTTTATAAGGATTAAAACCAGTAAGCTATTAGCTATCATCCATAGTCTGTAAGTAGGAATATTCAGTCCATTGTGAGGTAAAGTAGGAAAATGGTTTTAAACCAGGAGGAACCAAAATTGAATTCTTAATAACTGACTGGGCATCAATGAGCCAAGTCATCACTGCTTGTAGAGTTCAAAGGGTTCTTTTGGCCCAGTGCACAATTATTTTGAAACCAGGATTTATTATTAGACGTTAACACCATTATGGTTAGCCAAGTCCCTGACCTCATATAATCACTTTGAGGAGACTGCTTGACCAAGTGAGAACATTGAAAGTAGCAGATCTCAAGTTCCATTACCATGTTTAGACATATGCTTTTATTCTGAGCAAAGTTATCTCTACTCACCTTGTTTCCCCTTGGGCATACTGTGTAGCCACCATGAAAAAGCCTCCCTGTTCAGCAATCATGATTATGAAGGCTTTCAGTTGAATTTGTTGAGGCCTGTGGATAATTAGATTCAGAGTTAGAATATTGGCTTTTCAGAAGATGGGATGTCTGATGCTAAAGCCCACGCATCTGCCAATTTACAATTGAATCCCATCAGATTCCTCGTCCTGATTGTGAGCTCAAATTCTAAAACCCTGCCTGCAGTGATTACCACTATCTGTCCAACACAAATAATAACCAAAAATAACTTTTTTATACTTTCACATCCTTTCCAGATAAAAACTGAGTATTTTAGGAAGTTAATGCAGCATCCGCACACTGATATTCTGCAGGGGCTTTTCAGGTTTGTTTTGCGTCATCCATTTCTTCTGCAAGAAACCAGGTGTCATTTGAAGAAGTGTCACTTTAAAGTGAATTAGGCTGCCAAGACTTGATCCTACTCATTATAAGTCATCACGCTGCTTTCCATCAAGACGTGTCAGTCTGGAAAGAAAGCACTCTCGTCTGGCATTGAATGTCCTCTCTGATGGCTGCCATTCCCAGAG
The DNA here is from genome assembly GCA_026402145.1 of Polypterus bichir lapradei. NCBI lineage: Eukaryota > Metazoa > Chordata > Cladistia > Polypteriformes > Polypteridae > Polypterus > Polypterus bichir. The sequence goes on from JANRMT010062854.1 coordinate 49,083,091, forward strand.
GAATAAGAACAAAACATAAATGTATTAGCAAAGCTGCAAGAAAGACCTGCAGCTGGACAGAACAGCCAAAAGAGGATCAACCTATTTACAGAAGAACAAAGCATCAAATTACATTAATTATTTAATTAATTATTAAAATAAGGACCTTTGTCACTGTTTTTGTAACGTTAGGTTTTGTATTTTTAATTCTAGATTTTCACTTGCTATGAGATTTTATTAACATCCCTCAAATATTTCTTATGTCATACTGTATAAATTATTAAATTTTTATGAAAAATCAAAAATTTACATTTTTCTGGAGTTTACAGTCATTGAGGTTTCACACACAGTGGTACTAATATGAAATTACATCTGTGGATCATGATAGAGTATAGAGGAGAATAGGCTTATGGGACATTGGGAACTGTTTTTCTGCAATAGGTTACATTGAACCAGAGGAGCACCACTGCATTGAGAAGGTGTCGAGTAGGTTCAGTAGAGGATTGTTTAAAATAGGGAACGGGTACGTAAGGAGCTTAGCACAGGCCATGCTTATAACTTCACATTAACGGTAGTGTAAAAACAGTATTGTAAAAACAAATGCACATGGTAACTTAGAAATTTATAGCATAAAGGGACAATGTAAGATACGTATTATGTTAAAGCTTTTTAGCTTTAATGCAAAGAGGATAAAATATAAAACAAATGAGTTACAGTTGTATGTAGTTGAGCAACATTATAATATTATAGCAATAACCAAAAACTGGCTAAATCCCAGATATGGGGATGACTATAACATAGACGGTTAAACATTTTTAAAAAGGATAGGCAGAACCTAAAAGAAATGTATGATATTTATGTAAAACAGAGTTTAAATGCAATTTAAATAATCCACATCTTAGTGAGGATGGATTACACTTGAAAGAATTAGGGATAGAGACCTGATATCTGGGGTGTGTTATAGACCCCTCAATCCAGACTTTTTAATAATATTAAAAAGACAGGTTTGGAGAGTGATACTATAGTCAGGAGTGGCTTTAACTACCTTAATATTAACTAGGCAAACAAGACCAGGGGCCTCTGCATAAACACGCACAGAAATGTTGCGTAAGAACGTTTCCACGTTCAAATCGCGATGTATAAAAGTTACACTTGGCGTAAAGCCACGCACTTTTCCAAGGTACCTCATACCCTGTCGTATGCAAGTTCTTCGCTCGGTTTTGCAGACTGGCGGCACCCAGCGTCAAAGCAGTGCTACTGTTCCTGTGTGGTTACTCTTTATTTTCCTGACGCGGCTTTATAAATACACTGAAACTAACCGCATATTGTTGATTAGTGTAATGCATCTGATTGTAATTAACTTGTAACAATATAATGGTCCAGGGAATAGCCATAGTATTCCAAATACCATAACTGCTTTAGCGTTGTTACTCTCACTGCACCATCTTCTTCTTCTTTTTCTTCTTTCAGCTGCTCCCTTTAAGGGTTGCAACAGCAGATCATCTTTTTCCATATTACTCTCACTGCACCACTCGGAGTATTTATATCACTGTATCTGAGTGGGGAATCACAGCAGCAGCTGATCGGAAAGAGAATTATCGGTATTACCGCATCAAGCCCACACTGCCTCAGCTACAGCAAAACGTTTCAAAGCCTTTCCTGTACGGACCTCGCGGTTCAGAAACAGTTTCATCCCAAGAACTATAAACGCACTCAATCAATTGCTCCTTGTAGAACTGTTTGTACTTACAAGTACAATTACCCCACTGTAAACTTGCACTACAGTTATAATATTGCACAACCTGCGCCACTTTATAAAGCGCATATTTACATATGATGACGGTATCATTTGTAAGATGAAATGCAGCATAATATGTTGATTATATTATACAGATAAAACTTTAACTTCATTTAAATAATCTGTATTGTTAATAATTGAACATGTGAGGACACGGTCCTGCAGCGCTAGCAAGTTCACGTATTGTTCCTGCCTTGCGCTGTATATTTGCTGAGGCTGGCGTGACACTGGAAGGATAGATGGATAGAATTATTCAACATGTACTATAAAGATATTTCAATGTTCCTTAAAAGTTTTGAAGAATCGTCGTTGTAAGCTTACAGATGGCTTAACGTCTATTACAGAGCTGATTGTGTGGCGATTGGGTATTTGGGGAAAGAAAAGTAACGACAGGAATTGAAGGTTAGTACATTTGAAAGAGACAGTACTGCTACAATAAATTATTTCATCGAAGGTCGCGCATGGTGCAACAGCATCTTGTGTGAGACATGAGCAATCACTGCGCCATCGTGTTTCCATGTTTAATAACATGCTTTCATTCCAATCATCATGAAAATGATACCACGTATACATCTCAGTATTTTAATTATTCGGAGAGCTGTAATATCACGAATGTAATGGATTCTGTGTCCTGTCGGAGAAAGAGAAAGAACAGAAGCACATAGTGATTCACACACATAGAGCACATTGAAGATCAAATACAAAACAAAGCATTTAACATGCTACTTTAGTTACAATGGGATTTGAAAAACTAGTACTATTTAAATGATTTTAAGATGAAGTTTATGATGTTCTACTTTAATGACAAAATAAACTACGTGATTAAAGTGGAAATTTCGAGATTAAAGTTGACATTTCGTGCTTTTTTCCCACTGTGTGCCTATTTTTTTGTCTGTACCCTAATAAACTCAGACGATGGGCTACAACTCACCTTTTCACCTTCATCTTTGATATGTGACTCCTTTTTTATTTTGGCACTGTGCAACTTTGTGAACATGAGCTTTCGAGTTTCTTCGACACGCTATGTCACTCAATCAACTTCCTTTTGTTGATTATACCACGGTTTAAATAAACAAATAGTATGCTTTTCCTTTGCCTCCACTTGGTATTCGCTGAAATTCTTATATTTTCCCCCGTGCTTTTCCCATTTTCTTTTCACAGAAGGCTGAGTTTAAGGGCAATTTATATTGATTTGCATATTCATAGAGGCGGAATTCTGGGAGGAGTTGGGGGCAGGGCAGAAGGCACGTGCACGAGCGTTACTTTTCACGCTGACCGGGATTTATGGAGCGTAAGAACGTGGAAGCTGGAGTACGCGTAAGCACATTTCGGCTTTTGAGCTTACGTCATGTTATAGCGCAAATTCTATGCACGGCATTGTGCATGAGACCCCAGGAGTTTATTAGTGTCAGTGATCATTTTTTAAGCAGACTGCTAAAAAACCACAGAGAGGAGAAGTCTAACTAGATTGACTATTTTGTAATAACCAGTATAGAATTCAGGGTGTAGAGGTGATTTAACCATTAGGGTGAAGTGATCATTCATTTGAAAGTAAATAAAAATAAATAAATGTTTATTGTGCAGATATTTCAGAATTATTTAAACGAGTTCCCTGGGTGGTAGCATTGAATTTCCTGATAGCAGTGGGCAGAAAAGACCCCAAGAGGTGCTTCTTAGCACACCATGGTACAATGAGCCTGTGGCTTAAAATGCAAGTAAATATAAGGTATTACACAAAGGAAATAGAAATATTAGGCTGGGAAACATAATAAGAGGCCTGAAACTTGAGAGTATTCCTTATAAGAGGGGCATAGGAGTCATTGTGGACTTGTCACTATCTGCATCCAATGTACAGATGCCATTAAGAAATCTAACAGAATTTTAGGTTATATAGAACAATATGTAGAGTACAAGTCAAGGGAGGTTATGCTTAAGGTTCATAATGCACTGGTGAGGCCTCACCTGGAGCACTGAATGCAATTTTGGTCTCGAGCTACACTGTATTATGCAGTAGATATTGTAAATGGTCCAGGTAAGAGGACTTTGGACATCTTAGTCTGAAGTCTTGTCAAGGAACAGAACTGTAGTGCATGATTCGGAAGCTGGGACACTAAGCAGGACTTTTTTTTACGTTTTTACTTACAAGATAATCTATATATATAAAAGCCAAATACCACTGATTCACTCATCATGAAATCTCCTGAACCATGAGGACTTGGGACTTGAAATTTGGAATGTAGGTTACCCTTGGCCAATAGGTGAATGCTAAGAAACGGTTTTAAAAATTTCTAGGTCCGAGCGCATTCTTTCTGTATGTCTGTCCGCTTTTCACGAGAAAATTACTTAACAGATTTAGATCTGGTTGTTTTCTATAATTTGCTTGAACTTTCCGGTTGATTTTGTGACTTCTCTCATCAAGCTAAGTACCATAGTTCGCTTGCGGTACCGATGCATTTATACAAATCTGAGAGAGTGGCTGTGGGCCGAGAGCAGGGGGGCGGGGCCTTCCGCATTCGTTCGCAGCCTCTGTTCGAGTTGGTCTACGTCTTGCCATGTGTTGGAGTGCACCTTGCCTCCGTTTAGCTAGCGATACTTGTTTGTTCAACAGACATAGATATTGATTTTTAAAGTTTGTCCTGTTTCATTACTATGTGGGCTAAGCCATGGGGTACAGCTAGTAATATAAAACTGACACTGAACCTTTTGATGATGCCAGTGTAGGAAGTATTTTCATGTTAATGTCAACATGCTCTGACACTGGTATGTGTACATCATGTTTGGGTGACAAAAAGGCCGATCAGATACTAGAGCCCCATTTTCCTTCCCCCTCTCTAAGCTGCTATTTTAAAGCTGCCAAAGAGTTATTTATCTCTTGGTTGCAATATATGTCCTGGGTATGACGTTAAACTGCATCTGCCCCTGCAAGCGGTCCTCCAACTTGCAGGGAATCATGGGGGTTGGTGCCAGGATTGGCTTCACAAAACTTCACACAGCTCCAAGACTACAGAAAGGACTCCTTTTTGCTCTCCGCGGGAGTAGCTCTGCTGCAGCCGACCATAGGAAGGCTGCTTGCATCATGAAGGGGATGGGGGAAAGCCCTCGGGAGCCCCATCCCCGGAAGAGTCGAAACCATTGGAGGGCCAATAGGGTCAGTTCTGTTGGGAATCGGAACTAGTATGGTGCTGAGGCGTCAACTGCTGCACGGCAGCACTTGGGTCACATAACCAGGATCCCGAGTTGTTTCGCCATGTAGTTGGTGCAGCAATGCACTGTACCAGTGCATGCTCCCCAACTTGACTTGACTTGTTGCTATATCCTTCTCCTTTTATAAAAAGAAGATGCCTAGGAGCAGAAGATTTAAAGCACCCAGGTTGTACACCCAGGTTGTATGATTCTGTATATTGTCATATATACACTGTTATGGGTTTTAATGCAAACAGATATCATTTACAAGTAAAAGCTGAAAAGTCAATGCCTTTGTCTAATTATTATTCAGTGTTGTCGAGTGCAGGATTGTCCATTCTTAATTCTGCTGTGGTCCCTTAAGGGCTCAGGGGGACGTCTTTGAGAATTGCTGTATTTGATGGTAAAACTGAGTTAAAGTAAAGGTTTAGAAGTAAAAGACAGCCCCAGTCTGCAAGCAGCTTACCATTACAAGTCCCTAGGGTTGAATATGTTGAGTATAATACAGCTTGTGAGACAGGTAAAAGGTTAAAGCTAACAGGTATATAAATGATTTTGACATGTCTTCCAATCCCCCATTAAGAAAAGAACATAAGAGGTTAGTTGGTACCTTTCGTGTTAGGTGATCTGAGCACACAATAAAACATTCCTGATAGCTCTTTGCATATGTTTCATTCGTTTGTCTAGAATCATGTAACTAAAACCTGAGAGTTCAGTTTAGGGAACATATTAAAGACACATGCCCTAGAATGCTGAAGTGGGAAAGCCTAGTTCACTGGTGACAGGAAGAATAACTCACCTTACAGAAAAAGTACCCAGGCACATGCCTTAGGGGACAGCCAGTGTTGGCTAGCTGAAAAAAGTCAAATAAATTAAAAGAGCTGAGTTGATGGGTTACCATATATCATACATTCAAAAGCTCAGTCTTCAAAATCATTTTCTAACTTGCATCATGCACCATTTAAAAGATATACATTTCTGTCTTTCAGTCTGTTCTTTGAAGACTGCTGTGCATGTTCATAAGAACGCTTTGGTGCTTGGTATAAAAATATATATATTATACATTGTATTTGAATGTATATCAGCATTACTATTCCAAAAGAAAACAAATACTTTTGCAAATTTTATTATTTGGTGGATTATTTTCAGACACCAGGGGCTTCAAGTATTAATGGTGCGTATGCACAAAAATGTTGTGTACACCCATTTCCATGCTCACTTTGTGGTATAAAAACTTACTTTGACATAAAGCCATGTACATTTTCATGGCAGTCTCACACCATACACATGCACGTTTCTGCTGTTTTGCAAACAGGTCATGCCCGGCATCAAAGCAGTGGTACTGTTTCTGTGTTGTTTACCTTTCTTTTTTAGATTCGCATCCATGATGAAAGCTTTATCAAATACATTAAATTAATTGTATATCGTTTACAAATTTAATTTACTTGATTGTCATCATTCTGTAACAATATAATGGTGCATGGAATGGCCAAACTATTCCAGCTACTATAGATGCTTTAGCGTTGTTAGAAGATATTGGAAATGGAAAAATTAGAAGAGAGCACTATTTACAGATGATAATGACTGACTTCCAAGTCGATTTAGATTTCCAAGAGCTATCCTCTTGGAGTTGTGTGCTGTTAGAATAATAGAATGTATACATGATATTATTTCTATGATGAAATGCATTAAGGTATGTATATATATTTTATAGATAAATTGTTAACTTCGTTTAAATACTGTATACTATTAATAATTAAACATGTGGGGGCACAGTGGCATAGTGGAAAGTTAGCTTGTACCAGAGGAGATGGCTAGGTCTACCAAGGAGCTTGGGCAGCATCGCCCTTTATGGGAACACCTGCAAACTGAAACTCCCCTTTATATCCATCAAGAAGTTCAAGATTTTGCAAGCCAGGGAGGTGCTGCAGTTCCAAGAGTCTAATAACCCTAACGTTTTGGGGGCAGGGGTGTCAGTCAGGACTGGTGGTAAGTGGAGAGCAGAGGATGCAGTGAAGCAGGTAGAGTCATGGCTATGCCATAGAGGCCTGGTGGGAGCAGTAGCCAGAGGAAGAGCGGGGCTAAGATCAGTCACAGCCCCCTGTTATGACAAGGCTCAGGGGAAAGAGAGGAGGTGCCTAATCCTAGTTGATATCGCTGGCAGCACAACCAAGTGCTTAAGACAACTGAGAAAAGCATCAGTAGTGGCATCACCAGCTGCATGAGGATAAAGCACCTAAAGCAGACCATCAGCTTCATTAGAGAGAGACAAAATAAGAGGAATCCTAGCTCAGGGCTTTTCTATACTGCACAGGACTGGCAGCTGACAGTAGACTTGGGCAAGGCTGGAAGGAAAGGTGCTTGCCTGTGGAGGTAGGATGTAGAGGCTTTGCAGGGCAATGTCTCTGCAGGGCTTATACTGTACTAGGCATCACAGACGAGAGGAGGTGGAGGACCATTTACAATAGCACTGTGGCAACAGAGAAACCCTCAAGGTGGCTCTGACTCACGAGAGAGGATCTGTGGGAGAAGGCTGCTAGGGCACAAGCTAAGGCTTGATCAACCTCAGCTGGGTCACCTGAGTGAGGGTGTCTGATGTTCGACCTCAGGTAACATTACTGATGATGTGCCCTAGCTTGCGTCAAGAAATGTATTATAGCAATGTGCTCATATTTATCCTGCGATGTGCTGGTGCCTGCCTCACACTCTGTGCTTGCTGAGACTGACATGACCCTAAATGGATGGATGGAATAATTAGACATGTATATCAAAAAATTTTTCAATGTTCCTTAAAAGTTTTAATAATCTACGTTCTAAGGTTACAGCTGGTTTTACATCTATTAAAGACAAAGATTGTGTGGCAATTGGTTTTTGTGGAAAAAAAAAAACGGAAGGACAGAAATTTGGGGTTGGAATGTTTGATAGACATAGTACTGCTGAAATAAATTATTCCATCCAGTGTCACAACCATCCCAGCAAGCATTGTGCGTAAGGCAGAAACAATCCCTGGACGGGGCATCAGCTCATCGCTACTGCTGCACCCCACATGTTTAACACATGCTTTAATGCATTTCATCGTGAAAATGATATCTAGTATATATCTTAATCTTCTAACATGTTCAGAGAGATGTAATATTATGAATGTAATGTATTCTGTGTGGCAATCACTGCCTGTGCACTCCTACATCTGTAAGGTAAAGCTCATTTAAGAAGCACGTAGTGACTGGGTCAAGGAACACTTAGAATATGAAGCATTTCAGAAATTCAAATTCTAGTAAATTAATCATTGATTTTAAGATGAAGTTTACGATGTTTTACTTTAATGACAAAATATATTATGAGATTAAAGTGGAAATTTCGAGATTAAAATCGACATTTCGACTTTAATCTCGACATAGACCTTTTTTCCAGACCATGGGCTGCAAAGCCTCTTTTCATTTTTATTTCAGGCACTGTTTGACTTTTTGAACATAAACTACTGATTGCCTCCACCATGCTATTATTCTTTTTTACACTTGCTTTTGCTATTGTCTTTCTACAAAACACTGAACAGAAGGGGCTATTTATAATGATTTGCATATTCAAATAGGAGTAATTCTAGGAGGAGTCGGAGTCGGATGGGTCTGTAGGCGCGTGTAAGTGTATTAAAATTCACGTTGATTGGGATTTTTGAAGAGGATGTGCATGGAATTTTGCTTACACACAGATTTATGCATTTATTTTTGTCCATCTGATATGGTTTAGTGTGAATTCTACGCACAGCGTTATACATGAGGCCTCAGGTGTCTCTATCCCAATGTCAATTAACAGCAGACTTATGAAAGGTACTACATATAATAGATGCCAAGCCAGGACTTTCTCAACTCGTCTTAAGCAATATTTACAATAATTCAGGGTGGCTGTATTGACTCTTGCAGATACAGAAAAATGCTTGATCTGGTATTTATTGAGGTGAGTACAACCCCATGGTCTAGCTCCATAGTGCTTGTTGTCAAATCAGAATGATTTTGGCAGTTCCGTAACTGTTTCTGTACCAAGTTTCAAAATTTGATGCCCACCCTATGCCAAGGGGTGATGATCTTATCAACAGACTAAGACAGACATGTTTTATAACAACTATTGATGAATCAAAGCACTATTGGCAAATACCTCTGGCTGCATTAGCCAAAGAAAAAACCTTGTTTGGTGCAAGTGTATCTTGGCAGTGTTGTGTCTTTCCTTTTAAAGAAAAGGACTGAGTTACTTTCCAACATCTGGTGGCCAGTCTGCATACACCTCATAGTGCCTCCTGCCTGGAAGATACTGACATCTATTTGGACACTTGGGAAAAATACTTACATCATCTGCTGGCTATCCTATTAATTTAAAAAGATACTGGCCTACAGACTGTTATGGTAAAATCAGTGTTGTTGCCCTGGATCAAGTTCATTTGTAGTTTATTAAATCTTTTTTGTTATACTTAAATGTTGTTTTTTTAAGATATTATTAGCTCTGTTCTTGTTCTACTTTGTCTGTTATTTATATATTATTATTATTTTTATTTATATGGTGATTATTGGTGATTTCTTTTTGGACTTCTAACAAACACCACGTTTAAGCATAAGGGTGTTGATAACTTGACACTTGAACAGCATAAGCTGTAGGTTGATAAAATTATATTATATTATATTATATTTACTGCTGTAGGCATATAAATTTCCCCTTGGGATTAATAAATATTTATTTAATCTAGTCAGATCTGTGGCCATATGTCTTGGATACTCTGATGAAGAGAGGGGCTGAGCTGTAAACTGATCACCACCTGGCTTTTAGTTGGGTCAGATGGTGGGGGAACTGCTGGTTAGACCAGGTACACCAAAATATATTGTGTTTGTGTGCTGGGAATGCTTGACAGTGGCCCCTTTCTTGGAGATCTTCAACATGTGCCTCCAGATGAATTTTTCTTGCATTCCAAGGGAGGACTGAGACACTGAACTCAATTGAATTATGTTCCATGCCTCCATTGCTGCAGCCATAAGCTCGTTGGTGCCTGTCGCAATGGAATTTCCCAAAACCTGATGGTAGACACCTGAGATAAAGGAAGTAATCAGCAGAAGAAGGAGGCCTTCTAACAGAGGCAGATTTAACAATTTTGGGGCCTAAGGCAAAAATAGGAATGAGTCCCTCATGAATCCCATTGATCACACTTTTCCGTACTTATCAGCATAAACCAGAGGTGGGCAAACTTTTCTGGAAGTGGGACAAATTGTTAATAATGACTCATGCAGTCTGTCCTGTAAAATCTAGATGAACCTGGTCAAACTAATTTGTGTTAATCTCAAACATTAACTTGAAAAACAATTGTTCTAAAAAATGGTTTGAATTATAAAGGTTTTTATTAAAATTCGTTAGCAGCAGGGCTCAAACACTAAACAGTAACACATATTTTATGCCATTTTTCTGGTCATGAACCTAAAACTGCTTGCTTAGGCACAAATGCTTACTTTCAAATGAAATGATGGATTTTGCAGTAATTTATTACAAAGATTGGTCGCCTGTTAGTACACTTCTACACATGCTTTTAGTAATTTCAGTTGTTAAAAGCCTTGCACACAATTGAAATTGATGCTTCATAATAATGCCATGCCAATATGTTTACAAAGCCTTGGAAGAAAAATCCTAAGCAAGGTGTAGTCTGTAGAATTCATTCATGAAAAGAAACTTTGGTAAGCTTATTTTGGATTTGCCATGTTGCCAAGGAGTTTGGTTACTTTCAGCTGCATCACATTTGGCACATTGTCCTCATTAATAGCAAAAGGTGCTCAAAAACTGAAAAAAATGTCACACGGTCCTCAAACACCTGAAATCAAAGGATGGTAACCTGAGCTGCATGTCTGGCAAGAACGAGAATAATCAGTTTCAACAGATATGGTTTTAACCTTCTTTTTTCATGTTTGTAAATGGCGCTTTTTGTGCTAATTTATACACAGGGCCACAGTAACACCCTAAGTTTTGCTTTCAGGATGCTGTGACCAATGAAATCCATCATTGATCAAATCACCATGCACAAGCTCATTCTTTAAAAATGAGCATGCAAGACAATAGCAAGCAACCAGCTAAAACATTGACATTTATCTCTCTGCAGTCTATCCCTGTTTCTATGGTAAACACTTAGTTTCTTTGGATGACACCGCTTGGTAATTTAATACGCTTATATCAGCATAGTGCACTGTCATTTTATTAAGGACATTTCATGAGGTATGAAATATTAAGATACTTCTACAAGCAGCTCACAGGCTGTTTGCACCTGCACCACACATCACACTTTGCCCACCCCTGAATGTACGAGGTGTTGCTTCCATTATTACCATTCATTATTATTATGACACTCTGACAGTGGGAGCGCATTATCCAGTTGCTATCTTTTCTTTTTGGCAATTGCATTTGTTGCAACATTTTAAAAAGGCTCAAACTCCTTCTCTTCTAACAAAAATATCTAGTATCAAGCTGTTTTTATTTCAAGAATAAAGCAATTATCTTTTGGGAGCTTTGCAACATTGATTTGTTTTTGCTTTCTTCCTTGTATTCAATTTTTTTTTTCTCCACTTGGATTTAAGTCATTAACTTTTTTGTAGTACAGACTTTTGGTGAGCCTCGAAGTCTTAGAACTAGACTGTGGATTTAAGTAGTAGAAATGAGCTTCCTTCGCAGGGTATTTGGGCTCTGCCTTATACAGTAGATATGCTAAGGAGTGCAGACATTTTGGAGGAGCTCAAAGTACTACTAGACTACTGCCACCCAAACCTGGACCAAGATAAGCGGAGAAAATGTATGGATTTTTTTTATTTTGCTATAGATGGTGTTTATTAGTTTTGTGATGTTTTATGTCAGCTATGTGCATAGTGTTTTACTATCTACCCTGCAGCCTCTATGTGGAGTCTGAAGAGGTGTGCCAAGATAGTCAGCTGGTGTACCGGCTCCAATGCATGCATATTGAGCCAATTGATCAATTTAGATGAGAGCACAGTAATGTATCTGGGCCAGACATTGCTTGACCGAGAGAGCAAGTAAGCAGCTGCTGAACAGGAAGCCTTTTACATCAGGTTGGCAGTGTCACACCTTAAATACTACCTCCTGAGATAAGAACTTATTCTAGTGACTGATCATGAACCAATACATTGGATGGTCACTCACAAAGTGGTGAATTCCCATGTCACAAGGTGGTTCTTTGATTTAAAACAATATAAGTTCAAAGTAAAATACAGAAAAGGGGATCCACACTCTAAAGCTGATGACCTACTTCAGGTTATCTGATAAGCTCTGAACTCCAGGTCAGAGCTGAAGGGGAGTAGGCCTTATGATGCACAAATTCTTACTCTGTCATTTCCAGGGATCCATTGTGAAGAATACACAAGGAAAATAACTGAGTGGAACACAGCAGTAACACCTCTCTGCATTTCGTCATACAGCCAACTGGAAGACCTCATCCAAATATTGCAACACTCAACTTAACCTGTTGGTACCTGCCAGCTGCCTCTGGTGTTTCACAAGCTAACCAGGCTTGGAAGTCTTCCTTCTTACAAGCAATGAGTAAAACCAAGACCGTCACAAGTCCCTAAAGTATTTAAGGATGAAACAAAATTGCCGATGATGAGCCCAGGGAGTAGGTACAATAGTGTCCAGCGACCCTGCAAAATCCTATTTAAAAGGAGCCTAAAATCTTCAAAAACTGCATCATTAAATAGTTTCCCATGTCACACCCCACCTCTTTGTTGATCTCCTTGTATGATTCTGTTTTCAGAACCACCACACTATCTATCTATCTATCTATCTATCTATCTATCTATCTATCTTTTAGATTTTTCACATAGAAGCTTAAAGTGCTGTCTTTAATTCAGGGAGTTTCCTTTTCCCCCAGTCTTGCATGAACAAGAATTTAGGTGCACAGGCTTCAACATGTTACTACAAAAATAGTAACCTAACCCTTGGCATTTGTAAATATAACATTTACTGTTGTCACTACTTATGTTACACAGAACGTTTCATGATTTTCTTCTTCACTGAGTGTCATTCATGAGAAACAAAATTCTTTACAACAACTAGCTTAGGCCTACTATAGAGAAAATGTAAAGCTTTGTCAGTTTTATTAGTATCTTGAATTATTTTTTCAAGCTCATAATTACTTTTTCATTGAAAACTTAATTCTATTTGTTAAACATAAACAAATTTAGAAATTGATGCCTGAAATACACTCCAAAAAGTTGGGACAGAAGCAAAGCAAGTCTTTAAAGTTTATACAGGTAACATTCTGTAAGGTTCCTCAATTAGCAGGTGTGCATATCAAGATTGGATATAAAAGGAGTGTCCCAACTTTTTTGGTAATATATATATATATAGTGGCACCCGGCCGGGACGCCCAGGAGGACCAGAGGAGGGCTTGTACCTCCTCCAGACCGCGAGGGGGTGTCCGTCCTGGTTACGCTGGTGGCCTCAGGGAGAGGGCATGGAAGCCCAGCCCTGTAGGGGCCCGTGGTCACTGCCAGGCGGCGCCCCACTTCCAGACCATCATCTGCCACATCCGGCCAAGGCAGGAGCCCGGCCGGGACGCCCAGGAGGACCGGAGGAGGGCTTGTACCTCCACCAGACCACGAGGGGGTGTCCGCCTTGGTTATGTTGGTGGCCTCGGGTAGGGGGCATGGAAGCCCGCCCTGTAGGGGCCCGTGGCCACCGCCAGGCGGCGCCCCGCTACCTGAACAGCCCTGGTGTGGCGGAAGTGCTGGGGGGAAGACGACAGGAGACACCCGGGTGCGCAGCTGGCACTTCCGCCACACAAGGGCGTGTCTGCAGAGGAGTGCCGGGAAGCAGCTGGAGCCCATCCGGGTTCCCATAAAAGGGGCCGCCTCCCAGCAGTCGGGGCGAGAGTCGGGAGGAAGAAAGACAAAGCTGGCGAGAGGACAGGAGACGGCCAGAAAAGGACTGTGTGGCCTGGACTTTGGGGGATCGGTGCTGGAGGCACTGGGGGTGATTGCACGATAGACATTGGTAAATATTAGTGTAAATAAACGGTGTGTGGTGAGAACAAAGATGTCCGTCTGTCTGTGTCCGGGCCAGCGTTCTCAATATATATATCTAATATTTTTATGTACAGATAGTAGAGTATATAGATATGAATTCTGATATGTAAGTACAGATACATGATATGAATGAAATACAGATATGAAATATTTTATGTACAGAATAGATATATACCGTATAAAAAAGGTGAAAATATGCACAGAGTACAGTCATAAGGTATTAATATTTAGAAAGGTTTGGTATTGAATGGTAAGGGTTGAGAGTTGAGAATGGTGATGGCATTATGAAAGAAACTGTTTGTGAGCCTGCTGGTTTGGGACTGAAGACTTCTGTAGTGCCTCCCTGATGGAAGGAGGGTAAATACTTCATGGTTTGGGTGTGAGGCATCCTTGATGATGCTGAGAGCCTGTTGCAGACACCATGTATGCTGCAGGTCAGCAATAGTCAGTAGCGGGATGCCAATGATGTGCTGGGCAGTTTTCACCACACATTGCAGGGCCTTCCTGTCAGTTACAGAGAAGTTGCCATAACTCACTGTAATGCAGTTAGTCAATATGCTCTGCAGTAAAAATTCAACAGAATCTGAGGAGACAGGCAGGCTTTCTTTAGCCTCCACAGAAAGTAACGTCGCTTTTGCAGTTTTTTTAACCAGACTGGAAATGTTTATTGTCCAGGAAAGGTCCTCAGAGATGCCCAGGAATTTGAAGGGGAAACACACATCACCTCAGCCCTATTTATATGGATGTGAGCACTTCTGCTGCCTTTAGTTTTCTGCTATTCCATAATGAGCTCTTTGGTCTTCATGGTGTTTAGGGCAAGGTTACTGTCAGCACACCATGTTGTTAGGTGATTCTCTGTAGACTGACTCGTCGTTGTCATTGATCGGTCCTATTACTGTGGCATAGTCTGCGAACTTTATAATGGAGTTGGAGCCATATAAAGGGACTTAGTCATGGGTGAAGAGGGAGTAGAGGAATGGCCTGAATAGACAGCCCTGTGGAATGCCAGTATACAGGATCAGGGTAGACGATGTGTGGTTGTTTAACATGACAGACTGGGGTCTATTGGTTAGAAAGTACAGTGCCAATTACAAAGAGAGGTGCTGATGCTGAGGTTGCTGAGTTTATTTACCTGACTGGAGGGGATGATGGTGTTACATGAGGAGATAAAATCAACAAATAACATCCTAATGTAGGAGTTGTTTTTATCCAGGTGTGTCAGGGTAGAGTGAAGAGACCAGGATATGGCATCCTCTGTTGATCTATTGGGACGATAGGGAAACTGCTAATGATCTAGTGTGGGAGGTAGACGGCACTTGGTGATAATGAGGGTGAGTGCAGCAGGGCGGTAGTCATTCAGGCTCCCTGGGGAGAATAGCTTAGGCACAGATACAATCTTTGTGGACTTAAAGCATGCAGAGTCGAAAGCCTGGGCCAAAAATAGACTGAAGATGTTGTTGCCTAGTGCAGGCCTTAAGCACATGCTTGGGTATGCCATCTGGACCAGCAGCTCTGCGTGCATTCACTTTGATCAGTGCCAATTGTTCAGTACAGCACAGGTGGTAAGTCTGAGGGGCTGTGCATCTGAGGAAGGGGCAGTTTTGGCTGCAAATGTTTTATTGTCCATATCAAAACAAGCATATAAGTTGTTTAGTTCATCAGGAAGGGAGACATTACTTGTTGTTGAGGTTGTATTCACCTTCCTGTATTCTGTGATGGTCTGGATGCCTTACCACACACGTCTGGGGTCAGAGTTTTTGCAATGATCCTCAATTTGTTGCTTGCATTTTTGTTTGGCTCTCCTGATGCCCTTTTTAGGCTGGCCCTGGATGTGCTGTAGCTTTCATTGTGACAGATCTAGAAGTGGCATCACATGCTTCCAGCAGGAGTTTAACCACTCTGTTTATTCAAATCTTCTGGTTAGGGCAGGACTTAATCTGTTTGTGTGTTTTGATTTCATTAATGCTTGTACTGATGTAATCTAGGACAGAAGAGGTATACATTTCAATGTCCTATTCCGAGTCCCGAGTGGCATTGGTGGCAAACAAGCACCAGTCTGTGTGCTAAGACTTCTGCTGGAAAACAGAGTTTAAATCGTCTGCCCAGACTTTCACCATCTTCAGTGAAGGTATGATAAGTGTATTTGGGCAGGAAAGGGCACAGAGAGGTGATCCAATTGCCCAAGGTGGCACAGCAGAAAGGTTTTGTAGGCTTCAGCAAATGTTTGTAGACACGTGATTCAAGATTCTGTCTCCTGGGTGGGGCAGGAGATGTTTTGATGAAACTTGGGGAATACGGTTCTAAAGTTGCAATGATTGAAATCGCCCACAATAATGAAAGCCCCATCTGGTTGTGGCATTTGTTGTTTACTGACAGCATTGTGCAGTTCTTTTATTGCAACCTTAGTGTTAGCATCCAGTGGTATGTACACGGCAGTAATAATAATAAACAGGGTAAGTAAAAAGGTCTACATTTAATCATCAGCTATTCCAGATCAGCAGAGCAATGATGTTCCGTTACAAAAGGGTCCGCACACAAGTCATTGTTCACATAAATGCACAGTTCTCCTTTGGTCTTACCGGTGTGTTCTGTCGGCCCTGAAAACGGTGTGCTTCTCCAGCTGAATAGCGTTGTCCGAGATACAGTCATATAGTCAAGTCTCTGTGAAAATTTGATGTTGTAATCCGTAATACATGTGTGAGGTGATCCAGATTTGTAGTTCGTCTAGTTTGTTTTCCAGAGACCGAACGTTGACAAGAAGGATTCTTGGCAGATGTAGATGGGGGTTTTGCTGAAGCCTCACCTGAATACCTCCACGCTTCCTTCTCTTTTGTTTATGATCTTGAAGCCACCGCTGGGCTCTTCCTGTTGACGGTTAACTGCGCTGGTTTGGCTATCTCCAGCGGTAGATGAACGTTGTCCAGTGCTGCATTACAAAGGAAGGCAATGTTCAAAAGTTCTAGTCAGCTATGCAATTTATTTGGACTATTATATCAAGGAAAAATAAATGAAAATAGTAACCGTATTACTATTGATACACAAAAACTGGGAAGACACAAGGTCTCGCAATGTACATTTACCACCGCCATGGTTATACATTTACATTTAATTATTATTTATGCTGGGTGATGTCACAAGCAAACAATACATATTTTAAAATTTGTCTCACCAAAATTATACATAAAATATAAATTATGAAGAAATCAATGCTAATAGGTTTTAGTAGGTCACATCTATGAATTTAGATAAGATTAGGATGGAACAAAGATATCTATAGAATTTGTAGTCAAAGCCCATATAACTGAACTTTTGAACTCATTGTCCTGAGTTTTGATAATTATTAAGGTACTTTGAAAAATAATATTAAGTAATAATAGATAGATAGATAGACAGATAGATAGATAGATAGATAGATAGATAGATAAACTTGGACATGACTACATAGACTAATACAGAGCAATAATTAGCAAGCACAAGTTAAATGTGACCACAGAATTACAAAGTATCAGTCCCTAACTTATTTTTTGCATTTCACCAGTCAGTAGAGATTTTTTTTTCCTGTGGTATAAAAGTGTCATTTAACAAAAAATAAGATTAAGGAATAGCATAGTTAACACTGCATAAAGCATAAAACAATATAAAAAACAAGGTACAATTATGGGAAAATATATATTTTTATGATCAAGTATTATGAGACTATATATTATTCAACAGCTTTCAAGTCGTAAAGGTGTGAGCTGAGATTGCCATATATCTGTAACCCAAGAGGCTCAGAGCAGTCAGTCATCTGCATCAATGCTGCTCAGGTCATGACTCTTGGGAATCCAAAGCAGACAGCCGCCTTCATCAATGCTGATTGGGGTGAGTCACTCTCTCTCATGAGGTCCACAAGAAGTTCCTCTTTATGGTGGCATTCAGAGCCAGAGTGCTGCAGCCTAACAGTGAGCAGAATCCTGAGTGGGCCTTTCCATCAGATCACAAAGCACCTCTCTTTTCATCTTCGTTGATTTTACAGTCCAACTAGATGGTTTATAACAGTGGTTCACAAAGTCTGATGCTGCAGCATCAAAGAAACTTGCCCTTAGTAACTCGTATGCCTCAGTGGTTATTATAATACAGGTTTTTGTCTATTTTGTTCATATACAGTATGTGTAGAAACTAAATTATCCTAACGTGAAGGTGAATTTGTGTGCTTTGTACCAATTCTCTTCTCTGCACTATCCTCAGTTACTTCTGCTGGTAAATAAGTATATTCCCATTATTAAAAGTGTCATTTAATCAAAAAAATTTATGAAATATCAAACTGATTCAACAGCTCGGTCAGAAATTATTTATGGGTGGCAGAGATGTATTTTGAATTTGGTGGTAAAAGAAATAAGCAAGATGAACACTAAATTCTGTATTTATCCAAGTACTAAATCCAATTAATCTTACTTCATGGTTTGTGGGGTGTTAGAGCCTAGCTAGCAGAAGGCAGGCCTGACTGGGCTGTAGGCCATCGTATTACACACTTACATACACACAAATTTATAGTTCACTAGTGTATAGTTAAAAACATAACCTAACCAGCAGATGTTTGAAATGTAGAAATCTGCAAAGATATGAACTTTGAAAATCTACAAAGACTCAAGATATATAAATATATAAATAAACCTTGTAAAAAACGGCCACTTACCTGGATGATTTTAGAGTTATCGATCTATGCATACATATTCTAAACTTGCATATTGCAATGCAGAGTTGTATCAAACTCTGGAAGATGTTGGCAGCAATCAGTATATTGAACATCACATTTATGTAATGATTTGAGCAGATGCCTCACCATTTCTGAGTCACTACTTCCAATCCTTGCCCAGTCATTTTTTTGCATGGACTTTCCACTTCGTTTTCTCCTGGTACTTTTGTTTTGCTTCCACAATCCAAAGAATTCAAGGTGACTGCAAAGTTTATGAATCTGGTGACAGACATACTGAAACCCTGTTTTAGTTTGGATTCCTCCTTATGAATTGTAGTAACTAGCACAGACCCCCCTCCAGTTTAATTTTACAATTACTTTATTAAGAACAGGGCAGAACAGTGGTCAGTACTCCTTCCTCACAGGTCCTAACTTGATTCCAAGTGTGTTGTGTTGGAATTTCTTCTTGTGGGTCTAGCTTAATTTCAAACGCAAATATTTTAAGGTTTTCCAAGAATGAGTTTCTGTAGATAGGCAATCATGCTTTGCAATTGAGTGGTGCATTGTTCTCCCCTAATTTGTGTCATCAGTCAGATACTAGGGACATTAATATCCCCAATACTGGATAAAGAAGGTAAAGCAGGATCTGGAAAGTTAATGTACTATACATAGTTTGGAAAACATAATTAAGCAATCATTTAAATAATTAAATATTAAATTGTTTTTCTAGAAATTTTTTTAGCTTTGGGTCATTTTGATATACATGCACAGTAAAATTCAGAACTCCAGTCATAAATTTGATATACCCTAAATGTTGTTAATTTATTGCCTCTAACACTAATTTAAATAAAATTCAAATTCCCTTAACTTTGTAATTTTACATAACAAATTTTGCATATTTTAAAGTGGGAAGCTTACAAATGCAAGGAATCTACTTAGTCTAACTTATTTGGTGAAATAAAAGTTAACATTTTGCTCTGTAATATCTTGATAAACAAAAGAATTTCTTCATTTTCCAAAAATGGATGGGTTCATTTACTTTTTTAGCTATTTTTGTACAGAAACTACTTCTTGGTTTACAACAAAGGTGTTGAAGTTATACATAGGGCAAGAGATAGCAAGTATTTTTTAATTATTCTATTATTTTCGATAGGTACCAGGGCTAGTAGAATAGTAATATAATATTTGATTAAGTAAAGAATCTGAATGATTTTATAATACCAAATTTTAGTGTATTTGTTGTCACTACACTGTTTCTTGGGCCTGAAAGTGAAATTAAAGTCTCACTTTGATAGTAGTAATGACTCAGTTTCAACAAAAATGTGACCACCTCTCTCAGAATTGTGAATGCTACTTCCTAGCTAATCAGGAAAAGTTACATAATTGGGTACAATAGCTGATTAAAATTATAAATGTAAATGATTGAGTTTGCTTGTTTAGAACAATAGCACCAGTGTTCATTCAATGCAACATATAGTTGATGATTCATTATCTTGCATTGATATAAACTTGACAGGTTTGACTTGACTTAGCGTGTGTGTGGTGTAAAAGAGTAAAATTTTGGATGCAATGTAAATAATTAGATATTGTCCAGATCTGAGGAAAGGAATGCTTCTGTTAAAAGTGTGGGAGGATTTTGTGCCAAAGGGGTTGGGGTGGTGCATGGCCTGGCCTGGTTCATTCAAAAGAGAACATCAGCTGCAAGTATTTTGGCCCCAGGTCAGATTTATTTGATGACCTATGTTCTAATGTAACTATGTGTTTTTAATTCTTGGAGTCAAGATATGCACTCAGTACTTTATTTGGGTTTTGAGCTGTATATATTGCCTTTCAAGCACTGATTTTCAGTTTTAGTCTGACCCTACTATATAAATAGACTGAAAGGTGCTGCATCCATCTGCTTCAAACAAATACAGTACATATGCAGAAACAGGTGGCATCAGCACAGCAGGATCACCCATCTTCAACTCCAATCTCCACCCACCTCTGGCAACTTATATATTTTTTATTAGATTGTTTCATAATTATTTCCCTTCTAATTGAAAGCACTTACAAGAACATCTGTCCATTCATCTGCCTGGATTTAAAAACATATAGCAATCAAGAAATATTTCCAACTCCTACTGAACATTACAATAGTTTGTCCATTCTCACCTTCCTTGAAAGTGGAAACTCTCAGTCATCACCTTTATCTGGGCTACTGCAATTAATTTTTAGTAGTCTTTGTGCTGAAAGTAAATTAAAAAAAATATTAAAATGCTGTTACTGGAGTTCTGACCCCTCAAAGGGCTCTGGCTACACTAAGCTCAAGTACATGTTACATTATATACAAAATTGTCCTACTAGCTTACAACGATGTCATCACCCTGTCATCACATTGACCTGCCAGACAGACAAGACCTTCTTATGCTGGTTCCTTTTTCTGTAATATAAACTGTTTCAACCTACATTCACTTAGCATTGTGGCTCGGATTGGCCACACCTTTAAATTTATTATCTAGCTGACTGTTCTGTACAAACTGCGCTGATCCTACTTCTAATGAAGTGTCATCTTATACTATTAACCTGCTTCCACTTACCAGGTCATTTGAGGTAAGCGTTCTCTCCTAAGTTTGGTTGATTAACATTTATCACATTTTTAAGGTTCTCTGCTTATTTTGAAGCATTTGTTTTCCAAGGCACCTTTTGATCGTGTTCCCTGTACAGAGGATCACATAGTACAATGATTTCATGATTTATTATTTAAGCTTAAATTATTTGATTTGTTACAGTAAACTGAAATACTGGAAGTATTAATAAAATACAGGGTGGCAGTGAAGTACAGTGCTACACATTTCAGTTTCAGGAATCCGAATTCCAGTGTTTGAATCCCACTGTCCCACCCACCATTGTCTGTCAGTATTTTGTTTTTGTTCTTCAATGTGTGTATGGGTTTCCTCCAGGTGCTTCATTCCATACTCCAAAGACCCGCCTGTTACATTACTTAGCAATTATAAATTTACCTTTGTGAATGTGTACATTAGTAATCCCTGCCATTGTTTGGTGCCCCATCCATCTGATATTTCCGGAGTAGATTCTGTGTCTGCAATGCTGAAAAGGTTTTAACACATTTTAGAATGTTAAGTTATATTAACACAATACTGATATGGTTTTGCCCTGCGGTGGGCTGGCGCCCTGCCTGGGGTTTGTTTCCTGCCTTGCACCCTGTGTTGGCTGGGATTGGCTCCAGCAGACCCCCGTGACCCTGTAGTTAGGATATAGCGGGTTGGATGATGGATGGATGATATGGTTTTAGTGAAAGGTCCTGAAGTTCTAAGGAGTATCACATTTTGGAATTGACCTGCTTGGTATTTTATGTTAAATCTGCACACTTTTCAGATGAAATTCAGCATTATGCAGTTTACTCTGTGCCATAATGCAGGACATCTGGGCTATAGTGCCATTTGGTTTCTGTCAGCTTCTGTTCACAAAGAGGACAGTACATGATACTTATCAAGCAGGTTTTTATTTTTGAGAAGTGACTGATGATTGATTTTCATGCTGTTTTCTCAGAGTAGATTGTATTTGTTATGATGGTTGACAGGCTATCTTAGCAATGCAATCATGTATAATGACTTTAATCTGGGCAAGCTGCCTTTCATGTTGCAAGGATGCCACTTAGAAGTTATCTTTATTGGCTGGTTGTAATCATAAAATCTAAATGGCTAATTAATACACTGATTTGCCAGTATCACTGATTGCATGCTAACACACATACAGCAGGTGACATTCAGAGAAAAGCAATCCCAGCGCCACGGCTGCACATAGAGTACAAACATACTGAGTAATGGTTCTTAAACCAAAGGAAGACTATGCTGTAATAAAAAAATAGGAATTAAACATCTGCACATCTGTATTTAAGATATACAGTATATAAGAGCCATTCTTAGGTATTAAATGCTAGTGTTAATTTAACATTGTTATTATGATTAAATGTTAGACTTAGCTAAACAGAATAACAGATATACAATAGAAGTTTCTGCCTTGTCCTCTACATACTGAAATATAAGTGGATTGCCTGACCTATTATCTCATTAATTCTGAGTATGAGTGACTCTGTAGTAAGGATATTAAATGACAGGGTAAGAAGACATATACTTTCTTAACAATAGCATGGTGAATCATTATATACAAAAAAATAGAATAAGGATAATATGATATAAAGTACAAAAGATGCAGAAGATAGATAAGTTCAGAACTGTAACTTCTTTACAGGTAAACCTTACTTGTTTATGTCTATATCAAATTTTACCTTGTTTGTAATTTTTTTACTAAAGTTTGAAACAGATTTACTTGGACTGTGGAGTATGTCCTTTGGAGCTAGTTGCCATACCATGGCCTACTCTCAAAACTTTACCATTACAGTAGCAGCATAACTTGTAATATAAACAAAACACAATTGCAACAGTTATCAATCACTAATTTTGTCCATCCACATATCTATCCCATCTATTTTCCAAACCCCCTCTCTTCACTGCATCATCAAACAAACCCAAGCATCACAAGACAGAAATCAAGCCTGGACATCCCAGTCACACTCATACCAGGCCAACTAAAAGACGTAATGTGTACGTCTGTTTGAAAAAGTCTGGGATTCCTGAGAATGAGGAGTGCTGAGTGGATATTCATGAGATTTTCTATGTACAGTATATTACATTTAACTCAACTTAACATAGAGAGTTTTAGAGTTTCAAAATTGTTATCATGACAAGGGGTTCAATAGAAGGAAAAACTCAAAAACTGGTACTTTTGCCCAGCTTACATTCTGTATCTGTGTTTCATTTATTCAATAAGCAACCAGTTTAAACCACAATAAACCAAGAAATACAAAGAAGTAGCATTTACAGTTCCAACCCAGCAAGGAGTTTTTGGAATCCAATCTTACATAAAAAGAACAAATTCTTGACTCATGGGAGCAGAAAAACTGATAAAGCTGTAGATAACAAATGGGACATTTGCATTTCATCGGGCAATGACAAAAGGGCCATCATTTAAAAAACATATAAATATTAACTTTAACTTACTCTATCATATTAAACAAAAATACACAGCAACAACAGGCACCTAAGCTATTTTTTGTTTGCCAATTCCTTTTATGTGTGAGCCTTTTACAAGCAGGATGGTCACTGCCACAAACCAAATAACAAGATCATTTGGGCTAAATGAATAGTTTGATTACATCAGCAGACTTCTTGTTCGTTTTTACACGCTGCAGACAAAATACAAGATCAAAATTCACATCCTGGAGAAGGAGGAGGAGGAGGATTTGTAATAACAATCTTTGTGGTTCACTGGAGAACTGTTACATTGGTACCGGGGACAGGGAAGCTGTTGTGAAAAAGAATTATTTCTGAGAGAGGCATAGAGAAATTGGTCTGAGTTTGAATCTGCTATAAGCGATGAAGACCTACCACTCTCCCCACAGTCTACAACAAGACAAACTTCTCTAGCTAACAGTCTGTCTCTTTATATAAGGCAGCCTAATGTTGTCAATTAAAGGCAGAAAAAGTGGATGTTTGTGTTCCACAAAACTGGTAGATGAAGTGGCAACAGGAGAGCAGCAATGCTGTGTAAAGGAGAATAGGAACTACATACAAAAGTGCCAAATTAAAAAAGTAAAACATTGTGGTAATTGAGAGTTTTCCAACCCATTTATATTTGTTGCATCAGTATTGGCTGGTTGGGTTTTACTGGTAATGTATATTGACAGTGGTAGTGAAACTTATCTAATTCAGTCCAAAATCTTGAGACCCTGTGTTAACCTTGACAAATAAGAAGGAAGTGTAGGAGTGATGGAGGCAGGGGAGTTAACATTATTTAGCACAGCACAGCATGTCCAGGATTATTCAGTGAGCCTAATCTGTGCTGCCTCTAACAGGAAGGCTTCCAAACTGAATTATTTTGTGTGGAAATGTGGTGTGAATGCCACATCCAACAACCTTAATACATAAAACAACTCTAAAGCCAGTCTACAGCCAGGACAGGGGATCAGAGTCAATATTTCATGCTGTGTGATAGAAGAAGTTCATTATAGAAAAGCAAACATGGTGTCGATTGTAGTGCCTGAGGCACTGATTTCTTGGCCACTAGCTTCAGGATGAGTTGTATAGGCAGATTCACTTTTTAATGGAGTGAACCTCCTGTGTTGTACTCTATGAAGCCTATACTTGCTTTTTATTCTTGTGAGCAAAGTCAAAAATCCCCTAACAATATTTTGTTCTGTTGAATTCAGTCATAGTGGCAAGAAAAATATAAGGAAACAAACAAACAAGGAAATAAAAAAATGGCACTGGGTGGTTTCAGCCCACTCTTGAACATTAACTTAAATTAAATTTATGAGATTATGTTTCACATTTAAATTTAAAATAAAGAAAATATACTTGAGACAAAGGTTGAACAGCCAGGGTTTCAAAACATGCTGCATATATGTCAGTGGTTGTGTGATACCATACATTGTGATTAAACTTTGGTTATGCCAATCAAATGTGTTTTAACAAGAAGTTTACAGCTAAAAACGCTTAATATTAAGTATTGCTTGCTGTTCATTTGTTACAACATGAAATGAACAATCTGTTCTCTTCTAGATTAAAATGATTAATTTATCGGACTGCAGTAGACATTTGCATTGTAATTTGCTCTAGATTACATAGTTTCAGAAAAAGAGAAACATTAAAGTTTGGTCCACAGCTTCTCTAAAAATGCTCATGGTTAGGTATGGGCTAGGGGGCTCTGACCCTAAATCCCCTCTCACGTGCCACCCTTCATTTATGAGCCACATGCCCAAATTCACCCACCTAATTGTGTTGCTTGCCCCAAATCCCATCCATCAAATTGGGTTGCTTGCCAGTACTAAAAGTAAGATCCATACTGGTTTGGAGGAGTGTGAAAACAAAAAGCACAAACATTTTGCCTTTCATTGTTCTAGTGTTTAGATATTTATGATTGTGTTATTTTGAGTTTTTTGATTGTTTGGGTTTTTGACCCTTTTGCCTATGGATTCTTGAATATTTGTGCTTGACTTCTGGATGCTTGATGACTATTGATTAAAAAAAGCCATTCAGTCCAATGTAACATTTATCTGCTCTCTGAATGTAGACCTCTGCTTTACTCATGGGTCATCTCTCAGCGATGCCTGAAGTTACAAGTTTGTGTTGTACTTTTGTAGCCAGTTAGAGAAGAGCTCCACTTCACTCTGCTACTGTCATGGAAAAAACATTCCTCTATCTTCAAAGAAGGCAGTCACGGAGCTCCATATTCCCTTTCCCATTGTTCTATGCAATACTTAAATATTGTTTAAGTATGTGTAGTCTTAAAATTTAAATAATTTACAAAAGAACTTTATATTTCACTATGTCCATTTTATCATTTCCCACATTAAGTCCATTAATTTTTTCAAAGGATATTTAGATCAGGAAAAATTGTCTTGAAATACATCTACTCATATCTCTTTTACATGTCTACATATGGTTTCAGTATTCTAACAAAGGTACAGAATGTTTCATTAGAACAGCAAATTATAGAAAATAAAACTAAAACCTTCCATCAGCTATTAAATCATTCAAACATCAAAATTCTATGCTATTTAACATTTACAGTATACACATTACTTATAACACAAGAAGGAATGGGAAAAGGATTACATGTATCACATTGTTTTAAATGCCTTATAATTTAAAATATATTTGTATTTACATTACACTTTTGGATACTGAAACAGTACTTTAGACTAAGATAAAATTTTATTTAATCTTAATAACACTATTTCTTTTACCCATAACTTCCTTTTAAGGCTAGTTGTTTGTGCATACTTTTACATTGATATCTTCAGGAATTTTCCTTGCGGTTTTCTCAGAGTGTTGGTTCTGTAGAAAGAATGCACTCTACGTTTTATCATGTAACCCTCCTTTTGTGCAACATGTCATCATATGGAACACTACCTGGGCTGGACGGCAGTGCTCATCACCAGCCTCCTTGCTGTCCCAGAAAATATGTCTCCTTTTACCTTTACATATAACTTAAAATTACTGAAAGAATCTCTTTCCATTTAAGTCTGGCCAGTACTCAAAGGAAAGGTGTTAAACACAATATACTAATCCTGGAGACTTTTTCATTGCACCTAATCAAATTTTTTTCAGTTTTGAATTTAGAGCTCTTTTAATTTAAAAACCATACATGTTCCCAATTTTATGCATAGTCTTATCAATCACTTCATTCTTTTAAACTACACCACATATTTTCATACATTGACTTTAACCAATTATATTCCCAAACTCATTTAAACCTTGTTTAATGCATTTCATTCACAGAGATCCCTTTCACATACTGAAAAACACACTCAAGGTCACTGTCTTTAAAACATTTTAAATTACTCAAGTTTTATTATTATTATTATTATTATTATTAATATTAATAATAATAATATTTTTCCAAAATACATTGTTTAAAGCATTTACACACTCTTTGTCTCTCAGGCTTACATTTACTTTCCGTTAATTTGCTGCATGTTAAGACATCTATTTATTTACAAACTGTGCTTTTAAAAGCAAATAGATGCTCAAACAAAACAAAGAATGGCTTCTAAACAAGAAGAGCCAACTACCACTCCACTGATCAGAACAAACAAACACCCGACAGCCCGTGATGATGCCACCCTCGATTGCTGCTCTGAGCTTCAAACAGGGAACACTGCAGCAAAACACACTGAAACAGAAAACAATCCAGCTCAGCTCCACATGCTGCTGGTCTCCCAGTCAAGGAGACTCCTTTGGTGAACTGAGTCAACAACAAACATGCAGTTCTCACTCCTGCCAACATTTTCCCCACTTTCTGAAGGCCACCAGTCATTACTCAGCTCCTACTTTTAAGAATAACTTTCGCATACCATCATTTCTCTTTGTGTAATTGACTGCCAGTCTGACCCATATTCCTACTGCACAACCCACAGACCTACATAAGAAAGAATTCCCAGGAAAGCTCTACACGGAGAACACACAAAGTTGAACCTTCATTTCTTATTGCTGGGCAGCAGTGCTAAATCACTGTGCCACCTTACACCACTCTTCCTTAAGTTACTTAACGTTAAGTTACTTAACAACTTATGTAACACATTTAAAACAATATCTGTGTGCTATAAGTCGCAAGTGACCAACTGCTGAAGCACAGATTTGCATAAATTGTATGATAGCACTGAATATGTATTATAAACATACCTGACATCTGATAGATAGATAGATAGATAGATAGATAGATAGATAGATAGATAGAT
>JANRMT010062854.1:49119507-49131421 GCA_026402145.1 Polypterus bichir lapradei
GTGGGAGGCGTGATGATGTCACACGAAACTCCGCCCCCACGGGTTTCACGCTCATCTCCATTACAGTAAATGGAGAAAAACAGCTTCCAGTTATGACCATTACGCGTAGAATTTCGAAATGAAACCTGCCCAACTTTTGTAAGGAAGCTGTAAGGAATAAGCCTGCCAAATTTCAGCCTTCTACCTACACGGGAAGTTGGAGAATTAGTGATGAGTCAGTCAGTCAGTCAGTCAGTCAGTCAGTCAGTGAGTGAGTGAGTGAGTGAGTGAGTGAGTCAGTGAGGGCTTTGCCTTTTATTAGTATAGATGCTTCCCGCGCGGTGCTTGATTGTTTGCTTTTCTCTGCTTCTCTCACCCTCTCTGACATTCTCTGCGCCTGACGGAGGGGGTGTGAGCAGAGGGGCTGTTTGCACAGAGGTTGTTTGCCTAGAGGATATGGACGCTCCTCTACAAAATGCCGCTTTATCACGGTGCTTCGGCATACTTAAAAGCACGTATTGATTTTTTGATTGTTTGCTTTTATCTCGCGCTCTCTCTCTTTGACATTCTCTGCTCCTGACGGCGCTCCTTTGAAGAGAAGATACAGTATGTTTGCATTCTTTTAATTGTGAGAAAGAACTGTCATCTCTGTCTTGTCATGGAGCACAGTTTAAACTTTTGACTAAAGGGTGTTATTTCATGTCTAGAGGGCTCTAATAATGTTAACAGTGTGGGAGAGTTTATAAGGGCTTAAAATATATAAAAATAACCATACAAACATATGGTTTCTACTTCACGGATTTTCATCTATTGTGGGGGGTTCTGGAACGCAACCCCCGCGATCGAGGAGGGATTACTGTATATATATATATATATATATATATATTTATGTATAAGATTTGGGCTACTGTCCGATTTCTGTGCTCTTAAATGAGTGATCCTGCTGTTAGTACCACATGGAATGCCTCTAATAGAGCAGACTGTTTAACTTTCTTTCACAAGTCCACTCCTTACAACTACATTCATATTTGCTTTCTCTCTTTCCCTCAGTCTCTCTCGAAACTTCCTCAAACTCACAGTCTCCTTCCCATACAAATAATACAATCTATTTTTAAAAGCAAGTTTTGACATCACCATTGATCATGGACACCATAGTCTCCTGCAATACAATGCCATCATGTCACGCAAAGGTGACAAACTGCTCTCACTCTGTCAGCCCCGTCTATTCGCCCATCATTGTGATGTGTTTATCAATATTACCGACTGCATGTTTACTTCAATTAACTAAAATTTTCTAAGTTAAAATAGTATCTAGGTCCTCATCAAGAATAAAATGTAAAAACTCCATCAAGGTTCAAGCACGGTCAGTATTAAAATAATGGGCAGGCACACAAATCTGCCCTTTCTAGAAATATCTAGAATCTCTAGCACTATCAGAGCAAACTGGCAAGCTTGTTTCATTTCATCACCAATATTTTTTCTTATCAAAGCAATTTTTTATATTTTAAATATTACAGTATAATACATGCATCTGTCATTTTTAGGGCCACCAGTCATTTTCACTTCAACTGCTGGATCGGTTATATTAGAGATAAGAAAAGACTCTTATTACCTGATGACTCACGCTCTGTGTGACAAATTTATGCAAAGCTCTGTATGGTGGCAAAACATAGTGCTTTAATAATAGGACAAATGTACCTGCAGTTTTCTGAGATTACCTTTTCCTTGGAAGAATCCATTACAATTTTAATTCTCAACTCTTGTTTTAATCTAAAAACAATGTGATTTTCTGTCATTATATATTTTCAATGAGGTTGAAATATTGTTCCATTTTCAAAATCCAAGATGTGTGAAAGCTGTTTCACTACATAATGCTGGAGATTAGCTACTAATAAACTGCTAGCAAGCAAAATGGAGAGGAACATCCGCTACAACTGAATATTCCAGCCACTAGTACTGCTGGACCACACACAGTAAAAACAATGCATTTCAATTACATATTTCTGTACCAGCTACATCACTAGCTTTGGACCATTGGCTTTTGGTTTATTGAGCCTGGTTGCTGAGGGTTGTACTACTGACAGATTTGCTGTTATGCTAGATATTTATGTCAATAATTTTTGAGAAAGACCAGGAGAATAGACATAGCTGAAACAGAAAAAAACTCCAAAACACAGAGTTCAAAAATCGGTTATTATGGTTGGTTTTCTTTTAGTCTATTCCTTTATCATTTCATCAATAAAACATTGATTACAGAAAAAATCTCTTTTGCCATCACTAAAACAAGAATCCAAGATCGCGGTCAAAAACTTTAAAGTTGAAGGACAAAATCATAAGAAATAATAAATAAAAAAAGTTTTTTTGAAAAGCTCGAGTCAAAAGGGGTTCTGTATCCACAAACTTCCATAACACAGCCACTCAAGACAACTTTAAAATTTTTGACCTAATGAGGCCATTGTCATGACCTGTGTAAGCACAACCCAGGGAACAAGAGGACACATCATAGCAACTGGATCCACATACAGTAATGGCTGCACCTGAGAGAAACAATCACAGTCAAAAATAATTCAAAGAAATAAAAGACTGAAGACTAGAAAAATATACAATAAGTACAAAATTAGAAGAAGATTTAAACAAAATGTGGTAATGATTAATTAAAAGTCCTAATTCATAAAATTCACCTATCTTAATTGCTTTCACGTTTTTTAAGTTCACGTTAATATCATAGTCATAGTTGTTACCACAGTTCTGCAGTCCCCATCGGATCAATATGGATAATGCCACTTTCATAACAAATACATTTTCAGTTAAATTATTGTACATTAGTTATGTTCCAGCTATGTATGTGTACTTCCAGTGAGGCTTACTGCCAGGGCACTGATTTGGAAGTTGGCTCCCTTTTCTTACTTGATTGAAACTTTAGATTGTATTAGCTGAGGTTAATGTTTAAATTTTTTTGTTTTTGTATCATTTAGCATATTGCATTCTAGCTTAGCCTCTCTTTTAGTCTTAGTCTAGTTGTATTCTTGCTTTTAGACTTTTGGTTAGTCATCAGTTAATTAATTTTGCTTAAGTAATTAGTCAATAAACTAATTTGGCATATCTAGTCATTTTAAGGTTCACAGCCTCCATATCACTTTATAAAACAAAAACATATTAATTAAAGGTTATAATCAATGAGGTTTTCAAAGTAAGCACATTTAATTAATTAAAATGAAAGTTTGTATTATTAGTTTCCTCTCAGTTATTGATTAAGGTTCTTTGATTGACTTTTGCATGAAGTCAATGTGGTGTTGGCAGCATCTTTTAAGGTATAACTAAAGCCATAGTAAGGCATACTCAAGCAAGACTGCTGTAAAAAATATTTCTTTATTTAAATGATGCTGTCTTTTATGTTACAGGTGACTCTTTTCATCACAATGAAGACTGTCCAACAGAAAAATATGACAATTTGCATGGATGAATGGCCAAATCAGCATAAACTGAGTGGAAGACTCTATTGCCCTAGGAAGTAATTTGTCAGCTTATTGTTTGTGTACCTGTAGGTATGCACAGAAGAATCCATTATGAAAAAATAATATTTCATTACATTTCTTGTAAAAACTCAGACACATTATACATACAGTGTTAAGTAGACTGCAATTTTAGTTACTATGCAAGGACTAGGAGTTTCAGTTGAACACCGAGAGCAATGACAGCTAACTGCAGAAATCTTTAAAGAGATCAGAATAGGACAGACCACTCAAGCATGAGCACAAATAAAAGAAAATTGCAAGGTTCTAAACAGTAAGTAAATGAAAATGGACAAGCCAAATGTGTAGTCAAAAGTCAATGATAGCTTAGAAACTCTAAAATCATACACTACCTAAGAACATAAGAAATTTGATAAAGAAGAGAAGAGACTATTCAATCCATCAAGCTTGTTTGTTTAGCTAATAGCTAAGCTGTCCCAATATTTCATCCAGCTTCTTCTTAAAGATTTTTAAGGTTTCTGCATCAACTACATGTCCCAGTAGATTGTTCCAGTGCCTCAAAACTCTTTGTATAAAGATCTGCTTCTTGGCTTCAGTCCTAAATACAACTCCTCTTAATTTCTACTGGTGTCCTCAAGTGCGTGATTCACCATTTATTTGAAAAAATTCTGTTGGATCTGCTGTTCCATCCTTCTTGTAGTGTAATAACCAGAACTGAACACAATACTTCAAATGTTGTCTCACTATCGCATTATATAGCCTAAGCATAACATTCCTCGATTTATACTGAACAGTTTTCATGATATAAACCAATATTTTATTTAATAGCTTCTGCACAGTGCTTAAACAATGAAAGCACTGTGTCATCACAGACCCCTAAACCCTTTTCAGAGATTGCTTCTTTTAGGTCAGTGTCTCCCATCCTTTATTTATAAATGACATTCATTTCACCCACATTTCTGCATTAAATGCATTTCCAAATATTCATCCAGTACTTAAACTTGTCATTTTTGAATTATTTTTGCTGCTGCCATGGTGTCAGATATTCCTCTAATTTTAGTGTCATCTGTGAATTTCATATGTTTATTTAGCTATACTAGAATCATTAATATGTCATTAATATAAATCATAAAAAGTAACAGTCCAAGAACAAAGACCTGAAGGACTCTGTTGACCTCACTCCATGTAGAGGATTCTCCTCTTATTTGTACTCTTCATTTCCTGGGGCCACATGCATAATGCCATGCATAGAATTCACACTAAAACATGGTATACAGACAAAAGCGGAAATGTGCATACGAACAAAAAATTCCAGATGCAGAAATCTGTGCGTTCTTCTGCTCCATAAATCCCGGTCAGCGTGAAAAGTAACGCACATGCATGCGCCTGCCACCACTCCCAAACTACTTCCAGAATTATGCCTCTTTGAATATGCAGATCAATATAAATAGCCCTTGAGCTCAGTTTTCTGTGAAAAGGCAATGGAAAAAGCATGTGGGAAAACAGAAGAATTTCAGCAAATACTAAGTGGAGGAAAGGAAAAATGTACTATTTGTTGGTTTAAACAGTGGTATAAACAACAAAAGGATGTTGATCGAATGACATAGAGTGTTGGAGAAACTGGAAAGCTCAAGTTCACAAAGTCGCACAGTGCCTGAAATAAAAAAAGAAGTTGTCAGATATTAAAGTCGCCATGAAAAGACGAGTCATAGCCCACCATATGAGTGTCATATGAAAGCTTATTAGGGTACAGAGAAAAAAAAAAACAAAATAGGCACGCAGTGGGGGAAAAAGCTTGAAATATCAACTTCCATCCATCCATTATCCAACCTGCTATATCCTAACTACAGGGTCACGGGGGTCTGCTGGAGCCAATCCCAGCCAACACAGGGTGCAAGGCAGGAAACAAACCCTGGGCAGGGCTCCAGCCCACCACAGGAAATATCAACTTTATTCTCAAAATCTCCACTTTATTCACATAGTTTATTTTGTCATTAAAGTAGAACATCATACACTTCATCTTTAAATCATTTAATTTACTAGTTTCTTAAATACCATCGCAACTAAAGTAGCACATTAAATGCTTTGTTTTGCATTTGATCTTCTATGTGCTCTATGTGTGTGAATCACTTAAACAGGCTTTCTCTTCCTCCACAAGGACACAGAATACATTACATTCGTGATATTACAGCTCTCTGAATAATTAAAATACTGAGATGTATACATGATATAATTTTCATGATGATCGGAGTTAAAGCATGTTATTAAACATGGGAACACAGTGGCGCAGTTATAGTGATAAGATGGCGCCCTGTCCAGAGATTGTTCCTGCCTCCCGCAAGATGCTTGCTGCACCATGCGCAACCTTTGATGAAATAATTTATTGCTGTCTCTTTCAAATGTACTAACCCCCAATTCCTGTCCTTCCTTCTCTTTCTCCAAGTAACCAATCGCCACACAATCAACTCTGTAATAGATGTTAAGCCATCTGTAAGCTTAGAACGCAGGTTCTTCAAAACTTTTAAGGAACATTGAAATATCTTTGTAGTACATGTTTAATTATTCCATCCATTTATCCATCCAGGGTCATGCCAGTCCCAACAAGCATACAGCGCGAGGCAGAAACAATCTCTGAATGGGACACAAGATCGTCATTAGCACTGCGCCACCATGTCCTCACATGTTTAATTATTATCAATATAGATTATTTAAATGATGTTAACATTTTATCTGTATAATGTAATAAACATATTTAGCTGCATTTCATCTTAAAAATAACATTGTCATCATATGTAAATACGCACTTTATAAATTGGCTCAGGGTGTGCAATACTATAACTGTATCGCAAGTTTACAGTGAGGTGTTTGTACTTATAAGTACAAACAGTTCTACAAGGAGCACTTGATGGACTGATGGAGTGTGTTTACAGTTCTTGGGATGAAACTGTTTCTGAACTGCGAGGTCAGTACAGGAAAGGCTCCGAAGTGTTTGCCGTATGAGAGCAGTTCAAATAGGCAGCATGGCTTAGGCAGCGTGTGCTTGATGCTGTATACCGATAATTCTTTTCCTGATCAGCTGCTGTACAGCTGTGATTCCACATTCAGATACAGTGATATAAATACTCTGAGTATTGCATTGAGAGGAACAACACTAAAGCATCTATGGTATTTGGAATAGTTTGGCCATTCCGTGGACCATTATATTGTTATACGTTGATTACAATCAGATGCCTTAAACTAATAAACAATACGTAGTTAATTTCAGTGTATTTGATAAAGCCGCATTAGAGATGTGGATCTAAAAAAGAAAGGGAGACGACACTGGAACAAAAGCACTGCTTTGAAGCTGGGTGACACCAGTTTGCAAAACCGAGCAGAGTACTTGCGTACACCAAGCATTTAGCTGCCGTGAAAATGTGCGTTGCTTTACGCCAAGTTTAGTTTTTATACATCACGATGTGAGTGTGGAAGCGGCCTTACGCAACATTTTTGTGCGTATCCACCATTTATACATGAGGCCCCTGGTGATTAACCAACATTATATCCAGTTTTGTAGGTTACACCACTAAATGGTGCCTTAAATGTCAAAGCTAAACATCTTGTCTGAGGTTGAAATTTAAAGGTCTAGTTGAATATCAATCTTTGGATGTGGGGTAGTAGAACAGCCTGCAGAATGAGCATATTTTTCCTTAACAATTCAAAAATGATCCTCAAAATTTTATCTGCTCAGCAATGCAAATTGATGAGGGCGTAGGGAAGAACAGCACTGCTAGATTTTCTGCTAAAGCAGGCTTTCATATTTGTTGCTTTAGCATCAAAGGCCTTGAGTGCCACAGGTAGTCTATGCAAAGAAATGTATTGATCACGGTGATTTACAACATGCTGCAAGCATTCAAGAGTTACAAATGCCAGGCAAGCAAAATTAGCTGCAGTCTCCTGTAAGCTAATTGTAAACTGACCAAATAAATCCATTTGGTCCAAAACCCATATGTTTCTTTCCTTGCAAAAGATGATTTTTTAAATTGTTTACTGTATTACAATACTAATGTGTGGAATAAATGATGAGTGTTCAGAGACATCCCATAAATCAGCTAGAATTTCAGCCTTTAATGAGATGGGAGAACTCATCCAGAGAGTGAGGACTAAGGCTCAAACCACTCCACCAAGAATCTTCAAAGTATCTTCCAAGAAGAATCCAAGAAAGTAAAAAGTACAAAGCACTAACCCAAGGCAAAGTAAACACACAAAAGCACACATCTTATTAATGTGTAAGAAAAGCTTAGACAGGTATAATGGTGGCTCCTATCACCTGAGAGACTGCTTGGGTTTTTTCAATATCTAAACAGCACTTTATTTGGGGATCTCATTTAAAGATCTAAGTTTACAAGACTGATTTTTAAGCATTTCTGCTTTTAGATATCTTGATTGATTTCTTGGCTTTAAATTAACTGTTGAAGAACTTTTTAAGTGGAATGATCACTTTCCCTCTTCCTCTCAAATATTATTGAATAGTTATGTTTTAGTGACTCAAAGAAAATACATCATTTACTTATATATTTTAATTTTTCTTTCTGTTTAATCGTAATGTTTATAATACAAACAGTTTTACACAACCTAAATAAATACCCCACCCAAAATTATATTTTTTGCATATGTTACTTTCCCAATGTGTTTTATAGCGATGACTGAGAAAAATGTTTAATGTCATGTTTTCATGGAAAACAAAAATTAAAAGGTTTATGTTATAATATAAGCCATTGTTGACTAATGTTTTACAATGGCAAATAAATTGGAAAATTCTACCGAAAATAAAAAATTCTCTTTACTCATATTGGATAATCCATATGTAAGTTATTCAGTGGTTTGCTCACAACATGCAAAATAAAAAATATTGTTAGATACTTTTAGAAGAATCAGCACACGCCACAAACAGGAAACATTCACATAATAGTGAGCTTTTGAATTGAAGGCAGGACTCCTGACCAATGAAAGAGGGGGAGAGGCAGATCTTCATTTAAAAAGCACAGTATTTTCATATTTTACACTATTGTACAACATTGCTTACCATTGGCTTATATTATATTGTAAACTTTTCTTTCTCTTTGTTCTGCATGAGAAAATGAGACAGATTTTTTTGATCATCACTAAAGACAGATTGGGCAAGTAACATATAAAAAATATATAATTATTAATCATCATCATCATATATTTGCTTAATTTAATCCAAGGTTTCACAGTTCCAGAGCCAATCTAGAGCATCATCTCTAGATGGGAAGCCAACCAATCGAAAGCCCTCTCATTCACCTGTGACCAATTAACCTAACACAGTCACCTTTTCAGAATAAAGATAAGGAAGGAAAACTAGAGTTCTGGGACTAAAATCCATTCGGTAAAACATATTTCTATATATATTGTAAGATTCAAAGTTAAAACACTTTATTTTTGAGGCAGCAGCACTAACCACAGCAACACACATATAAACATTTTTATGGCTATTTTGCCCATTTAAATTCATTTTCTTAACTGACCCATGCAAAGAAAAAAATTATAAACAAGCAATTGGTAGACATTCAAAAAATTATCTTATTGGATGATATCATTTGATCATTTGATATCAACTAAAGCAAACTACAGTTGTGATCAGAAGTTTACATACAGTATACTCATCAAATATTGGTTGCGGTGTATGTATATATTTTAAGCCTATATGTATAATTTTGACCCTGTTTGGATTTTAGAAAATCCAAATTAAATGTAAAGTTGTGCACCAAATTCTTGTTTTTAGAGTCATTATCAATGTATGTTGTATGATCATTCCACATCAGAAATTGAACGGTTCAAAGACATCATTGAAAGCCCACACTTACCAAGACATTTATGTCCATGATGAGTGTATGTAAAATTAAAAATTAACAGTTCAGGAAAACAAAATGCAACATGGTGTCCTTTTACCTTAATCATGAGCATTAAGCAGACATATTTACTTCATCCAAATAGCTGGTTGAGCGGCACAGTAGTGCAGTGGGTAGCGCTGCTACCTCGAAGTAAGGAGACCTGGGTTCACTTCCCGGGTCCTCCCTGTGTGGAGTTTGCATGTTCTCCCTGTGTCTGCGTGGGTTTCCTCCGGGTGGTCTGGTTTCCTCCCACAGTCCAACGACATGTAGGTTAGGTGCATTGGTGATCCAAAATTGTCACGTGTGTGTGTGTGTGCGCCCTGTGGTGAGCTGTCACCCT
Source organism: Polypterus bichir lapradei (assembly GCA_026402145.1). Taxonomy (NCBI): domain Eukaryota; kingdom Metazoa; phylum Chordata; class Cladistia; order Polypteriformes; family Polypteridae; genus Polypterus; species Polypterus bichir. The sequence continues at coordinate 49,129,194 of JANRMT010062854.1, forward strand.
GCCTGGGGTTTGTTTTCTGCCTTGCGCCCGGTGTTGGCTGGGATTGGCTCTAGCCAATCCCGTGACCCTGTAGTTGGATAATGGATGTATGGATGGAAATAACTGGCCTCTCTCTGCTGCAGACAATCCAGTCTGTTTTCAATAGTTTCAGCTCCCAGAAACTACAATTTCAGAATAGGGGCTCATGCTATTAGCACTTCAAGGATAAAGCATGTTGACTGTCATTGGCAATGAAAGTGCAGCTCCTATTGCATATTTTCAGAACAGTCTAATCAAATCTTGGGCCAATCCCTGGTTTTCAAGCCTGGGTAAACACCTCCCTTCCAGCTATCCACAACCCTAAGCCGCAGGTGACTAACCAACTTTATAAAAGTGGATGGAAAACTGTCTTCCTGATGAGTTCTGAAATGTTTGACAGATGCAAATATGACATCTTAAAATAAAATTCAAACAAACAAATACATTGTGTAAATGTGCTGCTACTATACCACCAACAGCACTGATACTTAATACTTGTGTTTTTTAATTTAAGAAAATATTTCTGTCATTTCTTTTGGATTCCTTCAAATGCCTGCCTAAACCCCCCTGGCTTCCATTATACTGCTGTCAGCATTGACTGTGTAGCTTAATTCAATAGGAGCTCCTGCTTTTTTAAGGTCATTTCAATTCTTCGGGCTCTGAGTCCTGAATCTTTGGTCAGTTAAGGATCTAATGGAGAATCTACACTGCTACCTTAACTATGCACTACCAACTAATTATTTTGGTGCACTCCTGTTTTCTTCTCTAGCCTAACCATTGGTATTTTGAACCATAAATAAAATATTTTCATAAGAATCATGCCAGCATTTATTGGCAAAACAGCCCAATAAAATTCTGTAAGCCTGTAAAATTTGAAATAATCCTAACATTTGCTGTGAAAAGAAATATCTTAGTCATAATAATTGTGTTCAGAAGGAACAGAATTATTCTGACATTGTAGTGAAATAGCATGCTGAGCGTATATGGCTCTTTTTCCTCATATAAAAACTGCATTAGAAACCAGCAGGCTCAGCAGATTAAATTAACCCAGGAGAGCTATTCAAAGACCCAGGTATTCTGATTCTCTCTTCATAGATGTTACATTAAATCTCCCTTAAGATTTGCTTAAAATTAATTACACTTAAGAACACTTACAACACAGTCCTAATGTTTACATCACATTGCTTTCATCAACAACTTTTCAAGTCTTTAAACTCATCTGCAGGTGACACTGAAAATATGCCAAATAATATCTGGAATATTTTCAATCATTTTTGAAAAATGCTTCACTTTGTTGTTTAATTTTGCCAGAATTGTACTGTTAACTGTAATTTCCCATAGGGACATAGGTAACATGTTGCTGCTACATTTCATAATTGACTTTTTGTTGTCCTCAGCCCCATTGCTGTTTTAAAATAGATCTATCCACAATACCAAAATATGGCACATCTTTACTTAGAACAATGTTTTGTCCAAATGTAGATGCATAGCAGAAAGACCACTCTATGACTTTATTATATATATATATATATATATATATATATATATATATATCTATCTATATATATATATATATATATATATATATATATATATATATATATAGTCACAATACCGAGTGTCACAATAATGAGACATACTCAAGATATATATATATATATATATATATATATAAGGTTCCCTTTGACATTTCTGAACTGTAATTGGATTCAAGTTAAAGTGATTTCTGTTCCCAATCAGCCAGAAAATTCATGTACAAATTAAACATGGAACTCTTTAGTGCTCATGGAGAAAAACTAGGACTGATAATGAGTTTGTCTGTTTTTTTGTTGGTTTTTTTTAAATAGAATTCATTGGATTTTTTGAGTCAACTGATTATCAGTTTCAACCACTGCCAAATCCACACGAGTATTGTTTCTATTTTGAATGTAAGCCATTATCTCACATGAACCCTGGTTATCAGTCACCAGCTGGTTCTCAATCCCAGCCTTATGCTTTTGTTTTGACTGCAAATGTTGTTTCATTGTGAGACGCAAATACATACTTTAATGATATTTAATTCAAATTAGTTAATTTTTGTTTAGTGCAGTCTTCAATGTGTGCGGTCTCAGAGCACTGTAACACATTTACATGTAAAATGCATTTACAAACTTTACAAATTATTAGATAGATAGATAGATAGATAGATAGATAGATAGATAGATAGATAG
>JANRMT010062854.1:49131431-49155850 GCA_026402145.1 Polypterus bichir lapradei
TAGATAGATAGATAGATAGATAGATAGATAGATAGATAGATAGATAGATAGATAGATAGATAGATAGAACTTAAATTGTCCACACCAGCTTATTGTTACCGTTGTGCCACTGTGCCCCCACATGTTTAATACATGCTTTAATGCATTTCATCATGAAAATGATATTAAGTATACTGTACATCTTACTATTCTAAAATGTTCAGAGAGCTGTAATATCATGAATGTAATGTATTCTGAGATTCTGCGATCAGTGCCTGCGTGCTTCTGTCTACGAAGGAGAAAGCCCAGTTAAAAAGCACATATTAATTAATGACTGGGTCAGAAAACACATAGAATATGAAGCATTAAACATGCTACTTTAGTTACAATGGGATTTGAGAAACTTAAGTGAATTAAATATCGATTCTAAGATGAAGTTTGTAACGTTTCACTTTAATGACAAAATAGACTGCTAGATTGAAGTGGAAATTTCGAGACTAAAGTCTACATTACGACCATTTTTTCTTCACTGTGTCTCTATTTTTTTTTTCCTTTTCTCTGTGAACTACTACGCTTCTGTATTGATGCTGTAGTGGTGCGCTACAACTCACCTTCTCACCTCGACTTTGACATTTGACCACTTCTTTTTTATTTCGGCACTGTGCGACTTTCTGAGCTTGAACTTTCGAATGCCACTCCATCAGTTTCCTTTTGGTGCTTTTACCACTGCCTAAGCCACCAAAAAGTAAGTTTTTCCTTGCCTCCACTTGAGTAGGACTTTCACTGTGCATTCACTGAGGTTTTTTTTCCAATGTGTTTTTGCCATTGTCATTTCACAAAAGACTGAACGTAAGGGGCTATTTATATTGATTTGCATATTCAACAGGGCATAATTCTGGGAGGAGTCAGAGTAGGGTATAAGGCACTTGGATGTGCGTTACATTTTATGCTGACTAGGATTTATGGATTGGAAGTGCGTGGAAATTGGCTTACGCATGGTTTTGTGCATCTGATTTTATTTGTGTATATGCAAATTTCCACTTTTGTCTGTTCACCATGTTTTAGCGTGTTTTGCCTGAGGCCCTTGGTGTTATATTAATAGCCTGAGGTATACAAAGTGAAGAGAAAAGGAGACAGAACTGTTCCTTGTGGTGCTCCAGTGTCACACACATCAGTATCAGAAACACAGTCCTTGAGTCTTACAAACTGCGGCCTGGCCAACAGATAGTCCATTATCCAAGATAACTTCCTATTACTGAGCTTACATCTTAACAGGGATGGCTCGATGGTATTGAAATAACTGGAAAAATCAAAAAGCATAATCTTCACAATGTTACCAGTTTTGTGCAGGTGAGAATAAGCCTTGTGGAGCAGATAAATAATTACAACATCCACTCTTTGTCTGATTAAAGTTCAGTGGGTCCATGTGGTCTACCATAAGAGGACTCATATAGTCCAGTACCAGTCACTCAAAGGTCTTCAAGATGTAATGATAGGACACTGGTCTGGTCTAAACTACATACAAATACATATTTGTTTAACACCCAATAAAACAAAGCAGTTCTAAACCGATTTAAATTAATGGAACCTAACAATAAGCATTATTGTTGAGCTATGGCCTGTTGACAATGCAGGAAAGGAAAACAAAGACTTAAGTTAGCAGTATACCTGGTGAAAATAAACCTCTGGGGGTCCAGATTCAGTCATAACAAATAAAGTCAGATAATGCCAGACAAATGTTGTTTGTTGATTTTTGTGGCATCTTTAAACAGAAATGTATTTGAAGCATTATTACATCCAATGTTCACTTCACTATTGCCATGTCAATAACAACAAAATCTTGCTGAAGGTTTTCAGTCTTTAGTATTGCTATTACATCTGTTGATTCACCCAGTGTAAGCCACCATTCCATGGCTAATTTACTAACCGCATCCCAGCACCCTAAAAATGTTGCCAGCTTTTAAACCAAATATGAAATGTGCCTCATTTTTGTCACCAGATTATGTAAAGCCATTAGGGTGATTTCTAGGTTTTAATGTTCTGAGAAATTCTGCTATGACCTTATATGACTGATATGAGCAGATCTTCCAGGTATGCTAGCACTTTATACCACACTACAAATTAAAATATTAATCCATTAATTTAATTTTTTTTTTTGTATTTAAGCTATAAATCTCTTATTGAATTTGGGAATTTTTTGGAGGCTTGAGTCTATTACTGCAGAATAGTGCACAAGGAGGAAACCAATGTTGAACTAGAAGCCAATTCATGCACACATCCACGCTTATATGAGACTAGTTTTAAGCTGAAAATTAGCACAAAATACATAGCTTTTGAATGTAGGAGTAAATCAGAGTACATGGAGAAAAAACAAACAAGACAGGAATTCCACATAGACAGGGACTGGCTGGTAATTGAAACCCAGCACTTTAGAGTTGTGGGGCAGCATCCTAATAGTATATTTAACCATTCAATAAATTCCTTGAAACATTAGAACAATCACTTTTTCAGAAGTATAGCATTAATGCAAGGATGACTGCACTAAATATTTTTCAGAAGTATAGAATTAATGCAAGGTTGACTGCACTAAATATTGTATATATTTATGAAAACACATGTTGTGTACTCTTTATATTATTTGGCAGATACTGTATAACATATCTATGATCTGCTTCTCGCAACTGAGAGGACATGGTGAATGGTTGCGGACTGGCCAACCAACCATAAGCATTACCTGGTAGGTAACCTTCTAGATAATCAGATTGCATTTCAGACCTAAGAATTTAATACTTTGATCATCACCCTGTCAAATAAGAAAACCAGCCACCATGGTGCAACGTCAGAGGCTTCCCCTCAGGAGCCCGTAAGGGCATGCAAAAGTAAATAAACCTGCTGAGCCCCAATAAGGGTGAAAAACATGTTGTGTACTCTTATTATTATATATTATTATTTGGCAGTTACTGTATAACATATATGTATACATATACAAACTCAGCAGAGTTCAGATTGCCATGAGGAACATGTCCTAGATGAGCGAATAAAGTAGTAAAAAGATGGCTGAGGTGGTATTTAAAACCAGCCATTCATATAGAGGGCACTGTGATGGTGTGACTATACCTAAGATTGCAGCAATTTCCTGTGGGAGATGGGCTCCTAGGAGACAACCTCACTATCAGTAATGACAGTGCAAACAGGATTAAAATGATGTTAAAACGATGTGAGACTGAAAGTTATTGGATAAACAGGACTTCCGCTTTAAAAAGAGGAATATGGAAATTGAACTGTATTTTCTCATTCTCATTTCAAATTATTATTATTAAAGTTTGCCAGAGATTTGAACATTCTTTGCAATCTGGTTGTCATCTCAGATTGCAAATATCCATGACTACTGTATGTTTCCAGTGTTATATTCCTTAAAAGTGGAATTTCTGCATACCCTACAAATCTTTTGAAAATTAATATCAGTATAGTAGGGCAGTGCTTTATATTACAAAGATGGCAGCCTGAAAAACAATGTAGATTGATAAGGTCATAAAACATATTAAGAGCCAGGCACATACCAGGATAACATTTAAAGAACTTTCACCATTAATGTTCATAAAGGTGCTGATACGAATATGCTTGATTAAAAATTATACTATACTGATTACATAATTGGCTAGCAGCTTTATTTTTATCTTCTTTCCTTTGTCAATTATTTGCTTAAATCTGGTAAAGATTTAATTTGCCTCTTGAAAATGGCTATAATATTCCAATGGAAACCATCTTTTTATGCTAGCACGGGAAATTACTTGTTCATTTTAATGTTCAAATTTATATGTACTGTCACGTGTACAGGTACAGTCAAATTTGTACTTTCCCTGTCTGTCTTTGTATGAACGTCAGAGGATCACCTTCAGGTTTATGGAGGTAAGCCATATCACCCCGGAGCAAGAGGGGGCACAGTTGCTAACATTGTTGTCTCTTTAATCACCAACAGCAGCAAGCAGATGCCCACTGAGGACAATTAATGGCCCCTAATGGCCACAGGACTATGAAAGAGTGGACGCCTCAGAGAACAGCATCTCATATCGGAGTAGCACGGAGTTCCTGAAGACAACCTGCTCTACCAAGCTGATTTTCATTAAATACGTCAAGAAGACTCCTCTTTATTTTGATTATGTTATCTGTAAATGCCATTGATCATTCTTTTTGTTTGAGATTATTTACGATTGGATTAAAAGGGCTAACCCAGCTGGCACCACAACAATTCCTTAACGTTTCGAGTGTCGCTCCAGCCATCCACAGCAACATATGCTTCAGCATTACTGGCATAGGTGCAAATGACACTTTAACACTTGATCAGGTAAAAATAATAATAACAGAAAACACATTGTTAATAAAAATAGTTATGTAGGTTATTATTGTAAACCACAAATATGAAATACTTTTATTCAAAGCTGATACCCAGCCTTCAAATATAAAATTACTAGGAAAGGAAAACATAGCACATTCTATGAGAAGGGTGCAGCTGCAGGTGAAGTAGAATTTTGTTAATAGTATTAGAACTACTACTATTCAATAATATAATGTACTGCTTCTGAAGAAAACATATCTATCTATCTATCTATCTATCTATCTATCTATCTATCTATCTATCTATCTATCTATCTATCAATCTACAGTGCATCTGGAAAGTATTCACAGCACATCACTTTTTCCACATTTTGTTATGTTACAGCCTTATTCCAAAATGGATTCAATTCATTTTTTTCCTCAGAATTCTACACACAACACCCCATAATGACATTGTGAAAAAAGTTTACTTGAGATTTTTGCAAATTTATTAAAAATAAAAAAATTGAGAAAGCACATGTACATAAGTATTCACAGCCTTTGCTCAATACTTTGTCGATGCACCTTTGGCAGCAATTACAGCCTCAAGTCTTTTTGAATATGATGCCACAAGCTTGGCACACCTATCCTTGGCCAGTTTCGCCCATTCCTCTTTGCAGCACCTCTCAAGCTCCATCAGGTTGGATGGGAAGCGTCGGTGCACAGCCATTTTAAGATCTCTCCAGAGATGTTTAATCGGATTCAAGTCTGGGCTCTGGCTGGGCCACTCAAGGACATTCACAGAGTTGTCCTGAAGCCACTCCTTTGATATCTTGGCTGTGTGCTTAGTTAGGGTCGTTGTCCTGCTGAAAGATGAACCGTCACCCCAGTCTGAGGTCAAGAGCGCTCTGGAGCAGGTTTTCATCCAGGATGTCTCTGTACATTGCTACAGGCATCTTTCACTTTATCCTGAATAGTTTTCCAGTTCCTGTCGCTGAAAAACATCCCCACAGTATGATGCTGCCACCACCATGCTTCACTGTAGGGATGGTATTGGCCTGGTGATGAGCGGTGCCTGGTTTTCTCCAAACGTGACGCCTGGCATTCACACCAAAGAGTTCAATCTTTGTCTCATCAGACCAGAGAATTTTGCTTCTCATGGTCTGAGAGTCTTTCAGGTGCCTTTTAGCAAACTCCAGGCAGGCTGCTATGTGCCTTTTACTAAGGAGTGGCTTCTGTCTGGCCACTCTACCATACAGGCCTGATTGGTAGATTGCGGCAGAGATGGTTGTCCTTCTGGAAGGTTCTCCTCTCTCCACACAGGACCTCTGGAGCTCTGACAGAGTGACCATTGGGTTCTTGGTCACCTCCCTGACTAAGGCCCTTCTCCCCCGATCGCTCAGTTTAGATTGCTGGCCAGCTCTAGGAAGAGTCCTGGTGGTTTTGAACTTCTTCCACTTATGGATGATGGAGGCCACTGTGCTCATTGGGACCTTCAAAGCAGCAGAAATTTTTCTGTAACCTTCCCCATATTTATGCCTCGAGACAATCCTGTCTCGGAGGTCTACAGACAATTCCTTTGACTTCATGCTTGGTTTGTGCTCTGATATGAACTGTCAACTGTGGGACCTTATATAGACAGGTGTGTGCCTTTCTAAATCATGTCCAATCAACTGCATTTGCCACAGAATTGCTATATTCTGAAACAGACTAGGAGAACAAACATCAAAAATAAATGCACACCATAATATTCCCCTGCATTATTAAAGGTAAAAATAAAATTTTGTGAGTCATATTCTTTTGTAAAGCAAGCACATACCATCTGCATTTTACTACTCAATTTTGTTTTTCTTGACTATGTAATGAACATGCTGTCAAGATACATTTCAGCTGTCTTCCTCAAGGTGTGGAAGCTGGTAATATGTGTTAAACAGTTCATTGATATATGATTGATAAACATCAATCATTTTACTAAATTTCAAATTTTAACTAGTTATCTAAATAAGGCAAATACAACATTGTGCAACAGAATGATAAACTCAGGCATTGATCAAAACATTATAAAGTTAACATCAATTCTAACACTAAGAAGCTTCTCAAAAAAGTACTGACTCTGGCCTGTAGGTTTTAAAGAAGCCAAAAGCAAGTTCACCCACTATTTATGGAATCTTCATTTAAAGTTCAGAGTCATGGAGGACCAGAACATATCCCAGCTAATCAGGTCAAGGAAAAGAACTGCTATGTTTCAGCTGGGGTCTGTATGGTTTTCCTTTTATTGTCATTTCTATTTAAGTTCTAATAATTATTTTTATGTGTTTTAGCTATTATGTTCATTTTATTGTTATTGTGTTATTTAAATAGTTATGTATTGTATATGTGCTTCAAGGGTGCATTCCTTGTGATTTATAGTTGGAACTCCCCAAGGGTCGGGCCCAGTGTGACGTCACTGTTGAGGTACCGCCCTCACCCTTTATATATTATATTACAAGCTGAGGAGTAGGTCCCTCAGAGATTCATTAAGATTTTTGCAGTGTTGTTTGCCTTTGTGAGTACTTCTTCTGATTCCTTGGATATTTTTGCTTTTTTTTACTAACTAATGGATGGTGGATTGGACTTATTTTGCTTGGGTTGGCTTTTTAGGCACACATTTTATACGTTCATTTTGCCCTGAAAGTAAACTGGCACGTAAACTTTTAGAGGAGATGCGCATACAAAAACAAAAAAGAGACTAAGCTGGAAAATCACAAATAGAAACTGAAGCCAAGACATGAGACAAAAATCAAGGCAGAAGGAACAAGCAAGAAGAAAATAAAATAAACATAACACATGAGAATATTAGAGCAAGGGTTTTTCTGACAGAGTTGTGGTATCCACAAATCCAATAAGGAAGCCAATCACTACCTGTCCTTTTAACTTGTTGCGTCCATTACAAACAGGTCACAACCTCTAAGGCCACAGCATTAGATAAATGGCAAAGCAGACCTAATGATTGGAACTAAAAATGACAGGGATTAAGGACTTAAAATTGTATTCAAGATGTTGCAAGAAAAAAAAACACCACCTGATGAATTAAGAATTTTGAGCAAAAAATGACAGAAATAGAATCCTTGACCTCAAAAACCCCCAATTCAAGCAGAAGATAACACTATAAATCAGTAACAAAACCAAATCATTATGTAATCCCCTATCAATGACGTGTCCTTCAACATGACCATCAGGTTTCAGGAACCTGCTTTGAAAGGGAGCCAGCAGGCATGGAACATGAAGGGCATCAAACTGTAACCAGGAACAGTCCTCAGGACCATAACCCATCCAATGGAAAAGATACTAAAATGTAGATTCTTGTCTACTAGCATTGAAATGTACTGAACTTCGTATTCCTTTGCGTCGTCCACTGACATGGCCAGGGGTGGAGAACAAGGAGAATAATATGGATTGCAATGATGTAACCATGAAACATGAAAAGTTGAGTGAATCTTGTTGAACAGGTATAAGCTTTATGATACTGGACCCACTCAGGACCAAATGACATAAGGACAAAAATATCAAGGAGCCAATTTAAGCGTGGACCCGAAGGCGAATGTTCCATGTTTAGAATAGGCACCCTTCTGTCAGAAAACTGTTTAGCCAGTCGTCTTTAAATTCTTCTGTTTTCCACTTAGAGATGGTATTTCAAAAAGGCAATGACAAAATCCATACAGTAGAGTCACTTAAATGAGGACATTTTCAATACAGAATGGTTTAGGAGATTCCTAGTAAATTCAACTATAGGCAACAGATCAGTACAATTTTCCTGATTCCAGTTTATAGTACAATATAGAAATTTCTCAGGGTTCCGGTTAATATGTCAGGTTTGCCCATTTGTCTCTGCATGGTACCCTAAAGGCAAGTTCACTGTGCAACCAAACTTTTCACAAAAAAGATTTCCAAAACCTTAAATAAATGATGGAAACCCATGGAGGCACAAGCTGTCAAATCCCTCCACCAAAAGGTCATTTTTATCACGCTGAATTTGAGGTCCTCCGGGGTGACCAAACATAACAGAACAGTGACATAAGTCGAATACTTTGGCTCTGAGTTCAACAGGTACAATACGAATAGTTTTTCTTGTGTTATGCTTTCAGAAGAATCTTCCTGATTTTGGGCTACACACAAATCTTACTCATAATCTCTCTCTATGTCTGATACTGTGAGTATACCAATGAATTTTCCGTTAGGTATAATAGGTATTGGGTCTTCCCTACACTCATCTGGCTCAAAAACACACTACCTAGGCAATACGTTATTGAAAACATGAAGAAGAATAAAGCCCACCTGACTTGTTGTTCATTTGATCTTCACGTGGACTTAAGTTTTTGTGGTCACTCTATCTGTTATTTATAACGTCCAGTTACTAACAGCCAGTACTCCTTTCTACATTTGTCAGTCAATTGCTTTCCTATTTCAATTAGCAAAAGAATGGATGCCCCTATGAAAGATGGTGTTTGGCAGGTGTTCTATAATTTGGAGCAAAGAAAAAAAAAACAATAAGGAAAAAGATACAAAAGGTATGCTGTCATGTCTAAAAAAAGATTTTTATGCTCTTTGAATTATTAAGCAGTAATATTTTGGCTTGGAAGCTCCAATTAAAAAACTGCACAAAGCAAACAGCTATAAAACAGGACGGTGAGGTTTTGCTATTTACTGTCAATGGTATTTCTAGCTTAGCAATATAACATGATGTTCTGTTGAATAAGCTAATGACACTCATCTATGCATGAACATTTCTCCTCATCATTTACAAATGACCTGCAAAAAAGAAAAAAGATAGTATAACTAAAAAAAATATTAAATACTAAAAACATTTTTGTTGGACCTCCAGCTCACCTTAAGACACATTGCTTTTATTCATTGATTCTCAAATGTTGTCATTTTGTGTTGCAAAAATTGCAGTTGTTTTTAATCTGGACTTTGACTTCCATATTTAAACTACTGTCAAATCAGTTTCAGTAAATTTTCAATAGTTATTTAATTCATGGGTAATATTTTCTTTTCTTTGCTCCTTAACTAAATGCACCCTTATATTACTCTGCCTCATTTTGACTGCAGCATATGAGCCTGGCCCTTGATTATCTTGTAGTTGAACTTATCCACCTATTGTCGTTTTAGCTCTGTCCTGTTCATTCCATTTCCATAAACAATTCTACTGTCTGGTTCAAATGTTCTGTATAAAATAGCAGTTTAGCTTTAGTTTGGCATTCTAATTTATTTTCCTTCATTGGCTGCTTCAGTTCCTTTTAATTGGTGTCATAACTGTAAAGGCTTTTGGAATTAGCTATTTCTTATCTAATTGACATGTAACTCTAATACATTTTTTAATTCCCTGGATTTCTCAATTCAGCTTGAATGACATTTTAATTTGACTGTTCCCACTCAGAAGAACATTAATAAATCTTGTAATTTATCTTTTTTCTTTGCTATGTATAGAGTGTTTTTTTTGTTTTTTTTGCAAACTTTTTTAGTTTTGAGTGAGTCCTTTCAGGTTATACCTACTGGGATTTCAGGAATACATATGAGTTGGAGGAATTTTTAAAATACTATGGCTATAGTATTTGGGAATATTATGTAATATTAAAGTCAAGGAGGAAAAGTAGAAAGAGACATACAGATGTAATGAAATCAAATTTGTCAAGGTCAGACTAACTGCACTGAATCACTTACCTTGCAAGATGGGGATTTGGATCCTATCATTATAATGCAAGCTTTTCACCTTATAAAACTAGGTATTTCTTAAACTTGAGGGACTCTTTGGAATTTTACCAAATGTGTTGGGACTCATTGCAGCAGGCTTACCTTTCTTGAGCCTTGTAATAGGGTGATGTAGTTAACACTTGCCTGAGAAGTGGGTGCCTATTACCGATGGATGGCGTGGAAAAAAGATAGCGGAGCTACTCCCTATTGTTTTGGCTGATAATTATTAAAACAATAGCTAAGACTGGAAGTGGGAGTGGTAATGGGGGTCTGAAAGCATGCTCATCTATACAAACTATTTCAGCAAGCAGAAGTGTGAAAGCTTGGTGAAAGGACAGATTTTTTTTTTCTAAATACAGAGTGGTAGTGAGGCAAAACAGAGTGCCATTATGAACACTGATGTACATCCGCTCTCTGATACACAAACACTGAGTATTTTCAGCCAACAAATTATTCAGCAAAGGTGTGTAAGGAAACGCTACTGGGGCTTCTTTATATCAACAGCAATATGCCTGCATAATGCATCACTGTAACTGTGACTGCCAAGTCAGAAGTTTTCTTTCTTTTTAAATCTTCTTCCTGATGTGTGTTCAGACCATAGTGTATATATATATTTATAAATCTATCTCTTTTTGTATCTATTTATTTAAAGTGCTTCAACAAGCCAAATTTGCATCTAGGGATGAATAAAATTTTATCTATCTATCTATCTATCTATCTATCTATCTATCTATCTATCTATCTATCTATCTATCTATCTATCTATCTATCTATAAGTGCCAGTAAACATTGGTATGTATACATTGAATACCAGTTGTCATTAGGGCAGAATGGGGAAATGTAGGTATGGAGTACAAGTGAGCACCAGCCAACTTCAAGCACTGCCTGTTACTGAATGGCACTTGTGCATTTGTGGTGGATCTAATTGTAGACCCTAATTTAGTTAGTATTATGACAGAGTTTATGGAAACAACAATAAATGTCTATAAACACATTTATAAGTAGGGAAAAGCACAGGAATTCACTGGTGGGAGACACAGAAGAGTAGAACAGATCATTTTTAGGTGTTAATGTAATGGGCTAGAATTCAGTGTTTTAAAGAAAATGACATTTCTGTGTGTTGAGCTTAGTGTAATGGGCTATAAACCACTGCTTTAAAGAAAAGGCAAAATTTTTGGAAAATTCTGCTTCAGGTTATTGCTGATGGCTGTCTACAGGACATAAATATGTACCTATCTTGCTAGAGTCACCTGCTTTGAATAGACAGACTGTTTTGATTAGTATCTCAACTACACACAATGCGGTGATACAGATCAAAAATCAAATGCTGGCCTCCTACAGTATATATTAATACTTTGCATAAGTTTGAATTTATCTTACTTTTAATGTTACAACCTCATCCAATTTAAAAAATATCAAGATTGACAAATTTAAATATAATTAAAGGCACAGGGAGGGACATTATGTTGTAGGACAGTAAGCCAATATGGAAATGCTGGATCAATAAAATTAATATAAAAATAATTCTGCACTGGACTCTTGTTAGGTCTTTCTAGTTTTTTTGCCAATCCTGCACCATCCTTCCACCTGCAATGGTAATAGACTGTTTCAGGAGATAAAGTCTCTCTAGGACACTAAGCAAAATAAAAGTAAATGTTCCTGAAAGCAGTTAACAAAGACAACAAGGCTAAAAATGAATAAAGGACTTTGCATTTAACATAGAATAAAGATATAGAGCATTTCCCCAACCACTGTCTCTTGTCAGGGATTTTTTTGTATTAAATCATCAGTTAAATTTCTGGATACTTCGAATGTGTGTTTTATTTATACCAAGGTATCATGGGAGCCAACAACAGTTACTTTAAATAGATTTCAGGCTGAACTGGGAAGGTACTGAAATGCCTGAGAATTTATAATTCTTGGACATCCTATGGCACTCGGTTTTGTCAGTATATAACTGATAGTTGAGAGCACTTTTTTTGTTATAGCTAATACTTCTTCTAAAGGCACACTGACTTTTTCAATTATTTTTAGTCTTAGCCTTTATTTATATAATCTTAGCCAGTCAAGGGTGCACTTCCATCAAATGTGACTTACCTAATGACTGAGACCAACTAGTCTAGGAAACTTTGATTTTCTCATGTGAGAGCTGAGAACCAATAAGTGTTCAGCTGGAAGTACAAATCATAGAATGTAAGTGACTAAGACTAAGGAACACGTGTTTTGAACCTCACAAATTGATGAGAAGCTTGCCTGTCTGACGTCTTATGTTTTAAGTACTAAAACAGTATAAACAAAAGGAAAAAAGACAGAGACTGTGGTTGAATGCACCACACCTATTAACCTTTCATACAAAACCAGCTGTCACGAAGCACATTTGTGTAGATCTCACAAACAGAAGAGAAGCTTGCCTGTTTGATGTCTTCTGTTTTACATCCCATAATGGAATGTAAAAGAGAAATAAAGGGCAGAGGTTGCTGCTGTATTAACTGAAGCTGTTAACATTTTGTAGTGTGTGGCTCTGTCGGGCAGCATACTATTGGCCATCAAAAAAGAAATGAACACAACCATGCTGGAAGATTGGCATCCAGTTGGTAAATGTGATAGGGGCTGTGATTTTCAGTCATATAATTTGAAATGGTGCAGTGATGAGATCAGTGACTGCAATCAGCAAATCTAACATACTCCACGACAAAAAGTCATGTAATATGACATCAGCTTAATGTTGCCGAATTCCACAGTATGTACTTTCCAGTGAAGAGTCTACACTAGAACTTTGTTAATGTAAAATATTTCTCCAAAACAAAACTAACTGCACTGCATGATTAATGTGGCAAAGTGCTATTCTGTATAGGAGTGAGTGAATATACTGAGGACCGTAGTAAGTAAATTGCTAATATGTCAATAATGATTAGTCTAGATGTTTATAAGACACAATTCTGTTTCTTTTCTATATACTTCATCCTGTTTGGGTTGCATGTGGTTGCATATTCTAAATTCAGAAATGGGATGTTCTTTTTCTTATTTTGATAACATGAATCTTAAATTTTTTTTTGCACATGTTTAATTCTGATTGCTACTAATAGCATTACCTCTATCCCCAATGTGTCCTACATATGTATATACTCACATTAATAAGTATGGAATAAAATAGAGGACCACACATGCTTTGGAGCAATGATGACACATTGCACAGTGCCTATATAAAGTGTACGGATCAAAAGTTTTCACATTTTGTTATTGAATTTACAATAATTTTTTGTTTATTTTTTACACTGATCAACAGAAAATGAACTCTTTATTATCAAAGTGAAAGTGATCATTGCAAAGTGATCTAAACAAATTACAAATATAAACCACAAAATAATTGACTGTGTTGTTAGTAGATATCACATTCTTATTTTAACTGGAGACCATCTGTCTATAGTCAAGGGGTTTCAGTAGATTGCAGTATAAATACAACTGAATCTGGGAGGTTCAAAATGTGGCAAGTCACTATCATGATCTAGCTAACACAATGAACACAAAAGTACATTTAAGTAACTATCCAAAAAGATTGTTGAAAATCACAAGTTGGATGAATACAAGGAAATATTCAAGTGTCTGATGTAAGAGAGTGGACGCTAGGAGGCACTATTGCCCACCTTTCCCCAACAGACAGATGCTCTGGACACAAGGTAAAAGCACCAAGAAGTGTTTTAATTTTCCTTTTCTTCTTCACAGCACCTTTTAAGCACTATAGGCACCATAAACACAATAATCTCCTCCACACCTCCCAACAAGCTCTGTCAACTACCTCCCAACTCTGGCTCGCTTGCTGGGTCTCCAGCAGCCGTTTATATAGTCCTTGACCGGGTCAGATGGAGAACTTGTTTTTTTCTTCAGCCCGGAATTACTTCTGTATTTCCATCCCAGTGACTTTGGAGTACTTCCGGGCTTTGTATACAGTAGGGACTCCCCAGTCTCCCTGCAGCGTCTCCTGGCAGTACCCACGGCATCCGTCTCCTACACTGAATATCCCTCAGGGTTGAGTTAATTCAATCATTAAGGAATGGAAAGTGTATGGTGCAGCTGTAAATCAGGCTTGGGTAGGCCATCCACAAAGTACAACTAATCATGCAAGAAGAAGACTAGCGAAGGAACCTACCAAGAGACCTATGACAACTCTAAAAGAGTTACAAGCTAACATAGCTGAGACTGAATGGACAGTGCATACAAGAACATCAGTCTAAATTCCATGTTTGCTGTAAGCTGAACAGTGCACATTACTAAAAACAAATCACTCCCACCATGAAGCAAGGTGGCAGGATCATTGTGCTGTGGAGATGCTTATCTGTTGCAGGCCCTGGAGAGAGTAAAATGAATTTGGTAAAATATGGGGAAATTTAGGAGGAAAATTTGATGCAGTGTACAAGGAACTTGTGCTTGGGAGCAGATTTGTTTACTGCAAGACAACATCTCCAAGCATAATGCCAAATTTACATGGATATGGCTTAAAAACAACGTTAATGTCCTGCAGTGGCCGAGTCAGGGTCAAGATCTGAATCCAACTGGGAATTTATAGCTGGACATGAAAAGGCCGTTCTCTCATGATCACCGTGCAACCTAACAGAGCCTGAGCAGTATTGCAAAGAAGAATTGGGAAAATCATTGTCTAGATGTGCAAAGCTGAGAGAGAGACCTGTGCACTCAGACTTAAGGCTGTCATGGCTGTCAAATGATAATCTACTGAAGACCGAATAGAATACTTATGCATTCAATTATTATGTATTTTACATTTGTAATGAATTTAGTTCACATTGCACAGATCTGTTATCACTTTAAGATTAAAGAGTGTTTTCTATTGATTACTGTCAGAAAAGATAAATTAAACCCATTATGATTCAGTATTGTATAATAATAAAATTTCAAAACTTTTTATATTCACTGCATTTTATGTCATGCTGGGGGACCATGATACTGTACGTGCAGAAATGGATTTGATCACATTTCTGATTCCTAGCAAAGTGAACTTTATAGTGCCTGATCCACATATTTCCTTATTTGAAATCACATACAGTAGTAGAGTAACATTACTAGTTAATTATTCTCAGAAGTGATCATAAATTAATCTACAGGCCATGGCAGAGATCCACAAGTCTATTTTAAAGCTATTCTTAATCCAATTCAGAGATACATGGGAAGCCACAGGGGCTAAGATTCTATTTCTACAGCATCAGACAAAAGGTAGAAAGCAAGCCTGGATGTGATGTATGTTTATGGGATGGCACACCCTTATAGATTCTCACTCACTCTCTCTTAACAAGCCAATGCATGTTGGGACACCTTGCAAAGAGTACAATGAGAATCTAAAATCTCTGCACAGATAGTGATCAGGTGAGAATTCAAACCCAGTGTCCTGGAGCTACGATACACCACAGGTCTAGTTTGCACACTTTAGAATTAAACATTTGCCAGTCATTTCTTGCAACTTCGTGATGCAGACTTTGAGCCACGCAACTTGCAAACACTGCATAATACACACTCGGACAGGAGTCATATTTAAAAATGTACGAATATAGTGTAATGCTTTGATTCAGATAAGGACCAAACTTTACTATGGGTGTTGCCAAATCAGCTTGGAAACCTGATTATTGTGTCTTTTGTGCAAAAGTAAAAATATTTGTATAAAATACAAAGGGAAAAAAAAAACCCTAAAACACAAGCATTGCAGAAAAGATGGGAATGGTGCTTCCCCTTCATGCACAATGTTAATCTAGGTTCCCAGACTCAGTCAACCAACTCAATATGAGCTGCCTTTACTTTTTATTCCTGTTATAAAAATGTTTAAAGTGCTTTTGCATGACATTAACTATGCAAATGCAATCTAAACTAAACATTGGTTAATGAATTTGTTTATTTGATTAATCCAAATTGTATGCATTAGGGCCATTACATTTTATGCACTTTTTTTGAAACGTTATGAATAATGCTTTTCCTTGAAGATATATAGACTGGAACAATATTAACTGAAAATCACTAGAGGGCAGTCTTACCTGAGAAAGAAAATGCATAAAGCACAGCAGCTTTTATTTTCCAGTACTTAAATGATTGTTGAAAAATTAAGACGTGAGAAATTCAAACTGAATGCTAGAAAACTTTCTTCAGTTAGGTTTTCAAATGTCCTGTATATTTTCTTTTGAAAGATGAAATTTCTTTGGATAGGAACTGGGTGATCCGACACTTTCCTGGGAAAGGAGATTTGGCTTATTGTATTATAAATAAATAAATCAATGAGTGTGGGGAATTGTTTACAGATGCAAGAGAACATAAAAGAAGCATCCCTGCTGTTATAAGCCTTTGTTCCTTCATCTGTCAAATAGACTTTGCATTCTGTCTTCAATGAGAGAAATCCACCTTTAGGCTGGAGCTCTAGAAAGGCAAAATGAATAAAAGGAAAATAAAAAAAATGAGAGATGGGAGAAAATGATATGAGAAAGGGACCCTCTAATCTCTTTGGTTTATGATGGATGCAGTGCTGGACTTAGCAAATTAATAAAAAAGTGCAATATGTGAAGTATCAGGGTGAATAAAATGATGGCAAAAGAAATTATTTGCAAAACAGGATCAAGTCTTTAAGTAAATGTGACCGTTTTATTATTTGTTGCATGGTGGTGTAAATAGAGCCAGTCTCATTGCAGCCCCTTATATTAAATGAGTCTGTGATCAGTTAACACCGTTCCTGCCACATCATATACAATTTCTCCATTTGAATTGAGCAGAAGTGAAAAATCCTCAATAAACTTCCTGCATTTAGAATAGAATGAAAAAAGAAGGAATATGCTATAAATTAATAAGATTATACCACAAAAACAGCACTAAACAGTAAAAAAATGATATAAAAAATGAAAATAATAAAAACGAAAAATGAAAGTAAAAATTATTATAATATAACGAATACTAAAACACATTATGGATGAACAGAAAGAAGAAACCTTTTTAATTAATCTGATCTTTTAAGTGATTCAGAAACTGCAAATGAACACCTATTTCAAAATTTCTGTAATTTCTCATCTTGTTCCCCAAGTTGCCTAATCTACTTCAGGTTTGTGGTGGGTGGGGTACATCAAATCCCATCAGCACTGAGTGCAAGGCCAGGAAAGATCTCTGGAGAGTGCACTAGTACATTCAAGGGCCCACCACCAACAGTCACCCAAATGACAATTAAACTACCCTGCAGCTACAGTACCAAGGAGGAAACCAGTAAAGACGCGAGGAGAACTTGTTAATTGCACATAGATAATTCCAAGGGTTTAGATCTGAACCCAGGGTGCTGGATTCATGACAAGCATCACCCCCATGCTGCCCACTGTAATATCCACACTTAGAGTAATTGCAGGGTAAGTGATTTGCTCAGAGGGTGGCACGGTGGCGCAATGTAAGGAGACCTGGGTTTGCTTCCTGGGTCCTCCTTACTTGGAGTTTGCATGTTCTCCCCGTATCTGAGTGGGTTTCCTCCTACAGTCCAAAGACTTGCAGGTTAGGTGCACTGGCGATCCTAAATTGTCCCTGGTGTGTGCTTGGTGTGTGTGTGTATGTGCCCTGTGGTGGGCTGGTGCCCTGTCTGGGATTTGTTCCTGCCTTGCACCATTTGCTGGCTTGGATTGGCTCCAGCAGACCCCCGTGACCCTGTGTTAGCATATAGTGGTTTAAGAAATGACTGACTGACTGATTTGCTCAGAGTCACATACCAAGTCATGCCTTATCAATGTTTAAAGTAATGTCTGTTATTCAGTCACATTACTTTTCAAAATAAGAGTAATGTAATGCAATACTTATTTTATTGAAGTAAATTAACGGCATTCATTTAAAAAAATATAAGTGTTACTGCATTCATTACTGCTGAATTGTATTCCCAAAAATCAAAACAAAAAAATGATTGTGTTACTTTTCAGAGAAATTACATTTATTCTGAACAATTTGGTCTGGTCATCTGGTGACTGCTTGTGAGGGAGAGGTTAAGCACGTGCATAGCATGCAATCAATTGAGAAGAACTGAACACATAGTTCAGTACACATTTAATCCTGCATGTACTGAGGAGTAAATTTAAACTGTCCAGTTTATGGTCAAAAGGTGCCAATGAATATCGCAGCACCACTTGGTATAAAGCAAGAAGGAAACATGGTGGATGGTCCTTTGCACAGTCAAACAGAAAAGAGTGTCTTACACACAATCCAGGAACAGAAACCTACAAATTATGTGTCAGTTAAGCATTCATCCAGCTGTTTGCTATAGAGATGTTGAAACAGTGTCATCAGGTGGCACAGCAGCCAGTGTTCATACTGTGAATCTTCTGGGGCTTTAGAGATGGATGTTACTTACTTCACACCACATGAAGAACAAAATGTACTTATAAAACTCAGGAAAATGATCAAATTTGGCTACGGTTCTGCTCAGTTTCATAAAGGTTCATTTATGGGTTTCAGGATTTAATACAAAATGTTGACCAGTGAAATGTGCTGTGCATTGTACACTGTTTGCAATGTATTACATTTTATAATAAGTAACTATATAACATTTATTTGCTTTTTTTAGTAAGTAATGAGTAATGTAACTAAGTCAATTTTAAAATTAACGTTCCCCAAGCACTGTGCTTTATACTGTTTTTCCATTGACAACAAAACACACTCCTTTTGATGAACAGACCACAAATCATATTTTGCCAACTGGTTCATTTTGCTAATGGAAAATTCTGCTTTACTTCCGGAGAAACTTCTTCACTCATCACTAAACAGTTCTGATTTCACACTTAGCTTTCCTGTCAAAAGTTCTTGAGTGTGTTGTAGCTTCCCAACTCACCAATTACTTAACCTCTAATAATTTGATGGAACCCTTTCAGTCTGGTTTCAGAGCACAGCACAGCTGTGAAACTGCTCTGCTATGGGTAACCAATGATTTGCTTATGGCAGCAGACTCTGGACAGACCAGCACATTAATTCTATTAGACCTCAGTGCAGCATTTGACGCTGTCAGACATGACATTCTACTGTTCAGAATGGAGAACATGCTGGGTATCTCCGGCACTGCCCTCCAGTGGTTCAAGTCCTATCTGACTGATAGGCAAGAGTTTGTTAGTCTTGGCAACAGCAGATCTAGCTCAGTGCCAGTCACACAAGGAGTCCCTCAGGGCTCTGTCCTCGGCCCTCTTCTGTATTTATATGCTTCCCCTTGGCCATATTATTCGTAGCTTTGGACTGGGTTATCATTTTTATGCAGACGATACTCAACTCTATTTCAATTTTAAAAGTGAAACTTCATTAGAGCTTTCTCAGCTCACAACCTGCCTCAGTAAAATTAATACCTAGATGGAGCAGAACTCTAAAATTAAATTGCAACAAAACTGAACTCCTGCAAATTGGGACTAAAGTGCAACTTAATAAAATGAGCTCCTTCCCAGTACATCTTGGCGGTGATCTCAACAGACCTGCCTCTACTGCAAAGAATTTTGGTGTAATTATTGATTCCTCACTTTCTTATTCCACCCACATAAATCACATTAAGAAACTTTCTTACTTTCACCTCTGTAAACATATCACGTGTTTACTCCTTCCTCTCCTTTTCTAATGCTGAGAAACTTGTCCATGCTTTTATCACATCCCACATTGATTATTGTAATTCCCTACTGGCAGGTGCCCCTTCTAATCTTATATCACAGCTCCAGCTTTTTCAAAACTCAGCTGCAATAGTCCTTACTCGAACCAGCAGCAGCGAGCACATCACACCCATCCTGTTCCTCCTTCACTGGCTCACCGTTTCTTACAGAATCGAATATAAAATTCTACTAATAACCTACAAAGCCTTAAACAACCTTGCACCAAACTACATTAGTGACCTTCTCCATCACTATGTGCCTCCACACTAATCTACACTCCATGGGTGACAGGGCCTTCAGCTGTATAGCGCCCAGACTCCGGAATGACCTACCAAAATTAATCAGATCAGCCAACTCCATGAATTCTTTTAAAAAACAGCTCAAAACTCATCTGTTCAGGAAGGCTTTTAGCTCTACCTGACTTTATTACCCTTCTCTAAGTTTACCTCTATGTCAAGATGCTCATGTAACCTGTATGTGTGTGTGCTAGACCATCAATTATGTTGTCTGTTAGGCTTTTTCTCTGAATTTACTGTCTTAATCTTCTTTATTTATTTATCTGGTTTAGTACAATGGTATATACTGTATACCTGGCCGTTCTTTCTTAAACTCTCTAAAGTGCCTTGAGCATGGGAAAGGTGCTATATAAATAAAATTTATTATTATTTATTATTAGAGGGTAAAGTCATGATTTCCATCATGTGAGTAGAATTGCTGCTCTGAGTTGTGCAACATCAAGGTGTGGCTCAAGGATTATGAGCATGTGCCAGCAATCGGAAGACTCCCACAGTTACAACATTTATTTGTGATGAGAATCCTGACCCCGTAGTAATGGTATTTACTTAATGACTGTGTTGCAATTTTTTAAATACTGTTTTCCGTAAAAAAATGTTAATACTGACTTTAGATATTTGCATGTATAGCTTGGGACAATGATGAGGCACCCATAACCACAAAGAGACAACGTTCATTTTACTTTACTTTTTTAAAAGTGTGATGCAATCATTTCCTGGTTAAGTAATTGGGATAACATTTATTTTGATCTGAAGGTCTGACCTGTGGCTCTGAGTTTGATTAGAAGGGTTACAAAATGGATGAAGGGAAATCAAACATTGTTATAATGGCCATTTAATCAAACCATTAATAAAGCTTTAATTAACACAGCATTCTTTATGTTGAACTTCTTCAAAAAAGCTTTTATTAAATAAACAGTATCTATCTATACAATAAGCTATTGTGGCAAAGGTGCTATATAGGCATCGACCCGACACAGACTGACAACGGAGGCACGTAAAAATGAAACAAAAAGATTTATGTTTTTCTTCCCCATGTCCCTCAGCCCTAACACAGTCCCAAAACACACAAAAACACAAAGCAAAACACTACCACAAAACAATCTTCTTTCTCCTCCACTCCTCCAAGGCAGCTTCTCCCTCCTCCTCCCAACTCTGGCACCCAGAGTGGTGACTGTTGGCTCCTTTTATAGCCCACCTGGAAATGTTGCAGGTGCTCGTTGACCTGCTTCCAGCTGCACCTCCAGGTGTGGCTGTGCTCCCTCCCAGAGAAGCTTGTTAGGCTGCGCAGCTCCCCCAGGCAATGGCCACAGAGCCCAACTATGTATATAGTATATAGTTTTTTATGAGCACTTAGGAACCAAGTAATTCGCTCTGTCAATGTAAAATAATCAACCACAGGACAGGGGAGGAAGTGATTGTTAACTATCTCTTCCCCACACACCAGAGGTCGAGCTCTAGAATGAACCATAACATCACTTCCATTACAGAACCAGAGGTCCCATCCCTTCTTCCACATAGCTGCTTAAATGCAAAGGCACTAGACGTCCACCTATTTGGACCACAGTCACTTAGCGGTCAAAATTCCACAACAGAGAAGCCCGTTTGTTACTACAATCCTCAACAATAAGCATTTCCTATTCCTCCAGCTGGGTCCACAGGATCCTTTGCACATTCTGTCCACCCATGTCTTTGTTTCTTCTGGTGCCACATAGGCTGCAATTGTGGCAGACATGTTTATATATATAGTCATGTTTCCACTTACAGCTCCATTTGGGACTGGCCGTTTGTCTGTATGTCAGTCAGAAAGCATACAGGTCATTGTAATCTCAGGATCTGTGGGTCTGGTGTGAATTACAAGTTTTATGCTTTAACTGCTGGTACAGAGTAGCACAAACCAGTGTTTCAGTCTCAGCATCCACATGCTGGGTCCATGTAAGGCAGTGTTCCTTAACCATCATCACACCGCTGGTATGTTGCAGGTAGGTGGTATTGGGTTGCCTAAGGCAGTGCTTTTCAACCATTGGGTCACTCAGGTTGCCATTGATGGGTCGCAGGCTGCCATTGTTGATTGGCAAGTGGTGGGTCGTTTAAGTGATCAGCAGTGCTGCAGGATGTTTCCCCATTTCTAAGAGAGCTTGTTTTACCTAGGGGGGCCAAAATTAAGGGGGTGGTTTGCAATGGCTGCTAGTGAGCCATCAACTAACTTAAGAAGGCAAAGATGGGATGGAGAACCATAAAGGATGAGAAACACTGGTACAAGGGATGGTGGTACAGGCTGAATGCATTAGCTACATGGAGCAGTGCTGATCAAAACAAATCTAAAAGGCTTTCCAAAAGTAAGAAAACATATGAAATCCTGTAAAGTCATAATAATAGTAACAAAAGATTTATTATTGCATCTGGTTTTGGGAATTTCTAGAACATTATAACTTTATTGTTTTCCTAAGGCCCTTGGGAAATATGAATTGCCTCAACTCGGTCGGCTGTATATTGACAGATTACTGTATATAAACTGCTCAAAAAAATTAAAGGAATACTTTGAAAACATATCAGATCTCAAAAGGGAAAAAATTATGCTGGATATCTATACTGATATGGACTGGGCAATATAGGAATGAAAGGATGCCACATTGTTTAATGGAAAGGAAAACTATCAACCTACAGAGGGCTGAATTCAAAGACACCCTGAAAATAAAAGTGAAAAAATGATGCAGCAGGCTAGTCCATTTTGCCGAAATTTCATTGCAGCAACTCAAAATTGTACTCAGTAGTTTGTATGGCCCCCATGTGCTTGTATGCATGCCTGACAACATTGGGGTCTGCTCCTAATGAGACGACGGAGAGTTTCCTGGGGGAATCTCATCTCAGATCTGGACCAGGGCATCACTGAGTTCCTGGATAGTCTGAGGTGCAACCTGGCGGCATCGGATGGACCAAAACATAATTTCCCAGAAGTGTTCTATTGGATTTAGGTCAGGCGAGCATGAGGGCCAGTCAATGGTATCAATTCCTTCATCCTTCAGGAACTGCCTGCATACTCTTTCCATATGAGGCAAGGCATTGTCGTGCACCAAGAGGAACCTGCTGACCCACTGCACCAGCATAGGGTCTGACAATGGGTCCAAGGCAGTCAAGGTGCCGTTGTCTAGGCTGTAGAGGTCTGTGCATCCCTCCATGGATATGCCTCCCCAGACCATCACTGTCCCACCACCAAACCGGTCATGCTGAACGAAGTTACAGGCAACAAAATGTTCTCCATGGCTTCTCCAGACCCTTTCATGTCTGTCACATGTGTTCAGGGTGAACCTTCTCTCATCTGTGAAAAGCACAGGGCACCAGTGCCAATTCTGGTATTCTATGGCAAATGTCAATCAAGCTCTACGGCGCTGGGCAGTAAGCACAGGGCCCACTAGAGGACATCAGGCCCTCAGGCCAACCTCATGAAGTCTGTTTCTGATTGTTTGGTCAAAGACATTTACACCAGTGGCTTGCTGGAGGTCATTTTGTAGGGCTCTGGAAGTGCTCATCCTGTTCCTCCTTGCCCAAAAGAGCAGATACCGGTCATGCTGATGGGTTAAGGACCTTCTACAGCCCTGCCCAGCTCTCCTAGAGTTACTGTCTGTCTTCTGGAATCTCCTCAATGCCCTTGAGACTGTGCTGGGAGACACAGCAAACCTGGCAATGGCACGCATTGATGCGTCATCCTGGAGAAGTTGGACTACCTGTGCAACCTCTGTAGGGTCCAGGTATCGTCTCATGCTACCAGTAGTGACACTGACCATAGCCAAATAAAAAACTAGTGAAAGAACAGTCAGAAAAGATGAGGAGGGAAAAAATGTCAGTGGCCTCCACCTGATAAACCATTCTTGTTTTGGGGGTCATCTTATTGTTGCCCCTCTAGTTCACCTGTTGTTGACTGCATTAATACCAAAGCAGCTGAAACTGATTAACAACCCGCTGCTACTTAACTGCCCAGATCAATATCCCTGAAGTTTCATTGACTTGATGCTATACTCGGATTAGAATGTGTTCCTTTAATTTTTTTAAGCAGTATATATTGTGAATCAAGAAACTTGCTGAAGTGTTGCAATATTTGGGATTGCCAACCCGGTCACAGCCCTGTTTAATAATAATGAGTTCAACAAAGTAAACTGAAGTCCCGTAGAACACAAAATAAACAAAAAAAGCATGTGCTCCTCATGTGTTTTACAATTAATGTCACTGAGAGCTCCATCTCAATGTGTCACTCACATTCAAAAAATGACTTCTGAGTTCTCCATTTACATCAGCCTGTTCCCAGAATGGGTGAAGTTTGCAATGTGGTGCATGCAAAGACACAGTTAGCAGCAGTGCCCCATACTGCCTGATGGTGGTATTAATTACCTGAGCCTTCCTGATATATATATATATATATATATATATATATATATATATATATATATATATATATATATATATACAGTAGATA
>JANRMT010062854.1:49155950-49210997 GCA_026402145.1 Polypterus bichir lapradei
ACAGTAGATATATATCCCACAGGGGATGCACAAACCAGTGTTTTTCTTCATTCAGATGGGGAGGGTTATGTCAGTAAGGGCATCCGGTATAAAATTTTGCCGGATCAATATGTAAACGATAAAGATTTCCATACCAGATTGGTCACGGCCTAGGTTAACAGTGGCTGCCACCAGTACTGTTAGTCAACAGGGTGCTCGCAGAAATTGGACCATTGTTGGCCAAAGAAAAAGAAGAAAAGGGGGAACTTTGAATGTTGAATCGGAAGCGGGCTCAAATTGTTCTACCATGGTGCGAGGAGAAATGGGGTAGGGGTTATCCTGAAGGCACAGTATGTTAAGAGTGTTTTGGGGGTTAAAAGAGTGTTGGACAGAGTGATGATTATGAAGCTCGGAAGTTGAAGGTTTGATGATTAATGTTGTTAGTGCATATGCCCTGTAAGTTGGGTGTGTAATGTATGAGAAAAAAGATTTCCGGATTATGTTGTACTGTATGAAGTGGTGGAGAGTGTACCCAAGGGTGAGAGAGAAGTGATTGGACTGGATTTCAATGGACATGTTGGTGAAGGGAACAGAGGAAATGAGGATGTGATAGGTAGGTATGGTGTCAAGATGAGGAATGCAGAAGGTCAGATGATAGTGGATGATTTTGCGAAAAGAATGGACATGGCTATGGTGAATAGGTATTTTAAGGAGACTGGAGGAACACTGGGTTACGTATAAGAGCGAATGAACATGCACACAGGTAGATTATATCCTATGCAGCAGGGTCAGTCTGAAGGAGACTGGAGACTGCAAGTGGTGGCAGGGGAAAACATAGTTCAGCAGCATAGGATGGTGGTCTGTAGGATGACGTTGGGTATCAAAAATAGGAGAGTGAGGACACAGCCAAGGGTCAAATGGTGGAAGTTGAAAAGGAAGACTGTAAGGTTGAGTTCAAGGAGGAGGTAAGACAGGAACTGGGTTGCAGTAAAGAGTTACCAGATAGCTGAACAACTACAGCAGAAGTAGTAAAGATGACAGCTAGAAGAGTACTTGGTATGACATCTGGACAGGGGAAGGAGGATAAGGAAACCTGGTGGTGGAATGGGGAGGTACAGCAGAGTATACAGAGGAAGAGGATGTTGAAGAAGTGGGATAGTCAGAGAGATGCAGAAACGAGACAGGAGTACAAGGGGATAAGGCATAAGGGGAAGAGAGAGGTGGCGAAGGCTAAAGAAAAGGTGTATGATGAGCTGTATGAGAGGCTGGACACTAAGGAGGGAGAAAAGGACCTGTACCGATTGAATAGACAGAGGGACCGAGCAGATAAAGATGTACAGCAGGATAGGGTAATAAAGGATAAAGGTAGAAACATACTCATAAGAGAGGAGAGTGTGTTGAGTAGATGGAAAGCGTAATTTGAGAGGCAGGTGGCTAAAGAAAATGAGAGAGAGAAGGTTGGATGATTGGTAGATAGGGAATCAAGAAATGCAATGGATTAGCAAGGAGAAAGTATAGACAACTATGAAGAGGATGAAGATTGGAAAGGCTGTTGGTGCAGATGACATACATAGAGAAGCATATAGGTGTTTAAGAGGGATGGCAGTGGAGTTCTTAACCAGATTGTGTAATGCAATCTTAGAAAGTGAGAGAATGCCTGAGGAGTGGAGAAGAAGTGTACTGGTACTGATTTTTAAGAATAAGGGGGATGTACAGAACTGTAGTAGCTACATGATGATAAAATTGATGAGCCACAGCCTGAGGTTATGGGAAAGAGTAGTGGAAGCTATGTTAAGAGGTGATGATCAGTAAGCAGCAGTATGGCTTAATGCTGGGAAACAGCACTATAGATGCAATGTTTGCTCTGAGGGTGTTGATGGAGAAGTACAGAGAAGGCCAAAAGGAATTGCATTGTGTCTATGTGGACCTGGAGAAAGCATATGACAGTGTGCCTCGAGAGGAGTTATGGTACTGTATGAGGAAGTTGGGAGTGGTAGAGAAGTATATAAGTAGTACAGATATGTAGGAAAGAAATGAGACAGTGCTGAGGTCTGTGGTAGGAGTGATGGATGCATTCAAGGTAGAGGTGAGATCACATCAGGGATCAGCTCTGACACCATTCTTGTTTGCAATGGTGATGGACAGGTTGACAGACGAGATTGACAGGCATTCCTATGGACTATGATGTTTGCTTATGACATTATGATCTGTAGCGAGAATAGGGAGCAGGTCGAGGAGATCTTGGAGTGATGGAGATATGCTCTAAAGAGGACAGGAATGAATGTCAGTAGGAACAAGATAGAATGTGTGTGAATGAGATGAATGGTGAGGATGCAGGGAATAGAGATGGCGAAGGTGGGTAATACTTGGAAACAACAGTACAGAATAACGGGGAGTGTGAAAGAAAGGTGAAGAAGAAAGTGAATGCAGGGAGGAGTGGATGGAGAAGAATGTCAGAAGTGATTTGTAAAAGACAAGTACCAGCAAGAGTGAAAGAGAAGGTCTACATTTGGTACTGAGACCAGCTATGTTATATGGGCTGGAGAAGATAACAATGACCAAAAAAGAGAAGATAGAGCTGGTGTTGGCAGAGTTAAAGATGTTAAGATTTGCTTAAGGTTTGGCGAGGATGGACAGGATTAGGAACAAATACATTAAAGGGTCAGCTCAGGTTGGACGGTTAAGAGACAAAGCCGGAGAGGCTTTGTGTTAGGTTTGTGTTGGTTTGGACATGTGCAGAGGAGAGATGCTGGGTATATTGGGAGAAGGATGCTATGGATGGAGCACCAGGTAAGAGGAAAAGAGGAAGGCCTAAGAGGAGGTTTATGGATGTGGTGAGAGAGGACATGCAGGTGATGGATGTAAAAGAGGAAGATGCAGAGGACAGGAAAATATGGAAAAAGATGATCCACTGTGGCGACCCCTAACGGGAGCAGTAAAAAAGAGAAGAAGAAGATATATGGTTACTCTTAAAAGTGAAAGCTTCCAAAGAAATTGAATGTATATTACAATTGCAGAAAAATACATTTAACTTAGGAACTGAGACATTTATGTACAGCCAACTCGATCTGCATCTGTTTGGTGTGTTTGAATTCCATTATTTTAGCAATAAGCTTATGATCAGGTTGTTTATTTACTTTTTCTTTAGAAATGTGTCAGTCTTTCACAGTCTTCTGTTCTCTGTTTCATGTAACAATACCTGCCATTTTGTTTTGGTTATGCCTCCTAGCACTCAAACTGCACTTGAATATGCATGCACAGAATCATCACTGTTGTATCTGATCAGTTATTGATATTTGTCTGCACCTTGGCGCACTATAAAATTCCCAGGGAGTGCTTAATGACCAGCTGACCGTG
The DNA here is from genome assembly GCA_026402145.1 of Polypterus bichir lapradei. Lineage (NCBI taxonomy): Eukaryota > Metazoa > Chordata > Cladistia > Polypteriformes > Polypteridae > Polypterus > Polypterus bichir. The sequence goes on from JANRMT010062854.1 coordinate 49,159,287, forward strand.
ATCAAATGGAATCTGTACAGCCTTGAATTTTGTTTTTTCTCATTTCTGTTCTTGTTTGATCTTAGCAGTCTCTTATTTTTAATCATTAACACAGCATGTTTCCTTCCATTGTCCAAACCTATTTATCCAGAACAGGAAGCTAGAGCCCACACCAGCAAGTTTCTGGCAAAAAGCAGTAACACTCCCTGGCCTGGGCGCCAGGCTGTCACAAGGTGAACATACACACACACACACACAGACCCAAATTTCAGATGACAATTTAGCATTGCCAACCCACCTAACCTGCATGTCTATAATCTGTGAGAGGAAATATGAGCACCCAAAAGAAACCTACATGGACATACAAACCACCACAAAACAATTATGTTGTATCTATACTAATGTATGCTTGTAAATAAGTTAAGGGCTCTGAGCTTGTAAATGGTAGTGTGCTATTGAATAATAATTGAATTATTTTTCACCTCAGGACTATGATGATGTTAGTTACTTTTCATAATAAAATATACAAAAGGATTAATTAAAGAGGCTGAAAATTGCTTGTTAAGCCGAGGCGGTGGAATCATTACACTGGAAAGTTACTTTATAAACAAAGCACCACTGCATCATCATTCTGAAATCTTTCCAACTCCTAAAGCAAGAAATGCTGGCACAGCGAACTTGATGATTTTGTACAGGAGAAATTAAGTGTAGCTTTATCCTCCTTTCTGCAATCATTTTTGTCACAATATAAAAGGAGAAATATCTGAAAATTTGCACTAATTTCCTAAAGCCTTTCTTCTTTTTTTAATTTTTGCAAGTGCTGTTGAGCTAGCATCACTTCCATCTTCTAAATTAGAACCCATATCCATAAAGCCTTACTGGATAAAAAGGTCATTAATATTTAAAAGAGTGGCATCATTTTCATCCTGCTTTTTGGAAGATGAAAAAACATAAAGACTCCTGAACACTTCTAACCAGTTAATTAGGATGCCTTTTAAGCTGTCATAACCATTTAACAATTGTAATTTGACGGCTGGGATGAGATAAAGGGGAATATGTCAGCACCTTTCAGGTTTACAAAACATTTACTTGCTGGAAGCTGATAAAAAGATATATATATTATATATATATATATAGCATATATAGTTTATTGATCTTATAAAGAAATGTAATTATTAGATTAGCAAAAAATGAACCCCTCAATGCTGAAATGAAACTTTATTTTGTATAAAGTTTAAATACAGAAATAAGCCTGTAATAATCTTTGGCTATTTTGATCAATGATCCATAACTGATACCATTATTTGTAGTCCAGTCAGATGATAGGTAAACGAGAAAGTTTTTGGACATGTCAAAAATCCTGATAATCAAAAATATATAAAAGGTGTTACGCCGCTGCCAAAGAATTTCAGAGATAAAGGAGCCATAAGAGCTACAGAGTGCAGGGTATGATTCAAACTGGCGCCATAAACAAAATGAAAAGAAATCGACATTGGCAGCTGTTATGCATGCTAGTGTAGGAAAACAGGGGCTGCTGTGGATGGTACTGTATTCCCTCTACGGTATATGTGATGTAGGCTCTTGGGAAATGACTTCTCATCACTGACTGGGAGACATAACAGAGTCATGACAGACATCAACTGTTAAATTTTTCTAGCCAAACAGATAACAAAAAGTTTCTGTTAAATAGCTCAGAGTGTAGGTAGCTTAAAATCTATTAGACAACTTTCATTTTAAAGGCTGCAAAGAGCTCAGGTCTCCAATTCTTCTAGGGGCTTCTGTCTGCCAATCCAATACTCTGGAATTTACAGAACATTTTTGACACCAGAAGTGATTCACTGAATAACCTTTAGATGGAGTTTAAACTCCACTCAGAAGCCAAATGAATCTCCTGTCAGATCATGAGTTTGGTTAGGTTCACTGGTAGGGAGAAACAGAAGCCAGAAATGTGGCAAATTCTTCACTTTCCTGACGCATTATTATTATTATTATTATTGTTATTATTATTAGATAGGATGACTAAATAGTGCTAATCTTGTACAAACCATTTGCATTTTCAAGTTTCCACTTTAAAATGATGTGCCATCTATTCATTTTCATACCCACTTAAGCCAAACCATTCTCGTGAAGAGGTAAAGGCTATTATGACCACATCAATTGTGAGGCAGGGACCAACAATGAAAGAGGTAACTATTGAATAAAATGGCCAATTAAAACAACACTCTTCATATACATTTTTAAAGCAATGCAGCTGTGACTGCAATAACTATAAGAAGACCCGTTTTTCCAATAGTGGTACTACAGCACTATAACTATTAACTTTTTGACCACTGGTGATGGCATACCTTGGTGTTTCTTTCTTTGCAGAATTAACAAACATTTTAATTTCTCACTTAGATATCAGAACTCATGTAGGGGGAAATTTGCTTATTAAGTGTAGTATATAACTACTGTTCAGGAACTTCCTTTAAATAACCCCTAAAATAGTTCCAATGGACATCCTTTATTCAACAGATCTGAGGAAGCATAGACCTATGAACTGCTTGAGTTCACTATGACAGCTAACAAATATGGATGAACATAGATTGATAATGAATTAGACTATTTGCATTACAGAGTCACAAAATAATTTTACAGTTTAAAAGTATTTCAGCAATATATCAGAATCACTTTTATTCGGTTTTATTAATGTACAGGAATTTGACTTGGTAAATTTGGAGCTGTTTATAACAGAAAACAACATCACATACAAATAACATGAATAGCATAAGTTAAAAAGAAATACTTCATACAAATTTGCAGAATAATACAGTTATAAGGGAGATGTGCAAATGATGACACTCACACACACACCAACACACACACATTCATGCAGTATCTGACAGAATGCATGAATATACAAAGAAGTTAGGCTAGGTCTGGTTTGAGAGAGCTTTGTCTCTGGGAAAGAAACTATTGAGGTGTCTGTTAGATTTAGTTTTAATTGACATTAAGCGTTTACCAGAGGGGTGTTTATGGAATAAGTGATGTGCAAGGTGAGATGAGTCCGTGGTGATCCTTTTGACATGGTTAATGACATGAGATGTATACAGGTCTGCAACAGATGGAAGGGTACAGCCAATTATTTTATCAGCAGACCTCAGTTATTTTTGGATTGTTCTGTTGCTGAACCAAACCAGACAACAATGGAAAATGTGATTACACTTTCAATTATGTCTTTGTAAAATTGAACTATCACTGAATAGGTACTACCAAATAATAATAATAGCAGTAATAAATTTTATTAACATATACCAGAGTTGTATAATAATTTTATTGTTTAAAATTATACCTGCAAAATATCACTGAATAGGTACTACTTAATAATAATAATAATAATAATTCTATATGCTATTTACATAGCACCTTTATCATGCTCAAGACACTTATGTAGAAAGAGTTAAATATAATATGATCTCAATATTTCCAGCTCGGATACGGTGGGAAAAAAATTCTTAAAGATAATACAAAGATAATCTTCTTTGTACTACATATAGATTATCTGAAAAAGGCCCCAATAGCTGTGCTTAGCCTGACATACCTCGTGTGTAGGTATGGTTGCGTGTGAGGCATGTCCCCTGGGTGGTGGAGGGGTTGACCCTTCTAAGGAGAGTGAAATAAGGTGCCGTAAATTAACACATACCCCTTAAACTGGGCAGGTGGAGATCACTTAGTCTATTTAGACAAATTCATCTAGGAGAAAAAATAATGATTTCAAAGCAGGGCATTTCACTTAACCTGGAACAGTAGTTCATCTAGTAGATGGAAAACAGATACAGACACACACCAAGGTAAGACTTAAGAAATTTAAACTAGGAAAATGAAACCTTGAAAAGTTGAAAGGAGAAACAGTGAAGAAATTCATTCATTCCGACTCAGCAACTCAGATTTACCATGTGTTTGTGACCACGTGAACTCAGCATTAGTTAGTACCACTAGGCCTAAGGAAAGAGAGAATGAAAATCAGAGGTAATGATTCACATTGCATGCAAGGTGTTTAATTAAATAGGAAAAATACTTTAGGGAACTAACTAAAAGGGAATGGTGTCCAGAAGGTAGAAAGGAAAAGTAAATGACAAGGGGCCTAATGTATAAACAGTGCGTACACACAAAAATGTTGCGTACGCCCATTTCCACACTCACATCGCGATGTATAAAACCTAAACTTGGCGTAAAGCCACACACATTTTCACACCAGCTCAGTCCCTGGTGTTCGCAAATTCTCCGCTCGGTTTTGCAAACTGGCAGCGCCCAGTGTCAAGGCAGTGCTTTTGTTCCAGTGTGGTATCCATTTCTTTTTTAGATCCACATCCCTGACGCGGCTTTATCAAATATACTGAAATTAACCGCATATTGTTTATTAGTTTAAGGCATCTGATTGTAATTAACCTGTAACAATATAATGGTCCACGGAATGGCCAAAGTATTCCAAATACCACAGCTGCTTTAGCGTTGTTCCTCTCAATGCACCACTCAGAGTATTTATCCCACTGTATCTGAGTGTGAAATCACAGCTCTAAAGCAGTTGATCAGAAAGAGAATTATCGGGATACAACATCTAGCACACGTTGCCTCAACCATGCACACAGTCTATTGAACTTCTCCCATACAGCAAACGCTTCAGAGCCTTTCCTGAAGGGACCTTGCAGTTCAGAAACAGTTTCATCCCAAGAACTATAAACTGTTTGTACTTATAAGTACAATTACCTCACTGTAAACTTGTGACACAGGTATAATATTGCCCAACCTGAGCCACTTTATAAAGCGAGTATTTACATATGACAATACCATTTTAAGATGAAATGCAGCAAAATGTTTATTACATTATACAGATAAAATTTTAACATCATTTAAATAATCTATATTGTTAATAATTTAATATGTGAGGACATAGTGGACAGCAGTAGCGACAAGCTAGCGTCCCGTTCAGGGATTGTTCCTGCCTTGCGCTGTATTCTTGCTGGGGCTAGTGTGACACTGGATGGATAGATGGATAGAATAATTATACATGTACTAAGAAGATATTTCAATGTTTCTTTAAAGTTTTTTTCAGAATTGAGAGAGACAGTATTGCTGCAGTAAATTATTTCATTGAAGGTCGCACACAGCGCAGCAAGCATCCTGCGTGAGGCAGGAACAATCTCTGGACGGGGCGCCAGTTCATGACTATCACTGAGCCACCGTGTTTCCATGTTTAATAACATGCTTTACTTTCTATAATCATGAAAATTATATTAAGTATACATCTCGCTATTTAAATTATTTAGAGAGCTGTAATATCACGAATGTAATGGATTCTGTGTCCAATCAGAGAAGAGCCTGTTTAAGAATCAAGTAATGATACACACACATAGAGCACACAGAACAACACATACAATACAAAGCATTTAACGTACTACTTTAGTTACAATGGTATTGGAGAAACGAGTAAATTAAACGATTTTAAGATGAAGTTTATGATGTTCTACTTTAATGACAAAATAAACTGTGTCATTAATTAAAGTTAAATTAAAGTGGAAATTTCAAGATTAAAGTTGACATTTCAAGCTTTTTTTCCCACTGTGTTCCTATTTTTTTTTCTTTTCTCTGTACCCTAATAAGCTTCCATATCACACTCAGATGGTGGGCTACGACTCACCTTTTCACGGCAACTTTGATATCTGATAATTTCTTTTTTATTTCGGGGACTGTGCGACTTTGTGAACTTGAACTTTTGAGTTTCTCTGACACTCTATGTCACTCGATCAGCTTCCTTTTGTTGTTTATATCACTGTTTAAACCAACAAATAGTATGTTTTTCCTTGCCTCCACTTGGTATTAACTGAAATTCTTCTATTTTGCCTCGTGCTTTTGCCATTGTCTTTTCACAGAACGCTGGGCTTAAGGGCTATTTATATTGATTTGCATATTCAAAGAGGCGTAATTCTGGGAGGAGTTGGGGATTGGCAGCAGGCATGTGCGTTACTTTTCAGTCTGAACGTGATTTATGTAGCGGAAAAATGTGGAAGTTGATGTGCGCACATTTCTGGTTTTGCCTGTACGTCATGTTTTAGTGTTATTTCTATGCACAGCTTTATGCATGAGGCCCCAAGAGATGAAAAACAAAATGGAGAAGGATAGTTTTAAAAAATACTGACATAACAGGTGTTCTATTTCCTGACACAAAAAAAAATAAAAATTAAGACTTCCCAAATATAGGCCAAGGCTTTACTGAGGCCTAATGTTCAAAATGCCTTTTCCCAAATGTTAAGTAGATTTTGAATTACACAGACACAAACTGAAGGAAAGCCCAGAATCACAATACTCTTACAGTAAGTAATTTTCAGTACCAAAAATTGAGTGAAAATTCTGGCTATCATGTCAGAGCGCTGACAAATTTTAAAAACGAGGAGATAGACAGTTAAACTGAAAAAGGTCAAACCTGCAAGATCAATTAACACTCAAGCCAAAATATTAAACAAAAATTGTGGTCAAAAATTCAAGAGCAAAAAGTCAAAAATCAGATGTATATTTAGAATAGATAGTTCTTTACAAAGAAACACTCTGAAAAAACCTTTTAGCTCATTGTGATGTTACCTGAAGGTCGCAACTACCAAGGGGGTGCCCCTAATAACCAATGACAGTCTGAAATGGCAATAATCGTGAAAAAATGGCAGTTCAAACATCTAAATATTATATGACAGTTACAGTGAATGGGGAATTAAGAAACAAACATCAGATTCAAGTTCTGTGACTGAAATGAGAGTCAGTGCCAGCATTTATCAAACATCTCAGAGAACAAAAATAGTCCTAACTGGCCCAAAAACTAATGTAAACATGGTCCTACTCTTTTGAATAGGACCATTTTATCAGTCTTTCTAATTTAGGAAGCTACTCCTAACCTAACCAGGATTTATGAGACCTTGTAAACTGTCCCTAGCTCGCTAGGAGCTGACAGAAGATTGTGTTCAAGCAGAGATCAGCAATCACAGTCATAGAAAGACAATGTTTTGGAAACACTCGACAACAATGAATTAATAATAATAATAATAATAATACATTTTATTTATTTGTAGGCGTCTTTCTAAACACTCAAGAACACAGAACAATAGATAAAACACAGATTATAAACAAAAGTAAAATACAAAAATTAATGTCAGACAGAACAATTGTACAAAGATAGTGATTTGAAAGAGATGGACTAATATTGGTAACAAATCTTGTACATTTCATGATTGCTCCATCTATATGTTGTAGCCATGTGCTGTTTGCCAAAATTAAAGTGTTGGCAATGTTACATGTTAAATGAAGCTTCGTAAAAGCAATGATTTGGGTATGTCACTACCAACCATTTCTTGAATTTTGGACCAAACTTTGAACACCTTTACAATGTGTGAGGTACTTCGGCGATTTATACATTTCCCCACCACTCTAGATGTGGTAATGTTAAGCAAGCTGCACAAATCAGCACACACATAAAGATCATTGCCCCAAGTGTGAATCTGTGAATCACAAGCAGTATCACAGTAACAACACATATGTGTTTACGGATCTAAACTATACTATAGTAGTCAGTAATTAACCTTAAAAATTAGATGGGCATATGGGTGATCGAGAGCAAAATGTCACACAGGTGTGCCGAGCCCTGCATTCCACAAACCCTGGAATATTAGCATTACACATTACAAGATAAGGAAGGATCAAGAAGGCAGACAGACACTTCTGGGGCATTGAATAAACAGAACCTCGCAGAAGATAAGGGGGGAATCACAGAAGGAGACATGGCATGTAAGTCCAGAAGTTAATTAAGAACACTGGATGAGTGAATACAACTTCAGAAACAGATCTGTGGCTTGTTTCATTGTTACTGTTACTTTACAAGGCATTTTCTGGGATCATAACAGCGGTAAGGTGATTCTTCTGAAGGTTCAGCTGTGGATAATTAACTCTTAAATAGACATTCTCATCATTGAAATTTACTCTAATTTGGTACTGTTTAAAGCATTATTCTACATGTGGACTGCTAAGTGTCAGCAATTGCATGGAGGTTAATGCAATATAATATCTTATTATGCTCTTCTGCTTATTTTTCTTTGAATTTTATTATTATTATTATTATTATCACTATTATCTTTGTGGTGAGGCCTTAAATTTAGTATCAGTAAGTTAAAAAGTGTCATTGTGATTCAAAGGAAACTAAAAAACATCATTCTAAGTACCACTTTGCGGCTTGGAGTGCCATAAAATCATGACGTAATGAACTCCTACTCATTTGAAGTAGCTGTGGGAGTACTTCTAATGTGCTACCCTGGGGTAGGACAAATTCTTATTCTAGTCAAAGTTTTAAGGTAGTTCACAGAGATTTGAGATGCTTGATAAATACAGGCACAGATCTCTAAGAAAGATGGAAAGTATATGAAAAACAAATAGAAACCAAAATCATCATACTGACTCTTTAAAAATAAAGATTTTTAAAAAGCATATATTTACAAATATCAAAACAGCAAAATGTTCATACATACTGTAACAAATAAATGGAGTCTAAATAATAATTTAAACATCTCAAAATCTAAGCCAGGATTCAGAAACCAGGAAATCTCAGAAAGTACCCTGTGCCTAGAATATATAGGCTGAAATATCATGGGGGCCCCACTCTCTGAAGCTCCATGTAAAAGGGACAGGGCATATAATTAAATACACTGAAACAACAAAGACCATAATACATACAAATAAATGATAAATCAACAAAACGCAAAGACCAGAAGCACGAATAATAACATACTATATAAAATAATATTTAACAAAAAATAAAAATAACAAAATCAAATAGAAATTTACTTCAGCCAGGGATAAAAACCTGGCTAATTCATAACAACAGATAGGGGCCTGTAGCCAGGAAAACAAAAAAAAATGTCATTACTGTCAAACAAACCAAAAATGGATAATCAAAAAAGCTGGTACGTCAAAAGTCTGAACTAGAGTAGACTATCATTTTAGTAGTGCAAGAAACATTTGAAAATTATCCCAAAGTAAGGCTATTGTTAGTACACCACTATCTTTTATAGGCAAACCTGATGACACAATACACCAGGTGGCCTCTGTTTCATATGAGCAAAAGCAGGTGTAGCTGCGTTTTTCCAAAATTACCAAAGTTCAGCAGCTGTAGCTTAAAAATGGGATTCAACAAAAGCCTGACACACCGAAATGATTTCACAGACAAAATATCTTTGTTTTTAAAAGTTTTAGTTAAAATTCAAAGTAAAACAGTTCATACAAAAAAGAAAATTAAAATAGCAAAAAAGGTAAAGTTCTTGTTAAGAAAAGTTCTGTTCAAAGCTTAAATCTTGTTACATTTCAAATTGTTACAAATCACTTCAAAACGTTTCTGAACCATTTCTAGATGGTCAGAAAACTGTATGCTTCTCCCATTTCTAAGCTGAAAATGGGTCTTTTAAGTCCCTGTGAACTGAGACTTGTTCTAAACAACAACTGACACAATTATCACACTGTATCTTAGTTATAGCAAGAAAGTTCTATCTCTTACTAACTTATAGGGGGAAAAGACTATACCATTGTCTATGACGGTGGAAGACTAATTGAATATTCTATTCAAATTAGGAACATATTAATATGGGTTTAACTCATAAATTTAACTTTCTAAGATTGGATCTTACAGCAGGCATAGCAACTGTAAACAATATGGTTACAGGCATGCAAAGACAGTTACAAAATAATTGAAACCATACAAAAAACAGAACATAAAACATAAACAAGTAATACAAATATGAAATTAATCTGTAAAAAATAATCAAAGCTGAATCTTCATGCTAAAGCAAAACATCAAAGAGTTGTCATAGGGAATTTTTAGATGATATTTGAGCTAGGTAGGTCATCACACAGTAAGGCAGGGTCTACCCATATCAATAGTCACACCCTGGCTTCTGATCCACCTACACAGCCCCTTAAGGAATCTAATTTGTCAGCCTCTCCGTCATTGTTAGATCTACTGTTGGCCCTTTTTAAAGTCAAAAACATTGTTTTTAAGTCCAGTGCTTATGCTATTGATTTATAGCATTGTACAGAGAAACTCTTAACCCCAACAATAAAATGGCATACCCATATTCCCATCTTTTGCAAACCTTCCCAGTCAGTTGGTGGCTAGGCATGCAGTTTTTCTCTCTGGCAGCACCAGGGAATCAACCTTCTGGGCGGTATGTTTGACAGTTCCAGCTATATGACATTCCGGGTTCTTTAGTCTTGTTTTCATTTTCCTATTTCATTATTTTTCTTTTATTTGCATGTGGTATCTCTTTATCTGCCCCAATTCCTTTGTACCCACTTTTCTCTTTATTTTGTTCCTTTCCTCCCTTAAATAAGCCTGTTTCCACTTTTTATTCTTTACTCTGTATATCAATCTAAAAAACTCTTTGTCATAAGAGAACTGTGATGTTACTCCACTGCCTTCTCCTCTCTGCTGGCAAAATACTTTTAAGAATATGAGATTTTTCTTCCAGAAACACATACTACCAATCCAGCCCAAAATCAATCATAGACTTTACCCTACTACCTGCGAACATTTTCTCATGGGTCACTTTTGTACACTTGGTTTACCTAACATCTTCCTCCATATGTTCTCATATTGCCTTCCTGTTTTCTCTTTTGGTTACAGATAAGCCTTTCTGACTGTAAACTTCATTCTAGTTCTTCAAACTCTACTTCTATTGGACTTTTCAAAGCTTTCTCTCACCTTTCACCTGTTTGAACTGTTCTTCTCTAGGCACTACAGCAGCTAAATGAATGAAATCTCCTTAAACTCTTTCTTTGTTTGTCAGTCTGACTTTTTAAAACTAATTCTATTGGAACTGTCCAGTTCTCAGATTAACGGAGCATCTTTTGAAACCACTGAGAATTGGTCTACCTTGGTTTCAACAATGAAAATGTATTTTATACCCATCAACATCTCAACTACAGCATACTTAGGTTCATTTAAAGGCATGCATGATGCTTTTGTTACTTAATTAGTTACCTCCTCTTCATCTGTGCATTTTGTCAATTTTGACTCTGTAGCTGGGCTTTATGGGGGATGACGTTATGGGGACCTACAGAGTACCATTTGGGATATAGAGTGTTTCCCTTTTTTCATTGACCTTCTTTATAATTGTGTTACCTTCCTTGAACTGATAAAAAAAACTTGATGCAAAAAAATAAGTCGGACCCAGTGGGACAATCAAATTTTTTTTGTTTCTTAATCTATATCAATTATAGTATAACACTGTGCTAAATCCAATTCAGGATTGAGGTGGGCAGGAGTATATCCAAGCAGTATTTTTACTACTAAAACAGCTTTTATTTTAATGTGAACATTTTTCTGAGACATTTTAGGCTTATGGCTTTAGATGTATCATTTTCCTAAAGACTGCATGTGTTTTTGAAAGTCTCTTCTTACATATCAAGATATGCATGCAGCATCACCACCAGATGCTAAGTGACAATGGCATCGACAATTAAACCAATGTTGGTTTTGGAATGTAGGAGGACCCACTATGCAGTGTACATATATATGAGGCACTTTCACAATATGAAAACCTCTGTGTTATCCATTACTAACCATACCAACATTAGTGTGAAGTGACCTTAAAGAAAACAGCTAATGCTAAAAACTAGGAAAAAAGTGTGACAGCTAAGAAATAAATAAATAAAACAAGGTGTTTCAGCTTCCATCTGAAGGCGATTTAATAAGTGGGGAACCCTGAAGCACTCCTTGTGATGGGCATTGACTAATTAGATGAAAACAAGCAGGTAGCAATCTAATCCATAAAGTGTCATGCAAGGTGTCTCTTCATTCAGGCTGCTTGGGAAGAGGAGCTTATGTCACTTCATTAAAAAGAAACTCCCTATTTGTAGAAGTGACCTTGCTGTGTGATCACCTCTCCAGGCTTTTGAAATGTTTCAGAACGAACGCTGATGCGCCCATTCTTTCAGTTCTTTTCGCCTCACCTTTGAAAAATGGCAGCACTTAGCTTACTTTGTTAAAGGCCTTGACAAAGGATTTTTTTCTGCTGATTTCTTTCATTTCGTCTTTTTATCATTAGAAGTGGAATTGTTCACCACCAAAAGTATGAAAATTGCAGCATTTAACCTATAGAAATACAGCACTTGTCTTCAATCATGAACGACAATTTTACACTGGTTTCAATCGCCTATTCTTGTCACCTCAGCTGAAAAGAAAAATGAGGTCTATTGTCTTCTGACACTTTCTTATTTAAATCCCATGAAGTCAAAGGATAAAGGTTACCTTTGTGTTCCAGGTCTTTGTAATAGAAAGGATAGATGCCTCTACTAATATCAGCCATTGCCTTAATGGAATTAACAATTCAAGTTAATTGAGTTTGTGCCCTCAGTTCACCTCAGGCCCACTGGAATGTTTTTTCTCTCAGTCATAAATGTTCTTCTTTTAAATTTAAAGTCAGCAATAACCAAGGCTGCCCCTGTCAGCAACAAACTTGCAATGAGTTAGCATCCATTTGTCTAATTTTACTTATTTTGTCTTGTGAGAACATTTTCAATAATTATGTCTATTCTATAGACATGGGTAACATAAAGCCATGTGCTTTTTAAACAAAAGGCTCTCATTTTCTTCCTTATGTACCAAATTCTTCCCTGGACTCATCTACATGTTATGGACAAATTATTCTGTTTTCAATGCCGATAACTGGGATTCTTTAAAAGGTTACATGCTGAACTGGGTGTGCCAATCTTATTATTTCTACCTTTGTTGAATTCGTTCATCCCTTCATGCACCACGGCATCTTATTCTTGGGTTTAGGTTTAATGCACAAACCATCCTTAACCATGTTTGCTTCATCAACCAACATTTTCTTCTTGCTTTTTATGGTATGGCACTCATGATTTAAGGCCCTTCTTGACTTTTGCAGCATCATTGTACTTATTTACAGTATGCCACGATACATTTTTGCCTGTTCTGACTGTTTTTTGTGTCAGATTTAATTTTAGATTCACTCAACTGTAAATTGTTAACATCAAGATAGTATTTCTTCTTTAATCATTTGAACACTTCTTCTATCAATATGGCTTTTCATGACTCTTAATTGGGACTGCCTTTATTTGACCTTTCTGATTATTGCTCCTACTCAATGCTGGTATTCTAGCTCTCCAGGAAATATCTGAAAGGTATCACACCCAAGTTTTCTGTTGTCTTCAAAAATTAGTAAATTAACAAGAGTAACCTTCTGCAAAAACAATCTTGACATCATCACTCACCTTGGGACTTCTATCAACCAGCATGATATTTTTAAACTTGCTTAATCCAATTCAGAGTCACTTGAGTGGAGTGCCTATCCTGGCAGTATCTGGTGCCATTTTAAGCAAGCGTGACCCTTAATATTTAGGGAGTGTGACACACTAGGAAGTGTGTGGGACTCTTAAATTATTGGGCTGCTATTTGACTCCTTCCAACTCACTGTGTGCACTTGTGCCTGTTATTTAACCTTCTTGAGGACCATTTAAATATACTGCATATATATAAAAAACAAACATTTTTGTCCTAATTTCAAAAGATGTGTTGAGTAAATTCATCCAAAAAGATTGTAAACATAATAATTTTACTTATTCCTTATTATTTATTTTTCAAACATACTAAGGTGCTGGATACTATACCAGGAGTGTCAGGTACTATGTAGAAACCAACCCTAGTAGGACACCAGTCCGTTGCAAGTGACAATACTACAAATGAATGGTCATTAACTATTCCGTTTTTGAGTGTTGTCATTATGGATGGAAAGTAAGGTTATATGGATATGGAACAAAAAAGGGCACAGAGCTAGTTCTCTTCTTCATCTGGGACTTGGTGTTTAACTATTTTTAACAGACACAAGGACTGGAGCTTTCAGTAAAACTTTACGTGTTGACCAGCTTAAGAGCTTTAATTCAAGTTTCACAGAATTATAGTTTCCCAGTGAATGGAAATGGAGATATCTTAAAATATGTCTGTATGCATTCTGAGATATCTAAAATGTATTTCAGATATTTCAAACTAACTTCCTTTGCAGTTCAAGATATCTAAATAAATAAATATAAAACCCTGCATATTTCAAGGTATCTCAAGTACATTTTGAGATATCTCCAAATAACTTCCCACGAAATTTCCTTTTCTTTCAGTGGAAATTCCTGCCTACTTTAAAATATTCCTAAATGAATTTCAGATATCTCAAATTCATTTCAAGATTGAAAGAAAAGGAAAATATATGGGAAGTTATTTTGAAATATCTTCAAATGCATTTTAAACATCTGAAAATGGACAGGAATCTATTTTACAGCTGGAAATGTATTTGTGATATCTTGAAATGTGCTGAAAGTTATTAAAAGATATATGAAAATGCATTGCAGATACCTCTAAATGAATCTGAGAAATGTTAAAATGACCAGTTATTTTAAGATATCTCAAAATATAATTGAGATATCTTAAAAAGCATTTGTTATATGTAAAATGTCACTGTTGTTTGAATTACCTAACAGACATGTTTAAATATCTCAGATTCAATTTGTGACATCTGAAAATGAGTCTTTGATCCATTAAAAATTTATTTTAGATAATTCAAGCAACAGTGAAATTTTACATATACCTTTTAAGATAGCTTTGAAAAAACATTCACTTTATCCCAAATATGTTTTCAAATGTCTCAAAATGTTTCCTGTCCATTTTCAGATATCAGGAATTCATTTCAAGATATCTCATAATATCAACTACTTATTTCAAGATATCTTAAAATAGAAAGGAAGTCCCATTGAAGGAATAGGACATTTTAGAGGAAGTGATTTCAGATATCTTAAAAGGCATGCAAGGTCAATTTGAGATATGTATTTGAGATGTTTTACAATGCACACACAGTTATTCTGAGACATCTGCAAATGTATTTGAGACATTTTGGAATGCATTTGATATATCTCAGAATATATTGCAGATAAATTACATTTTTAAGGAACATATTTCGAGATATCTAGAAAGGAGAAAACTGCATTTTAAGATACCTAAAATTCATTTTGCGATATCTCTAAATGTTAATGTGGCTTTGTGGTATAGTGGGTCCATAGCTCACGTCAAAGGGCCATTTTATAAAATAAGTAATCACCGCACTTGGGGCTTAGTGTGGGGGCATGGTGATGTGTGGCCAAAGTGGTTCCTGGGGTAATTTATGGTGCGGGCGAGTCTCACTTAAGTGCACAGGTTGGGAGTCGTCCGCATCCATAATTGTTCCCAGGAGCCACTGATTGCCACAGGTGAATCACGTCCCCATCATAAATAGAAGCGCGAGGCGGCTAGGAAAAGAAAAAAAGAAAGGAAAAAGAAAGACGGAGGTTGCAGGAAGCAGCAAGCAGCATAGAGAGAGAGAGAGAGAGAGAGCCAGTGCGAGCAAGCGAAGGCTCGCAGGCAGGCAGCTGGACAGTTGAGCCCTAGCAGGGGTGTTTGGCCAACACTTAGGGCAGTTAGAAGTGGTCGCCTGCTGAGCATTTTATGAAGGAACGGGACTGACCGGCAGTAGGGCGGCTGGCCGCGTAAGGCTGAGAAGGCAGCGGGAGTTGGGAGGCTTGGGCGGTGAATTCCCTGACGTGAGTGTCCTGGTCGCCAAGGAAGCCAAGTTTCAGTCTAGGTGAGCTGAACCGGAGCCAGGGATCGGAAGGCCACCAGATCAGATATGTGGAAAGAAGGTCAGCTACAGGTATGACGACTCTCTTGTTGCAAAGCCCGATGGGAGAAGCAGGGGAGCCGACAGGTAAAAAGACACCAGGCTTTGTGTTTTTAAAGGATTGCTTCCAGCATTGTTTTAACCTCATTTTAAAGGATTTTTCTATGGTGTTTTTAACCTTCACTTTACTTCTGTTTTATGGATTATTTATTTAATGATTTGAAGCACTGCACTTTATTTAATTTGGACACTGTTTTGTTGTTGTTTTTAATAAAAGCACTTGCACGTTTGCACCATCCCCTTGCTCTATTTGTTGTGCCTCACTGCCATGCTCATCAGTAACATTACCGACGGTGCAGGGTTCAAGGGCTCCCGGACGGACGATGGGAGCATGCCGCTAACCCACATCATCACAGGCTTGCCAGACATATCATTTGACAAAGAATTCTATCAAAGAGCAGACTGAAATTAATTTGCTACAGCAGCAGAATGATGGAACTGCAAACCACTGGGATCTGATACACATTTCTGGTCTGGTCAGAAACTATAACCGAAAATGTCAGGCACTTGGGCCATTTTTGGGAGGTTTTGCAATGTATAACAGTCAAAACCAAGTCCTCTTGTTATCTTAATTGCCCCTTCTTCAAAGCAGACTTCCTGGTCAATCACACATTTCAAAAGATGTTTATCTATTGTTACATTCTATAACATCTCCTCGCAAAACTATAACTTTAATCTTTTGAATGGTAAAAAAAGATACAGATTACAATAGATACAGTAGTACTAGAGTGTTGTACTGTGTTAGCCATTATGAATGTAGTGAGAAGTCAAGCAAAAAACCTTTTATTGGCTAACTAAAAAGATTACAATATGAAAGCTGTCAAGGCAACTCAGGCCCTTTATTCAGGCAAGCTTAGCTTGAAGAGGTCTATTAATTTTTTACATTTAAGATGTGTTATGTATATTGTGTTAATGGATCTACTTTTTTGTGGTGTATGTATACTGTTAACCATTATGTGTGCGTATGTGCATTGATATAAGTTCTCTTGGTAATACAAGTTACAATAAAAAGAAAAACATAGAAAACGGTTTTCACACAGTGTTTCTAAATTTTATATAAGGTAGAATGTTGTAAGATTCAACAAGATGTCTCACTTAAAGGATTTGTGATATTGTATCTTCCCTAGCGTCTATATAAACACAGGGAACTCCAGTTTCTGTATTAGATCTTGCCTGATGAAGGGGCCTGAGTTGCCTCGAAAGCCTGCATATTGTAATCTTTCTAGTTAGCAAATAAAAGGTGTCATTTTGCTTGACATCTCACTAAATAGACACAGTATAATACAATACACAAGATATGTTGATTAGATGTTTTGAATTATATTGTATTTAATTTTATTTTATATAAATAGAGTAAACAGACATGTGTTATTGAACAAAAAGTAATATTCTTTACGCTTATCAGTGTTTGCACACTAGAAATGCAGTTTAGCTCCAGTTTTGAAACCCAGCAGAGGACTTTATAGTTGACTACAGTGTTCATAGTGTTGGCTTGTCAAGGTGGATGGCAATTTTGAATGGGGAAGGCATGTAAAAGTGAGTACACAGTCATAAAGAAAAGAAACATGTAATTGTAATTGCTCAAGCTACCTATTAGTTAACAGGAATAGCACAGTTCTGGTGTGAAACCCGTCAAAGTACTTTATAGTCGTCTACATATATAATGTTTCTGTGGTGTTAGATATTGTTCATTATACCTGGCAGATGCAGCATGTTACGTGTCAGTAGTTTTCAATTCAATATATTCAATTGCTTGCAGGATATTTTTTTTCCCTTTCCATCTTCTTGCACTTATTTCTCAACCACATATCAAGACAAGAAACTCTCCTATTTTCATCAGTGCAAATGTTATCTCTACCTTGATAAGTGTGATGCTTTTGTGTTTGCATTTTCAAGTAAATAAGTACAATGTAGCATTACAAACACTAATCATATGAAGCCTTTAAACCAGCACATTAATATATGAAGCTTTGAGCTATGGTATCTTTCTTGAGTGTCAGAATAATAAATCTAAGGTAAACTGCAAAGTGTTGTGTTTACACATTGTAATAGTTGAACTAATTTATTGTAAATGATTTTATGCTACACAATATGCTGCTTTACACTAATACTTCTAGTTTCACTAATTCTTGGTTTGCTTATAACAGCAAGCTTTTTGTAATCTAACCACTAATTACAATGAGCTACAAGAGAAGGAGCAGGTTCAGGTTCAGCACAAGATTCACATTTGCAGTTCTGTATGTGTCATTGGATGCATTACATTGTCCACTAGGTACTGCATCTGGACCATTTTAAACATTTTGCACTTTTAGAATTGATTTAAAGTGTAATCTCTAGGATGCTGCCTTCAGCAAAAGGAAATGTAGCCTCGGATCTCCTTCATATGCATCATCTGGTTGTTTGCATCATGGCTGCATATATTTCCCCCAATGATATTCACTCAATCTTTATGAGTCTATTATTCAAGCAGAGTTCATTACAGATGCCTTTGATTTAATCTAGCCAGTCTCTTTACCGGTATTTTCATTCTATTGCGTATCGGTTTTAACATGAATGATCATTCATTCTTGAATTTCACAGATATCTCTGACACTAAAGTGGCAGCCAATTAATCTAAATTGATATAATTTCTAAAATATGTAGTACATTTTTCTAAAAAAACAAAAAAAAAAAAACACCCTAACTGATGCCTGAGAAACTTTGCTTCTGAAATCACATACCGTAATTCAGGTTCTCTTATCACCTTTCTTTTTTGTTATCAAATTTTATTGAAGTTAAACTAGTATACATCATCTATGAATATAAATTTAAGTTAAAATGAATAATCAAGATGCAGTAAGTAGTAAAACATTCAGCAACCATGGCTCCCATCCCCTACCCATTCCAACCCGAGTTGCTCTGTAAAAGATGTCCACAGAGAATCAAAACTCACCCAAGCCCATCAAGCACAGCAGGCCTGAAAGCAGAAGAAGAAACATGGCAATGGAGCAATTAGAAATTAAGCCAGTGAACGCAACATCGACTTTCCAACCAAACTCATAGTGGTTCTCAATGCTGAAACAAAATGATTTGTTGATTCATTTTATGGAAAGTTCAGGTAAGACCAGGTTAAAGAAAGAGAGAGAATCAGGAGATTTCCAGCGAGAGGTTACAACTAATTTATCAGTGATCGGATATAGAAAAACAGCCTCTGCTGGATGAATGCGAGAGAGAGATCAAGCAGAAGAAATGTGTGAAACTTTAACACATTTCAACTTACTCAAGTTTTATTATTATTATTTAGCATCTACTAATTCAGACACGTTTTTGCCTCTTGTGCTCACTCCAAACAGACAACGTACAAGTCTGAACCATCATTTCCTGTTGCCAGGCAGCAGTGCTAATTGCTGTGCCACCATACCAACCTTCCTTAAGTTACCTAGTGATCTATGTAAAGCATTTAAAACAATATCTATCACACAAACACACACACACATATATATCCACCTTACATTTGGAATCTATTTAATAAGTCAGCTGATATACACTTTAGCATTGTCAATGCTCAATACACATTTTGTACTTTCCAAAAGCATCACAGTATCCTCAGTATCACACACACATACCAGCAGCATTTTTATTCATGAAAAAAATGGTTTCCTTTGTATTTTATTATTATTAAAAGATTTTTCCTTAAAATTTTTTTTTGCTTAATACTTGATCAGGGTCTGAAGTAAAGGAAGGTGACATGCGTCATTGCCATGAAGAACTTTAGTGTTTCAGTACGTTGGCAAAGATTTGGCATTGAGGAAATGGTAGGTCAAATTCCCACACACTGTTACTGCCACACAGCTACACAGTTGTCAGGGCTGGCATCCTTTCCTTGGCTTACCTGGTTGCAGCCCTTAATGATGCTTTTGTCTTTTCTGCTGACTTGATAACATTTGCATTTCCACTCATGTTAAATATGGCTCTCGTTGACGGATGCCAAATCTGAAAGATAACAATGTAGCTTTTGTAATTAAGTTGCGAAAAAATGTCTGTAGTGAACGATTCTGTATTTTAAAAATTACTTTTAATTTTTTATTTTCAGAAATACTTAATCATTTAATGCTTAATTTAAAAAGTTATAATTAAGCCTAGTAAGAAAAGAGCAGCTTTTGTTGTCATCAAAATATTTGCACAGACAAATTCTGTATGTTGGTAATTACTGGTTACTATGTATCCCTGTAAAATTCCAAGTCATTTTATGTTATGATTAAGAAATTCAGGCAATAGTAAAATAACCTTTATTTAATAATAACATAAATGGTATTTTAGAAATGGTTTATTAAATTTGTACTATGCTTTAAAAAACTCAGGCAGTGTAGTAGCACTAGCAGCAAATATGCTTTTGTTAATAAATGCTGTTCTAAAAATAAGCACATTTTTCAAGACCGTAATAAAAATACTGTATAAGAGGGTAAATATCATGGCCTTTGAAGATGGTCCTCGCATATTCTCATGGTACACTGGGAGACCTTAGCCGAATAAAGGTTGAGAGACACTGCTCAATAATTTTTGAAGAATCCTGATGTATATCACAGAAGGGAAACGACTTGGGCTTTGCCTGGCCATTTCAAAATGAGCTGGACCCAGGAATGCAGAAATACCTTGGGTCTTCTAGTAGGATGGCTTCAGCACTTCCACATAGTACTCCTGGCCCCAGAACTGACTATAGGGATTCATGCAGAAGTGATGGAAAGGACCTTAAAAGCCCATTCCACTCTGCTGCTCAAGAAGCCTGGAACAGGAAGGTGAGTTAGGGCAAGGGCTCAACTGTCGGGAAGACAAGAAGCCAGAATATCAAAGGGACAAGTGAGGGAATGGAGGAATACATGTTTTTGTACGGAGTTTGGAAGTGTGCCATCTACACCATCCACCAAAATAGTGCTAATCTGTATAGGAAGTCCCAGGAAGGAATCAGTGTCTTTACTTTCTCTGTGTTTAATTGTACTTTTTACCAGTTCTTTTCATTCTTACTTGTAAGTTTTATTTTTTATTAAGACATTTTTGTATGATCTTAGCTGTCTTGGTGTGACTCAAGTGTGCCCCCTGTTGTTGATAAATATGTAATTATTTGTTTACTGGGAACCCATGATACATATACATTATTCCTATTGTTTAATTTGTTTGCTTTTTATTTATTTTTTTGTAAGGCATTGCTCTCTATGCTCTGCATTGTCTTCAATTCATTAATTTTGCCTATAGCAACCTGTAATGCCACAAATCGTCCCATTGATGAAAGAATTATAAAATATAGCAAAATACCCGCGCTTCGCAGCGGCGAAGTACTGCCTTAAAATTTTTATTAAGAAGACAATTTAACCTTTTTAAACTGAGGGAAAATATGCCAATAATTATTTGTTAAGGATCTCTTTGTATACCATGTAGTCAGTTCGGCCCTCCAGTTGTAACATGACCAAGCTGTGCGCTGAGCTTACTCTTGAGCATGTAACTTACAGCTGGCCATGTGAACAGTAATCTTGTCTCAAATCTCACAGCTTGGATTGCTGCTGTCATAATCGGTTTGAGTTTCATGGTTTGTTTCAATTACGATAGTATTTGCAGGATTTGTTGTGTTGAAGTGACATTCGGCATCTGTCAAGCGTTGTAAGCACACAACCGGTTTCATCGATAAAATCACATCCAGCTTTTGAGAGTTTAAACATTCATAAACATCAAAGTGTCCACTACTGAAATCGTCACCTGTGAATCTAAGATGTTTAAGAGGCATTGGCGGTTGTCGAAAGATGTAAAATATTTGGCCATTTCAGTACACTTGAAAGCAACAACCGAACAATTCAGCGGCAGCCATCAACTCACATGCAGAACCATAGGTGAAGGGCTTAATCATTTCACTCTTATAGTGCTCCTGTGTAGTATAATTATCTCCTGTACCGTCATCAGTCCACACCTTGAACCTGTCCCAGTCATTCAATGCATAAGACACAATGTTCCTCCGGATATCAAGAGTGAGCCTGATATGGTCGTGCAATATGTAACAAAGAGAATGGAAAAGGTAGGTGCCATCTCTGGGCATGGAAACCACTCAGTAAGTGACAGTTCTTTGATCGATAGTGATCACCTCGATAGACATGGTAATGGGGGTTGGAATGATAAAGGAAATGGGTACCTGAGCAATGTAAAGTAAGTCTAAAATACCTATACAATGACTATAATTGTAATAAACAAACAATAAAACAGCGGAGAAGCCGTGGATTAAACAAAAAGGCTGTAGTTATCAGTAGGGAGACGTGAATCCCGTGGCGAAGCAAGGAAGGGAATGTAGAGACCGGAGCGACGGACGGCCTTATATAGGCAGGCAGCCAACAACGTGGGAGGCGTTGGGATGGGGGATCCAACGCCACCTCACACGGTGACCGAGCTGCAGGCTATGGATGTATATATGTACGTAAGTAGGATTCAGTTAGCGTTGGGAACCCGTGTACCAAATTTCTTGAAGATGAGCCCATAAGTAACAAAGACTGTTGAAAAGTTCAATATGGCGGCCGACAGTGGCGTCATACCACCAAAATAAGTATGTACATTGGTTTCGGTTAGCTCAGGGAAGCCACCTATAAAATTTCGTGAAGATGGGGCCGTAAATAAGAAAGTTCAACATGGCGGACGTTGTTGACCGTTATGACCGTTACGCGTAGAATTTCGAAATGAAACCTGCTTAACTTTTGTAAGTAAGCTGTAAGGAATAAGCCTGCCAAATTTCAGCCTTCTACCTACACGGGAAGTTTGAGAATTAGTGACGTTGGAAAGTTCAATATGGCGGCCGACAGTGGTGTCATACCAACGAAATAAGTATGTACATCGGTTTCCGTTAAAAGTTTAATATGGCGGCTGACAGTGGCATCATACCACCGAAATAAGTACCAAATTTCAGCCTTCTACCTACACGGGAAGTTGGAGAATTAGTGACGTTGGAAAGTTCAATATGGCGGCTGACAGTGGCGTCATACCACCGAAATAAGTATGTACATTGGTTTCGGTTAGCGCAGGGAAGCCGCCTACCAAATTTCGTGAAGATGGGGCCATGAATAAGAAAGTTCAATATGGCGGACGTTGTTGACCGTTATGACCGTTATGTGTAGAATTTCGAAATGAAACCTGCTTAACTTTTGTAAGTAAGCTGTAAGGAATGGGCCTGCCAAATTTCAGCCTTCTACCTACACGGGAAGTTGGAGAATTTGTGACGTTTGGAAAATTCAATATGGCGGCCGACAGTGGCGTCATACCACCGAAATAAGTATGTACATCGGTTTTGGTTAGCGAAGGCAAGCCACCTACCAAATTTCGTGAAGACGGGGTCAGTCTTCTACCTACACGGGAAGTTGGAAAATTGGTGACGTTGGAAAGTTCAATATGGCGGCCGACAGTGGCGTCATACCATCGAAATAAGTAAGTACATTGGTTTCAGTTAGCGCAGGGAAGCCGCCTACCAAATTTCGTGAAGATGGGGCCATAAATAAGAAAGTTCAACATGGCGGACATTGTCGACCATTATGACCGTTACGTGTAGAATTTCGAAATGAAACCTGCTTAACTTTTGTAAGTAAGCTGTAAGGAATAAGCCTGCCAAATTTCAGCCTTCTACCTACACGGGAAGTTGGAGAATTAGTGATGAGTGAGTGAGTGAGTGAGTGAGTGAGTGAGTCAGTCAGTCAGTCAGTGAGGGCTTTGCCTTTTATTAGTATAGATTATAAGAATAAGAACTAAATGCATTTGCTGATTGTTCATCTGTCTATTTGTCTCCCCCATATCCCATGCTATTCTATTAAATTTCCTGATGACACCACAAATCAGAGGCGTCATAGGCTTCATCATCAACAACCAGAGATTTTTGCCTTGTGGCACAGTGGAGCCAGGACACCAGTAAACGCTGGCATCCTGTGTTTGCCCTTCCTTTCTTATTCTGGAGAACCTTCTTGCCTTTATGGCAATAAACAGGGATTCTACCACTTGGGATACCAAACTTTTTCATGTCTTTTATTGTTTTACTTTTCTCAGTCATTTGCTATCTTTCTGCCTTTTTTCTTTCTTCCTGTTTTAGCTTTCATCCTTTTGCTAAGCCATCAATTATCAATCATTCTTTGACTCTTGTATTGCCTTTAATGATGAAATACATACAAGAATTATCCAAATTATGCACCAGAGCTGAGGTCAATGCAATATGAGCATTGTAATATGAGTATTTAGTCAGGACAAAACAACAAGATGGCTGTAAAATTTGAATTTACAGCAAGTTGTTTTGATTAGGGTTAGACTTTTGTACATGTACATTGCATACTGAATCTGAAGTCAAAACTTTTTTTGAGAATGGAATCTCACAAAGCCAATCATTCTAATGGAACTATCATATTTTCACTTTCCTATATGGCATAAGTATTGTTTTCATGAAAAAAATACTTTTAGTTTTTCAATAGAAAACATCTCTGATATCTCTAGAACATGGCTTGAGTATTTTGGGAAAGTGTATGTTTGTGAGTCTTTGTTCTTGTGCATTTATGCGTCTATGGTTAAAATATTGTGAACATGCCTGAGAAAAATTGACTAATGTTTATAAAATTTGATGGACAACTTGCACTAGTTAAACTGTAGAGCCGATTACGTTCTGGGTGAATCCTAACTATTCAGCTTCAAGCTATTAAAATTCAAATTTTCTAAACTGATACCAACAACAGCCAATCCAATGCTCAGAAATTCACAAATTTAGCATACATATTTAGAACTTTGAAAGAAAGACTTTTAAATTAAATATTGTGTTGAATCCAACGCTCCAAGCATGTGACACCTTGTGTATATTTTGGTAAAGTCACATTTAACTCATTTATATACTTGTGTTGTAAATGTGGGAAAAGTCATGTGCTGGCCACATCATTTTTTAAAACTTGTTTCTTATCATAAGTTATTCATTTTAGGTTAAAGAAATGTCTGATGATATCCAAAATACTGAACCCTGCTATAGGGGCTTTAAGATCAAAAGTTTAAAGCCTTCAGTTGAAACTGATGACAGAATCTTAGTCCCTAAATGCAGCCATCTTACACCAGGATATATCTTTCTAATTCAGTGATGAAGTGCTCCCAAGAAATGAGCGTTTTACTGTCAAGCAAATAGCTGTTGTATTGGAATGAAAACCTCTGGATCCCTTAATGGACTGGATTGAACCTTCAACTCATAAAAAGAGACAAGATACAAATGACTCTTCGGCAAAGTTATTGCATGTGCTGTCATCCCTTTTTTAAACCCACAAGAATGATGAAAAAGTTCATATGAAACTCTATTGAAAGTTAATTACTTGGAAGTTAAGAGACCATTGTTTTATGAAAAAAGCACCTCTGTGCCTGTGCTCTAATTGTCTTTTCTTTGTCATCTTGTTCTTTGGTTCTGAATGTCAGAAAATCCCATCTGACCCTTTCCTTCACACTCATATAGTTGTGTACAGTGTTGACTTTCCATCAAGTGCATTTATCAGCCAAGCTGTTAAAGTCCAGATACTGACATTAATAAGGTTTCGTCTGGGGGTGTTACAGGCTGCCTTTCCAGTAGACTCACTGTGTCAAGAGAAATCCATCTCTAGGTTCAACAGCTTTTACCTAGGAATAAATCCACTACACTGCCTATTAAATCCCAAGCCTTGCCTCAGAATTAAAATCTTCTTTTTTTCTGCACAGCACATTTGTTTTAAGATCTACAATGTCACCAACACACACAGTAGGGTGACTTTGCTCTGTACGATTTGATGCTTTAATTTTCTTTCCCGGGAATTCAAAGCTTTTATTTTTAATAGCTTCTATGGAGCCGTGAGATAATATTGATCGGTAAAATATGCATTTCATATTAAAATTTAAATCAGGACTAAGGCTGAATGAATGCAGATGAGCTTAGAAACAGAAGTAATTGGATGTATTATTTGCTCATTTATTAGTTCTCCAAAATGGTCATCTCGGTTTGCTGTAGTTTAAAAGAAAATGGCCTTCTAAACCAGAAACAGGAAGGTGCATACAATAAATTGAAGATGGGAATTTCCAAGTTTTACCTAAAAGAAAATATACACCTTAAAAGACACATAGCAAGATGAATAAATAAGGTGTCCCAGAGGTGAAATTCCAGTGTAGCTATCGGCTTCCAATGCTGTGCTTCATTTGGAGGGCACAGATCAGTAATTCTCAAACTGGGGTTGAGGACTCCAAAAGGGAATCCATACTGGTTACTGGTTAAGCTGGATCACTAAATCCTCCAAGTGTGAATACTGATGTTTAGGTTGTTATTTTGGTAGCAGCTCCATATATCCTTTATAACAATACATGTCCACAAGTCTAATATACTACTCCCAAATTCGAATGTATAGTGCCTATTGTGACCCGTCACCCGTAATGTAAGATAAGTGCTCAGCAATGCTTGTTCTGAGCCTTTCAAGATCAGTTTAGGAGGAATATAACTATGGTTATAGTTGTACTATTTTAAAGAATGAAAAAAATAAAGTTTCAGCAAAATGAAGATAAAATGAGTGATGAAATACAGTGAAAAATACTTCAGGATCAGCTATGGGACTTATGCCTCACATCCTCTCGATCAGCCGTCACATCAAGAGACTGCAAAAGTGTGAATGGGACAGGAAAATCTATATAAAAAAAATCATAATACCCTCTGTCTGTGATTTGAATTTCTGGGATTGTTTGATGTTATTTTTCTGTTCTATTCTGTTCACACTAAGGACCTAATTTCAACTCTCAGATTTCCACTTCTCTGTTTGCATGTCTTTTTGTTGGTTCACCAATTGCACAAAAATGGCTCAACTAGTTTTCACTAAAATTTGCAAGTAGGTTGCTGTTAGTCCAACTTAAAATGTACGCTTTATGATGTTTCATAATAGTGTAATGGTGGGGCAACCCAAAAACCGTGCATTATTCCAAAATGGTTTCATTGATCCTAAAGAAATTTGTATGAGTAGTAAAACTGAACCAATCTGAAATCCAGGCTACATGGTCTTTGCAAAAATTTTATTGAGATGAGCAATTGCAATGATGGTTGGGAAGATGGTGCAAAAAAGTATTCCAAAACGTCTGAGTTGAAGTTTATGAAATTTAGCATGCATATTACTGTTGATATAGCTTAAAATGTAAACTCTCAAACCTTCCATCAAGAAACAGGTTTGCAATGGGGAGCAACAACAACAACATTTATTTATATAGCACATTTTCACACAAAAAGTAGCTCAAAGTGCTTTACATAATGAAGAATAGAAAAATAAAAGACACAGTAAGAAAATAAAATAAGTCAACATTAATTAACATAGAATAAGAGTAAGGTCCAATGGCCAGGGTGGACAGAAAAAACAAAAAAAACTCCAGATGGCTGGAGAAAAAAATAAAATCTGTAGGGATTCCAGACCATTAGACTGCCCAGTCCCCCAAAACCAAAGTTACCTTATCATGCCAAAACAGTTCAGTTGATGGTAATGAATTTGGCATATTGTTCAAGTTTGGCCCTAACTAGAGTTAAGATTACATTCTACATCAGTGATTTAATGGAGGTACAACACAAAAATCATGCATCGTCAAAAAAGGCTATATCTTCTTTCACAAAATTACATCATTGTTCTTGCAATTTAATATACTGGCTTCACATAGTTTTTTTTTTTTTTTTTTGGTGTTTTGTTATAGAATGACCAACAGCACAAACGTCATGCATTACTCCAAAGCAGCTGAGTGGTTGTTAATGAAATTTTGCACGTATATTACGTGTATTAATTCAATAAAACATATAGAGTTCATGGAATTCCAAAGGTTTCATCAGAAATATGGGTTCAATATAGGTAACAATACAAAAATATTAGTTTTGCCTAAGTTACATTTCAGTAACTTTAAACATCTATTCGTGAAGCCACAGTAAACCAGGACATACAAAGAAGTAGCATTTAAGGTTCTAAACTAGCAAGGAGTTACTGCAATTATGGAATCTAATCCAAAGAGCAAATTCTTAATTCATGAGAGCAGAGACATTTAGTATTTAGGAGGTAGTGGAGATGGCGGATGTGACACTTGCATTCAGGCAGCAATGACAAAAAACATATTAGTATTTACCTTCTTACCTTAAATAATTATCACAAATGAGCAACGTTGGATATTTCAGCTAGCACTTCATAAATCCTAATTTCTGGCTTTTATCAGTTTTTCCATTATTTTCAAATCATAAACTTTGCTAAAGTTAACCTGCCCAATTTTCCTCACCTCCTACCCATTTCTATTGCAGAAGCAATACTGATCAGTTCTGATCCATTACTTCTTCTGTCTCTTCCTGTCTCTGGCAGGCCATATTGTGAACCTGAGACTGATTTAGACATTTCTGAAACTTTAGCTACCTCTTCCTTCTCTTTCTGAGCCCTTGATCTCCTGCTCATGCTTTAAATATACTTGTAATTAAATCCTCTCAGGTAGGCTAAATACAGGATACCTCAGAAAGATATTAAAATAAAAATCTAAATAACACAGGTGCCAGTGGAGCCACATCCTAGACGTCCATCTCTCACAATAGATGACACCAGTCAACTGTTTCTTGTTAGATAAATGCCTCTACAATCCTGCTTTAGAAATGAATTCCCAGTACATACTGCACTTGCACTAAGTAAGTGCTTGTCCTTTTGTCCTTTCAGAGAATACTGTTGTGCATATAGGACTTAAAACAAGGAGGATTCTATTCCATATATGACAAGTTTGGTACCAGTCTTCTCTTTATCTTAGGTCATTCTTACTCATTTTTTGATAAGCCTGGTTCCTGTGTCAGAGCACTATTTCTGAATAACTTCCAGTCTCACAAACTGACTGAGAAATTAAACAGTATGAATATTACATCATGGATACAGGACTTCTTCATAGTTCGTTGACAGACTGGTCTTTCATTCACACACAGGATCTCCTCAATGTTGTATTCTGTCTACTATTAACACTCTGTACTAGTGACATGAGACCAAACAATGATCTTTGTTCCATTTCTAGTACACTGATGACACTACAGTGATAGGATGCATATATGGTGAAGATGAAAGCCTGAACTTTAATCAAGTGGACTGTTTAGTAAATTGGTACAATAATAACTAAGGTATATTTCTCTGAATGTCAAAAAGACTAATACAATATTTATGTTCCCCTCTCATTGTCTAGGTGGTGTGTTATAAATAGTGACAGAATATAAATATTTTGCAACTTAAAAGTATGTAATCTAAAAGCAATTAGCACTTATTTCTGCTCCATAAACTGAGGCTACTCAAAGTGGACAGGGACCTCCTGCTGTTATTTCATCACAGTGTCATTCAGTCTGTGAATGCTTTCAGCTTCATTGCTTATTTTAGTGGTCTGTCAGATGTAAATTAAAAAAAAGGCTTTTCAAATGTATTTTGTATCTGTTTATGTAAAAATCTACCGTCAAACTGTTATTGTTTTCAAATGATGTAAATAATTCAGAATCTTTGTGTAGCTTTTCACCTGTTTTCTCAATGTGTTTTATTTTTCTCTGGTGTGGAGGCACCAAGAAGCCAAGTTTTACATTTTCCTGTGTAAACATGAGTTATTAAAAAGCAGAAACCTTAACTGTTTACATGGATGAATGACTCCTTATTTTCATTTTAGTGGTCATGTGATATTGGGAAATGTTTGTACTAAGCATCCCAGCTCCTGAGAGAAAGGAAAGCTCTTAAATGATGTCCATCCATCCATCTTCCAACCCGCTGAATCTGAACACAGGGTCACGGGGGTCTGCTGGAGCCAATCCCAGCCAACACAGGGCACAAGGCAGGAACCAATCCCAGGCAGGGTGCCAACCCACCGCAGGACACACACAAACACACCCACACACCAAGCCAATTTAGAATCGCCAATCCACCTAGCCTGCATGTCTTTGGACTGTGGGAGGAAACCGGAGCGCCCGGAGGAAACCCACGCAGACACGGGGAGAACATGCAAACTCCACGCAGGGAGAACCCGGGAAGCGAACCCGGGTCTCCTAACTGCGAGGCAGCAGCGCTACCACTGTGCCACCGTGCCACCGTGCCGCCCTCTTAAATGATGTGTAAAGAAAAAGTCCTTTATTACCTTAGTGGCATCTTCAGCAAATCTTCAGGCATCTAGTTATATGTGCTAAATGAGATGTTTGGGTGGGCTGGAAGGTCTAAAGAGTTAGCCACCTGGGACATGGAATTTACCTTACACGCAGTGGTTGTCATGGCATACATACTTGAACTGAAAAAAGTCAAAAGTGTAATGCCAGTAAGAAAGGGTAAAAATGACATCATATCCTGGCAGCTTTGGGTACAACTCAGGAACCAACCCTGGACAGAACATTGGTTCACTACAGGCAGTACTTACACACACCCTTGTTCGTTCACACAGTGTAAGAGCTAATCTTAGAAAGTTAACGATTGATGTTAAATTCATATTGTGTTTGCTTAATTTCTATAGAATGTTAGTTTCTTATAGCTACCTAGAATATGGTATAGCCTTTTACCCCCTGTAAGTTAACATGAGATTGAACTTTCTTGCTATATCTGTAGAGCATATTGTTAACTAAGCCAGTTAGGAAATAGTCGTAATGCTAGCATGGACTATTAGATATGTTTGCAAATAACTTTGTATAAATTCAGCTACACACTGGGTCAGCTTAGACATAAAAATTAATCTAACTGAGGCATCTTTCATACAGTTAGGAAAGCAACTTGTCAGCAGAAAAAGAAATAACAGTTTCTCTGACTGCCAATGAATTTTACTTCAACATACATTTGCAATTAAAGGGCATGGGGTGCCAGAGTTTTTCTTTGGGTCCTTAATAAAATTCCAGGGAACACAATAGTGATTAACAAAACTTAAGAGTCTTGCTTTGTAAAAAATTCACAAGAAACAAATGAAGTTTTGTGATCAACAAAGCTAGTGCTACTGACACAGGAAAAAAGGTGTTGAGTTCCTATCAGGGGGAATATTTTTGCAATCATTTTGTATGTATCTGCCTGTCATGTATCCTTTAAACAAAATTCTCTAAAAAAAAAAATAAATTCTCCAGACTCATGTCCTGCTACATGTAGACATTTGCTGCGCTATAAGATGTGTGTTGTGCTTGTTCTGGTAGTACGCTGTCTGCTTTGCCAATCATGGTGACAGGCTTTGTGATTGTAGCTAAGGATACATTAGAGACAGAAATGTTAATCAGTGTATTCCTCAGTGGATCTTGGACTGTGGATATCCTCAGCCTCATTTGTAGAAGTCAAGAAACAAGAAAAAGTAGCTGCTAGGAAGTGCAAGTGTAGTGCATGTTCCTGCAAAGAAAATACAATAAAGTGCATAATGGTGTGTTTTGGTGTGTCTTTGTGCAAGAACTATCTAGTATATCGCATTAAAAAAAACACATTGCACAGCTCCTCAGTGATGCATATGAGAGACACAAATACAGCAAACCCTCGTTTATTGTGGTTAATCCATTCCAGACTCTACTGCGATAAATGAATTTCCATGAAGTAGGATTCTTTATTTATAAATCAAATATTTTCACAGTTAGAGCATAGAAAACCTGTTTATGACCTTCTAAATACGTTTTTTAACATTATTAGAGCCCTCTAGACATGAAATAACACCCTTTAGTCAAAAGTGTAAACTGTGCTCTATGACAAGACAGAGATGACAGTTCCGTCCCACAATTAAAAGAATGCAAATATATCTTCCTCTTCAAAGGAGTGTGCATCAGGAGCAGAGAATGTCAGAGAGAGAGAGACAGAGAGAGAAAAGCAAACAATCAAAAATCAATAGGGCTGTTCGGGCTTTTAGGTATGCGAAACACCACTGGAGACAGCAGCTACAAGGAAGAGCGCAATGTGAAGGTAGTCTTTTAGCATTTTTTAGAGGAGCATCCGTATCCTCTAGGCCAGTGTCCGAACAGAGCAGAGAATGTCAAAGAGAGTGAGAGATAGAGAAAAAGCAAACAATCAAAAATCAATACGTGCTGTTCGGGCTTTCAAGTATATGAAGCACCGTGCGGGAAGCACATTGTATATCATTGAGTTTTATTTAATATGTAATACGTGCTGTGACTGGGTAGCTTCTCAGCCATCCGTCAATAGCGTCCCTTGTATGAAATCAACTGGGCAAACCAACTGAGGAAGCATGTACCATAAATTAAAAGACCCATTGCCCGCAGAAATCCACGAACCAGCAAAAAATCCGTGATATATATTTAGATATGCTTACATTTAAAATCTGCGATGGAGAGAAACTGCGAAAGTCGACGCGCGATATAGCGAGGGATCACTGTATGGTATAATTGATTATATTGGTGTGATGCAAATTACCTGCATTACTCTGCTCTTTTCCTAATCACTACAAATAAATAATTGAATACCGATAATTATTATCAATCCATTTGTTATCTAGTCTCATGGAGCCAAACATATAATCTATTCTATATATATAAAATCCTAAGTCTAAAAGTGCAACGATTTTGTGCAACAATTTTATGTGACTTTTTTAAAAACCTACTGTGGAGGATGGCCGGCCGTTTATCCCGGCCAATACCCCCAAGCCGCCAGGTGGAGCCCTCCTTGCAGCATGGAGGTCCTCAGAAGACCAGCAGGGCATCATGGACAATGGAGTTTTTACGCACAGCCCTACTGGATGCCATGGGGGCCACAAGCGAGAGCTGCAGGGAGGACCGAAGATTTCTTTGTGCCCTATGACCCGGAAGTTCGTCATAGGAAGAGCAACGGGCTTCCGGGCTGAAGAAAATAACTTTTACCTGACCCGGAAGTGATTGAGAATCACACGGACTGGGATTGGGAACACTTCCGGGTCAGGGAATATAAAAGGACTGTGAGAGCTCCCAGATGGCGAGCTGAGCTGGGTGGAAGGGTGGCAACGCGTCTGGGACTGGAGGATTGATTTATTGTAGTATTTGTGAGTATTTATGAGTATAGTGGTGGAGAGTGTGCTTTGTGCACTGTGGCAATTTAATAAAGTCAACTGTTGGACTTTTACCTGGTGTTTGGAGTCGTGGACAGGGGTTCAAGGGAGCGAGAGCGCCCCCTATCTACCACACTACATATATATGTTTGGTATCATTCTTTTCAGAATTTTTCAAACCTTAATGTGATGTTATTAGATTTTCAGATTCTTATTCCATTTTTAAATTATAAAATAATAAATATCAAGAACTCATGTCCCGCAAGACGAGACTTTGTGCCAAGAGATTTAACCACGCCCGGGGCCGGAAATAAAAGACAAAGAGTAGGACAGCTGCTGCACAGGCTTTTAATTGTTCAAAGCACTGTGCAAGACGCAGAACACGGGGCACGGCAGCAGCCGCAGCAGCAAACCAGCAGCTGATCGAGCAAAGCGGAGGTAAAAAAATACTGTATTTGTTTCCCATTGTATCACTGTTTAAGAGGGGGTTTCGGATGAGCGACTACATCTCCTTGGGGTGCGTTCAGCCCCCCTTTTCACAACACGAGTGGCAGAGACACAAAGTGGCTGGCATGTAGCACTGGCCGGGGTTGGCGAGAGAAGCGAGCAGGGGGTGAACCCCCTAGTACATATATATGGAGGCAACCATGAGTGAGTTTTGTTTAAAAGTGGATGGGAACAATTAGACAGCTCACTGAATGTCACATTCCTAAACCAATCCATAAAGGCGGTACTCAAAGTAGGGGACAATGATTTTGAACTGCAAAGGCAAAAGGTGCTCTTCTATACCTGGTTTGATTACAATGAACCATCTACAGTTGAAAAGTCCTAAAAAGGCCCATTAAACGTATAAATGTGTGTCACATGTGAAGAGAGCACACTGCCTGTGTTAAAAATTAACAGGATCTTGTTATAAGGGAAAAACCTTTCGGTAACATCAGATTATACATTAGCATTTAAAGACACTAATGGACTAGTGGTAAAAGTGAAAGATTTGTTGTTGCAGGTGCTGTGTGTGAACTTTGACTTCAACACCATTATTGTAACTGTGAACAACAATGTAAAGTTGAGAAAATTAGCATCTTGCCTGAAGAAGGGGCCTGAGTTGCCTTGAAAGCTTGCATATTGTAATCTTTTTAGTTAGCCAGTAAAAAGTGTCCTTTTGCTTGGCTTTTCTCTTCATTCATAATGGCTGACACGGTACAACACCCCAGTACTACAGCTATGCTAGGGAAAGTATGTATTGTAATATATGCATTTGAAGTAAATGGTGTGTCAGACCACAACAAAAGGAGATAAATGGACTGCTGTTTAGAGAGTTGATAACAAAGAGCCACAGGAGATGCAGATTTCAGTACTCAAAACTCCCAAATATGTAAACATGCCTAATAACACTGATGCCATTCCTGCAGAGCATTACTTTCTGACTGCACATACAGTCAAACTGAAAATGCAAGCATGCCATGCCAGAATATGGAAACATAGTAAATACCTAGATTACAATGCTTATCTAAACATCGTTTTCTGTTGTTATACCATATATAAATGTACACATATCATATCAAACAGAAGTGCTACTCAAACACATGGGTCCAAGTACCTGTAATGGTCTAAGTATATCTGTCATCATGCTCATTACAGTATACAAATTAATCACTAAATTTCAGTGCTACTGAGCTCCTGCAATTTTAGCTTTCTATTTTCTCTCAGTGTGAAGTCTCTTTCTCTCCCTCTCTCCTTGTTTATCCAATTTTTGTTTTTACATTTCTGTCTAATACATGAATAGAAATGGGACACTGCAACTCCGAACATTTGAAGTGAATGAACTGGAGGTAATTGGGCGGCAGGTTTTTATGAAGAAGCCCTGTTGGCTGAGCTTTTTCAGTGGTGGATTTTCACCAAATATTTTACCAACTTGTCTTCTGTGTTCTTGTTTAACAATGAAATCTGGCCTAACAAGACTATTCATTACAAAACCTGATTAAGACAGCTCAGGTTTGCATGGGCCAGATTCTTTCATGGTAGCATTGGACACAAGGCAAGACACTAGATGTACACAGGCCAATATAGAGACCAGTTAACCTATTAGATACAAGCTTGAAACATCGAGGGAAAACCAGGGTACCCACAGAAATGATTACAAAGAGACAGTTATTACATCAGAAATCTGACCCTAAAGGAATTATGAGGCAATGGCACTAACTACTGAATCACCATACTCTATCTTTTCTTAAAATATATAGGATAATGTAATTTAGTAGAGTGCATTTTTACACAGTCACTTTGCATTATTTTTAATAATATAATATTTTGTGAGTTCTAATGTCATGCCCCATTCTTTTCAACATTTCCTTTCACATCCCAAAGACTTGTAGGTTATTTAATAGGTAATTCTATATCAGTCCCATTTGCTTTGTACATTAGTCAAATTATAACTTTGCTCCAAAATTTGTAAAGATTGCCTGAGGTCCACAGTTGCTCATTTGAAAAAGCAGTTGTGAGAATGTTATGGTATGTAATGTTCTTAAATTACATGGAAATGCAGGAAAAAAAGAGCATTCAAAAGACTGTAATCAATTTATAACAGTTTCTCATCAGAATAAACATTATTAATCACAATAATTGAATTCAAAGGGAAAAAATATTACAATACACAATTAATAAATGAGTCCCCTTGATTAGCCAGAAGCAAGTATGCATTGTATTTCTTCCAAGGTCTCCAACTTTCCCAAACAAATTCATTTTGGTCATTTATGTTATGCTACTACCTAATTTTGGAATATGTTTCTTAAAATATGAAACAGACATAATAAGTGTCCATATGTCTATATCTTAAAATTCCCAATACACACACATAAAAAGTATTTCTTCTAAATGGAGCTCATTTGACCGAGTGTGTTTTGAAAATGTGCTCTTCTAGTGCACCACTTACAATAAGTGATTTCATAATTAAATATGAGCTGACAGTTTAATCAGTAACTGGGGGGAAAAATTGAAATGTAATTATATATTTTCTAGCTATGTGTAAGAAATTGATGATAATTTCTATTGTACTTTTACTAATGCTTCAGTGTTATTTTCTTTACATAAATATTTGAATAGTGATTCTATGAACATGTTATCTATGAATAATAACTGTAAAAGAGTGCTTTTAATCCATTACATTTAAAAGGTAAATGCTATGGAAATAAAACCGAAGTGTACTTACATGTTTATATAATGATGATTATAAAAAAAAGCACCTCTGCATAAATTATAACAATATTCTCTGCCAGTTCTTTAGTGTATTATTAGTTCATTATAACATAGTCTCATGTTTTAAAAGTGAATGAAGTAGTGGCATTTGTCGAGTGTTTCCAAACAGTTCAAAATAGTTCAAAATGTAGATACCAGAAAGGCTTTTCAGCAGTTAGTATGCGTCATTGTACAGAAGATCTCCACAGTCCAAGTGTCTTTGCTTTAAAAGTTTTTGTGACGTTAAATCAAACAGCTCACACAAAAAATAAAGAAAAAAGTTCAATATACATTGAAAAATAAGAAAAAACTCCTGTGTATGATGTTCCTTTAAGGCTTTAATGTCTATGTTACATTTTTTAGGCATTCTGTACATTATCATATATACTAGGGCCTATATATGACATACTTACATACTGTTTCCATCCACCTCTGCTTTGGCCTACCCCAGTTTCTCTTCCCCTGTACTTCCATTCCCATCACTCTTTTGCCTCTCTAGTCACATGTCAATTCCACTTCATTCTACATTCCTTTACATTCTTAGATATCTCTCCCACTTTATTTCTTTCTGGCTGTCTAGCTACAATCTAAGATCATTCTGTTTTTCTAAAAATAGCATTAAGGTTATCCATTGACTTGTTAGCTTATAGGGGTAAAGGAAAATCTTCCATCATCTATGTGAAAGCTGTATTCTATTCGACTTAAGCAAAAACTAAGATATATTTACAGTTAATGTTAACTTAAAAGATTTAGCTCTTACAAGACCTCAAAATGACTGGGACTCTTGAATGGTCAGGCTCTTTTCTCATTCATCATCATCAATGGTTGCTCTTCCACATTTAAACTGTTATGTGCAGCTGGTGCTGTCGCAGTAGAATCAGGATGCAGACACTAATTACAAACTACTGCCACACATTTCAACTTATCTGATCCAGCTGGCACTGCAGATTATCCCCAGATTGATTAACAAAAGAGGAAAATGTATGCACTGACACCTATGTAAACCTTTATTTATGTTATTTTTAATTGGGTAGAAACAGCCTTCTGGTAATGAACAAGCAGGTGTTTTGCACTGTAGAGTTCAAGTGGCAGCTTACAAACTCGGCATAATAATACAGACATCAGCAGCCTTTCAAATGCATTGCACAACTCCACCTAGTGGACACATTAATTAACAACAACAGCAGGTAAGCATTAGTCAATAGGTATATGCTTGCTTCATGTTTGGTAGTGATGGTTAAACTTTTATATGATCTACGACTATTCACAATTTAGAACACTAATTGACACTTCTCAGTTCCGTCCCTCCATGTATTTCTATCATTATTGAAGGCAACTCTAGGTGGCATTTCAGCACAGTACAGGACACACAGAAGTTCACAACAAAATGTATTTATTTTGAGTTCATTTACAGTTGTCAGTCAATGCTTAAGAAGAACAAACTGACATAAATACAGGATGAACACGCAAACACTAAACAGATAACCCAGCTAGCATCCAGATAATCTGAGGCACCATCATTGGCCACTGTGCAACACTAAATCAGTGAAACAACATTAAATTAAGACAGTGTTAGGAGAAAAAGAGCTCAAGGAGATTCAGGAGTGTTATCACATATTTGAATGGGATTCATTCGATACACGAATGATGTCTCATAGTGTTGAGCATAGTAACCTTTATTCAGTTGGTCAGCACTCTCTCTCACAAGAAGAATGCTTTTATCTTTTTCTTTTGATTTGATTCTTTTTTTTTATCATTTTCACCCTTGTTAGAATCACACAACTGGGTTCCAGATATAAATAATATTCTATTCATCAATCTAGTTTCTTTAACTATTCTTTCCACACATGAACTCACGTCTTATCTCAGTTAAATTAGGTGCAAGGTAGGAGGCAGCAAAGGATGGGATTCTAATTCATAACAGGACACACACACACACACTTATTATAGAGATGCTAATTACTTTAACATACACATCTATGTGGTATGGTGAGTACTTGGGGAAAATCACAACATGAGAGAATAAGTAAACTCAATTCACAGAGTGACTGGGCACTTGAATCAAATGTAGCTAATGTAAGAAGTTGTGATAATAGTGCTAATAACTGTTCCACCATGTTGCAGTTTATAGGCAATTATTCCTGCTATGTGGCAACACAATGTATCATTTTAGAAGGAAATCTGCATAACACTAATCCTTAAATTTTTGCAGTTTGCATTGTTACAATATATGACCAGAAGTTTGTGGACACCTGACCATCACACCTATAAGATCTTGTTAGACATTACATTCCAAAACTATGGGCATTAATATGGAGTCCCACTCCCCTAACCTTTGGAGCTATAACAGCCTCCACTCCACTTGCAGCCCTACTAAGGATAAAAGCAGATTTAAAAGATGGATGGATGAATACATTCTGATAGTTTATACTTTAGTCAGTGCAGATGTATTGTAAATGATTATTGATATTAAGGAGCCAATGCAATTCTCCTACAGTTTCCTACAAGCAATAAGTTCATAATAGTAAAGTTTATGATGCCTTTTTGTCTGATAGGAATTAACAAATGTCCTGAAGAACTGTTAATCAGAATGACTGACAAATTGGATGTTGGATATATTTAAAAACTGGAGGTGAGGATTATTAAATTGATACATTGTACGGCCAAATGTCTGTGGACACCTGACCATCACCCATATATGAGCTTGTTGGATATTCCATTCCAAGACCATGAGCATTAATATGAAGCTGGCCCACCATTTGCAGCTATAACAGCCTCTACTCTTCTTTTGCACAAGACTTTGGAGTGTGTCTCTAGAAATGTGTGCCCAATCAGCTAAAAAAAAGCACTTGTGAATCCAGCTAGTGATGTTGGATGAGAAGACCTGGCTCAACTTTGGTGTTCTAATTCATCCCAAAGGTGTTCAAAAGGGTTGAGGTTAGAGCTCTGTGTAGGCCACTCAAGTCCCTCCATACCAAATTTGTCAAACTATGTCTTTGTGGAACTAGCTTTGTGCATAGGGGCACAGTCATGCTGGAATAGAAAAGAGCCTTCCCCAAACTGTAGCCACAAAGTTGGTAGTGCACGATTGTCTAAAATGTCTTTCATGCTGTTACAATACCCTTCACTGGAACCAAGGGGCCTAGCACAAATCCTGAAAAACAGCTCCACACCATTATCCATCCTAAATTAACCTTTACTAAGCATTCTGAAAGGTAGTGTTCTCCTCTGGGCCGAACCCAGATTCATACATCAGACTTCCAGATAGTAAAGCTTGATATATCATTCCAGTGAACATGTTTCCATTGCTCCAGTGTCCAATGGTGGCATTCTTTACACCATTCCAGCCGACACTTGGCATTGCACATAGTGATCTTAGGCTTGTGTGCAGCTCCCTGTCCATGGAAACCCATTTCTTGAAGCTTCTGGCACACAGTTCTTGTGCAGCTGTTGCTTCCAGAGGCAGTTTGCAGCTCTGTTGTGAGTGATGTTACTGAGGATATGTGATTTTTACACGTCTTGCGCTTCAGCACTCAGTGGCCAAACTCTGAGTTTGTGTGGTCAACCACTCCACGGCTGAGCTGTTGTTGGTCCTCGATGCTTGCACTTCTCAATAACAGCACTTACAGTAGTCACTGTAAGTAGCTCTTACAGTAGCTCTTCAATATGCTCTTACAGTAGCTCTTCAATATGCCCCACTCTACTGTCAGTGTTTTGTCAATGGAGATTGCATGGCTTGGTCTTTGATTTTATGCACCTGCTAACACTGGGTACTGCTGAAACACTCCAATAATTTGGAGGGGTATCCATATACCTTTGGTCATATAGTGTATTAGGCATGGTTATAAAAATGTTAATTCTCAGCATAATGCTATCAGATCAAAAAGACCATGTTTATGCCCTAGTCTGATCTGTATTCACTGTGAGAAAAGTTAACGGATGTACTTTAAATCTTCAAATTGACTTCCTGTGATCAAAGCGGTGCAGACACATCTATTCTGAACTTGCTTTACATGAGTTATCAATTGCTGTGCAGATTTCTTGAGTACTTGTCAGGCATGCTGAGGCAATTCTACTTCATCTCATTGCATTCGATCTGAGCAGGAACATTTCATTCAGCTCACTGGCATTGACTCTGCAATCATGTACACTGTAGGAATCAAATACTAAAGTTAGAAAATGAACCAGCTTCAGATATGTGCTGTTTGAAAATATGATGTCTTTATGTGATTATAGAATGTATTATTTGTAATGTTTTTGTTATGCTGAGGTTCTATTGCTTTTTGCAGTTGTTTGTTTTTCTTTCCATACATACCAAATAAGCATTCATATTAGTAATAATGCAGGATTAAGAAAAGATGAGTAGAAAAAATGTTTCATGCTATGGAAATTCGCTTATGCAAAGTATGAATCACTTAATTATATTTAAGATGTCCTTGATGCTGTGAGGACACAATTACCCCATGACCTTGCTTTGAAATAAGAGATGGTTGGTATCAGGAAAGGCATCTAGCCGTAGAAATCACACCGAAACTTCTACTGAAAAAAAAAATAGCAACCCACATATAAAAATGGGTAGAGCTACAGAAGAAAAGGAAAATTAACATAATGTTGTGAAAATATTACACATGTATTGAGCTGTAGTTTAATCAGATATATACTGAGGTTTGTGTCACGGGCAATGAGCTCCAAGTGGCAACTGAAGTGGTAGCTTCTTGGCTTAATGTCTAGTTTCCCAAACCCACCGTATCTAGGACATTATTTAAGCTACATTGACTTATAAATCAGAAATAAATAAATTCAGCTGTAATTTGGCAATGTTTGAATTAAAAAAAAAATTGAAATGCTTTTCATGGTGTAAAGAGAGAGTCAGACCCCAATAAGTGACTCAAGAAAAGGAAGGAAGAGCATCTAGAAAGCAGTCTAAAACTGGTTAGAACAGACAGTGTGAGCAGAATATGACCTCAAAAAGAAATAAAAGATGAAAATGAAATTACGGAAATGTTATAGTGTACCACCATGCAAAAATGAAAAAATTGCTCCTTCAGAGGTCTATGTATGCGGTATTATGTGCCAGAATAGACTGGCAGTAGCTGGGTTGTTTGGTGTCTTTGCATTCAGTGTTGCACTGAAGATTAAGTGGCCTTGAGAATGTAAAATTGTGTTTGGTTTTAGAGCCATTGATTGATACCTTGTAACTACTGAATGCATAAATAAATAATATACTCTTTTATCCATCCATTCATCCATATTTTTTTATCCGGGGCCTGATTGTAGCAGCAGCAGTTTCAAGAAAGGTTCTCTGGTTTCCCTTTTCTCTGCCACCTCCTTGAACATGGTGTTCCCAGGCCATCTGAGATGTTATCTCTCCAGTGTGTCATACGTCTGCCCCGAGATATTCTCCCAGTTGAACATGCTCAAAACACCACTCCAGGGAGGTGTCCAGGAGGCATCCTAATTAGGTGCCCAAGGTAAGAAAAGGAAAGTAGATTGACCACTAAATTGAGAGCTTTGCATTTTTGGCTTAGCTGTGACCATGACTGACTGGTGCAATGTCCACATGACTGCACATGCTGCTCCGATCTGCCTGTCTATGTTCTGCTCCCTTCTTCCTCAACTTGTTCACAAGACCCCAGGATACTTAAACTCTTCCCCTTGAGGCAACACCTCATCCCCAACCTGGAGAGGACAAATTACTCTTTTCTGGATGAGAACCATCAACTCAGAATTGTAAGTGCTGATCCTC
The DNA here is from genome assembly GCA_026402145.1 of Polypterus bichir lapradei. NCBI lineage: Eukaryota > Metazoa > Chordata > Cladistia > Polypteriformes > Polypteridae > Polypterus > Polypterus bichir. The sequence goes on from JANRMT010062854.1 coordinate 49,200,996, forward strand.
ATCCTGGCAGCTTCAGACTTGGCTGCAAACTGCCCCAGTGTGTGTCTGAGGTCACAGCCTGATAAAGTAAGCTAGCAGGACCACATCATCTGCAAAAAGCAGAGATGCAATCCTGAGGTTGTTGAACTAGACACCCTACCCTCCTTGGCTGTATAATATGGCAGTATAATAGGGTTACAACCTCAGTGCCCATAATTTAATACATTGCAAAATGCTGCAATATTATTAAAAAGAATAAAAGTATCAATATATATATATATATGTTTCCAACAAATTAAAGCATCAGCATAGATAAAAGAAATCTGAACACTAATTTTTTGTGCCTTGTAGAAAGTAAGAAATTACAGCACTGAGGAATGGTATCAATAAGAAGGCCTTTCATTATTCAACCATATTTCTCTTTAAGAACACAAAATCTAATTTTGTTCAGTGATAAAATCATTAAAAGCAAAAAGGTTTTGTTGCTAAGGAACTGCACAATGAAAGGGTCATTTTCATTTTTTAAGGGCTGCTTAATTTTTGTGGTGGAGAAGTCATTTAATAACACCAAGATTATATTAGCTTTATGTACTGTACCAAGTGTAGCATGCTGTTTGTGTCATCTCATGCCATAACAATCAGAATTTGTATAATATCTTATGCCATATGGAATGAAGGAGCATGTGCTGAATATGATGCACAGCAAAACTATACGGGAGACAGTGAACTATACATAGCCTGGGGTATTTTGGAGTTTTATGGCTGTTTACGAACACAACGTCACAAATTTTCAATGGTATTTAAAATATTCCTTAGGTTCCTTATCAATACTGAAGCCATCCATCTCTGTGATAAAACTGTAACCACAGAAATTGTTCTGAAAAATCTGGAGTCAACTGTCTTAGACACCTGTGTAGTTAAAAAATCTACTACATCTACTAATCTACTTAATTCTTTTTACCCTAAAAATAGGCAGCTTACACAGTATTAATTTTACGGATCATGATCAATAGACCAATACCATAACATCATCTTTAAACAAAGCCAGAAATAAACAAAAAAAATATCAGGAGATATAACTAACTCAATAGAGATAAATGCAACGTCAAAACAGCCATTTCATGGGCTTCTTAAATATCACTGCAGACAAGTGCAGGGTCAGATGACCTGGCCCCCATTGTAATGAACTTGAAAGTCCCAAAACATAAAATCAGACAAAACGCTCAAAAAACCTACTAGAAGGGGAAATACGGTCAAAAACCCTGCTAGTAACACAGAGGGTAACATTAAATATTTATAAATAAAATACTTATTTTCAACTAAGACTTTATTTAAAAGTTACACTCCAAAGAGCACAAAAGGCACAGCTGGGAATATCTGAAAAGTCAAAGGCAATCCAAGGCAAACAAGTTCCATTTACAAATAAAGTCAAAAACAGAGCATAAGGTCACAAATCCAGTAATTCACAAAAAAAAAAATAATAATAATAATAATCAGAAATGCACAATATACAAGAGAAATCATCCCCATTATGAACCCATTCAATGAAACGCAAGGGACTGTGGATTGCTCTCACATTTACAGAGATGAGGACAGTCCCTTGATGGGGATGGGCAGGTGGCTCCACCACTGCACAGGGTACATGAGTCAAGATATGCAGAAACATAGAAACAAAAAGACCAACTAATGTAACAAACAATGAAACCAAAAATCCAAAAATGAACAACATAGACAAAAACAGCATTTAAACAATACAGTAGATTTGCAGGAGAACCCTGGCTGCAGCATAACACCCCCTGGATGGCACACATAATATAAACACCATAACTTAAAGATATTGACGCAACAAAACTAACCTCAGACATGAACAGAAAATTATCAATAAGCAAAATATTAATCTGCACATAAAACAAACAGAAAACAATTAGAAGACCAATATACAGTATATATATTATATATATATATATATATATATATATATATATATATATATATAAGAAACCACACACTGCAAAGATGAAACCCTTGCTGAACCACTGAGGAGAAGAGACATCTTCAATAATCTCTGAGAAGCAATTGTTCTTGCTCTGTTGGGATTGGGAAGTCCAATAAAGTCCATCATTCTGGGTTTGGATGCAATTTTTTTAAATTTTTCCAGAAGTGGGCATCTCTGCAAATTTATCCAAAGATCAAAAACTGAATGCACAGAGATAGCACAAAGAATTCATAAGATACACTCAGGGTTCTTCAGGGCTCTGTCAATATGGTAAGTGTTACAGTTCAAGAGCCTGCTATCATTAACTGCTTTCATGGAAACAAGGCAAAACCACTTCTCTTTCACAAGAACATAAAAGCACATCTCATGCTTACAAAGTTGTACCTGAGTGACAAACAAAACTATTCCTGTGAAAAGAGAACACCAAAGTTGAATTGTTTGGTTATTCTACAGTATAACATGTTTGGTGAAAACCAACATAAAGGAATCTCTTCAACAACTGAAGCATTGATTAAAGAGGATCAAAAAACAGAAACATATTAGGAAATAAGCAACTGAAGAGCTGAAAAGCAAATCATCACATTTTGGAATGGCCAAGTCTGAGTTCAAACCTTTAATTCTACTATGATGCTTGGCAGAACGTTAAAAGAGTTGTGCACAAATGCATGTCATTAAATATCAAATAACTGAAGGAATGTTGTGAGGAGGAGTAGGCAAAAACAACACAATGTTAGAGCCTGTAACTCATACAGAAAATGTTTGCTTCAGGTTGGACTTCAGGTTGTTGCTGCTAAGGGTGGATCTACAAGTTATGAAGTTACACTCCTTACTTTTTCATGTTTGTCCTGTGCTGTATTTTTGCTGAGTGAATAAAAACAAAACTAGACTGTGTACTCTTTTATTTGTAACCCAGATTTAAAGTTATCTTATTTTTCATTGATTGTAACAGAATGTTACTTTTGATGTTGTCTATTATTAGACAAATACTACTGCAAAAATAATAAAATTATGTAAAACAGAAGATTTTAATTATTTAACAAAGTTCATCTGTGATTGGCTCTAGTTTCCTCACAGCCCTGCTAACAATAAAAACACATTTAGTAAGATGGAGGGATGAATTGATGGATGGATAGATACATTCTTATAATTTATACTGTAGTCAGTGCTATTGCTTTGTAAATGATTATCTATATTAAGAAGCCAATGCAATTGTACAGCTGTTTATACAGGTAGTGAAATTTATGATGTATTTTTATCTCATAGGAAGCAAATTAATAAATGCCCTGAAGAACTGTTTATGTGAATGATTGGTAAATTGGATATGTATTTTTTTTATACTGAAGTTTGGGATTATTAATTTGATATACCATATGGCCAAAAGTTTGTGGATACCCGAGCATCAAACCTATATGAGCTTGTTAGATATCCGATTCCAAAACCTTGTGTTTTAATGCCTTCAGTGTAAGAAGTAACATCCTTCATATCTGCTATAACTCTGTGATACCCATATAGACAGTGTGGTGTGCTGGGATGTTAACATCACTACAAGAGAGGCCCACCAAATCAATAGGCTAATTAAAAATGGCAAGCTCTGTTATAGGACCCTGTGGAGGTCATAGTGAAGGAGAGAATTAAAACAAAACTGAGTGTCATTATGAGCAATACTGCTTATCCTCTCTCAGACACATTAACACTGACCACACCTGGTACTTTCAGCCAATGAATTATTCAGCAGAAGTGTATAAATAAAAACTACTGGATTTCCTTTGTACCAACAGCAGTATACCTGCATAATACGTTTCACACTTTTTTAAAATTTTCTTGCTTTTTATTCATTCTGGTGTACATTCAGAGCATAGTGTGTGTGCTTATTTATTTATTTATTTAAGGACCTTCGGTAAAAAGCCAAATTTCCCCCGGGGACAAATAAAGTTCTGTCTATCTAATCTAATATGGATCTGGACCAGCGTTTGCAGCATTTAAGAGCTTCTACTTGTTATTTCCACAAGATTTTAGTGTGTGTCTGAGGGAAGTTGAACTCATTCAAAAAAAGAACAGTCATTAGGACAGGTACTGATTTTAGATGAGAAGATCTGGCTTGTGACTGACTTTCCAATTTCACCTTTAACATGTTCACTAGTATTAACGTCAGGGTTCTGTGCAGGCCACTTGAGATCCTTCACACCAAACTTGTCAAACCATGTCTTTCTGGACTTGGATTTATGCACATGGGTATAGTCATGCTGAAACAGAAAACTGTTTCCACAAAATCAGATGTGCACAATAGTATTAACAGTACCCTTCACTGGAAGCAAGGGGCCTAGCGCAATTCCTAATAAACAGGCCCAGACCTTTATCTCTCCTTCACCAAACATTATAATAGACATTTTGTAGTCTGGAACATAGCATTCTCCTAGCATCCACCAAACCCAGATTTGGCCATCCAACTGCCAGGAAGTGAAGCTTGATTTGACAGAACATGTTTCTATTGTTCTTGCATCCAATGGCAGAGCGCTTTACACCACTCCAGCCAACGTTTTGCATTGCAGATCATGATCTTAGGCTTAAAACACATTTCATGAAACTCCTGACTCACAGCTCTTGTGCTGATGGTGTTTCCAGAGGTAATATGGAACTCTGTAGTGAGTGATGCAAGAGGAAAACTGAGATTTTTTTGTGCTATGCACTTGGTGGCCCAACTTTGTGAGTTTTCATGGCTGAGCTGCTGTTGGTCCTAGACACTTCCACTTCACAATAACAGCACTTACAGTTGACCAGGGCAGATCTATTAAAGCAGAAACCTCAGACATTTTGTCACAGTGACAAAAGTGGCATCCTATGGCAGTGCCACTTTTCAGGTGTCACACACGTGCGATTTGGAGGCAGCTAAAGGGCTTGAGTAACTGTAATACTACGTCAGACCAGGGGGTGGCAGAGTGTGCTGACTGTCTCTCTCAGTCTCTTGCAGACCATTCCCGGGAAATCCCGCCAGGTTCTAGTGCCACTGATGACGTCACTTCTGGTTCCGGCACATCTGATGACGTTACTTCCAGTCCTGAAGACGTCAATTTCGGTTCCCGCATGGATGACATCATTTCCTCTTCTAGCCATTAAAACCGCCATCTTACCTCTACTTAATCAGTTCTGTTTTGGACTCTGTCTTGTAAATAACTCCCTTTTTCAAACCTTTTGCAGCCAGGATCATATTATACGGGTGGCTGCCCCAAACCTTTGTGACTGTCTGGAGTCAATTTCTTACACAGGTCACTGAGCTCTTCAGTATGACCCATTCTACTGACATTTTTTTGCAAATGGATAATTCATGGTGCTTAGAGAGAGAGAGAGGTTAGGACCAGACACTGATACAGCGCATTGCTGTACCCACCACATGACAAACCACCCCAAGATCCCAGATTAGGACCCAAGTAAAGCCATGCGACGAGTGACACCTCAGCACCACACTAGTTCAGATGGAATGGAATAGCATTAGGTAGGGATGTAACGGTATCAAAACTTCACGGTACGGTAATACCTCGGTATGAATGGCACGGTACGGTATTTATTGAATCATTTACAGGAAAAACAAAACTAATGAAGAGACTCGAAAAAAGTGCCAGAAGTGTTTATTAAACAGTTTACATGAACACTGAACATATCAATGGCATACAAATTAGCCATCTATCTGTAAACTTTGAAACAGGAACTTCAATTTTTCAATTTTAAAAACAAAAAATTATTAAACCATGTAAAAAAATAAAGTTTCAATTTAGTATTCTTGAAAACTCAGAAAAAATAAAAATAGCAGCCAACTTATTGCAGCTGGCCCATGTGCTGAATGAGTATTTGAGAACACTCACCTCATTCACTCACACACTCACTTATTCAGACAGAGACAGGTTTTTTTAAGGAAAATTAGCATATCGACATTATCTGGTAAAAGCTAGGATCTCTGGGCATTTACAATGTCCCCTGCAACAGAAAAAAACCCTCTCACTTGGGACTGAGGTTGCTGGGACAGAGAGATATGACTTGGCCAAGGTTGACAGCAGTGGGTAACGTTGTACATTGTCTTTCCACCACTCGAGAGGACAAGCCATGAGTGAGATAGGGGTCTCTTTGCGGTACAAGTCAATGTCTGCATCAATCTGAGCAGTGTGCTGTGTTCTGCTGTCCCCTTGACTAAAAGAATCCCCAAGGAGATCTTCAAGAGCAGTCTTTTTGGATGGAGGAGAGACACCTCCCACAGCATGTGCTTTTTTGTGGCAGGTCAGTTTTTGAGTGTCCAGCTACATGTTCATGGCTGCCTGGTGCTGCACCTTCCTCTTCACTAGGTTTCTGCAGAAGCAAGCAGAGTTACAAAAATTTTAAATGTTAGACACGCACACATAATTTTTGTAAATATTGGGAACTCTAAAAAAGTCACACACACAAAGTATTTTTAAACAAATACCTGGTTCTGCATCTGTGTTGCTTTTAACTTGAGCCTGTTGAAAATTTCATCCCTTCCGCTGTTATTCAGATGGGGGAGGGCCCGGAACCGGGGGTCCAATGCACTGCTCTCATACAGAAACTCTGCTTGCTCCCCTTGGTGATGGTCTGCCAAATCATTCAGTATTGCTGCCTTCATTTGAGAGATGGTGTTTGAGTCTACATCGCACGGTGCCATTCTCACTTGAATCGTGTTTGAGAGGCATGATAAGAGAGATTGTTGGTCGAGATTCGTCGCACAGCACAGTGGTTGCTTTTTTCAAGGGTGTGAGAAGTTTAACGATGTCCTCAGCATCTGCGATGTCAGCTGCGTCTAGAGTGTCTATTCCACGTGCATTGCTCCTGACTTCAGAACTCAGTAGGGCTGCAGCAATTGCCTGTTGTTGCTCCAGGTAGCGCTCAATCATGTCAAGTGAGCTGTTCCACCTAGTTACTACATCCATTATCAGTTTATGTACTGGCAGGTTTAACATTTGCTGCTTGGAGGTCAGCACAGCTGTTGCAGTTGAACTGCGGTGAAAAAATGCTGCTACACGCCTCACTCTGCCAAGCAGACAACTGACACGGTTTACCTTCAAACCTGCCTGGGACGCAAGGTTTAAGGTGTGAGCAAAACACTTTACATGTGGGGACAGACACGCCTCTTTCACCGCTACACCCATGTTTCTTGCGTTGTCAGTAACCACAGTGATGCCCTGGTGATTGTTGTAAATCATGTCAAGCTCCCACTCTGAAACAGCAGATTTTAACACCTCACCTATGTTGTGTCCAGTGTGTGACTCAAAGAGTACCCGTGTCTGTAGGACAAAAGTTTTTATCTCTTATTCACTTGTCATAGCATGTGCTGTGATGGTAACATAGCTCTGAGTAGCTCGTGAAGTCCACCCATCTGTGGTGATTGAGATGCACTCTGCTTGCTTGAGGCTCTGCGCAACTTTTGCCCTTGTCTCTTTGTAAAGAGCTGGTAAAATAGTTTGACTAAAGTGTGGCCGCGACGGGATTTTATACTTTGGCTCCAGCATGTTTACTAACCTCTTAAAACCTTCATTATCCACCACCGAAAAGGGCCGTAGGTCTTTGGCTATATATTCACCAATGCATCTTGTGATTTCTTGTGCTCTCGCACTGTTGTGGGGGAGTGAGGCTGTAAACTCTTCTTTTATAGTCTTTTGGCCCGACTGGATTTTGCTCCTCGTATCTTCACGTAACTTTTCGGGGTGATGATTTAACAAATGGCTCCTCATGTTAGTCGTATTCCCCGACTTGTATTTCACCACAGTCTGGCAGTGCCTGCATACCGTATTTTCTTTGTCTGTCACCTTTTCTCCTTTCTCGTTTCTTTTCAGAGAGAAGCCGAAATGCTTCCACACATCCGATTTAAAACCCGCTTTAGGTTCGACCATTTCCATCTCTTTTCCTTCGCCGCTACTAGCAGCACCCACCATTTCCGCATTACTGGATCTGTAGCGACAACAGACCGCAAAGGATGATGGCCACGCCTGGGCTGATGGGAATTGTAGTTCCCGCTACCTCCCGTTCGCTCCATTCGCCTGAGCAAACTTTTCTTAGAAGACCTATCGTTTTATCGAGTCATGCGACCACGGTAGTATTGAAAAAATTTGCTATTGCGGTACGACGGTATATACAATACCTTTACATCCCTAGCGTGAGGTTTTTTTATGGTGCTTAATATGCTCTTAATTTCATACACCTCAATAATTTGGAGGGGTGTCCACCTATTTTTGGCCATATAGTATAAGACCTAATCAAAATGTGTGAAGCATGATAGTGCAGTGGTTAATGCTTCTGTTTGTAATGTCCTCTGTTCACATCCTGTGCCTGGGTGTTGTCCATGATGATTCCGCATGATTTCCCAGTGTCTGTATGAGTTTACATCCAGGAGCTATGATTTTCTTTCTCCCACAACCACAAAGACATATGGGTATGATGATTGGCGATTTGGAATTGTTGCCATTTGGGAGTACGTGAGTGACTTCTACAATTTATTGTCACACTTTCTGTGGTTGTTTTATGCCTTATACTGGGAAAGTCTTCAAGGGTGAATTAAATGGATTCAAGACAGACATGATGTGACATGATCAGCAGGGCTACTAGAATGTTTTCATTTTTGTAACGAAAAATTTAACATATAAGCAATACAGATATAGAAGAACTACATACAAATTGAACTTCTTAATTGCAAAGAGCAGCCTGAAATTAACTGATAGCAAACAGGATTTATTTTTTTTACCAGAAGAAATCTATACTAATAAACGGCAAAGCCCTCACTGACTCACTGACTGACTGACTGACTGACTGACTGACTGACTCATCACTAATTCTCCAACTTCCCGTGTAGGTAGAAGGCTGAAATTTGGCAGGCTCATTCCTTACAGCTTCCTTACAAAAGTTGGGCAGGTTTCATTTCGAAATTTTATGCGTAATGGTCATAACTGGAAGTTGTTTTTCTCCATTTACTGTAATGGAGTTCAGCTAGAGGGGCGGAGTTTCGTATGACATCATCACGCCTCTCACGTAATCACGCATTACGTAGAAAGCCAGGAAGAGCTACAAAACGCACTTTAGAAAACATGCATTATATAATTAAGAAGGCAGCGAAACAATTAGAAGCGAGCGACTGACATATAAAACTATATTCAGCGGCTCACGTGAACTGACGCAGTGCGCAGACGAAAAGTAACAGTTCCAAAGAGTGCTGAACAAAAACCGAATTACACTGCTACGCTCAAATAGATAAACCACACGCAGTGGCGCGATAGTAAAGCATTCGCCTGTAGCGCCCACGTCAGAGGTTCGATTCCCGAGAGGGGATGTACTGAGTATGTACGCGTGCTTCTCGGTTCATTTTAACCTTGCATTTCCTTGGTTTGAGACGTATGAAAAAATATGCGGTTAACACACAATCATGTTACGTTATTTTTAAAATCTTTCCTATTCTTAGCACAAGTACAGCTGAGAAGCTTCGATGCATGTACTCCATAACAAAAAATAACGCATTTAATCACATTTTCAATTCCAAGCAAAGGGGAACTTTTGTCAATGCATGATTTCCTGGTACATCGATTACACTGATGCACACATCACAGCTACAAAAATGTTACACTCGGAATGAAGCGCGTTCCTGATCGGAGGAAAATTTTATTTCAAAAAACTACCAGAGCGAAGCCTTGATAATAGCATGGTTTTGTGCACAGTGAAAACCAAGCAAAATTAGATGCATTACAGAAAGCGGACTTTGTGGCTCTTACTGGGGATCATTGGACTTCCGTGACCGTTAGTAATTCTAATTACATCTAATTACAAAATGTTCAATGATCACACTGTTTTGGCCTAATGTACAAAATAATTTTGGCTAAGGTTACTCAGAGTTTAAAGATTAAGTTGGTCAAATTACCTTTTATGTTTCTGACTTATTTTTTTAAGAAGAAAAACTGCACTTTATGTTGAAATTTTGATTATTATTATTTAAAAACAATACCATTCTGAAAATGTACTTAAAGCACTTAAACTACCACTTT
>JANRMT010062854.1:49211397-49234246 GCA_026402145.1 Polypterus bichir lapradei
TATATATATATGCCAGCAACACTCATGACAATGACAAAACAATTACATTAACAATCATGTTACGTTATTTTTAAAATATTTCCTTTTCTTTTTCATAACTTCTTTAACACACTACTTCTCCGCTGCGAAGCGCGGGTATTCTGCTAGTGACATAATAAAGCTCACAGTATTACTTGCACCCTCATTTTACAGATCATTCAGTAGGTTTTAATATCAGACAAGCCTTATTGTGACACATGCCTTGTTTGTCTCCCTGGCTAAGGTCACTCGTAATGTCAGATGCACTTTCTTTAACTGGTGACCACCATGAATCAATGTACTTTTCACTGGATGCCCTTTTCACCCTCATCTCCTGGGTGAACTTTTTTGTGATAGCCTTCATCTGTAAAGCAGAAAGTCACTGTGAATCAGACACCAGTTCTGCACAGGGACATGTGTGCATCAGCTACTTGCGTACTCACTCACAGGCCCTGTTCTCTCCTGAATTCTGTTTTGTCTCTTATACCCAAGTATACAGGGTTGCCGTCGTGGCATAAATGTCCTGATCAAAAGCTAAATGAAGGTATCTACATTCACTAGTTTTCTCAAATCACTTGAATTAGAAATTAGTGGGGCAGTGTTATATCAAAGACTCAGAGAATCATGTTGAATTGCCAACTCCATCCATTTCAACTGGTCACAGAAAGCAGTTGTCTAATTGAAAAGTATGGAGCAATGACAGACACAGGCACACATTGATCTTTCTAATTTAGCATCATATTCTGAGATTATGAGGAGTAACCAGACTTGTGGGAAGAAAAAAGAGAGTGTGGAAAAAACATTGTTTTCCTTTAGGGGGTGCTAGCTCCCTGGTTGGAAATACATTCTTTTTTAATTGTAGTGCCTTAAGTAACCTGAACCTAAATAGATATATTATAAAGAGGCGATATCCCTACCATAGTGATACAACGGTAAGAAATCACATCATTAATGATGGTTTACGCGGCATAAAAGACGGGAAGCCATGACAAGATCTTTGAGTAGAGTCTGCCATTTTCGCCGCTTGCCTGGAAGGATTTTCAGCATCAGATGACGTTATCTCCCATCCGTCCATCGGCTTCAAAGGTATTCAGGGCAATGTTCCAAGGTTTTATACCCTTTCTCCATGTGCAGACCTCTACTTAGGTAAATCATGCCATTCCAAACAAAGAAAAGAAGATCCAATATCATGATGACTCTGTCACACAGAAATAGTACAGTATAATGCCCATTTTCGTAGTTGTCCCTTTCTTGCCTTCTAATGTTTGCCTAGAAATTCTAAATGATGAGCCCCTGTGTGCTAAATCTGGCCTTGTGTTAGCTGTACATGTGAGTGGATTTATAAAATATTTTTTGTACAGAGCACAGTGACATATTAAATTTATATTCTGATTACAAACATGAACTTGGTCAGCCTTATTTTAACAGAATATCAGGTGTAATCTACCAGCTATCCTTTGCTTCCAGCCTATATGCTGTTTGTTGTATGTTGAACACATGAGATACCTCCTTGATGTATTGTGAAATGCTCACTCTTGTCAAAGTGGACAGATACACTGCTGCCCTTGGTCTCCTTGTTGTGCGAGGCCATTTGCAGCAGTTCATTGCTTTGCCTTTAAGCAATTTAGCATTTTGAAATAATTAGATTTTTAGATGATTACAGTGTTATGTCAGGTTGTGCATTTTTGTAAAGTTTTAATTGGACTGCAAGTCACATGAGAGGTAAATGATGCTGTAGCTATGCAGGAAATCACCCAAGTGTAACTCTCCCAATTAAAACTGCTCCTAGTAAATGTGATTAAATTGTTAAATTTGACATTGTGCTGCAATCCTCAGAAGAGGGGAGCGCTGGCTCAATCAGTGACCCTTCCAGAGATAGAAAGAGACTGCACTTAGTGGAGGTCTTTCATCTGCTATGGATTTCTCAAGACCTGGAACCATTCTGAATATGCAGTTGTAGGATGTTCAATGATCAGAATTTTAAAAAGGAATAGAGAAAGAAAGTGAAATCTCAGGAAAACCGCCGTGCTTCAAATGGCGCAAAAGCCAAGTGAAGCGGGAAAGCACAAGTAAATTCCATTTTATGTTAAAGCTGATTGCTTGCCCTCTGTAGTGCTTGCAATGTAATCTAGGGCATTTCAGCAGATATCTCAGGGGTCCAGGTCCCAAATCTAATGAAACAAGTAGAAAAGAACAAACAGGGATCTGTCGTCCACATTTCGCTCTATGAATTCCCCATTATGAAGTCCAAATCCCCATCATCTTTTGGATTAGTTAATTAACTTTTGCTCCCACTGGAGAATTCAATGGGGATTCCGAGGTAGTGAGACCCTCCTAACTAAAAAAGTGATTGGCAGTCTGTTTCCTTCTTAGTAATACCGGGATATGCTCTGTTTATATCCTGAAGAATTCCTTCAAGGTAGTGTTATACACAGGGCTGTGTTGCAAATAGCCAGGCTGCTATACTTTAATATGTAGCTATACTTTGTCGCAAACAGAGGAATTCACCTTCACCAATAGCATCTACAGTGTGATGTCATGTAAGAATAACATGAACTGGTCAATAATTATACAACAACACAGCTGTAACTGTGTGCCATATCCAGCTTTCTGCAAGTAATATGTTTTCGACCTGCATCGCAATAGCATAAAAGTTAAATTGATTGATGATAATAATTTGGCCTAGTATGATCAGTTTATGTGTATGAATGAGTGTTGGATTGGTTCTGTCAGGTGTGTAAGTCTAAGATGTTTATCTCAGAAGGATTTGAAGGGTACACAGGAAAGGATTTGGCAGTTGCACCATCACTTACTGTGTCCCTTTTTGCTCTTAGCCATAAAGAACAGAAACAAGTAGAAGGCCTTTATAGCTTTAGCCTATCCTAAAGTATTGTTTCTTCCCCCTAGAACTGAATAAAAATGTCCCATTTAAAGGGATTGGTGTCAGATAATGAATAGCAATGAAAGAGGATATGTTGACAGTTATCTGCTGTTGCTTCCATTTTATGCCTCTAATTCTATTGAAAGAGGCTTTCCTCATTGTGTTTCCAACCCATTATTGATGTGTGTGTTATTTTTTTATAGTGCTTTATCCAAAGATGGTACCTTCTTTAGGCCTGATGCCACCAGTTTATGCTTTGACCCCCCAGTTTACCATGCGTTTTGATAAACAGATTGGAAAATGAATGAAACACAATTAACAGAGGAATGCTATTAAAAACTGCTGTCTGTGAAAGTAGGTGATGCTTAATTGACTTCACTTTAATCATATTTATTCTTAAATTACTTTTCCAGTACTCAGTGTTTAAAATGATAATCACAAGAATGCATCAGCATAGTGAAAATACTAATCTTTTAGCGTCAATCAAGAGTAAGTGGTATTAGCGAAAAGAGGATTAGATAATGTGCAAGGTAGAGCCGACTGCCAGATGCACATACAGTAGAAAAGCACAGCACATAAAGAAAGATGGAGACAACAAATGATGCCAGGTTATCAAGACTCTGCAGAAGGCAAACTGGTACTTTTGGAAAAATGATACATCCAATACAGGATTAGATTAGGAGACATCAAAAAGCCCAACTTGTTTCAAGAGTAACAAATACTACTCAAAACTAAACCACCAAGGATCAAATCTCAGGGTTAGGCTTTCATCTTCCCTGAGTGTGTCACTGTGTGAAAGGACTGAGGAGTTTGATGACTTCAAGTTTTTAAGGTTTTGATTGCTCTCTGTTGTTCAGCACACTGTTTAAGAGGATTCTTTAAGGAGTTCTGTGCTTATCTCATACCACCCAAACAATAAAGTCTGTATTTACTTCTTCTCAGTGTATATTGATAAAATGAATCCGTGTAGGGATTTATGTAGGTTTCATATCCCACAGTTAATTTGAAGGGTCCAGTTTATAATGCAGTGACCAATGCTTTAAATAGCTTGCTGAAAATGCCATACTTTTTCCAGTCTTGAATTCGTTGCTGCTAGAATTCTTCACACCCTACAAAAAAAAAAACAATCACAGATAAAGATTTTTGGGTAACACTCTGCTGAAGGATGGCAGAAAAATGTTTTAGGGCACCAACATATGTTATGCCCTTAGAACTCATTAAGGCCAGCCATTCAAATTCAAACACTCATTGAAGATATTCAGTCTATAATGTTTCACATCTTGTTCTTATATTTTGATATACAAAACACCTTTTAGAGTTTACTCTGTGTTCTCCTGGGTAAAGTCTGTGCATTCTTTGATTTATCTTGAATTAAAGTGTTTTTAATTATTTTAAAATTATTTTATTACATAAAATAAATAATAATTAAATAAAATTCCCATCAATCCATTTATTTCTTAATACGCTTTTCCCATTACAGAGTGTTTGAGAGATGGAGTTTATCATGAATGCTGGTCAATTGGCTGACCCATTCACATACACCTACATTTAAGTTAATTCATGCTGGGCCTATTCTAGAGTAGCCAATTAGTGTACACATCTTTTTGATGGTGGAGGTAACCCATGTGGACATTATGTACGGTTCACATAGACAGTGAGAGACCCCGTCATGAAATAAAGCCAGGTCCCTGGAGCTGTTAGGCAGTAGCATTAACTACTGTGCTGCCATGCAGCCTTTAAGTGAACTGTAAAACTCTGAAACAGACAGTAAGGGTCTGACCTGGAATGATAAGACACCACTGGGTGAGAGAACTGGAGTGCTTGTGGGAGGTGATAACACATATAAAAAGTCTCAAAGGAAAGTGCTTTGTGTGTTGAGGCTGAAATAAACTGAAAATCTCTGAGCATCTTCCAATTGCAGAATAGGATGAAAAAGACTTTTTTTAACAGAAATCGTACTCATGATCATTTTCTTTTAACTGTAAGCAAACTATTTATAGCAACTTTATCTTATATAGCATGCAATGACAGAAAAAGTGTAACACAAATTCTCTTTATAACAAGTTAAAAACGAGTATCATTTACAAAAAGAACAAACAAACACAAATACACATGACTAGACAATACAAATAAAATAAAACATAACTAATAATAATAATAATAGTAATAATAATAAATGCAATAAAAATGGAAGCATTAAACACAACTTAAATTACACTTTTTAAGACTGCAATATTTATAGTTGTAAAAGTCATCGTCCTTTGCTACAGTCAGTTGGCCAGGGAGGAGAAGAAAATCATATAGACAGTACAGAAAATTAGTGAAGAAGATATTTGGCAAAGATGAAAATTCTGCTCAAATGAACTGTGTTGTGAGGATTAAATGGGTGATCATCCAATGTTTAATTGTATTTGTCAAAAAAAAGCACAGCATAAGAGGTAGAAATGTTGAAACTAATAAAATCTGTGGATTTGCAAAGCGACAGTTGTGTAGAGGTTAGCATAAGTAATACAACAATGAAGAATTTGAAAACTGGCAAAAACACACTCCTTAAAAATGGTAGGTGTAAAATATTTTTGTGCAGATCCGGGGGCACAATGAAATGTTCTCTGTTAGGAAATGAGTCATTAATTTGTGCAAGGGATATGTGGTGCCACATATGCTACATACAGAAATTTTACCATACCATGGATTCTAACAACACCATATTCAACCCATAAAGGCTAACAGGAAAACAAAAGAAACACTAACAACATTAATATAGACAATTAAAGAAATGAAGCATATCAGATGTAAGGGCAGCAGAAGTTTAAGATCTAAGAATATGGGAAATATCTTAAAATATTTCAGTGGTAGCTGGTGACAGGAAGAAGTGTATTTGTGGAACTTAAATAAGGCATTAGACATCTCAGTAAGGTATATTAATGGAAATGAAAACAAAGGTTTAAGCACAAGTGAAGGCTACATTTATGGCAACTGACATGAAAATTACCATATATAGTAACGGATAAGTTCTTCCGCGGATAAGTCAGGACTTGATTTGACCGTATAATTTCTGGTATTTTATAATGTTGGTCGTATAATTCGAATGCGGAAAACTCATGCTATTGGTCCAAGAGATTATGATATCCTAACACCAACCTGAGAGAGTAACCACGGAGCATACTGCTTGTTTTTTTACATGTATTGTGCCTACATGACCACACAGTAATACCCGAACTATTCCGAACCAAAGTTTGCACTGATTTGTGTTTTTTGTATCTCATACCCTCTGTGGCAGATTGCCGGGGTCATTACCTGACCGGGATGCCTGGAGGGACTGAAAAAGGACAATAATACCTTCCAGGTCACGAGAGAGCAACTGCCCTGGACTAGGAGAGGACCACGGGAAAGGAGAAAAATGGTTCTGGCCTGTTTGGACCCGTGGCCACTGCCAGGGGGTGCCTCAAGCCTCATAGGACCTGGAAAACCATCACTTCCGCCACACCAGGCAAGATGGCAGATGAACCTGCCAGGAACGCCCGGAGTGCTTCCGGTGCAAAGGGCAGCACTTCCGCCACACCAGGAAGTGCTGCCGGAAGTGTGTCATCAGCCACCTGGAACACATCCGGACGGGAATAAAAGGCGCCGCCTCCTTACAGTCCGAGAGCTAGAGTCAGGAGTGGGAGCAGTACAAAGCTTCCAGGAGGAGACAGGCGGCCAAGGACTGAGAGAAAGAAGCCCACAGAGTGGTGATTATTGCTGTGAGCATTGTGTACTGTGTTTGGGACTGTAAACCTGAGTTTATTAGTGAATAATAAATGTGTGAATTTTATAAAGATGTGGCTTCCGACTGGTGGTGTCCGGGCAAGTCTCACACCTTATACACCTTTATTGTAAGAGCATCCCTTATCTATGATGGAGCGTTCGATAAGAAGAAAATATGAAGCTGGTTTTAAATTAAACGTCATTGAAGTAGCGAAAGAAATTGGTAACTGCGCTGCTGCAACAAAATTCGATGTGTCTGTGAAACTGTAGGAGGAGGCAAGAAGATGTAAAAAAAAAATGTAAGTGTCGCATTTTTGAACAGGCATATAAGTCGGGGTCTGATTTTATGATCGATTTTTCAGGTTTCAAGACCCAACTTATAGGTGAGTATATACAGTAGCTTTTAAATAATTGTTTGGCATGATTTGCTTTCATGATTTGCATATTATATTAAAACATTTATCTTTGTAGTGATAAAGCATGTATGTCGACAAACTTTGATTTGTCAGAAGAAAAACTTTTATTGCAACCTGTTCTACTCAGACAATTGATAGCACTACGCAATTCCTGTTCTATTCAGAGAGTATCATATACCAGGTCAGAAACAGTGTAAACTAAGAACTAGGAGCCTCTACATGCACATTACAGGCTTTAAGTCTTCAACAAATAAACAAGTTGACCCTGGCTTAGGACTACAAATGAAACACTGAGTTGGTAGAAGGCTCTAGAACATATGTTTTGCCTAGTTAGGATTGCTCAAAAGGCACAGGGCCTGAACATTAGAGGGAAGTTAGTCCCAATACTACTATGTCCTTTTGGTCAAAGAGATGCATTAGGAAAGCATGAGACTGCCATAAATTCAGAGTTATAGGGAAGCTCAGTGTCTCTGTCTTACTTCATCCAAAAACCTTACTGGTTCAGGAGACCAATCAGCTTACTATGAAGAGCTACCTGGAAATCTAGGCAAATTGCTATCCATTTAGGTTGTATTCAGTATGATTTGTCACACTCATTTTATTTTGCTTCTGCTTAAAGCACATTAGTGAATGCAAATCAATAGCATATTAATAAAAAGTAAACTTTTTCTCTTGCTTATTTTGGTATTCTATTTTGTCGCCTGGGGCCACAAATATAAGAATAAGAGGTATATGTTCAGCCACAGTAGCAATCAACCTAGATGTATCCTATCCTAGAGACTATCCAATTTAGTGTTAGGACTTCTGACAACATTTTTCTGACTTTCTGGTTTTTCATTTTGGCTTTGTCCTTGAGTTTTGGATGCTATTATGCTATTTTGATTCCTGTCTGCTCTTCAAACATGAATTATGCCTTACCCATTTTATAAATTCATCTCCTGGTTTTTGTGTTTAGTCATTTGGGCTGACGGCTTCTGTGTTCTATCAAGATTCTTAAATTTGCAACCCCTAGCACTACTTTGTAAGGTGCTAGCTTGCTTTGCTGCAATGAAGTTGGCCTTCAAAATGGCTTAACACTAGAATTCCTGAAGCCTACAAAAAACATGTAATCCCGGCCCACTTTAAATACCTTCACACCTCTACCATCAGCATCTTTTGTTTTGTAAATGCGTCAATCAGCACAAGCAGCAAGCAGCCTGCTGTCTCATCCACCACCTTGTCGGAGCTCAGCCTCACAAACAAAAAGTTCTCCCAGCTCAAGCCAAAGCTCCTTATCTGCATGTGGTGTCCCTGGAGTTGTGTAGGGTAAATAATACAGTATATCGTTATTTGGAATACATGCATTTCACGTGTGTTCCGTGTCTACAAAGATCTGAGTAAGTGTAGGATGAAAGGAAATGCGAGAAATGCAAGAAATGCTTTTTATTTCCTTTGGTTATATTCTTGAATAAAAGGGAACATGTTTATTTGATATTTAGACTAAAGTCATCACACATTATACACTTCTCGTCATTATTAGTATAACATGGAAAAAGTTTCTGCTTTAGATATATGTTCAGCATTTCTTGCATTTCTTGCGCCAGCTCGTCGCTACCATTGCACTATCCGTGTACCCATGTTTAATACATGCTTTAATCCCTATCATCATGAAAATGATATCAAGTATACATCTTAGTGTTTAATTTGTTCAGAGAGCTGTAATATCATGAATGTAATGTATTCTGTGTCCTGTTGGCATAAGAGAAAACCCATTTAAGAAGCACGTAGTGATTCAAACACATATAGTACATTTAACGTGTTACTTTAGTTACGATGGGATTTGAGAAACTATTATATTAAACGATTTTAAGATGAAGTTTATGACGTTCTACTTTAATGACAAGATAATATAACAATTTTGAGGTCAAAGTTAATATTTCCAGCTTTTTTTTCCACTATTTCTTTTTTCTTTTCTCTGTACCCTAATAAGCTTCCATATGACATTCAGACGGTGGGCTACAACTCTCCTTTTCATGACAACTTTGATATCTGACCACTTCTTTTTTATTTCTGGCACTCTGCGACTTTCTGAACTTGAACTTTCAATCAACTTCTTTTTGTTGTTTATACAACTGCTTAAACCAACAAATAGTACGTCTTTCATTGCCTCCACTTGGCATTCCCTGAAATTCTTCCTTTTTCTCCATGCTTTTGCCATTTTCTTTTCACAGAATGCTGAACTTAAGGGAATATTTATATTGATTTGCATATTCAAAGAGGCATAATTCTAGGAGGAGTCTGATAGGGGCAGCAGGCACGTGCACGAGCGTTACATTTCACGCTGACCAGGATTTATGTAGCAGAAGTACATGGAAGTTGGATTACGCACAATTTTTTGCATCTGAATTTTTTTGAGTGTATGCACATTTTGAATTTTGTCGAGTAACAACAACATTACCTTCTGTCCAATGTTCAGTGTTTGTTGTTTGGCCTTGTCACTCTCAGTGTTCTGTTTGGGTTGTTCATTCACCCAGCCCATTTGTTGTTTTGATGTAAATCCAGCACACTGTTATTGATTCATGATCATTACTGTATTTAGAACCATCTTGCAGTGGATGAAATAACCAATAACCAGTTTTGTCTTCTTTTCTTTGTTTTCCTAGAACCTTATGTAATGCCAGTGTCACCCTATATGACTTTCCCAGTGGTTTTCAATAGTAGCTTTCATTTATATAATCTTAATGAGATCTGCACAGTCACAGTACACACCCCTCCCTAGCAGTCATGTAGCATGACATCCCCATCACCTCAGTCATATGAGCCACAACAAAATCAGACAGGTTTGATTCTGTATTAAATTACTATGCCCAATGTATTATTTCTACGTAGCCACAGTGAAGTAGAAAATCTTGAAAATCTTAAAATTTACAATAAGTTTCTCCCAAGTGAGTGAGTTTTGTTGCTCATGTGGGTCAGTAAATGCCCCTTCTATCTTAGGGTTTCAGTCTAAACACCATGTTGGTAGTTGATGTTCATGACAATTTTTGTAAACATAATAAAGGACCAAGAGATAGATAATGAGTAATATAATAATAATAATAATAATAATACCAGTAATAATAATAATAATTATAATAATAATAATAATAATAATTATTATTATTATGGCAGGAAAGTGTGACAGTATTGTTCTGGAATTTCTCACCACATACAGACCTGAAAGTCCTGCTTAGAAATCAAACAGCCACACCAAAATACAACCAAAACTAAGGAAAAACTAAAAAACGCTGAACTTTAGCTTGTATTTTGTGTTCCCAGCTCACATTAGTGATTGATGTTTTTTCTTTTATCTTAAAACTACACTGCAGTGTGCCAAGCATTGGTCAAGCATGATCACAATGTTCCTTATATGATCTATGACCTACACCATGACTATGGTCGCTCTATGATGGATACAAAATAGTGGTGCCCATGGCCAACAATGATTTGGTGAAATTACATCAAATAATGAACCATTAAATTAATAGGCACTTTCAAAGATAGCCAAAAAGTGTATTTTAATGATGCAAACTAATGATTCCCAACCATGCAAAAAACAAAGGTTTATCACAAGCAGTGAGGCCACTAACACAGAAGAGAACTAGTATCCATAACTTGTAGCTAGATGTCAGAAAATCAGAAAGTAAGAACAGATGACATACTGTGTCAGCAACTGACCAACTCTTAGCAAACAAACTTCTCACTGTCGGGGTATAAGTAGAAGCTCTGCTGCAGTAGCCAGCGGCCATTTTTCGTCTCCTTCACTCTGTAAAAGCATAATTAAGGATTGGTTTGAATAATCAGTGCTAGCGCATGGCTTCTAAACAGAAAGTATTGCTTTTAGTTAATCCAAGCACTTACACATAATCTTTCATTTTGAACTGCAGTCTGCCAGTAATAAATAAGGCTGATTTCTGCAGGGATTTCTCTTTGTAAGTAGGCAGTAAAATCTAAGGATCAATTTGCTGAAACTAGCCAGGATTAATAAGCACCAGGGGACAATATAGAGCCCTAAATCCCAGACACACAACTACTAATGAGGGTCTTCCTAATTTATGTAGATGCTTTGACCAATAGATTTTATTTTGCCTCTTTGCATTAAAATGAAAGACTGCAGTAAAATCAATCTATGGAGAACATTTATGTAAAGCACTGCCTGAAATTATTTTTGACTAGACAAAGAAAGAGGCTCTGTTTCGAGAAATTCAATCTGTTTTGTCCCCATATCTTGTGAGTAAATTTTTGTTCTAGATAAAATCTGAAATTTCATACCAGTCCACTGGCATGCATTTTGAATAAGAAGCATGTGACTGGGGTTGGGGACTATAATTGAATATTAAATCGTTCATCATATATTCCCCCTTCTATCCATTCATCAGTCATCCAAACACAAATTAATGCAAGTTTGGATTGCTTGGGGTCACACATTAGCAATAAAAGGAATTTGAACCTGTACTCTGGACAACTAAAATCCATATCTGTTTCTTGCGAGATGACAGTCTGCTAACAGCACACTTCATTACTGATGCAGCTCAGTAGTTAAAGCTTTACATTTATCGTCTTCATTTAATTAATATTTATGTAAGTTTGTTTGCTTATAAAGAGTAGAGCATTCCATTGCTGCTGTGATTAACAACAAGCTAGAAGTCCAGCTAATGCCATAGCTTGCTTGTAAAAGCCCAGATTAAGACCCCCACAGTTGTTGTAAAATCATTCTCAATAATGCCCACTAGAGGGGTAAACTCATCAAAACCTGGCTAGTAATAGGGAAAACACAGGATGTTTACAAAATACAAGATTTATTCTTCACAAAATAGTATTTCAAAAGCAATGAAGTTCCATGGAGCACAAAGGCACAATGGAACTGCCCAAAACACAAGGTAATCTGAAGCAAACAAGTCCCAATACAGCTGATCAAAGAACTGATGAAAAGGAGCAAAATATCAAAAATCTAGTAATTTACAGAAAGTACAAAGTGTACCAAAAACACAGAAGATCTTGTGGGTTTATAAAGTGGACGACAGTTTTTGGCAGTACCCCTGGCTCTTGGGGGACCACTCACAAAACACATGGGGCATAACCAAGCCATTGATAAATAGACAAAATAAAAAAACAAAGAATACAAATAATAAACACAAGCAATATTACTACAAGAAAAAGAATGGAAGAGTGGAAACATAACAAAAGATAGTTGATCATAAATTTAATAATGCAGCACGCAGTTTCCCACTTTTCTGTTCACCACACAGAGACTCAATCATTTCTTTGAGTACTTTCCCGCTTGCTCATTTCTTCATGTGAAGACTCAATAGTTTCATTCAGCAATGGACTCATGGTCCCTTGGTCGTTTCATCATGCCCGGTCATCCTTGGTCATTTTGATACACAGGCACCTGATCATTTCAACACAAGGACGGAGTGGATTGGTAAAAAGGCCCCTTACCATCACCAACACCCAGAATGCCCTGATGGTAAATCTGCCCCGGCTTGTAATTATTTGCAGGGTGAACATTTCGAGCTCTAAACTTTTACAGTTCGACTAGAAGGTACCTACAGCTTGACCAGCTATTTGACCTGATCAGAGTCAAACAAACCACAGAGTTATGATGAAGTCTTATTCCAGTAGACATTCACCTTGTTTACAAAACCTTAATGCTTGACACACAAGTAATGACACCGAAGTAGCCTAACTGCTTTCACTGTACAGGGAAATGTGTTTCCTTACTGTGCACGTGACAGTAAACTTTGAATCTTTCCTTGTTAAATGTAAAAAACTAGCAGGAGCTCCTGGCATTGCATGGGTAAATAATTTTAAGCTCTGGGCTCATCTAGCATCCGTCTCTTCTGGTGTGTCACTTGCTCTAAGCCACCAGGTGGCACTGTTGTTCAAACTTTAGTGAAAGGAAATAAACAAACCTAAAGGTAACCCCAGGGTCAAAATTTTGGGTCAGAGCATAGTCTATGATCTTCTATTGATCAAACAAGGTTAGATTTGTTTAAAAGTGTGGATTTACAGTATTTACTAGACATACATACATACTCTACTAGTCAAAACTTTTAGAACACTGTTTTTCCAGTTTTTCTACAAATGTAATCAGTTGAAATTTAATGAATGACTTAAAATGATGAAAAGGTAAAAAGTAAACTGCCAGAGGTTTAAATTTAATGTTTAGGTTAGCAATAACTGAAAAAAAGGAAATTTCTGAATATTAAAACTGGGCCTTATTCAGGGAACAATTAGTAGATTACAACCCACAGATGTTCTGCAGCGAATAAAGTAAATTAAGCCTTATAAGATGAAGCAAACAGTTTCCACAGATGTCCCAACTTCTGTTGATTACTTACAAACAGTCTGTCTTAAAGAAGAGTTGGAACAGACTGTGTTACTACACCCTCTCAAGTACTACTTGTACAATATTCCAGTGATAATGGCAAGAAAATTGCAATTAACAAATGAAATGAGACAGAGCATTATTACCCTTAGAAGTTTAGGCCTTTCATTTAGAGAGATTGCAAATCAATTCAAAGTGTCAGTGTGTACGGTGTCCTACACAATCCAAAGACAATTACAAACTGAAAGAAACTCTGATAGGAAGAGATCTGGCGGATCTAAAATCACAAACCAATAAGAACACACATTTCTGAGGGTCACCAGTTTGCGTGAAAGGCACCTCACAGAACAACAGTTTCAAGAACAGCTTCAAGCACAGTTTAACAGTGGTCAAAAAATGCAAGTCTCAGTCTCTACTGTGAAGAGGAGTGCCTATAAAGCCGATCATGGGCTTACCTGGCAAATTAAAGACAAAGACCAGAGGAAAATGCCAAGGAAAGTACTTTAAACTGTTGGAAGTCTGATGGATTTAACACTAAAACCACCACTTCAACTCATGACTTATTTCTTAAACTAAACAATTTGTAAAAATAATACACAGTGCCTAATAAAAGTATTCACTTCCCTTGGTAGTTTCACATGTAATTGTTATACAACTTTGAATCACAGTGATTTTACTTTGTCTTTTTTGTCATTTGTCAACAGAAAAAGGCTGTTTGGTGTCAAAGTAAAAACAGATCTATGCTAAGTGGTCTCAATTAATTACAAATATAAAACACAAAATAATGATTGTGTAACTAACATGACGCACCCAAATCATCATTGGTGCAGCCAATGGGTTTTAGAGGCCACATAATTAGTTCAATGGAGTTCACCTGTCTGTATTCAGTGAGTTTCAAATGGTTGTGGTATAAATGCACCTTATCTGGAAAGGCCAAATTATGGTGAGGTAGTGTTGTGCTTAACCAACACAAAGAAGACAGTTAAAAGCTAACTGAAAAGCACAAGATTGGATGAATGAATGAATGAATGAATGAATGAATGAATGAATGGAGACAAGAAAATATCCAAGTCACCGAGTATCCCTTAGAATCCTGTTAAATTAGTCGTTAAGAAATAGAAAGAGTATGACACAGCTACAAATCTGCATAGATTAAGCCCTCCGTAAGAGGAAGACTAGTGAAAGAGATCACCAAGATATCTATGAGTAGTCTGGAGGAGTTACAAACTCGGGGGCTGAGATTGTAGAGACTGTGCATACAAAAACTGTTGCCCAAGTGCTTTACCAGACATAGCTATAAAGGAGAGGAAGAGAAAAGAGAAAGCCACTGTTAAAAAAACACAAATGACATCTCTACTAGAGTTTGCCAGAAGGCACCTAGGAGACTCTAATCAGATAGAAGAAAATTCTGTGGTCTGATGAGACCAAAATTGAGCTTTTTAGCTATCAAACTAAATGGCATATTTAAGAACACTGAAGAATAGTGGTGGCAGCATCATGCTGTGGGGATGCTGCTCGGTAGAAGGCTTGTGAGGGTAGAGAGTAAAATGAATGTAGCAAAATACAGAGACATCCTGGAGTAAAACTAGATGTAGTCTGCAAGAAACCTACAGCTTGGGACAAGATTTTTTCCAGCAAGACAATTACCACAAGTATAATGCCAAAGCTACACTGTAGTGGCTTAAAAACAACAATGTTAGTGTCTTGGAGTGGCAGACTCGGAGTCCAGATCACAATCCAATTGAGAATCTGTATCTAGACTTGAAAAGGGCTGTTCACTCACAATCCTCATGCAACCTGACAGAGCTTGAGCACCTTTGCCAAGAAGAATGGGGAAAATGGCAACATCCAGATACCATATGTAAAACTGACAGAGACCTGTGCACAAAAACTCAAGGTTGTCATGGCTGCAAAAGGTCCATCTACTAAATACTAACTTCTTGGGTGTAAATACTTATGCGATCAATTATTTTGTGTTTTATGTTTGTAATTAATTTCGACCTTTTTGCAGAGACGTGTTTTCATGTTCACATTAAAAAGTGTTTTTTTTTGTTGATCAGTGTCAAAAAAAGCCAAACTGTTTCCACTGTTATTCAATATTATACAACAATAAAATCTGAAAACTCTAAAGGGGGTGAACACTTTTTAGAGGCAATGCATTTTAATGCTTATTTTCACAATTCTAAAAGGTTAGACTTGTATTTATTTTGTAAATTCAGTACTTAACCATAAAGATGAATGAATATGTTTCAGTATTAAAGTGACGTATCTGAATTGCCAAATGAGAATTTTATTATCCAGGAAATGTACACATTCACATATACCCCTACACAGGGAAGGAAGCAAAAGAAGTGGTAAAAGCAAGATATGCCACTACACCTGTCTACAATTACATTATACTGATTATTTACAGTCAAAATTATGAATCAATCCATTAGCAATTTAAGATATTATTCAAGGGATGTCTAGGATACATGGAAACATCAAAAGGAGATTGCCAGGATATACAGCAACAGGCAATGAAGCCAAAGACACCAGGACCTTTTAAAATACATTTTTTTCACACAATTTTTGACACAATAATTTTTCATCAAAGCTCTAGATCTGCCCTCTTAATTTAACTGAAGCATGGCAGGAGAAGTGAGCTAGCATAGTAGAAGAGCGGTTTGCGTACGTGACTAATTTGAATTGAGAATCTCGTTTGACATCAGGAGCAGCTGTGCTGTTTCAGGAGGTAAGGGAATATTTTCATGAAAGGGACCAGATTATGAGACATAATCAAAAGTTTGTTCAATTTGTGCAGTTTGTTGTTCAAAATGTGTACACAAGAAGTCAAGCTTAACTGTTACCAAACTCAAAACACAGGCCAGGAATCTTGGTCTATATTCAAAACAGAGAGTTCTATAACCAGGGAGCAATAAATGTTGAAGCAGATTAGACAGCGTGGGCACCCTTAGCCCCAAAGAAGGCACTCAGAGTCTCAGGACAGGCAGCAGAATCAAGCTTTATTGTACAGCTCACATATAGACTCAATTCAGATGACTTGAGCCCCCAGTGAAGGGCAAACCTTATTTTTATTACAATACTTATCAAAAAGTTTACCTCACTCAGTACATTTGACACTCCTACCGGACTCCAATATCCCGTTACCTTGGTTCTAGCTCTAATTAGTTCTACCAATATTTCCTAGCCTAATGAGCATAGCACTTTATCTTATCTATTATGGCTACCTGGCAGGCTTTCTACTCTCCTTGAACCCGTCCAATTCCTGACACCATTATCTCTAGAACTCAGCTCATACTCACTCCCTTGAGAAGGGGGGGGCCCTCTCTTCACACTTGACCTCGACTCATGAAATATTGGTAGTTTTACAGCTTATTAAGAAATAATAAAAAACACATGTGCAAGACTTTTTATGATTTAACCCTTTCTATACTAACATGCATTAAGACATATAATGTTTGTTCTCATACATACTTTATGATTCTCTTTAAGTATATGTAAATCATCAATTTTAAAAATATGCTTTTACTACACCCCTCTATATAAACAGAGCCACACACAAGGTTTTTGGCACTATCCACTATTCTTGCATGGTTTGGAAATGCTTAATTCAGGCCTTTCATCCTGTTGCATTGATGATGTGACAGGTCATATATTTCAAGTCATTTCAATAGCAACCTTATGGCAATCGTTAACAAAAAGGAGCAGCCCATAAAAAACAAAATGGTGCTGAAAAAGACACAAAGGTATTTTAACTAATTTAAATAAATTTGAAATCAAAAATTGTATCATATTTGTTTTCAGGGAGATTTGAAACTAAGAACAAGAATAAAAAACACCAGGAAAACACAAATTTAATATAACCAAAAAGGGCCACAATGTACTCATTAATTACATGGGCTGTCAGACAAGTAAAAGAAGAAAATATACAAAATATGTAAGGTAATCTTTTAGAAGGTAAACTAATCCATAATTGACGTCACACAGCATGTTGCTCTGTTTTAAAATCGATGAGTTTGAAAATTCACCAATGTTATTGATTGGGATATTTCGAAATTTCAAAAATTTGTACAGCATAATTTATTTGAGATATGTCAATGAAAATGGAACTTTCTTGACAAATTTCCTTAAAGCATAAGTGCTCCGGTTTAAAAAAAAAATCAGTCCATTAGGATCAAAATTGTTCCATGTAGACAGACAGACCAACGTGGTGATATATATGTGCACCTTAAACGTCATCTGCTAACCATTCCCTGGACTAGTCTCAGTGCCAGTCCTAGTCACTATGAACCAGATCACCAGTAGCAACAAGAGGTAAGCAGCTGGCAGCTCACCACTTCTATATACCTGAGAATTCATAGCAGATCAGATTATAAGATAAGTCAATCATTAAGCTTTAGTTCAAGTTACTTGGGAATCAGCTACACTTTATAGTTATCTTACTGTAAGTTCAAGCATAGTATTTACTATGGACAATAAATAACTAGCACAGAAATCTAATTACAATTCATCCCATGGATTCACAATTGGGAGGTCATCCCTTCCGGGCTCATCTGAGGTATGCGCTACCATTCTGGGAAACAAGGGGACGAGGTTGCTGATGATAACATCTCTTTTTTCTCCCACAACCCCCTTAGAAACCGCCCCCTGCAGTCACTCTACTGTAAAAGAGGGGCACATCTCAATCAGGAGAGAGCAGACTGATGACTGGAGCTCAGATCTGAAACTAAAGTACCACAGAAACAGATCAACGAAGCCATTAATTTAAATTTGGTTAACCAGGTTTTCATTTTTGCTTTATTGAATGCTTCATTGAGCGCCTCTTTTGATTAAGGACTGTGTAAATATTGAAAGGGGTAACCAGGTTAGCACCCCAACACTTCCTCCATGATCAGTGTACCACTGTTCAATCTCATTGACATTCAAAAATGAAAAATAAAACAGTTTTGGCCACTGGTGGTTCTCCCAGAGATCATAACATTTATTTCTATTAACTATTATTAAATCATTTTCTCTTCTGTACACATTACTCTGCTTTTTAAACTGCTCAGCATGCAAAAGGTATTTTTACGTTAAGTCCTCATTAGGAAAGGTTTATATTATAAAGAAAAATATGATTTATTGACAGGTATGAGAGAGGGCTGGCTGTAAGTTTATTGCCCTCCAAGTGACCTGACCAAGAAGACAGATGAGTCACAGCAAACCAGGTCACAGCTGCCAGGGTTGCTTGATGCCCATTAACTTACCCTTTTAATATCACTGTAGAATTATTTCACATAGACAAAATGTGATTTCTAAATGCTGAACAACAGGATCCTAAAACTTCAATTGCTTTTCTTCCTGTACTGTATGATTCCTATCTTTGTGGGCATCTAAAGTGCATTAGGCTAAATGTGCTTTACCGTCTTCATAGAGAACCATAGGCCGATTACTGCTGACATGCTTTATAGAAAAAGCAAGTACTGCCTTAATAAAAGCCCACTGGGGGGCACCTCCTGCAACTCTTGTTTACAGTCTTTGAAAACGCATTCCTGGCTGCTGGAAAAGTAAAGGAAATGTTGTATTGAGAGAAACAAAAGTATGCATGCCTGTGTGGGGATAGACACGCATAAATGTACTCACTGGCTCATGCCACACTCTGCAGGCACTCAGGACGTGCTTCACAACATGCAGGGATGTTTTTATTTGCTTTTCAGATGTCACAAAGAAATCATTTTCTCAAGATACAGAGGCAGTGCTTGTGCTAAAGCGTTCATGCAAGCAGCCGAGACGGTGACTCATGCTTGTAGGACAAAGACAGACATTTCCTCAGCTAAACGCTTTGGAAAACTCGTACAAAAGTGAGAGGGGGAAGGTTTGAAGCTAGGGTGCCATCTGTGCTATATTTTACATCTTGGAGCTATATTCTATTAAATAAACAAAAAAAAGTGCAATAAAGCAGATAACCAAGTACAGTAAGTTACACTTTTGATTTTTATCTCTGATCATTCTGGCATTCATTGCTATGAATCTTTGCTGCATTACCATCCAAATGAATGAATCTGCCTTATTTACTAGCTAAATCTTTCACTACAAGAAGCCATCCTCATTTTGGCAATTACAAAAAGCTAACCTGTAAATATGCAATTGAAGGACTTGGGCTCAAGCCAGTTGCAGGGAGGCATCAGTACTACTCTAAATGCTGACACTCTATTATACAATAATAAATTATTTAAACAAACTGAATCTTTTTGTAATATATGTTTAAAAAGTGGTTAGCAGCACTTCCCCATAACTTCAGACAGCCTTTGTCTGGGAGAGTCTTTCTCCAGATGTTCTTGCTTTCCTTCCATATCTCAGATATGTGCATGTTAGGTTGATTGGTAACTCTGCACTGGCGTGCAGTGAATAATAGGTGTGTGTGAGGTCCCCTATGATAGACTGGTACCTCATGTGAGGTTAGATCCTGCCTTGACCCTGGAGAAGTGAGAATAGGTCTCCCTCATTACAACTCTGGCAACTCGATACTTGTACAGCCTATTTGTGTATGCATGTGTGTGCTCAAGTACAGACTGGTAGTTCATCTGGGGTTGGTTCCTGATAATAGTAGGTGAGAACATCTTTCTTGCATCTTTGTACTGGAATAAGTGGGTTCTGAAAAAGAATGGATGATAGATGGATGCTTAAAAAATACTGTAAGCACTTGACTAAGGTGTATTTTTCTGAGGTGCTGCCCCAGTGTGAGCGAATATGTAGCTATATTGCAGTTTATCTTTTGATGGATGAACTAGTGTTATATTCAAGACTTGTTGCAGTCAAGTGCTGGGTGCTGCAATGCAAGTTTCATTCCTAATCAACAAAACTAAATTTGAATAGGTACTTTTGTAAAATTGTTATATCATGTCTGTCAAGTGTGTAGTGTGTTTGTAATGCAGTGCACTGCATAATTATTGATGAAAATATAGAGTGTAGCTACTGGCTCTTTATTGAACAGCAACAGCTAACAACATACATGGCATCACCAATTCTATCACTATGTATCATTCCACAATTAGGCATTAATAGCTGAAATGGCGTGTGCACTTATTATGATACATAACAGTCTAAATAACAGATATAATAAGTCCAGGATGCATTATCTATTTGACTACCCGGTCACTTCACCTCAATATGCTAAGGTGCACTTCTGAGTCTCTTTTGTTGCCTGCCATTATGTATAATGTCTCCTCCCCCTCATGCCCATCTTTGCCCTTACAAGTTGTAACAGATACATTGGCAGAGACATAGTATTTCTTTAGGGACATAATACTTAAAATGTGCACGGGGTATGTTGAAATTATAGTTCTCAGTCTTGCACTTGTGTATTGGATTGCACTTTGTTTTTATTTTATTGCACTATGTCTGTGTGTACATTATGTTCTTTGCTGCTGTTGAAGCAAGTGAATTTTTCCTAGAGGATCAATAAGGTTGTATATATCTATTATACATTAGACTGAGGCAATAGTTAAAAAAAACCCTAACAGTTACTCTTTCCTATTCATGGCTGGACTTGAGCATTCAAGTGAGGAATGATGGGGACAACACAGCAGGTGAGATTGTAACGCAACTCTCAGATGCACATGCGTGACACCAGGAAATGGTAAAAATTGTGGTCAGAAACAAGCAGGGGTTCAGTGTCCTGAAACAGAAAACCCAATTGTTAAGGCCAAAATGCATGAACAAAGTCATAATCTAAAAATGTTCATAGAGTCATAAATCTAATTGGTATTTCTTGCCACTGACCAATGCTAATCATTTACTCTTAGTTTTTAAAAGAATCCAATATTCGGATAACAAGATACTTCAGACTGCCATCTTAAATAAGAAAGAACAACAACAACCTACTTTTTGCATAGCTTTTTGTATAGTACTTTTCACAGAGAGCTGTGAACAATTCAAAAAGAATAGATTATACTAATCATCTAATCGAGAATAATTAAACTTAAAAATATAGATTTGTTAAAATACGTGGAGAACAAGGTAAAACTGATTAAATATAAAATGAAACCATCAATATCTGTCCATTAATGAATTAACTATGGCCAGTTGAAAATGGAGAAGATTAAAATTGTAAAAGGGAAGTTAAAAAAAAAAACGTTGCAGTTGTGGAGACCTTGACCAACTGGCCACCTTCCCATTCCTGGATTTTGTATAGTGGAGTCTCTGCTGGCCATCCAATCTGAAGAGATAATCTTTCCATCTGATGATTCCAATGCAACTTTATCTGAGATTACATTTTCATACACAGGAGAGCAGCTCTCATCACTATGAATGATATGGCTGTAGACATCAAAAATGTCATAAAATGCTGGCATCTGAAGTGAACAACCATCTAAGATAGCACAGGATTGATTTGACATTATGAATTTGGACCATGCCACATATACCAGGATCTCTGAATTTGTGAAGACTTCAGACAGGGAAGTTGGGCAAATACCAGTCAGGTGGCTTCACCCCAAGCATAGGGTCCCCTCAGGGGTGTGTTCATTTGCTTGTGCTTTTTTGTCTCCACACCAATGATTGCATTTCCAGTGACCCCTCTCTAAAACTGTTTAAGTGTACTTATTACACCATTCGGATCTGCCTGATCACAGTTGGGGAGAAAGTGCTGTATTGGAGGACGTGTCTGTGACTAGTTAGTGCACCCTCAGCAATATCAACTTGAATTCTTTGAAAATGATGTAAATGTTTGTGGATTACACAGTTGTGCTTGAAAGTTTGTGAACCCTTTAGAATTTTCTATATTTCTGCAAAAATATGACCTAAAAGATCATCAGATTTTCACTCAAGTCCTAAAAGTAGATAAAGAGAAACCAATTAAACAAATGAGACAAAAATATTATACTTGGTCATTTATTTATTAAGGAAAATGATACATACATTACATATTTGTGAGTGGCAAAAGTATGTGAACCTTTGCTTTCAGAATCTGGTGTGAACCCCCCCCCCCCCCTTTGCAGCAATAACTGCAACTAAACGTTTCCAGTAACTTTTGATCATTCCTGCACACCAGCTTAGAGGAATTTTAGCCCATTCCTCCATACAGAACAGCTTCAACTCTGAGATATTGGTGGGTTTCCTCACATTAACTGCTTGCTTCAGGTCCTTCCACAACATTTCGATTGGATTAAGGTCAGGACTTTGACTTGGCCATTCCAAAACATTAACTTTATTCTTCTTTAACCATTCTTTGGTAGAACGACTTGTGAGCTTAGGGTCGTTGTCTTGCTGCATGATCCACCTTCTCTTCAGATTCAGTTCATGGGCAGATGTCCTGACATTTTCCTTTAGAACTCTCTGATATAATTCAGAATTCATTGTTCCATCAGGCAACAAACATTTCATAACAGGCCCAAACCATGATATTACCACCACCATGTTTCACAGATGGGATAAGGTTCTTATGCTGGAATGCAG
>JANRMT010062854.1:49244246-49285627 GCA_026402145.1 Polypterus bichir lapradei
ACACTCATGACAATGACAAAACAATTACATTGTCAATCATGTTACGTTATTATTAAAATGTTTCCTTTTCTTTTTACTTCTCCGCTGCCAAGCGCGGGTATTTTGCTATATATACTGTATATATATATATATATATATATATATAGATAGATAGATATAACAACACTCATATCAATGACAAAACAATTACATTAACAATCAAGTTACGTTATTTTTTAAATTTTTCCTTTTCTTTTTCATAACTTCTTTAACACAGTACTTCTCCGCTGCGAAGCGCGGGTATTCTGCTAGTCTGTAATATTATGAATGCAATATATTCTGTGTTCTGTTGGCTTAAAAGAAAGCCTGTTTAAGAAGCAGGTAGTGATTCACACACAGAGCACATAGAAGAACACATATAATACAAAGCATTTAACATGCTACTTTAGTTAAGATGGGATCTGAGAAACTCTAGTAAATTTAACATTGAAGTTTACGACATTCTACTTTAATGCCAAAATAAACTACGAGATTAAAGTGGACACTTCAACCTTTTTTTTTTACACCTTGTCCCTTTTTTTTTTTTCTCTGTACCCTAATACGCTTCTGTAGGACACTCAGATGGTAGGCTGTGATTTGCCTTTTCACATTGACTCTGATATCTGACCACTTCTTTTTTATTTCAGACAATGTGTGACTCTGTGAACTTGAACTTTCGAGTTTCTCCACCACAACTTTGTTTTGTTGTTATACCATTGCTTAAGCCAACAAATAGTACATTTTTTCCTTGCCTCCACTTCACATTCGCTAAAATTCTTTTTTTCACATACTTTTGCCATTGTCTTTTAACCAAACACTGAACGAGGAAAGTGATATTCATATTGATTTGTATAATAAAATATGCAAAATTCTGGGAGGAATCGGGGTGGGGTGTCAGATGTGTGCACGTGTGTTACTTTCATGCTCACCGGGATTTATGGAGCTGAAGTGAGTGGAAGATGGCTAACGCATGGTTTTGTGCATCTGAATTTTTGGTGCGTACGCACATTTCCACTTTTGTCTTTGGGCCATGTTTTAGTGTGAGTTCTATGCACAGCATTATACATGAGGCCTCTGGATATTGGCACAAATTAATGAATTTACACCAGCCTAGTCAGCAATGAAAATTCAGTCTTGTACTGCTTCTTCTTTATATGCCCTACTTTGTGCCCCAGTAAATACTAACTTTCGTCACTATAGCAATAATCCAGTCATTTTCCAAACACTCAGAATACACAATCATACTTCAGGGCATACTTCAAAGCAAAAAAGATTTTATCTATTACTCCTATACATGATAATCTGTTTTTCAACCTTCTCAGACCTGCTCGATATTTAATCTGTTGAAAACACTCAGAATTATGACATTTAGAGAAATTTTGTTAAAAGAAAAATATCCATTTTCATACATCCCACCCATTTATTTTCAGGAGTCAACACTGGTCAGTCTTGAAGACTCAGACAGTATCTCAACAATATATAAAAATAGCTCAAAGAATCATCTCTTCATTGATTCTACGGTACTGTGGAAAAAAGGCCTTTCAATTTACATCTCAGAAAAGAAGTAGAAGTCAGCCATATATAGAATTCATACTAGCTTTATATGTACAAAGCACAGAATAATTAATCTTAAAATCTTTGATTTATCATATTTATGTGGTTTAAAATGATCCAAAATGTATCCAGGGCAAGATCCAACTTGTGATTTTTTGTAATCTAGCTCAAGGATCGCTAAACCATATTTTCTGAGAATGTAATAAAATCATTTTAATCATTTTAAACTGGATAAGAACACAGCGATTGTAATAGCCTATACCACACTACTACCACATAAACTTACCTTGCTTAACTGGAAGAATCTCAAACCTCCTTCTATAACTCAGTGGGTAACTGACATTCTGTATAATTTGAAATTGGAAAAAAAATCATATTCTTGTTTAAAGGATCTGTTTTTTGCTGTGTTTTCTTTTTTATCTCTATGGTGTTATTTCTAGATTGATTTTTGAGTTATTTGTTGTATAAGTTTAACTGCTTGATTGTATGCTGTTACTTTCTTGAAATAAAATTAATTAAAAAAAAAGGAGTGAGAGCTTATCAAAAATCTGGAAACCGCTGAAATATAACAGAAACTAATTAGCAAACATTTTATTGGATATCCACAAATTTGGATAGGGTGTTGCCTATAGCGCTAACTTTTATATGGTCATGGTACTGACTTCAGCACGCATGATTTCTCTAGCCATGTCCACTTAAAATAAGTCATCATGTAATAGCAGCGGCTCAACAAAAGAAGTCTCAGAATTTACAAAACATGTTAATAAAATGCAGCCTTGTTCAAAACAAAGTACAAAATGAGCTAATGATAGATTTTCATTCTTGGTGTTTTAAAACCCACAAAAAACCAAATATGAACCTTAGATAAATTTATAACAAAAAAATTAAAGTTTGCCATATTATAATAATAAGCAGAGCGTATATAGAAATAAAAGTATAATTTATGATAACACTAAATAAATCACTTAATCACATGGTACAAGAAAATGTAATGTCCTAACACTTGCTTGAAGAGTAGGCTAAGCAGAGGTGAATGCAACACACATAAGAACCTGCTACACCCACTTGATTCAGCACAGCAAGAGCGCATCACCTGCCCGTTTTAATCTCTCCTTAGTATACAATCCCAATGCAGAACATAAAAACAAAGAAAGAAATAAAGCCCAAAATAAATGTATCCAAAAATGGCCAAAGAAATACCAAAAACTCAATTACAAGCCAGCCAGACACAATGGTAAATAGTGGTAACATTTTTCACACAGTTCCTGTATGGGTAGCGTATCTTTGCTTATTATATAAATGAAATACATTAAAAAAACACTGGTGTTCTGTAACATTAGAATTTGTTTGATTACCTGATGACAGTCACTATGAAAAAGTTGGAAATGTACAATTAATCTACTCTATGTATATAAAATCCTAAGCCTAAAAGTGCAACGATTTTATGTGACTTTTTTGTCATGCTTTAAATCAGGCTTATTTTAAAACCTAAATATATATGTTTGGTATCATTCTTTTCAGAATTTATTAAACTTTAATGTAATGTTGTTAGATTTTCAGATTCTTATTCCGTTTTTAAATTAAAAACTAAAAGTATCAAGAACTCGCATCGCGCAAGACGAGACTTTGTGCCAAAAGATTTAACCACGCCCAGGGCCGGAAATAAAAGACAAAAAGTAGGACAGGTGCTATACAGGCTTCTAAAATGTTTAAAGTGCTGTGTGAAATGCAGATCACGCGGCATAGCAGCTTCAGCAAGCCAGCAGCTGATTGAGCATAGAGGAGGGTTTCGGAGGAGCGACCTCGCCTCCTTGGGGTGCGTTCAGCCCCCCTCTTCACAACACAAGCGTCAAAGATGCGAAGTGGCTGGTGTGTAGCGCAGGCTGGGGGGGTTGGTGAGCAAAGCGAGCAGGGGGGGAACCCCCTAGTATATATATATATAATATATATATATATATATATATATATATATATATATATGTATAGTCACGCACGTGCGATTAGGGGGCTGCGTAAGTACCCAAACTGTAGCGTGAAGGCGCATGCCAGAAGGGAATGGTGGGGTACTAATCTCTCTCTCTTTATTCCTGCAGAAAGAAAGACACACCGCCGCCTTGAATCTGCCACGACTACCTGATCACACATTACCACTTCCACCTTCCCTCTGTTGACCTCTGATGACATCTTCAATCCCAGCATTCATCTCGGTTCCTTCCCAGCATTCCTCTCTGTCTACTTCCAGTTCCTCTCCATAAATGCACCCCCACTCCACCATTTTGACAGTCTCTGATAGATGAAAACTATTGTTGTGAGACTCTACTTGGACTCATTCTTTACAGTATACGGGGCCGGAAAACCCCAAACCTTGCTGATTTGTCTGTCTTTATTTTACTATATATATATATATATATATATATATATATATATATATATATATATATTTGCATCTGGAGATCCACAAAGGGAGAAAATGAATCATGTATCACAAAGTACTTTTTATTCCTCAGCTTTCAGCCCCTGCCAGGGGCCTTCATCAGAGGATAATGATTAGACATACAACAATCAAAGGCAATATATAAATTAAAATTAAGGGGGGGGGTGCTGGGAGCTAGATCAGTGTATTTGGGAGGGGTGGGGTTAGGCCGTAAAGTTTTATTTATTATGAACATGTTCTCCTTAAGTTTGCATATGCTGGGTTTATCTCCAAATGTTCCCGTTTGATAGCCAAGATTCAGCCAGCTCTCTGGCACTTTTAGTACTGGCCTTAAATCAACTCGAACCAGACCCCCCCATCCCACCTGGTATACACTTCATTATCATCACAGAGTGTCTGAAGGAGCAGCACGCATCCTGGCCAAATCAGGCATCAGAATAGCACACAAGCCTACGAACAATCTGCGCACTGTCCTTTTTAATGCTGAAAACAAGAAATCGACAGCAGAAACACGAAACACAGTTTATAGCATTCCATGCAGTTCTTGCCAAGCGGTATACATAGCACAAACATCAAAAAGAATCACAACACGTATACAGGAACATCGCAATGCCGTTAGAAGGAAGGACTCATGATCACTGATCTATACGCATACTAAATCAACAGGGCATACATTTAACTGGGACAGTGTACACAGGAAAGCATTACCACAGCATCTTCCTTAATAATCAAGGTGTCAGGATAACCACTAACAAACCAGTCACTTACTAATAAATACAGAAACATGTGCAGAAGTCCTACAGCTGTCTAAAGAAGCATTGATTTGAGCATAAAGATAGCCTAAAATATGGTTATTTTGTACCAAATATCACACATCAAATGTTTTTTAGTTTTACGGATGTAAAAAACACAGGCAGCACAAGTGTATGACTCTTGAAAAAAAGGGAAAAAAAACCAAAGAGTTAAGATCCAAAAGTAACTCATTTCACCTTGTGGGAACTGCATGGATTATATTATCACAAATGCAGACACAGCAGACAGATCTCAGCAAGCTTTCCTAAATGTGCTTCTTGCAGAGGTAGAATGTGAAAATGAAATCAATAACAGTTAACCTTAAAATCAATGGAAATCGCATCACATTTAAGGAATCACTCCAGGTTTTGAAGACAAAATGGAAAGGTTTGAAGTGAAACGTTCATAGACAAAGATGAAGGCATACTGTACGTAGGGGAGCACATCTAGGTGTTACTAATAAGAAAGTGCAGTATCAACAGCAAAAGAAATTGCCACCTCCCCTTGTACTAAAATGTTTCACTCCCTGTTTGCAAAGGAGAAATCAGCTAAAGGATAAATGACTTAAGCCTAGCCGGAAAGAAATTACCCATGTGAAATGAGACGTTGACATGCAAAAGGCAAAGAGTACATGCTTGAAGAAGGCTGAAAATGCATTGCTCCAAATGATCATACTCAGCTTTAATGAGAAAGGCCTATTTTTTTCTTTTGCAACACCTTAGAAAACAAAACATTACACAGCCGAAAGTTGGAATTTATAATCCTTTCAAATATGCACACTGCATCATACCTGTAGTGCCAGTTCTGAAGCCTGATTGCACCATTGTGAGGACTACAGCACATATTGTAAATTAGCAGAGGTTCAACTCTCTAATTTTGACTGTCAGGTTTTTGAACTTGCTGCTCTTATTTTTTATTTATTTTGTCAACACTAAACATGATCACATCTCTTTTTTCCCAGTGCAGGACACCGCTTCTTCTTCACTCGTTTGTCTACCTATTTGGTTAGTGCTATCCTTCTGCCTGTCAATCCCTTCTACTCTGTCCCTGGGTTGTATAAAGCATACTCACAGCAGAGAGCTGATTATGCAAGCTAGCATAATAATAAATATCAACATAAAAAGCTTATTAACAAACAGAAAA
The DNA here is from genome assembly GCA_026402145.1 of Polypterus bichir lapradei. NCBI lineage: Eukaryota > Metazoa > Chordata > Cladistia > Polypteriformes > Polypteridae > Polypterus > Polypterus bichir. Next base: position 49,250,188 of record JANRMT010062854.1, read on the forward strand.
ACATATGTAGGCAAATTTTCTTTTTTTTTTGTAACGTCTCCAATGTATTCAGAAATTATTCAGAACTAGCAAAATACCCGCGCTTCGCAGCGGCGAAGTACTGCTTTTAAATTTTTATTAAGAAGGAAAGTAAACCTTTTTTAAACCGAGGGAAAATATACCAATAATTATTTGTTAAGGATCTCTTTGTATACCACGTTGTCAGTTCGGCACTCTGGTTGTAATATGACCAAGCTGTGCGAGCTTACTCTTGAACATGCAACGTATAGTTGGCCATGTGAAAAGCAATCTTGCCTCAAATCAACGGCAACCTTTTGTAGGGTCTGTCCCTGAGACTTATTAATTGTCATTGCGAAGTAGAGCCTTACTGGAAATTGGAGGCATTTGAATTGAAATGGGAGATCAGAGGGTATAACGGGGATGCGAGGAATAAAAACTTTTTCCCCTGAGCCACTGTCAGTAAAAATAGTTGCCTCAATTAGGTTCTTTTGCAGACACGTGACCTGAAGTCTCGTGCCGTTACAAAGTTTCGGTGGCTGTAAGTTTTTCAGTAACATTATTGGTGCCCCAACCTTCAAAATTAGATTATGCTCAGGAGTGCCTGAAGGATTCAGAGTGTGGAGAAACTCTAGCGACAGCGTGTCTATTAACTTGTGGATTTTTCTGTATTTTTCTGAGTATTTGGCGGCAGCGTCACGAAGTTGTTTCCGCAAGACCACATTTGCTGCGGAGCTCAGCTCGGAGCGAAATGAAGTGAATGAAATGAGGTGAATGGGAGGGGAGATGATGACGTGACTCCCTCACCCGCCTTAACTCTCAATCCCTCCACAAACACAGTCTCTCAGATCCCAGCTCTTCTTTATATAAATCAAAAGTTCAGATAAAGGACTGGGGAACGTGTGGGGATTGTGTGTGTCTGGGTGTCTAATTTATATGTGTATATAGTTGTAATATAGGTTAAGTACATGTGAATATATTTGCACCATTTATAAATAAGATATTCTTTCCGTTTCTTTACCACATTGACTTTTTCCACCGTGTGCTTTCTTTCCGCAGTAGCTGCACTTATGAATATGCTTGTATGCGTCACTCGCTTCATATTCTTTTGCTGCCGTCTCGATTGCCTAATGCGTTTTTTGTTCAACGCTCTTTGGAGCTGTTGCCTGTCGTGCTGCGTTCACAGTCAGTTCACGTGAGCCACTCGGAGTACATGCATCGAAAGTTCTCAGCTGTGCTTGTGCTATCTCGTGCGATCTTGCAATGTCCACGGCTTTATTTAATGTTAGCTCAGACCCGGCACTTAAAAGTTTCTCTCACACTTTTGCTGAGTTTGTGCCAAACAGTATTCTATCCCTGACCATCTCATCTTCGTTTGCATAAGCACAGTTCTTCACCAGCAATTTTAACTCTGTTATCAATCAATCAATCAACATTTATTTATATAGCACATTTTCATACAAAAAAATGTAGCTCAAAGTGCTTTACAAAATGAAGAATAGAAAAATAGAAGACACAACAAAAAATAAACATAAGTCAACATTAATTAACATAGAATAAGTAAGGTCCGATGGCCAGGGTGGACAGAAAAAACAAAAAAAAAAACTCCAACAGCTGGAGAAAAAAAATAAAATCTGTAGGGATTCCAGACCAAGAGACCGCCCAGTCCCCTCTGGGCAATCTACCTAACATAAATCAAACAGTCCTCTTTGTAGGGGTCAGTACGGATTTTGGAGCCACTGTGAATAGTTATTATGATGAAATGAACATACAGAGTATCAGTATTAAGTTAAAGTGAAGTTATAAAAAGGCCATGTTAAAGTAATGTGTTTTCAGCAATGTTTTGAAGTGCTTTACTGTATTTGCCTGGCGAATTCCTATTGGCAGGCTATTCCAGATTTTAGGTGCATAACAGCAGAAGGCCGCCTCACCACTTCTTTTAAGTTTAGCTTTTGGAATTATAAGGAGACACTCATTTGAGGATCTGAGGTTACGATTTGGAATATAACGTGTCAGGCATTCCGATATATAAGATGGAGCGAGATTATTTAAGGCTTTATAAACCATAAGCAGTATTTTAAAGTCAATCCTGAATGACACAGGTAACCAGTGTAGTGACATCAAAACTGGAGAAATGTGTTCGGATTTTCTTTTCCTAGTTAGGATTCTAGCAGCTGCATTTTGCACTTGTTGCAAGTGATTTATGTCTTTTTTGGGTAGTCCTGAGAGGAGTGCATTACAGTAATCTAGTCTACTGAAAACAAAAGCGTGAATTAATTTCTCAGCATCTTTCAATGATATAAGAGGTCTAACTTTTTCTATGTTTCTATGTAAGTGAAAAAATGCTGTCCTAGTGGTCTGATGAATATGCGATTTAAAATTCAGATTACAGTCAACAGTTACCCCTAAGTTTTTTACTTCCGTCTTAACCTTTAATCCTAATGCATCAAGTTTATTTCTGATAACCTCATTGAATCCATTATTGCCAATTACTAAAATTTCAGTTTTCTCTTTATTTAGTTTGAGAAAATTACTATTCATCCATTCAGAAATACCAGTAAGACATTGTGTTAGTGAATCGAGAGAGTCGGATTCATCAGGTGCTATTGATAAATACAGCTGTGTGTCATCAGCATAGCTGTGGTAGCTCACGTTGTAACCTGAGATAATCTGACCTAACAGAAGCATATAGATTGAGAAAAGCAGCGGACCCAGGATAGAGCCTTGTGGAACACCATATCGGATATCATGTGTCTTTGAGATGTGATTACCACAACTCTCAAAGAATTTTCTACCTGCCAGGTAGGATTCAAACCAATTTAAGACACTGCCAGAGAGGCCCACCCATTGACTAAGGCGATTTCTAAGAATGTTGTGATCAATGGTGTCAAATGCAGCACTCAGATCTAAGAGGATGAGAACAGATAAATGGCCTCTGTCTGCATTTACCCACAAGTCATTTACTACTTTAACAAGTGCAGTTTCTGTGCTGTGATTTGTTCTGATGCCTGACTGAAATTTATCAAGAATAGCATGTTTATTGAGGTGGTCATTTAATTGCAAAATGACTGCCTTCTCTAGAATTTTACTTAAGAAGGGCAGGTTAGAGATGGGTCTAAAATTTTCAAAGGCAGAGGGGTCAAGATTATTTTTCTTGAGCAGGGGTTTAACTACAGCAGTCTTAAGACAGTCTGGAAAGACCCCCATATCTAATGACAAATTAACTATGTCCAGAATATTGTCAATTAGCACGCCTGATATTTCTTTGAAAAACCTCGTTGGTAATGGGTCAAGGACGCAGGTGGAGGGTTTTAGTTGAGAGATTATACTATGTAATTCAGGTAAATCTATCCTGGTGAAAGCATTTAATTTGTTTATAATGGAGTACTGGGGCTTTGGAGGTTCTGCAGTGTTGGGGATATATACTATGTTATCTCTAATATCATTAATTTTTTGATTGAAAAATACAGCAATGTTCTCACAGGTTTCACTGGAAGTATTCTGGGAGCATTCCTTTGTGTTACCTGGGTTTAACAGACGATCAATTGTAGAAAATAAGACTCTTGGATTACTAGCATTGTTATTTATAATATTAGAGAAATAGCAGCGCCTCTCAAGGCGGACTGTGTTATTGTATTCCGTTATTTTAGCTTTCAATATCTCATAATGGATAGTTAGTTTAGTTTTCCTCCATTTACGCTCAGCTCTACGACATGTTCTTCTTTAATCAGACACTCTTTGGGTCTTCCATGGAATAACAATACTAGAAGATTTTTTAACTGTCTTTTCAGGTGCAACTATGTCAACAGCAGCTCTTACTTTAGAATTAAAGTTTTCCACTTTACTATTTACACTATCCTCGCTATTATAGTTGGCATTATAAACGGACTGATTGCTTAGAATGTTTGTAAGTTTTAAAGCTGCTGATGAGTCAAAGAAGCGTTTTTTAACAAAATGCTTCTCATGAGTGTTTTTTATCTTTATTTCTATATTAAATAGTAGAAGGAAATGGTCTGATAGACCAATATCAATGACCTGCTTTAAATCAACTTTAAGTCCTTTAGCAATCACTAAGTCTAACGTATGACTTGCTTCATGTGTAGGCTGATTAACGAGCTGTTTCAAATCAAAAGAGTCCAGGAGGTTCATGAATTCTTTTACTTTTTGTTCACACTGATTGTCGATATGAAAGTTAAAGTCGGCGACTATTAAGAGTGTGTCATAGTTTGCAATTAAAATTGACATTAAGTCAGAGAATTCCTCAAGGAAAGACGCGTTATATTTAGGAGGTCTATACACGGATAATACTAGAACGTGAGAATCTCCATGAATAACAACGGCGAGATACTCAAAGGACTTAAATTTACCAAAACTAACATCTTTACATTTTAATCGGCTTGAGTAAATGTTTGCCAAGCCGCCCCCCTTTTTTCCCTGGCGGTCTGCACGAGTAAAACTGTAATCCGGAGGCGCATATTCGATTAAAACTGCCGCGCCGTCTGAGCTAAGCCATGTTTCACTTAGTGCAATAAAATCAATTTTTCTATCACTAACAAGATCGTTTATAAAAAATGTCTTGTTAGTTAAAACTCTAACATTTAATAGTGCCATATTTAATGTTTCTGAAGGGCAGAGCTGAATTTTATGCGTTGTATTGGTATTCGGAAAAAAAGTTATTTTTGATAACGCCGCTCTGTGTGTATTTTTTATGTAATCTACAATCCGTTTTTATAGTTTTAATGCATTGTTGATCTGAAGTAGTAATTTCAATTAAATTATTGGTGTTTATGCTGCACTGCCTAGATTTTTTACGTGCATTAAGATTTGTTATTAGATCATTAATGTTGTGCACTTTAACGGAAGACTGTGTTAAGCCATTATGTCCTATCAAAGCAGTAGCATTACGGAAGGGGTTAAAAGTAGAAGTAGACAGTCAAGATAGACAAATTACCTTAGTGATGTTTTCGGAGAGGACCCGGGCGCCAATTCTATTCGGATGCAGTCCATCCCGCTTGAAGAAGCGCGGTCTTTCCCAAAAAAGATCCCAGTTGTCTATAAACCCGATGTCTTGAGTCTCGCAGAAGCCTCTCAGCCAGTTGTTTAAACCCAGCAGACGACTGTAGTATTCATTCGATCGTCTGACGAGAGGTAGTGGACCCGAGATGAAGATTTTTGCGGATGGGGTCCTCTCCTTCGTGTCTTTAACTAGTGCTGCGAAGTCAGCCTTGAGAACCTCCGACTCTCGGTGCCTTATGTCGTTTACGCCGGTGTGTAGAATAATGGATCCAATTGCCCTCTTGTGCTTCTCGTAAAAGGTCAGCGCCCGCCTCATCACATCTCGGACTCAAGCACCGGGAAAACAAGAAACAAAGGATTTTCGATTAGGGCACGTGATATTCAGGTTTCGTACAATCGAATCACCTACCACGATTACATCACCCGGGGTTGAAGGCAGACAAAGTCTCGTTTATACCCTACGTCCTCTCATTAAACTTGTATCTCGCGAATATTGTATTTGTCTTAGGCATGACAAACGCCAGCAGCAGCGTGTCTATGAACTTAATTTAAAGTTAAGCTTTACACCTTGCTTTCCTATTCGTTTGCATAAGCACAGTCCTTCACCAGCAATTTTAACTCTGTTACAGCAATTTTAACTTCATTATAAAGTGATCAAAAGTCATGTTTATACCCTGCGTCTTCTCATTAAATTTGTATCTTGCGAATATCGTATTCGTCGTAGGCATGACAAACGCCAGCGGCAGCATGTCTATGAACTTAATTTAAACTTAAGCTTTACACCGTGCTTTCCTATTGATATGTCCTCAAAGGCTTGTTCAGATTCAGAGGGTTGTTCCTTTCTTACTGCATCAATAAACAGCTCGTCTTCCTCTTTATCTGAGACATCACACACTGCATGCACAGGTTTACCTTCCCCAGTCCTGCAAACTATAGCGAATTGGTTCAATTTACCACATTTGTTACACTGTCTTCCTTTAGCTGGACATTGACTTTTTCCACCGTGTGCTTTGTTTCCGCAGTAGCTGCAGTTATGAATATGCTTGTATGCGTCACTCACTTCATATTCTTTTGCTGCCTTCTCAATTGTGTAATGCATTTTTTGTTCAGCGCTCTTTGGAGCTCTTGCTTGTTCTGTGCGTACTGCGTTCACAGTCAGTTCACGTGAGCCACTCGGAGTACATGCATCAATGGTTCTCAGCTGTGCTTGTGCTATCTTGTGCAATCTTCCGATGCCCACGGCTTTATTTAATGTTAGCTAAGACCCGGCACTTAAAAGTTTCTCTCGCACTTTCGCTGAGTTTGTGCCAAATACTAGTCTATCCCTGACCATCTCATCTTCGTTTGTATAAGCACAGTCCTTCACCCGCGAATATTTAGCAGCAGCGTGTCTATTGGATTGCTGCTGACGGACGGCCTTATATGGGCAGGCACTCAATTATGTGGGAGGCGTGATGATGCGGGACCAAACTCCGCCTCACACGGCGACCGAGGTTCCAGTTATGACCATTACGCGTAGAATTTCGAAATGAAACCTGCTTACCTTTTGTAAGTAAGCTGTAAGGAATGAGCCTGCCAAATTTCAGCCTTCTACCTACACGGGAAGTTGGAGAATTAGTGATGAGTCTGTGAGTCAGTCAGTCAGTCAGTCAGTGAGGGCTTTGCCTTTTATTAGTATAGACTAGCAAAATACCCGCGCTTCGCAGCGGCGAAGTACTGCCTTAAAATTTTTATTAAGAAGAAAATTTAACCTTTTTAAACTGAGGGAAAATATGCCAATAATTATTTGTTAAGGATCTCTTTGTATACCACGTTGTCAGTTCGGCCCTCCGGTTGTAATATGACCAAGCTGTGTGCTGAGCTTACTCTTGAGCATGTAACTTACAGTTGGCCATGTGAACAGTAATCTTGTCTCAAATCTCACAGTTTGGATTGCTGCTGTCATAATCGGTTTGAGTTTCATGGTTTGTTTCAATTACGATAGTATTTGCAGGATTTGTTGTGTTGAAGTGACATTCGGCATCTGTCAAGCATTGTAAGCACACAACCGGTTTCATCGATAAAATCACATCCAGCTTTTGAGAGTTTAAACACTCATAAACATCAAAGTGTCCACTACTGAAATCGTCACCTGTGAATCTAAGATGTTTAAGAGGCATTGGCGGTTGTCGAAAGGTGTAAAATATTTGGCCATTTTGGTATACTTGAAAGCGACAACCGAACAATTCAGCGGCAGCCATCAACTCACATGCAGAACCATAGGTGAAGGGCTTAAGCATTTCACTCTTCTAGTGCTCCTGTGTAGTATAATTATCTCCTGTACCGTCATCAGTCCACACCTTGAACCTGTCCCAGTCATTCAATACATAAGACACAATGTTCCTCCGGATATCAAGAGTGAGCCTGATATGGCCGTGCAATATGTAACAAAGAGAATGGAAAAGGTAGGTGCCATCTCCGGGCATGGAAACCACTCAGTAAGTGACAGTTCTTTGATCGATAGTGATCACCTCGATAGACATGGTAATGGGGGTTGGAATGATAAAGGAAATGGGTACCTGAGCAATGTAAAGAAAGTCTAAAATACCTATACAATAACTATAATTGTAATAAACAAACAATAAAACAGCGGAGAAGCCGTGGATTAAACAAAAAGGCTGTAGTTATCAGTAGGGAGACGTGAATCCCGTGGTGAAGCAAGGAAGGGAATGTAGAGACCGGAGCGACGGACGGTCTTATATAGGCAGGCAGCCAACAACGTGGGAGGCGTTGGGATGGAGGACCCAACGCCACCTCACACAGTGACTGAGCTGCAGGCTATGGACGTATATATGTACGTAAGTAGGATTCAGTTAGCGTTGGGAACCCATGTACCAAATTTCTTGAAGATGGGCCCATAAGTAACAAAGACTGTTGAAATGTTCAATATGGCGGCCGACAGTGGCATCATACCACCGAAATAAGTACGTACATTGGTTTCGGTTAGCTCAGGGAAGCCACCTACCAAATTTCGTGAAGATGGGGCCGTAAATAAGAAAGTTCAACATGGCGGACGTTGTTGACCGTTATGACCGTTACGCATAGAATTTCTAAATGAAACCTGCTAAACTTTTGTAAGTAAGCTGTAAGGAATGAGCCTGCCAAATTTCAGCCTTCTACCTGCACGGGAAGTTTGAGAATTAGTGACGTTGGAAAGTTCAATATGGCGGCCAACAGTGGTGTCATACCAACGAAATAAGTACGTACATCGGTTTCTGTTAAAAGTTTAATATGGCGGCCGACAGTGGCATCATACCACCGAAATAAGTACCAAATTTCAGCCTTCTACCTACAAGGGAAGTTGGAGAATTAGTGACGTTGGAAAGTTCAATATGGCGGCTGACAGTGGCGTCATACCACCAAAATAAGTATGTACATTGGTTTCGGTTAGCGCAGGGAAGCCGCCTACCAAATTTCGTGAAGATGGGGCCATGAATAAGAAAGTTCAATATGGCGGACGTCGTTGACCGTTATGACCATTACGCATAGAATTTCGAAATGAAACCTGCTTAACTTTTGTAAGTAAGCTGTAAGGAATGGGCCTGCCAAATTTCAGCCTTCTACCTACACGGGAAGTTGGAGAATTTGTGACGTTTGGAAAATTCAATATGGCGGCCGACAGTGGCGTCATACCACCGAAATAAGTACGTACATCGGTTTTGGTTAGTGCAGGGAAGCCACCTACCAAATTTCGTGAAGATGGGGTCATTCTTCTACCTACACGGGAAGTTGGAAAATTGGTGACGTTGGAAAGTTCAATATGGCGGCCGACAGTGGCGTCATACCATCGAAATAAGTAAGTACATCGGTTTCAGTTAGCACAGGGAAGCCGCCTACCAAATTTCGTGAAGATGGGGCCATAAATAAGAAAGTTCAACATGGCGGACGTTGTCGACCTTTATCGACCGTTATGACCGTCACGTGTAGAATTTCGAAATGAAACCTGCTTAACTTTTGTAAGTAAGCTGTAAGGAATGAGCCTGCCAAATTTCAGCCTTCTACCTACACGGGAAGTTGGAGAATTAGTGATGAGTCAGTCAGTCAGTCAGTCAGTCAGTGAGTGAGTGACTGAGTCAGTGAGGGCTTTGCCTTTTATTAGTATAGATTATATTTCTAACATAATTCAAAGCACCTCAGTTAAATATCAGTCTGATTATAGCAATAGCAAAGTCCTCTGCAGTCACAGTATTCCTGGTAGAATTATTGTTGCAGGGAATATAGAGAATGAGGGCTTAATAGGGAAAGTCTAATGCTGGATAATCTGCATAACACATAGTACAGGGTGAGACAAAAAGGAATACCACATTTCAAACACTTATACTACAAAAACACTACAAGATAAAATGCATTTCATTACAAGAGTATACAAAATAGATTTTTTTCACTGTGTTTTAAAAATGATGTCTTCAAGGTGGTGGCCATCATCATTAGCAATACACTCTTTGAGATGATTTCTGAACGTTCTCATGACTCGTTTGGCCATTTCAAGGGGAATAGTGGCGATTTTGTGGTGAATAGTGTCCTTGAGAGCTTCAGGGTTTTGAGGTCGGTATGTGTATACCTTCCGCTTGAGATAGCCTCACAAGAAGGAATCGCACACATGAACAAGTAAGGATGTCCCCCTGTTCAGAATGTACACATACACTTTGCAAGCACAACATGATACAATGGATCCAAAGCTCCAGTAAGGCGTTCAAAATATCTGGAAAAAATGTCTAAGGTGGATACATCCTATTGGAAGCCAGAGGTGATATCCCTACACATGGTTGGTCTTTCCCTTTGGGAAAGTTGCATTGGTTGCACCTTGGAGCTTTAATAATGAAAAGACTAACTCACTATTCACATAAATCACATCAATATTACTACTTAAAGAGGTCATATTTTGGTGGAAAAGGGACCCTTCCAGAAGCTAGTGTTAGTAACCAAAGATCATAATGGGAGAAATAAGCACTTTCCTGGGGTTTCTGAGACAATGCAGGAAGGACATATCAAAGAATCAGTTCAAATATTTATACTCTGTACAGCAAAAACAAAACATATAGCCAGGTTCCACAGTTAGCTAAGCCAATTTTGTAGCACTGCTTTTTTCTTTTTCTTTTTTCTTTCTTGGGTTTCCATTTCCACTTTCTTCCTGGTAATCCCTTTTTGTTTTCAGGGATCTAGGCACATGTACTTTGCAAGGCATGCATGGGGGCCACTGTGAAAAGAAGAGTGTTTATGGCTCAACTTGCAGAGGAACTTCTTCGTCACATCTTACTAGAAAAGGCGATGGAAAAAGAAAAGGAGGATGCAACATCGACAAGCTTCTGTTTCAAAACAGCCGCTTCCCCAGAAAAGTAAACTGTGTCAAGTGCCCTTTCAGTGTAATAGAAACCATAGCATAGAGAGAGGTGTGCGCATTGCAACAGGTACACATGTTGTAAATATAAGAAAGATGGTTCTTGCAGCACGGAGAAAAAAAAAAGAAAGGGACAAATATATGGGACATTGGGTATAAATTTATGGTGCTTGTTAAAGTTAGCTTTTTTCAGTTTTATTCTCTCAATCACGATCACGCTCTAACACCCCCAACCCCCGCCTCTCCTGATCTGACTCTAACTAACAGCGCCAGCATAAATTCAAATCCGATCTGTCGCTGTTTGTTTTCAAATAATATTGCATTAGTGCGATGATGTTTTCTGATTGGTACTATTCAGGTCGTAAAGTGATTTCTTCAAAATGTTACATATATTGTCTCTTTCTTTCAGGTGTGTAATAGAAACCACAGCATAGAGAGAAGTATGCACATTGCAACAGGTACACATGTCGTAAATGTAGGAAAGATGGTCCTTGCGTGTGTGTGAATTTGATGATTGCATATAGCGCTGTACTGACCTCATAAAAAGTCATAAAATGAATAATTCCAAATATCATATATACCTATGTCTCTGTTTTTTTTTGACATCATAAACCATAAGGTGCATACTAATTCTGCGTGAGCAGGAACAATCAATAAAACTGAATTAAAAAAAACAAAGTGACTGTGAGATACAAAGAAGGCAGATTCTCCAGCCTTTGTGTGTCAGCTTTTATCCCCAGATCAGAGAATGTCCAGTTCCATTGCTTCAAAACACCACTCACATCTACAGTTACTCCCAGTTTCAAATAAAAACTAACAGCATCAGGTCCCTAGGGCGGTAGTATGTATTGTGATCATGACTGAGAGAATAAAAGTGGGAAAAAAAAACTAACTTTTACAAGTACAGTACTATAAATGTACACAGTCTGTTACAGACGTAAACCAAATGTATGTGTGTACTGTATAATATTAACAGTAAGAGCAGCTCACTACTGAAAATGGCAAATATAGGAGGCAGTGGGGATCAAACCAGGGACTCTTGATTACAAGTCAGCAAATCTTACCGCTACGCCACAGAAGCTGTTGTATTGTCCTTGAACCTTTTGTGAAAGTGTTTATTTGATCTTTGGACTTAAGGCTTCACACATTCTATAGTTTATGCCTACATTTGGTAACATTTATTACTAAAATATGAAAAAGTTTCTGTTTTAACAATGTGTTTACACAGATTACTGTAGAAACGGATTACACATAAAATGCATATGTTCCAAATAACAATCTATTATTTCCACTCTAAAACTCCAGCACTTCACTCCCAGATAATCAAACAAGGCAAGAGCTGGGAGAAATTTGTGAACGTTCTGCGACGGTGGGGGATGGAATAGCAGGCTGCTTGCTGCCCCTAGACAGGAACACCTAGGGCCACATTCATAACGCCATGCGGAGAATTCACACTAAAACATGGCAGATGCACAAAACTGTGTGTAAGCCAACTTCCACTTTCTTCTGCTCCATGAATCCCAGTCAGCGTGAAAAGTAACACACGTGCACGCACCTGCTGTCCCACCCTGACTCCTTCCATAATTTTACATATTATAGTATGCAAATCAGTATAAATATCAATATAAATATTACCTTTGGTTCAGTGTTTGGTTAAGACAATGGCAACAGCATGTGAAAAAAAGAATTTCTGTGAATGCGAAGTGGAAGCAAGGAAAAACATACTATTTGTTGGCTTAAGAAGTAGTGTAAACAACAACAGAAAGTTGATTGAGTGATACAGAGTGGCAGAGAAACTCGAAAGTTCAAATTCAGAAAGTCGCACAGTGCCTGAAATAAAAAAGTAGTCAGATATCAAAGTCACCATGAAAAGGTGAATCATAGCCCACCATCTGAGTGTCATACAAAAGCGTATTAGAGTACAGAGAAAAGAAAAAAAAATAGGAACACAGTGAAAAAAAAAGGTTGAAATGTCCACTTTAATCTCGTAGTTTATTTTGTCATTAAACTAGAACATCGTAAACTTAATCTTAAAATCAATGTTTAATTTACTAGAATTTCTCAGATTTCATCGTAACTGGAGTAACATGTTACATGCTTTGTATTCTGTGTGTTCTTCTATGTGCTCTGTGTGTGAATCACTATGTGCTTCTTAAACAGGCTTTCTCTTACGCCAACAGAACACAGAATACATTGCATTCATGATATTACAGCTCTTTGAACAATTTAAATACTAAGATGTATACTTGATATCATTTAATTATTCTATCCATCTGTCCATGCAGGGTCGCACAGTACAGTCCGAGGCAGGAACAATCCCTGGAGAGGGCTCCAGCTCATCGTTACCACTGTGCCACCATGCCCACACGTTTAATTATTAACAGTATACATTATTTAAATCTTAAAATTTTAAAAAAGTTAAAAATGTATCTGTATAATGTAATATACATACTTTAATGCATCTCATCTTATAAATGATATCAAGAGTTCCAAGAAGATAGCTCTTGGAAATCTAAATTGACTTAAAAGCCAGTTGTCATCATCTGTAAATACGTGCTCTCTTGTCTTGAATCAATGAGATTCAATATGCAAATCCTCCATAAACTTATTTTCCTATAAAATGACAAAATAACAATAATAATAATAATATGATAAAAAAAACAATGGAAAATATACACATGAAAGCATAAGTTCAATATACATGTACATATAGTGCAGAAAGTGCAAATCGTTCATAAAGTGGCTCAGGTTGTGCAATATTATGACATAGTGCAAGTTTACAGTGAGGTAATTGTACTTGTATGAATTGTAATTGTATAAATACAAACAGTTCTACCAGGACCACTTGATGGACTGATTGAGTGTGTTTATAGCTCTTGGAATAAAACTGTTTCTGAATCCTGAGGTCCCTACAGGAAAGGCTCTGAACCGTTTGCCGAATGGGAAAAGTTCAAATAGACTGTGCTCATGGCTGAGGCAGAGTGTGCTATAAACGTTCTCCAGGCTAGAATGTTTTATCCTGATAATCCTTTGCGCTCTCAACACAACCGCCGTATAGCTTTCTGATTAGCTGCTGTACAGCTATGATTCCACACTCAGATACAGTGGGTTAAAATACGCTAAGTGGTGCAGCTATGGTATTTGGAATAGTTTGGCCATTCCATGTACCATTTTATTGTTACACATCTGATTACAATCAGATGCTTTAAACTTCTAAACAATTTGAGGATAATTTCAGTGTATTTGATCAATTTAGATGTGTAATGCATCCATTTACCATATATGCTCACGTATAAGTCGGGTCTTGAAACCTGAAAAATCTATCATAAAATCAGACCCCGACTTATACGCCCATTCAAAATTTCTTTTTTTACTATCTTCTTGCCTCCTCCAATCTCGTATTAGTTTCTCAGACGCATTGAATTTTGTTGCAGCAGAGCAGTTACCAATTTCTTTTGCTACTTCAACGACATTTAATTTAAAACCAGCTTCATATTTTCTTCTGATCGAACGCTCCATCATAGATAAGGATGCTCTTACGATAAAGGTTTATGAGGGTGTGAGATACAAAAAACACAAATCAGTGCAAACATTGCTTTGGAACAGTTCGGGTATTACCGTGTGATCACGTTGGCAGAATAGAGAGAGTGAGCAAGAGAGCGAGTGAGAGAGACAGAGGTTAGGAGCACATGCTAAAACAGTTGTGAACGCTGGCCCGGACACAGGCAGACGGACATCATGGTTTCACCACACACTGTTTATTTACAACTAATATTTACAGGAATTACGTGCACTCACAACCCCAGTGCCTCCAGCACCGATTCCCCAAAGTCCAGGCCACACAGTTCCAATGCCTTTCTCCTGGCCGCCTCCCGTCCTCTCTCCAGCTCTGTCCTTTTCCACCCGACATCCACTGCTCACTGAAAGGAGGCGGCCCCTTATATATGCTTCCCGGACGAGCACCAGGTGTTCCCGGCATTCTTCCCTTGGCCACGCCCCAGCGTGGCGGAAGTGCCGGCTGTCCTCCTGGCAGCTCTCCGGGTGTCCTCCAAAGTCTTCCCCCCGGCACTTCCTGGTGTGGCGGAAGTGCCGGGCTCCCGGGATAATCAGGCACTGGGGCGCCGCCTGGTGGTGGCCACGGGTCCCTACAGGGCTGTGCTTCCAAGCCCTCTACCCGAGGCCTCCAGTATAACCAGGACGGACGCCCCCTCTCGGTCTGGAGGAGGCGCAAGCCCTCCTCTCGTCCTCCTGGGCGTCCCTGCCGGGCTCCAGCCAGGGACCACAGTGCCCCACCGCTAGCGAGGACACGTGGGTCCGAGCGACACTTCCCGAAAGGGCAGCACGTCCCCAGAGAGGGTCCTACTATGTCCCCAGGGTCCAACACGGCACCCTGGGACATCTCCGTTTGACACCCCCTCCAACGCAAACGCGCCCCTCTGGTCTGTGCCGCTCTCGCCCTTTGGCCTGCCGGCGGGGAGCCCTCCCGCGGAGCGGCCCGTTCCAGGAGGGCAGGTCCCAAACGGCATTGGCTCCAGCGCTTGTCGGGGCTTCGGACCTGTGAAAAAAGGAAAAGGAGGGCCAGAAGCACTGCCAGGACACTCACCCCGAGCGTCCTGTCGGTCTCTGTACCAGCAGTGCTCTTGCCCCCCTCCGACAGCCCCCGACTTGCCTGCTTGAGTCCTCCGCCACAGGTTCCATGCCTGTCCTCTTGCCGTCCGCGGGACCACTCTCGCAGGCGGCTCGCCCAGCCGCCCAGGGGATTCCCTCTGCCCCCGCAGAGGATGGCCCTTCTCCGGGCGCTCGCCCCCAGCGAGACGCCCCTTCCTATCGGAGGTCCCGGCATTCACCCCTTGGTTCCTCCTTCTTCTCTTGGACGCCTTGACAGTCTGGGTCTGAGCATGGCAACAGCCATGTGTGTGGGGTCCTGCTGCTGCGGCCAGTGTGTGGGGTCCGCTGCTGCGCCGGGCCGTTCACAGAAATATTTCTTGTTAACAAAGCATGGCGTAAGTGCCGGCTGTCCTCCCGGCAGCTCTCCGGGTGTCCTCCAAAGTCTTCCCCCCGGCACTTCCTGGTGTGGCGGAAGTGCCGGGCTCCTGGGATAATCAGGCACTGGGGCGCCGCCTGGCGGTGGCCACGGGTCCCTACAGGGCTGTGCTTCCAAGCCCTCTACCCGAGGCCTCCAGTATAACCAGGACGGACGCCCCCTCTCGGTCTGGAGGAGGCACAAGCCCTCGCCGGGGACCACACGGGATATACCGGCATCGGGGCGCCACCTGGCGGTGGCCACGGGTCCCTACAGGGCTGGGCTTCCAAGCCCTTTACCTGAGGCCCCCAACATAACCAGGACAGATGCCCCCTCGCGGTCTGGAGGAGGCGCAAGCCCTCCTCTCGTCCTCCTGGGCGTCCCGGCCGGGCTCCAGCCGGGGACCACACAGTGCATTGCTGCACCCACATAGAAAAAAAAGGCAGTGTGCTCTGTGGTTACTCTCTCAGGTGGGCCTTAGCATATCATAATCTGTTGTACCAATAGCGTGTGTTTTCCACATTCAACTTATAAGACCGACATTATAAAATACCAGAAATTATACTGTAAAATCAAGTCCCGACTTATCCGGGGGAGAACTTATCCGCGAGTATATATGGTATACAATTTAGGGACAGCCTGTTCCAGCAAGCTTCATGATATACAGTATATTATATAGTCTCGTCTAGACCTACCACCACATCTGACAGCTGCTATAGAAAGTCGTAAGTATTGGTACAATGCAAGACCTTTAAAATCTGGCAACACCAGTGATTGGTTTGACAGATTTATTTTATTATACTTCCAGGGGAGATGTCATGAAGAAGTGCACTACATAAACTGAAAATGACATGTCATGTCCTACAACAATGGGAACTGGAGTCTGTTTTTCATTAAATTTGTTTCTTGTTTATCTCTGTTTTCTTAGATTCTTCTGGAGTCTCTCATTTCTCTTGTCAGGTAACTTTTACATCAAAGCTGTTAATAGGTACTAGCAGAACAAAAGGAAATTGAAAAGGGTGGAGTCCACCAATATATTGATGAACTTGAATAAGAATTTTGAACATGCAGATGGGGGATTATTATAGAGGCTCCCATGGATGGTAAAGATAAGGAGCTGTGCTACTGCATATGTGTTTGTCTGGTCTTCAAATAAAATGGAATGGAAAACGTAGTCAGAGGTGGTGTAATGAGGAAGCCCAAAATGAAAAAGCATGGAAAACACAAAGATGAAGCAATGCAAGAATGTGATGAAACATTAAACTGAAGGCGTATAGAATTATAATGGTGTCAGTCTTGTGTAAAAGCGGTGAGTACTTTTTAACTTGTGGAAACTGTATGACACTTGTCTATGCTTGTAGCTTACTGTATATTATTCTATAAATTATGTTATACAGTGGTACCTCAGTATACATCCTTAATCCGTTCCAGGTCCTTGGACTTATACCAAACAGGACGTATACCAAACTAATTTTTCCCATAAGAAATTAATCCGTTCCCATGAAAAAAATCCTATTGTTATTGGCATATTATACATTGATGGGGTTGTATAAAATAATTTAAACACTGCTTAATACTAACATACATAAATACAAAAGCAATTAGATGAAATAAATGAAAATTTTACCTCACTTTACTTTTTAATAGAGTGCGTTTTTCACAATCGTAGATACCGTCGTTCTCGGCAAACGGTATGCAACAGCCATGTCCCAGATACGCATGCCACCTTCATACTTTTCAACAATCAATTCAAATTTACGTGAAAAAACACAAAATCACGTTGGAACGATGCAGGTTTGCTGTTTGCTCCCATCTGCTGTCGGGTAGCCCTTGAACCCTACACCGTCGATAATATGCCTCACTGCTAAGCTCATCGGTAACAACAAAGCAATGAGATGGTGAAAAAGTGCAAAGTGCTTTTATTAAAACAATCAGTAAAACAAGGTGTTCAAATTAAAGTGCAGACTCCAAAGTTCCAATAAATAATCCATAAAATCAGAAGTGGAGGTTAAAAACAATAGAAAGTCTTCTTAAAAACAATGAGGTTAAAATACAGCAGGAAGCATTCTTTAAAAAAAAAAACACAAGAAGAAGCCCGGTGCCTTTTTACCTGGTGGCCCCCCTGCTTCCCAACAGGGGAGTCGCCCTACTTGCAGCTGACCTTCACTCTGCCTACTTCAGCTACTTCATGCTCTCTCTCTCTCTCTCTCTTTCTCTGTCTCTCTCTCTCAACCTCCCGTCCGTTCTTTCTTTTTCCTCCCCTTCTAGCCGACTCGCGCTTCTATTTATCAAGATAAGCAGCCCCAGGAACAATCATGAATACGGATGGTCTCTCACCTGTGCACTTTGGTGAAAAACGGCCACATCGCGAATCGCCCTGAGAACCTTCAGTGATTATTTATTTTAAAGCTGGCCTTTGACAGGGGCTGTGGACCCGCTATACCACACGTGAAAATTCACAGAAAGTTATAGTGCGGGTTGTTCACTGAATGCTAGCAACTGGCTCACTGATGCTCATGGGCAGTTGTGGCTTTGTCTCGAGAGAGGTAAACAAGGGTAGCACGCGAGTCGTATTCCAAACAAAGGTCGTATACCAAGCAAACTTTTTCATGTCCAAACAGGACGTATACCAAGTTGGACTTATTCCAAAGCAGAACTATACCGAGGTACCACTGTATTTGTAAACACTTGGATGGAAGAACCAATTTAGGCATCAGTAGTAGGATGGGTAATACAGGACATCAGCAATAGCAGTATTTGATAATTTTATAAAGTTTATTTAAAGTTGATTCATTTAAAGCAAAAAAAAACAGGTAAAAAATGTACTGCTGACTTATTGCATAGTGGACTTCAATGAATGTTGTAAGTTGCCATGGAAAAAGGCGTCAGCCAAATAAGTACGTGTAATTGTAATTTCAGAATTATTGTTATGTATGTTGTACACATGTAAACAAAAAGCATTCTTGACTGAGTGTATGACTATAGACCAAATCTTCCTGCATAGATGATGTCCAATATAGCGTCGTAATAGGCAGTGATTAGCAGCACTGTATAAGCTACTTTTGGACTCATATATTTCTCTGAAAATAGTGTAGATGAAAATAAAGGGGGAAAAGTGTCTTTTCTAAATGAAGTTTATCTAAACACCACTGAAGATGGGGCAAAAAAACATTCTGTAAGATAAAATCTGTAATCCAGCGAGGCAATGAAACTCTTATCACGTAGTGGTTGAAGAAGGAAAAAACATCTCAGATTTGCCAATGCTGCCAATTGTCCACCGCAGAACATATTAGGAAGTGTAGTGCTAATGTCAGTGCTGAATTAATTACTCAAATGAGGCTGGTCAAGAAACACTATAGTTTAAGCACTGCCTTTGTGAAGTGAACATGTTTTCCTGCAGACTACCTTTCACTGGAATCGCTGGCATGTCAGTATGGACTAAAAACATTTTTGTGATCAAGAGTTTTAGCTATAATAAGCAAAAAAAAAGGAAGTAATAAATTAATCATAAGAAACTAAGATACCGTAGATCCCGGAATACAAGCCGACCCGGTATATTAGCCGAAACCCTTCTCTACCGACTAAATTACATGTATTTGACGATGACCGGTATTTAAGCCGACCCCCTTCTCCAAGCAAAATTTTCTAAATTTCCTTAAAAGTGTCTCTTCGGGTATATTTATAATGTTTATCGGCGAGAATTTGAGACTGCCGGCATTTTTGATGGAAACTAGGAAGTGATTGCGGAGAAGTTTGGTAAATTGGAACCTTTGTGTTGAAACTATATACGCAAATACAGTATATCGGTGGGTGGATTTCCGGAGACTTGTTATAAATTTGATTAACTTAAATACGCAATACAGTGAACCCTTGACTTACGAACTTAATTCGTTCGCAAAGGCTAACCCATAATGCGTTCCAAACCTCCCACTACAACACTTAACCTTTTCATAATAAAAAACACCAATATTTTTTTCTAATGTACTAACCAAAAAGTTATAAAAAGTGCCTAGCCTACTTCGATTAGGCTAGGAGCATGGCGGCGCGCAGCGGCTCAGGGCTCTCCTTTTCAGTGCACTTTTTTGTTGTTTGTTGTTGACTTTTTTTTTGTCCTTGTTTGTGCACGATCGGTTCGGCGAACATCCGCTACACCATTCAGAACCTTATAGACATCGGTGTCCAGAGCCAGACATCTGTTTTGAGTGTTTTTCATCACACGCACAACATCCCAGACAACATAGCGAGACCAGCGGGCTCTCCGTGGTTTGTTGCCGGGTCTAGGAGACGACACAGACGGAGGAGGGAAAGAAAGCAGAAGCGGGGCCGCAGATACGGCGTTATGCTAAGGCTAAAAAACAACCATACAAGCCCTATACAGAACTTTTTTCTGCACTGAAGGAGCTGCTTTTAATCTCATTGTAGATGCGTATAGTGACAGTAAAAGGCATTCTATTCTAGAAACAATTTCATACTGTACTCACCATTTAATTTGACATCTTTGGGCTGCAGGAAGGGAGGAGGAGATATTTCCACACAATGTCCATCTTCGTTTCGAAATTAAATCCACAAACACATGCATCTGGGCTCCAACTGACGCTACTAACGCTCTCGGTTGTTTGTTTACAATCGCGCAAGCGGATACACGTGACCGCATCCGTTTCGTAACGCAAGATGTGGATTGTAAATCAAAATAAATTTTATTTTAAACTTCCCGATAATTTATTATAAATTTTATTAATAAAATCAACAACTAAAACACTTTTTTGAATAAATTCTTTATTTAATTTAAAGTACCGGCATGCAAAGTTACTTCTTCATCTGAAAGATGGCTCTGTGGTTTCGTCATTATTTACTTCCGTATTCATCGGCAAAACCGGCATTGCGCTGGAAATCTGGAATCTGAAACGATGCTCGTTGTATAAACCGAACCCCAAACTCCAAGCCAAAAATCTAGGACGAAATTCTCGGCTTGTATTCCGGGATCTACGGTAACTATAACATTGATTCCCCTCTTTTATGAAGCCCAGCCCACTATTTATTTTTACCCTGTTGAAAAAAAGAAACAAAAAGTGTCTGTGCAAAACCTTGGAGAAAAACACTATTGGGTACCTGGTCCAATAGGGATAAAAGTTAGGTAGAAAGAAAGAGTGAAAGAGAAAGAGTTACAGCCATAAAAAAGAGAGTATAGAGCAGGGTTGGGCAAAGTCAGTCCTAGAGGGTCACAGTGGCTGCAGGTTTTTGTTACAACCAATTTGCTGAATAAGAAGAAGCTCATTGTTCAGGTATCACTTCTTCATTTATTTGTCTTGCACTTTAAGATTTTGAATGTTTATTTCTTATTTTACTCTTAAAAAGTTCTCAGTTTTTAATGGCTTTTTATTAGAAATAAGATGCAAAGGACAAAAAAAATTAGCAGTTCTCCGTTTTGCTTTTTCCATTTACACCTGCATGTATTTATCAGTTCACTATTTGGTTTAATTAAATACTTTGAAGGAAAAGGAAAAGAAAAAAGTGAAGGACTGTGAATTACTTATCCATTTTAGGTTCCAAATTATTTGGAAGATATCGTTAGAAAGGAAAAAAAAATATCTAGGATATAAGAATGACCTGACATTGCAGCGTTAAAACACTAACAAGCCATAAAATTTAATTATTGGCAAGGATTGTTTTCTAATTAAGCAACTGGGTTGAAACAAAAACCTCTAGCCACTGCAGCCCTCCAGGACTGACTTTCTCCAACCCTGGTACAGAGTAATGTGTTTCCCGATGTCCAAGCTAAATTGCCCACCTCAGTGTAGTTATTCTGAACCCCTATTCATCCCCTCTTTCTAACTGGCTAATTATTACTTTCACCTCTTCACCACCTGATAACTAATGGATGGTCGCTCCCCACTATTTTTGTAAAGCGCTTTAAGTAGTGAGAAAATGACTAAATAAATTTAATGTCTTCTTCTTCTTCTTTTTCTTTACCAGACACATACAGAAGTTGTCCCAGAGCACATCATTCTGCAGTATACATTACTCTACCAGTTGATCACTGTTGCTGTGCATTCCACAAAGGTGCAGTTAAACAATTAACTTTTCCAGAATATTAAAGAGAGAAATTTGTAATCTGCGGTGGGCTGGCACCCTGCCCGGGGTTTGTTTCCAGTCTTGCGCCCTGTGTTGGCTGGGATTGGCTCCAGCAGACCCCTGTGACCCTGTAGTTAGAATATAGCGGGTTGGATAATGGATGGATGGATGGATGGAAATTTGTAGTGTTGTGGTAAAAAGTTCCTTTGTTTTCAAAGAAGTCATTCATGGAGACCAGATGAAAATACAGAAAGGTTCTTTATTTGCACATTGATATGCACAGATGTCGCAGTCCATGGAGTGAGCAATCAATAATACAACTCATTCCTTTTTATTCTTTTTGATTACCATTAACTTATCTAATGCATCACGTCATCTGACTCTTAATATGCAGAATTTAACCAATCAACTACAGCCACCAGTAACTTTGTATACCTGTCGATTGTTCCATTATTCTAAACGCTGCTGTGTTAATAGGGGTGTTCTACAGGTTTCCCCATTGATCTTATTACCGCTTCAAAATGGGGTTGTTTGGACTTTCTCACTAGTTTGTTCTCACTTTTTTAGGAGATAATTACAAATCTACTTCATTTTAACCTTAGCAACTATCTTTGTGGCTCCTGTGAGAAAAGTCTCATGTGCCTAGGCTTAAAACATTTAGTTAATCCTTTAGTTACATTCAGTTCTTACCCTTTTGTTTAATAATTGTTATAATTTCATATAAGTATATTCTTGTAATAAATACATGTATCATGTATTGATTAAAAATATTGATTAAAATTGTATAGTAGCTATTGTTCCCAGATAAAACACCCTTTGTTGGATGGATGATTGGTAAAAATTCAAGAGGTCTAGTAAAAGAAAAAATTATGGAAAGAAAGAATGGGGAAAAAATTTGCAATGGATACTTAAAAAGAAGAGACTGGGGGACACTCCAGAAATCAATGGGCAGACACATGGCAAAACACTTTCAAGAAGTAGAAGACATGTGGTGAACAATCCCAAATTGTATTTTTTGGAGATTAGTGTTATTAGAGTAATTTGAAAAAAATGGTGAAAATAGATTTCCATGAGAGGAGGGGTGATGAGGGAAAGCCCTGCTGCCACACAGAGTCCAAAAATACATGGTAATGCAGTGCCTCTATTTCCTAAACTAATGGATTACATTTTTTTTCATATTATTTCATTATATTATATTTCATATTTCATTATTCTCCTTTTCCAATCACTTCATCAAATTTGATTTTATATAGGATTCCTTTTGGGAGCATGACTGGGCAGAGGTTAGCAGAGTGATTGTGATGGAATATGAGTTTGCCCCGAGACTGTCATGATCAGGGTTGGTTTGCTGCCAGAACTACTGGGATAGGCTGGCACTGTTTGTGACACTGAATTAAAATAAGTGGAATCAAAGAATAGATGGATGAATAGCAAGTTTCCCATATACACCATCATGAAGTCCTTTAGGAAGCAGATAATGATACACTGATAGTATCATTTAACTCACCATCTCTGTCACATCATCTAATTGTTTGTCACAGTACATTAATTAGTGTAATATTTAAAAAAATAAAACACTTCTTAGCACACTGGCAAATCCTTTTTTTCTCATTCAAACTTTGCAAAAACATTTAATGTTTTTTCTGATTGCTGTTATGGACATAAGGTTTATACAGCCCAGTCTGTGCTTTTGGTTTTTTTTCTGCCAAATCTGCTTCAAGTCTCTGTCACTGGATCCACATTAAATTGTATTGCCAACAGTTTGCTGGCCTCTGTGCTGTAATTGCCTGTTCAGAATGCAGTTTCACTTCCTACTCATCATCCCCTTGTCACTTTTCAACTAACAACTTCGTACTCTAACTGAACTTTCCTGCGCTTAGGTGCCTAGTACCTTTTTCTTTCTGTGTAGAGCCTCTAATGGCTAACCTGCATTACTACTAGGTTTGTTAAAACTGTATAAAAATGCCAACTTTCCTTACTGCAATAGAACACAGAGTGCGCAAGGTACCAGAAACATCACAGCCTCAGCAACCAAAAACACTGTGAGATATATAAAATGGGATTTGTTTATAACTATTCTTGGATTCTCTGGGGTTGGGAAAGGACTTCATGAATATAGTCAAAACACAATATTTCTCCTCCCCTTTCTCAATTTTCACAGAAATTCAAACATCTGTCATTCCTTTCCAATATCTAAGTGGGCCAGACAGGAATGTCCACTCTCTTACTTAGTTTTCAATTTCTAACTTGTGTCCCTCACTATTGCTGTCCATTATCATATTCATATTTCCCCAAAAGTAGGCTTTTGTACTCAGGCTGGTCTGGAGGTGAAAACCGGCATATTACTGAATCAAGCTATAACTTTTCAATGACATTCCCATTCTCAGTTTTTTTCTTTTATTTATAAATCCTTCTTGAAACATTATGCCATGAAGAAACTTCTATTCACTGTTCACCTAGACTATCATGTGTAGCTATTCTTCTGCCAGTACAGGAAGTACTTCATAAAGATGGGCTTGACCTATCTTTTATATCTTTCTCCCTAGCACCACTTTGCCAGCTCAACAACCTGTCATAATAACAATAATAATAATAATAATAATTACATGTATACAACTCTATCCTACTTCTCTATCCTACTCAAAGCACTGTACATAGACAATGGGAACCACTTCAACCACGATCAATGTGTAGCATCCACCTGTATGATGTGACAGTAGCAATTTTTGGACCAGTATATGCACCCCATATTAGCTGTTAAATGGTGAAGGGGTTAGAGAGATAGTTAGCCAATAAGGAACAAGGGATGATTAAGGGGCCAGAATGACAAGGCCATGGTGGGCAATTTTGAAAAGACATTGAGAAATATCCTACCCAAGAAATATGCCCAGGGATCTTTTATGACCACAGAAAGTCAGGACCTCGATTTTATGTCTCATCTGAAGGATGGCACCAATTTATATAGCCCAGTTGCTGCACTTGGGCATTGGGATCCACACACAGACCACAGGGTAAGCACCCCTAATGGAAACACATGCAGCAACCCAAGCTTTTACTGGAAGATCTCATATCCAAAAACTGGCAGGGCTCAAACATGTTTAGGTTCAGGTGGATTACCTATTCTGAAGTGCAGGTGGTATGACATATTCATACTCAAACAGGAATGTACAGTGTGTCAGTCAAAGATTTATGGAAACATTGGTCTCCCCATTCAAAATGAAGCTGTGCGAGTAAACAGTAATGTGTAGAGAGCCGTTGTAACAGTTTTCCTAATCAAGCAGGAAACTTCCATTGATATGTAGTAGGTGAAGTAAGACATGCTGCTTAGTTATCCCTTTAACTTTTACAAGTTCTGAAATTATCAGACATCCTGTTGGAGACAAAACTTTATGTTAAAACTTAGTATTCCCCTAAGTTGCTTTCTTGTAATAAGGCTATGTATATGTTTACTATGTATTTATATTTATGGAGTGACACCCTACTTCAGCCTTAATGCTACTCTGTTGTGCCTTTGAACAAGGCCCTTACCCTGAAAATTACTCTAGGGGTGCTGTACCTGAACCTGCACAAATACACTTTGTTAATCCCTGAGGGGAAACTGTATCAAAAATGGCAATATGAACAATCTGTTACCTGTCCTCATGTTTTTTGGTTTTGAAAACATGCTAATTTCAGTGTTATGCATTTTTTACATCTTTAATTCATTCTTACAGTATGATCATATTTTTTTATTATTATGTTATTAATATTCATTAAAATCCATAATTGAATTTGTTTTCAATCATTAGTGCTTCCACTTTGTGCATGTTTATGAACGGTGACAGTAAACTGTTACCATTACATGATGGCCAGAAGTTGCTACATGTGACCACATCAAGCTGACACCATTTAAAATGGTGGTGCACTGTCTTCAGAGCTTCATAATTGAATTCAGAACATTTATGTGGTAGCTAGTTTAAAATCTGTTTAAGGAATTAGTACTTTATGGTTATTTTATGACTTTGACTTTTGGTGTATTGGTCTTTTGCATCTTTAACTTTTCAGACATTATATTCAGATATGCCACATGTATACTGTAAAGTCAGAAACTTTTCCTATAAAAACTTTAAGAAGGACAGTTTACACTCCACTGCTCTGAAACAAACTAGATGTTGGGTAAAATCTTCAGCAAAGCTAATTCTTACAAAGCTACAAATACTGTGATGATACAATCTTCTTCTTCTTTTGGCTGCTTCTGTTGGGGATGCCATATTTCAATATCTTTCTATCCTCTGCATCTTGCTCTGTCACACCCATCACCTGCATGTCCTATCTCGCCACATCCATAAACCTTCTCTTATGCTTTCCTCTTTCCCTCTTACCTGGCAGCTCCATCCCTAGCACTCTTCTCCCAATATACCTAGCATCTCTCCTCTGCACTGCCAACATGTCCAACCCATATAACATAGCTGGTCTCACTATCATCTTATAGACCTTCCCTTTCACTCTTGCTTGTACCCATTTGTTGCAAATCACTACTCTCTTCTCCACCCACTAGACCCTGCTTGCAATCTCTTGTTCACCTCTTCCATACTCCCTATTACTCTGTACTGTTGATCCCAAATATTTAAACTCATTCATCTTCACCAGTGCTACTCCCTGCATCCTCACCATTCTACTGACCTCCCTGTCATTGACACACATGAATTCTGTCTTGTTCCTACTGACCTTTATTCTTCTCCTCTCTAGAGCATATCTCCACCTCACCCAGGGTCTCCTCAACCAACTCCCTCCTCTTGCTACAGATCACAATCTCTTCCGAAAACATCATAGTCCAAGGGGACTCCTGTCTAATCTCATCTGTCAACCTGTCCATCACTATTGCAAACAAGCAAGGGCTCAGAGCTGATCACTTATGCAATCCCACTTCCACCTTAAATGCATCCGTCACTCCTACTGCAGACCACATCACTGTCACACTTCCCTCATACATATCCTGCACTGCTCTTATAAACATTTCTGTCACTCCTGACTTACTCATACAATACCACAACTCCTCTCTAGACACCCTGCCATATGCTTTTTCTAGGTCTATGAAGACATAATTTAACTTCTTTTGGCATTATCTATAGTTCTCCATCAGCATCACCAGAACAAACATCACATCTGTAGTGCTCTTTCCCAGTATGAAACCATAATACTGCTCACTAATAATCACCTCCCTTCTTAACCTAGCTTCCACTACTCTGTCCCATAACTTCATACTGTGGCTTATCAATTTTATCCCTCTGTAGTCCACCATACAGTCTTCCTTTTACAGCTTCCATCATTTGATCCTTGGCTCTGCCTTCACTCTTGTCCTTATCTTGATCTCCAACATCATCCTACAGACCACCATCATTTGTTGCCTAACTACACTTTCCCCTGCCGACATTTTGCAGTCTCTAACCTCCTGCAGATTAATCCCCCTTCTTGGGATATAAACCACCTCTGTGCCTCTTCCTTCACTCTTGCACATCACACTGTGTTCTTCCCTCTTCTTAAAATATGTATTAACCACAACCATGCTCATCCTTTTCACAAATTCACTGCCATCTACCCTTCCTCATTCCTCTTGATACCATACCTAACTATCACCTCCTCATCCCCTATGTTCCTTTCACCAACATGTCCACTGAAAGCCACTCCAATCACCACTCTCTCTCCCTTGGGCACACTATCTACCACTTCATCCAACTCACTCCAGAAACTCACTTTCTTATCCATTGCACACCCAACTTGCAGGACAAATGTAATAATAGCATTCATCAACATGCCTTAAATTTCTGGCTTCATAATCAATGCTGTCTGATGCTCTTTTCATCTTCAAATCACTCTTAACATACTGTCCCTACAGGATAACCCCTACCCCATTTATCCTGCAATCCAGATCATCATAGAACAATTTGAATCCACCTTTGATCCACCTGGCCTTACTCCCCTTTCATTTAGTCTCTTGCACGCACAATATATTAACCTTCCTTCTTTCCATCACATCAGCTAACTCTATCCTCTTACCAGTCATACTGCCAACATTCAAAGTTCTTACCCTTAATTCCACTCTCCTAACCTTCTTCCTCTCCTCCTGTTCCTGGACACGCCTTACTCCTCTTCTCCTTCTTCCAACAGTAGCCCAATTTCACCCAGCACCCTGTTGGCTAGCCGTACTGGTGGCAGCTGTTGTTAAGCTGGGCTGATCCGGCATGTAAATCTGTATTGTTGTCCGCATATTGTTCTGGCAAAATTTTCCACTGGATGCCCTTCCTTACGTAGCCCTCCCCATTTATCCAGGCTTGGGACCAACATGAAGAAACACACTGGTTTGTGCATCCCCCGTGGCTGGTGTGAATTGTGACAACACAATCTATTAAATTATTAAATACATTTTGAGATTTTACAGAAAAAGATAACTGACTTATGTTATTCATTATATTAGATACATCTGCAATTTAATTGTCAATGCTGACGATTTGTCTAGATAGGTTTTTTCTTCGAAAGCATTAATATTGAAATTATTCTTGATTTGACTAAAATCTTGCTCCACAATTCAGAGCCAGGTTGACTGAATATTCTAGATTGGGTTAGTGTTAGTGTTCAAGCATCCCCCTCTTGTCTTGTGACAGAAAATACAACACAAATACCTTGTGACCCTGTAATGAACAAAATGAGTTAAGACAATGGATGCAAAATACGGATAATCTTTTATCAGATGCTTTTGATAGTGAATCCTGTGAGCGGTACTGTATTAAATGAAGATAGACTGTAAAATCATTCTACAGAACCTGAAATTGGACTGAGTGGGTTGAGATTTTTTTATGTGGTGTGTTATATAATATTACCCATGACTCATTGTAAATGTCTTTTCAGTACTTCTAACTGTAGTTAATTTCAGCTTTATTTAGTATTTAATATAAGAGTTCATTCATATTTTTCTTAATTGATTTTAAAGACACTTTCTGATAATAAGCAGTATGAAAGGCACCCCAAAGTAATTTAGTGCAATATTAATCTTCATTCTTTGTACTGTGCTTAATTTAATATATGGAATATTAATTTTTGATGTTATCTTTAATTGACACTCTGAGTCAAGCTTTTTTCTATCTTGAAGAAATACAAACATTCCTAATTTTATGTGTAAAATGTTATTCCATTGCTGTTCTTTTTTTTTTTTGAAAATCAGAAAATCGGCTTTAAATAAGCAGGCTTGGTTTACTGCACAAATTGCCCTTAAACCGTCATTCCTTTTGTATCCCGTTAGCTATTTCCAGTTGCAGTCATTTGTGTTAAACACATAACCTGGACTACTTACCATCTTTGTAAGATCTACTGCAGTTCATGCTGAATTTGTTAAATTTGTTTATTTTAAGATATTTTGGTGTAATTCAGTGATGTTCTTAACATCAATAAAGACTACTACTTAACAGAAATTGGCAATCACCCATTTAATTCCACATATTGGTAACAAATGCCAGTTTTAGATAGATGCTGTTAGATAATCAGGAATTTCAGACATTTTTGCAGATAAATAAGGATTCATTTTCCATCAAGTTGGTTGAGCTATTAGCAGGAGTGACCAGCAACTATCCAGCCTGCTGAAAGTTTTAAATGCAGTTTTATTTCTATGGTCTAGCATCACACCTACTGTATAATACAGCAAAGCGTTCAAGTTTTAATAAAGTAAGATTGTCCTAAAATATAGCTATAAAGTTCCTTGTGGTTATCTTGTACTAATTGTGCATGGCTACACAAGTTATATCACATAACCCCACAGCTAAATAACTACAGGTTAGAGTAACTGGAAAATCTTTGCCTAATATACGACTTCTGTGGTCAGTGAGCAACACAATAACAAATAGACTATAATCTATTGTTTTTTTTAGGCATTTTATGTTTTTTTCTTTTTCCATAAACTGTCTGACGAAAAACACATAGTATTAAATAGCCACACCACTGGAGTGACCATTGGTATTTCAAACACAGACATACCTAATGGCTAATGTGATTGCTTAGTCAATCAACAGCCTCTTTTCTACCTGTTCCATACTTGAATATTAGGAATGTTGTTTTTATCCCTTATTTACAAGATATTTAAGAGAAGGGAATACAAAGAAATCTTTCCCCATGATGTTTGCTCACTGTCTTGGTGCATTCCTTCTGTCTAATGACTTTCTTCTACTTCAAAAATGAATAAACAGTAAATACCATAAATACATCAATTTTAACCATACATTTTTACCATAAATGCCATTTTAAATATATAAATATCAGCAGTTTTATGTGTTATAACATAGCAGATACTAAAGTGTCAGAAAGAGCTGTAACTCAAAGTCTAGCTTTAACTGTGAAGAAACACTTTTAAAGTGATGAGGTTAACAGTAGTTCTCTTTTCAAATGCTTTCAGCTTTTCAATGTTTCTTTTACAAAATTGTTTGCCCTTGTCTGAAGGATGATACTAGAAACATCTGACATGTGCTATTCTGCTTAGTATTCAGATAGGCCTCAGCATCCAAGAGGGACAGCTGAATGAATGAATGAGTGAATGAATGAATGGAAACTTTTTTACTGCCAAGGAAGTCTGGCATATAAATCATGGAAAAACAATGTCAGAATATTTGTTAACATACCAATCAGCACATATTAATTAAGTTGTTCTGAGAAGTTAAACAAAATTACACCTTTTATTGGCTAACTAGAAAGATTACAATATGTAAGTGTTCGAGGCAACTCAGGTCCCTTCTTCATGCAAGTTGTAATTGATTACATCTTGCCTGAAGAAGTGGCCTGAGTAAAGACATCCCTGGGACTTTATGGGACCCAGAGGTGTTTCCATCGTTCAATACTATAACATCAGGCGAGGCTTGCCAGAAGTAGAGTGGAGAAAGAGGATTGTAACTGTGGTGCTGATTGTACTTTTTGAAGACAAAGCCTGTACAAGATGTTCTGTTAAATAAAAGGCTTTTTGAACCTGGAACTTGTGTCTATGTTGTTGTGTCTGTGGTTTGGGGTTCTGTTACATGCCCAGTGGTCACACTTGAGAAAATGTAGATTTAGCTCTTCCTTACTATTTCACTTGATGACATATTTTATTTATCTCAGTAGATATCATTGTCTCAGGATTATTTTTTGTGACTTCCAATGTTGCCAAATGTCACAGAGTCTATATTTCTTCTTTTCACGGAAGACAGTGAAAGACCATATGGCCATTGCTTTAAAGAATCTCAGCCACTTAATTTACTAACACAAGCCAAATACATGCTGAGAGAGAAGAAAAAAGAAAAGAATTGTAACATAAAATGGGGTTCTTGAACAATTTCCTGGGGGGTGCTTCTATTCAAGCTTTTCTCTGAAACACAGGAAAACAATACAAAGACAGAATCATTTCAATGGTAAATAAAAAAAAAAAAATTAAACAAAAAAATAAACGGAGTTCGACAAAGCCCATCATACCTCAAGCAAGCCAAATACGCCCGTGCTGAATTAAAGACATGTGTACCCATAAATGCACCCCAACCGAGATCCTGCGACACAAGCTCTCACAATGATTGGTCCTTACCTAACATTAAGCACATACTATATAAAAGAAGTGTAATAATTTTGGGGGAAAAAAAAGTACAAATTACAACACTGAAAACCAGATTAACCCTGTTACATCAGCTCTACTCCACAGAGACAGTTCAGAGCTCGTGATTCTGGAACTCATTTGTGCTGCTTAAAATATAGCATATTGCATTCAGATAAGCAGACTTTACATAGAAATGTGGGTAAACAACAAAATAACAAAGTGCAATTCCTAACTCTTCTAGAATATTAGTTTCATGTAAATCATTGCAGTATAATAAAACCATTATTTTTTATAATGTATATGCTTTAATCAAAGACACTTTGTGATCTGTGTATAGTGGCTAATGCACACTACCCTGTCTAATTTAAATTAGGAACTGTCAAAAGTCTGAATGAATAATTTAAAAACATTAAACGAGCATAAAAATAACAAACACAACTTAAAGCTGATTGTCTTTCTCTATAATTGAGAAATATTAACAAATTAGTAAGCCAGTCAAAATAATTATAGGCAGCAGATAAAATGGAAGCAAACAAAATTATTTGTTAATCATAAACATAAAGAAAATATAAAATAACACAAACATTCAGATTACAAAACCAGGAAACTGTCTATTTTCATCATTGGCCAAAGATCAAAAAATTACTTTACAATAATACTTAACTAATAAAATCAACATTGATTGCATGTTTGTACAACTTAAATGTGATCAAGTCATAATTATGTCTTTTTGTTTTATGTTAGATAATTTAACAGCTGTTTGACATTCTACCACCTGAAGGAAATTAGTGTGCTTTTCTACAACACAGATTATCGTTTCTTGGAAGTCATTTACCAGTGAATAAAAACGAGAAAGGCGGCGTTTATTTTTCTAAGTAGATATTTTCAATAAAGACATGTGTGTATAATTACCAATACACATTTATGTGTCAAGTTACAATCCCTTAGCCACAGCTATATCAAACATGCATTGTAAAACAACAATCACAGAAATGTTTACTCTTCAATAAAGGCAACAAGCATGCATAATGTAATGATGTGTAGATATTCCAGGTAGAAAATTGTTTGCAAAAGAGACATAAAACTGGCTAAAATGAAAATTATGAAAGGGAAACCAAAAAATACCTGCAAAGAGAAGCAAGATTTTAATATTTTAAACACAATCATTAACTCAAATATCTTGTTAATTTATGTGAAAAAGTACAAACAGTGTTGATGCACTAAATATAAAAGGGTCAGAAGGGTTACATTTAGTTAAGGACAAAAACTAAATAATTAAGTTTTGAGCCTGACATGCAGATAGTCTCCATTACATCCATAACACATTCTAAATGAACAAAATGTGAAAATTATATTTTTGATGTTGATTCATAATTTAAGTTATAGTTTTGATTTCAATTTTTCTAGGCGTAAAGTCTCTTTTTAAATTCATTCAGATAAAACAAAGTTTGAAAAATGAGAGATTGTTCACTCCACATACTGATACTTTATGACTTTTAAGCCAAGCACAGGGAGAGCTTCCTTGAAGTCTTTCCTCAGGTTCAATAAAGCATTAAACTGAAAGCTATAGCATTCAGTTAAGCACGCTCACACCACCAACCACCAAACTTTAAAAAGTTTACCTTTCACATTTTAAAATGGTGCATGTAAGGCTATTTGACTTTTTTAAATTGACCCTGTGGGAGTGGACAGGCCAGGGTTGCCGCCTGCCTTGTGCCTAATGCTACTAGGATAGGCTCTGGTCCCCTGTGACCATGAGTTGGACCAAATAGGTTTTAGAAAATCATTTTATGTAATCACTACATGTTGGTATTTATGTTGCAGCTTACTAAATATTTTAAGATCCTTTGCACACAACAAATTGACTCATACAATGCTGCTTATGCCTAAATTCTTGATATGCCATTTTGAAAGGATATAATACTATTTAGCCATTCTAAACCCAAAGGACACAAAGCTTCCATTTGCTTGCAGTACACAGAAAAGATTTCAGGAAACGTAATTGTTTTAGTCAGGATAAGATACATAAACCTTTGTTATATTTACTTTTACATCGATTTTAGGTATCTCGATACCATTAAAAAGACTGCTGCACTTGTTGGAATTCATATGCAACTTTGGCAGGCTTGTTGTTTTCATAGGCTCCCCTGCAGTAGTCTCTGAAGCTGCTCATTTGCATGATGGAGTGCCAGTTCATACTGGTGGTAACTCATCCCAAGCTGATGCAACATTACATAGCCCTCCCTTCACAGTCACTATTTCCAGTAACCACTTACAACTCCTTGCAACAGCACACAAACCCTTCAAAAAGGAGAGATAGTCTTTGTTTCCACTGCAGTAGTGTGGCCGGTGACAAAGTCACATCAGTGGGGTATCTTGAGTGCTTTGTTGTCAGATGAAACAGTAGGAATGTTAAGTTCTGTGTTGTTGGATTGCACAGCAGGGATGTTGAATTCTGCTCTGTTGTGCGGTGCATCAGCGGTATTGAATACTGTATTAATGTGCAGTGATCTGTCCATTATATGTGGGCAGGTGAATCAGCTTGTGTGGAGCTTCTGATGTACCAGTCACTGTCCTTCACTGAATTGACACTGTACGCAGTGTTCCAGAGATAGATCTTAGCTTTGAGACCTGATTGTTTAACATCTCCTCTTTGCCCATAGTTTTGTAGTTTTACCACCCACAATACTTCATACTGCTCATCTGGAGTCAGTGGCAACTCTATCAGCCACACTTTTCCCCTGCTGCATGAGTTTGAAGCTTCACCAGCAACAGCAGATGGAAAAACAGTGAACGGAGCTGCATGGTTACCAGTGTCGCCTACATAATAATTCAGACTGTAGGACTATTTCTGATCCCATTAAAGTGATCCCTCGCTATATCGCGCTTCGACTTTCGCGGCTTCACTCCATCGCAGATTTTAAATGTAAGCATATCTAAATATATATCACGGATTTTTCGCTGGTTCGTGGATTTCTGCGGACAATGGGTCTTTTAATTTATGGTACATGCTTCCTCAGTTGGTTTGCCCAGTTGATTTTATACAAGGGACACTATTGGCGGATGGCTGAGAAGCTACCCAATCACAGCATGTATTACATATTAAATAAAACTCCTCAATGATATACAATATGCTTCCTACACGGTGCTTCGCATACTTAAAAGCTCTAACAACACCTATTGATTTTTGATTTGCTTTTCTCTGTCTCTCTCACTCTCTCTGACATTCTGTGCTCCTGATGGAGGGGGTGTGACCAGAGGGGCTGTTTGTACAGAGGCTGTTTGCCTAGAGGATACGGACACTCCTCTAAAAAATGCTGAAAGACTACCTTCACATTGCTCCCTTCCTTGCGGCTGCTTTATCGCGGTGCTTTGCAAACTTAAAAGCCCAACAGCACATATTGATTTTTGATTGTTTGCTTTTCTCTCTCTTTCTCTGACATTCTCTGCTCCTGACGCGCACTCCTTTGAAGAGGATGATATGTTTGCATTCTTTGAACTGTGAGAAAGAACTGTCATATTTGTCTTGTCATGGAGCACAGTTTAAACTTTTGACTAAAGAGTGTTATTTCGTGTCTAGAGGCCTCTAATAATGTTAAAAAACGTATTTAGAAGGTCGTAAACAGGTTTTATACGCTCTAACTGCAAAAATATTAGATTTATAAATAAAGAATCCTACTTTGCGGAAATTCATTTATCGCAGTAGAGTCTGGAACAGATTAACCGCGATAAACGAGGGTTTACTGTACTACTACCAGTGTAACATTGTGCTACTGCAGTGCTTATCAATGCAGAGTGCACAATGGATTCTTGCGATTTACATCACTCATGTAAGTAGCCCGCTATCCTTTAAATGGACTGCTAATTGTTGTCAAACTAGATGGAATTCATATGCAACTTTGCAGGCTTGCTATTTTTATAGGATTCCCTGGAGCTTGCTTTGAAGCTGCTCATTTTCATGCTCAAATGCCAGCACATAGTTTTAGTGACACATCCCTAGGTTGATGCAGCTTGTCAAGCTGCTATCCTTAAATTAGAATAGTATAAAAACCTTGCTAGTTTTTTCTTATTTCATTTATTAAGAATATGCTAAAAACATGAATTAGCCTCAGACAGAAGCATAACCCAAAAATGACAGTGGTCCACCTGAAGTGATCCTCCTTGTTTTCCACATTGCTCAAATACAATCTAAGAAGCATCAAGTTTAAATTACAGCATATCCGACCTTTGCATTGTGTGCTTTAACTAAGCTGCATTTTCATTTGTCCTTCAGAGTAAAGCATATGGAACAACAACAAAGGAGGATAGATAGATAGATAGATAGATAGATAGATAGATAGATAGATAGATAGATAGATAGATAGATAGATAGATA
>JANRMT010062854.1:49285637-49324380 GCA_026402145.1 Polypterus bichir lapradei
ATAGATAGATAGATAGATAGATAGATAGATAGATAGATAGATAGATACTTTATTAATCCCTAGGGGAAATTCACATAATCCAGCAGCAGTATACTGATACAATTCAATACAATACAATTCAAGGTCTTTCAATTCAATTTTGTTTTACAAGGTCATTTCCTTCTGATTTCTCCTAGTCTACTCAAAATGTCTCCTAATGACTTTCAGTTTTTTTCCTAACTGTAAATACTAAACCCATATTGAGTCAGGAAGCTTTGTGGTATTTTGCTTCATCAAAAGTATGTATTTTGTATGTGTTTTAATAATTCCACCAAGCCTGCATCATATAAGTAAACATTTACAACCAGCTTGAGTGCTCCTAATGCTAAACTGTTAAAGGGATTTAAGGATTTGCATTATGATGTTACGAGCTTATCCATCTGCAGAGCTCAGTAATTATTTGTTTGGGTATTAAACACAAAATTCTTTTTAAATATTACATAAACTGATTGGATTGGAGTGCCTTGAAGGCAGAAATATGTTTGATAAGATAATGGCAAAGACTGCATTTCCTATCCTATCCTATTTTCGTTTCAGGGAGAGAAACCAGCAACCAGTTTGGATCTATGACAACAGATTGTATAGTATGTCACCCTGCTGTATTACCAGATGGATAACTTCATTATACAGTATGAACTAGTAAGCAATGGCACACAAAGCAAGTAACGGTTGGCTTATATGTCAATATATCTCCTCATTTTTAACTATTATTTCTGTATTAGCCCAAATCCATTTTTCATTTACAAAGAAGACCCTAAGGGCTAAGTGATGAGTATATTTCCTTAGAAAAACTAACTCAAAGTTAAGGAGTTAATTCCGTGTTTTATTTCAAATTAATGTATTTCCATGGAACATATTTTGTAAAGATAAGCTCAGGGTGTTGCATTGCACATGTCCAAGAATGTCATCTTTTCAAAACCACTAATATAAAGAATGTGACACATTGGACTAGCAGATACCATAAGTCCAATGTGTCTCTAGATACTTTCCCTTCTTTTATTTCCTGCCGTTAGTCCCTGTCAATCCACAAATTAATATCACAGGAGATTCCACCAAACAGTAAACCTCCCAAATGTGTATGACCTGCTCTTGCCCTCTCTTCACTGCGCTTCACTCTCTCAGTCTCATTTGATCTATCTGTCTGTTGGGCTCATACTCTGGGTATCTGAATAGCCATACCTCATACACTCTCACTCAAGACAGGGACTTGCTGCCCACTCAGCACCTTTTATTTTCTCATGGAGATAATTAATAGAGTCTGGATATCAGGAAAGATTGTATCAGTAGGGGAAGGATGTGCAAGCATGGTGCATCACACTAAAGCTAAAGTAAACCCCAAAATATCAATCAATAATGTTACAAATTACCATTTAGTAGAGCAAAAAAATACCATATGAATACACATTCAAATATACACATCAGGGATCTATTTTATAACAAGGTTCTTAATTCATTAAATGCTAGCCACAAAAAGAAAAAATAAGATATAAATATATGTGGTTAAATCCACTAAGCAATAGAGGAAAGACTAAGCAAAACTCCACATTATGTAAACTAGATCCGTGATCATTAGGAAACCGTAAAGTCAAAGTTTATTTGTTCTAAGTCAACTTGTTCAACCAGATCCTCCATTGGCATTCTCCTGTGTGCTGAGTTTAGTTTCCATACTTTTGATGAAATATGATGAAGGAACAGACCAGGGTGAGCTAATTCCTTTATTCACTCTGA
This sequence comes from Polypterus bichir lapradei, assembly GCA_026402145.1. Taxonomy (NCBI): domain Eukaryota; kingdom Metazoa; phylum Chordata; class Cladistia; order Polypteriformes; family Polypteridae; genus Polypterus; species Polypterus bichir. The sequence goes on from JANRMT010062854.1 coordinate 49,287,405, forward strand.
GGTGTCTTTCCAAGGCCACAGTAAGCACCACTGAAGGACGCTGACCAGAAAGACAATTAAGCAGATTAAATAAAAGTCAACCTCAGTGAGCAGGACTGGCATGTGGAGTAAGGCAACATGACAATCACCTCAGATGGCAATAATATTAAAGAATAAGTAACAACAAAACAAGGTAAGTTCAGATGGCCGGGAGGACAGAAAAAAAACAACAAATAAAAAACTGCAGTTAAGGTGGAGAAAAAAACAAAATCAGGAGGGGTTACAAGGCCAAAAGATGATCTAGCCCAACTGGGCATTCTACCTAACACAGCACCCAATCAGAAACACTGCTAAGACATTGGATCAGAGAGCCAAGAGAATCAGGGTCATCAAGCACTATCGATAAATACAGTTGTGTGTCATCTGCATAGCTGTGGTAGCTCACCTTGTGCTTTGAGATAAGCTGACCTAATGAAAGCATGTAGATTGAAAACAGCAGCGGACTCAGAATAGATACTTGGGGTACGTCATAAATGATATTATGGATCTCCAAAGTATACACAACTGACAAAGAATTAATTTTCTATCTATTAAGTAAGACTGAAACCAATTTTGCCAGAGGCCCTCCCATTGTCTAAGGCAATTTATAAGACTGCTGTGGTCTGTGGTGTCAAATGCTATACTCAAGTCTAAGAGGACAAGAACAGATATAAGGCCTCTGCCCGCATTAACTCGCAAATCATTTACTACTTTAAGCAGTGCAGTTTCTGTACTATGATTTGCTCTAAAACCTGACTGCAACTTGTCAAGAATAGAATGCTGAATCAAGTCATCATTTAGCTACTTAGTTACTGCCTTTACTGCAGGTTAGAAATTGGTCTAAAATTATCAAAGCCAGAGGAGTTGAGATTATTTTTCTTGAGGGGATAATCCCCTCTGTTGTTGGTTTTAACAACTGCAGTCTTTAGACAGTCAGGGAAGACCCCTGTATCTAATGATGAGTTCACTATGTCAAGTACAATATCAATAAGGACATCAGAGACTTCTTTAAAAAGCCCATTGATATTGAGTCAAGGATGCAGAGAAATCTGAGAAATTATTCTGCGTAGTTCAGGTTGATCTATTCCAGTGAAAGAAACCTTAAAAGGATATGCTGGGGCTCAATTGGATTAACATTGGGGGGGATGTAATATATTATTTCTTAAACCATTTATTTTGTGTTTAAAAATATTGCAAAAGCCTCACAAGTTTCACTAGTAGGTTTAGGAGGCATTCCATTGAGTGAGCTGGGTTTAAAAGACAATCAATAGTTGGATTTGTAATATTATCTCTCTATTATAAAAAAAAATCTTGCAACGAGACTATTGCAATAGGACAAGATTAGATGTATTCAAAATTGTTTGAACAATTCTGTCTTGTAAAATTTTAACAGTCGACAAGAAAGACAGCAAAGGAGATCTTGATATGCCATTCGTATTGAAACGTTTACAGCTTTCCGTTAGAATAGCTTTTACTATAACAATTAACAAATCACAGGGACAAACATTTGAAAAAGTCAGTTTATTTATTAGAGAAACAGAAACGATATTCCCTCACGGGCAGTTATACATTGTGTTGTCACAATGTAACTCCAAACATGGAATCAAAATTCAATGCGATACTGATAAAAAGTTAATTCCAAATATTGTTTTTACTGTATTTTTCCAGTAAAAGTGTAAGTCAGCGTTTCTCAGCCTTTAAGTATTTGCGACCCGAGTTTTCATAACAGTTTTAATCGTGCCCCCCCCCCTAACATTTTTTTGAAATGTAGATGCATATTTTATTATACCTACTTAACTTTTATCGACATTTATCTAACTTTATATTTATTGTTCTAGTATCAGAATGTAGTTTAAGTTAATTTGTTTTGGTTTCAACAGATGTTTTTTTCATATTTTTGATTCTTATTTTCTTTTTTTCATATCTTCGCGCCCCCCTTTTTGTTACTTCGCGCCCGCCCCACAGGTTGAGTGCCACTGGTGTAAGTTTAAAAAGTATTTGCGTGTTAGTTTCAAAGCCAAACAGAACGAATACGTATAACGCAACGAATACCTGTAACGCAACATGAAACATAATTTTCTTTCAATTTATTACGTGTTATGGTTAGTTACTCACTGTAATGTAAAATATTTAGGTCTATTATGCATATGTAACAAATCCCATGAAAATAACATTCTGTTTAAATTGTACATCTGCTTTCCCATACACAAGTGGCAGAGCCGCAAAGTGTCTAGCACATGGCGCCTGCCCGGGGGTTGGCGAGCAAAGCGAGCGGGGGGCAAGGCCCCCTAGTCATTTATAATTTTAGAAAAATAGGATTGCCTCTGAAGGTGAACTGCATTTTTATATTCAGTTATTTTTTTTCTTCAATATTTCATAGTGGACTGTCAATTTAGTTTTTCTCCATTTACAGTCAGCTCTCCAGCATGTTCCCTTTAAATCAGACACTTTTTGTGTCTTCCAAGGTATAATAGTGTTAGAGGATTTATTAATTATCTTTACATTTGCCACTATGTCAGCTGCAGCTCTTACCTTAGTGTTAAAATATTCCACTTTCTATTAACACTACTAGCGTTATTAAGGTAAGCATTACAGTCGGATTGATTGTTTAGAATATTAGCAAATATTGAAACTGCAAATGTATCAAAATAGCAATTTTTTAACAATACGCTTCTCTTTAGTTGTAGTTATTAGTATTTCTGCATTAAATAATATACAAAATGGTCCAGTATACCAATATCCTTGACCTGCATCACATCAACTTTTAATTCTTTTAAAATGACTAAATCTACTGTGTGTCCTCCCTTATTTGCAGGCTGGCTAAAGTGCTGGCTGAGATCAAAGGATTGCAATAAGTTAATTAATTCTCTTGCTTTCAGGTCACACTGGTTGTCCATATGAAAATTAAAATCCCCTACAATTAGAAACCTGTCATAGTTAGTTAATATTATAGATATCAAGTCTGAGAATTCCAATATATTTAGGAGGAATATAAATGGTCAATACGGAGATTGAGAGACCCCTTGAGTAACAACAGCAATGTACTCGAAAGACACGAACGTACCAAAACCGGCATTTTTAACATTTAATTAGTTTGTATGTCTGGCAAGGAATTACCTAATCTGAATCTCAAGGGCTTTGTCGACATGCTGCAGCTCACAGTCAGCCATCTTTTAATTTCTGCTTCATGTCCAAGGACGGCGGGGGGGGGGGGAGTGAGAGGGAGAGAGAGAGAGAGTTAGTCAAATAGGATAGAAAATTCAAACAGGGAAACTGGAAAAAGACAGGATGTGAATACTAGCATCCCCTATCGAACTATTGACACAACAAAATCCCTTTGAATGCTTCCTCCTTGCACATGTGTGACAATTGTAAAAGAAAACACACAAGATTCTTATAAAGAGTCTGGGGCACCCGAAGGTAAACCCCATATATTGAAAGGTAAAAGAAAATGCGTGGTATTTCCTGCAGTTTCCTGGATTATTTCCGTGAGCTGTTTGAGTCTGCCCCAAGATGGTGGTGTCTCCAGCTATGATGGTTTCTGGGTGGAAGAGGCAGTTATAGTTGTTCTGTACCCGGAAGTGACATCAGGGATGTTGGCTTGTTAAATCTTTCTTTCTGGTTGGTCTCGTCCATTACAGGAGATGAACGTCTGAAGCAGAGCTCCGTTAGTAGCAGCTTATTTTTTCTCTTACTTCTTATTATCCCGAGGTATCCTGTATTTACCTAACCCAAGGAGTTTCTACTACAGTATATAAATATGAGTAACAAGAAAGGTGGTCAGAAAGAAATGGAATAGAAATTTAAAGCTACACCCAAATCTAGACAGGCATTAGGCACCAGTATAAAGTATGGCCTTTCAGAGACTGACCTGGAACAGGCAGTCAAAAGCACAGACTTCCCAGGAACCCGCTCCACTGCAACATCTCCAGTCGAGAGCGAAAATGGAAGCGAAGTGATGCAGGTCACGATAGCTTGCCGATTCCAGAAGATCACTTGAAACTAGAGATGGCCTTGCAGTCCGCGCATTCATCTAATCCTCCCGAGCTGGAAGCATTGGCTGTAGCGGGGTTTGCCACTTCACCCATGGAGCATGAAAGCCAAAACAATTTGACCGAACTGAAGGAAATGATCACAACATTGGCCACGGCCATGGCCATGAGTGAGATCAAGAAAGACATTCAGAAAAATATGAAGAAAGAAATAAATGGCTTGCTCAAGACAAATAGGAAGCTGTGGCTGGAGCTGCAAGAGATGCAACAGGATTATGATGCAGTCTATAAAGATATGCTGAGAAAAATTGAGGAACAAATTCAGGAAAATGCGTCAAAACTGAGAGAACTTTCCGATCAGCTAGAAGACGTTAAGCAGACATTCATGGCTCGAATTGAAACAGCGAAACATTTGGCATCTAACGCCGATGGAAAAGCTACAGCTGCGAATTCCGAATGCAGAAAACTCGGAGACAGACTTGTGGCTCTGGAAGATGGAAGCAAAAGGAATAATATTAGAATAGAAGGTCTACCTGAGAATCGTGAAAGTCTAAACCCAGTGAAATTTGTAGCTGAACTATTCTCAAAAATAATTGGAGAGGACTTTAAATCAGATACCGAGATAGCGGCAGCTTATCACATACGTGGATCAAATACTTTTAAACCTAGGTCTTTAATTGTCTGCTTCGAGAGATTGCAATTTAAGCTTGATGTAATGGCACTTCTCAGACACAAACAAGAGATTATATTTGAAAATAACCACATTCGTATTTTCCCTGATTTCTCACCCTCAACAGCTGCTAAACATGCAGCTTTTTACAACATTAAACAGCGGTTACGGAAAGCCAATATCAGATACAGCCTCTTGTATCCTGCCAAGCTGAAAGTGGAAATTCAAGACAAATATTACATCTTCTATTCCACGGATGAAGCAGAAAAGGAATTAAGAAAGCTGATCCCGACGCTTTTTTGAAATACGAAAGTGAGTCGCATCCCATCATGGTATGGCCAGAAGATATAACCTACTGTCTGATCTGCTTGCAATGATACGGGTGCCATAATTATACATCCTTTTCTCTTGTTGGACACTTTTTGTTTATGTATATGTTTTTTATGTTTATGTTTTGATTATAATTGTAGGCGTATGTGTGGAAGAAATTAAAGCAGTTTTTTTTTTTGTTTTTTTTTTCTGTTTTTATCTATTCTAAAGGAGACTGTTTAACATCATACCCTTGGTTTATTGTTATTGTTATTATTGCATTAGGGTTTACTATGCTTATCCAGGGCCACTTTTTAACACCACTCCCTGGGTTTACTGTCTTAATATTTCAAGACTGTTGATGATTATATTTTATGCTTATAGTCTGTTAATGATTATATTTTATGCTTATAGTATTTACTTTATCGGCAATAGATATCTTTTTAATCCCCAAATGCCACTGCTGGGGGGCTTGTTTTGTTTTGGACGTGCTCTGTCTCTAGGTATGTCAGAAGACCAGGACTTTGTGAAGTGGGGTGCAGCCTCACGTGGGGAGGCAAAATGGGGGAGTGGGGGGATAAAGGGGGAAGAGAAAGAGAGCAAGCTATATCTAATCTATTATTGTAATCCTTATAATGATAACTACCAATGTAACAATAAGCTACATGGCAATAACTCGTGGGAAAATTGAAAATTAAGGTTAAAGCTGTCTCAGTTCCAGTTAAGACTACAAAATGACATCAAAAATTCAGAATCAATGTCTCCATGATGGAACATTTAACTTTGTAAGCTGGAATGTTAAAGGCCTGAATCACAAATTAAAGAGAAAGAAAGTATTCTCTTACCTAACAGGTTTAAACGCTAAGATAGTATTTTTACAGGAGATCCACTTACTAAGCAAGGATCAGTTCCGGCTGCAAAAAGACTGGACTGGCCAAATGTTCCATTCCAGCTTTACAAAGAAAACTAGAGGTGTGGGAATTCTCATACATAGAACAGTCTCATTTGTGGTATCAGATGTAGTATCTGATCCTGAAGGGAGATATGTGATTGTCATGGGTAATTTATTTAACTGTAAAGTGATTTTGATAAATGTTTATGCACCCAATGTCGATGATAGGGAATTCATGCAAAATGTATTTACATCCATTCCCAATGTGAACACTCAAAAATTATAATGGCTAAGGACTTTAATTGTGTTTTAAATTCACTCCTGGATAGAACTTCTGTCACAGGGGGGATGACATCTAACGCTGCAAAGACAATTACACAGTTTTTAACTGACCACAACCTATCAGACCCCTGGAGATTTCTAAACCCAAACTCAAGAACATATTCCTTCTACTCACCAGTGCATCATTGCTACTCAAGAATTGATTATTTCTTTATAGATAATAATTTCTTGCCTACGATTAAATCTTGCAAGTACGGCGCTATTATTATTTCCGACCATGCTCCTTTGATCTTGGAGCTAAAATCATTAGGCCCCACACACTCATCTCGCAGATGGCGTCTTAACCCACTCCTATTAGCAGATGAGAACTGTACAGAATTTATATCCAAACAAATCAGTTTCTTCCTAGAGAAAAATTCATCCTCAGAGGTCTCTGCAGGAATACTCTGGGAAACTCTAAAGGCCTTCTTGAGAGGGCAGATTATTTCATATCTATCCCACAGAAAGAAGTTAGAAACCAATAAGGTATCAGAGCTAACCAGCGAAATTACTAGAATAGATGAAGAGCATGCCAGGTGTCCAAGTGAGGCTCTTCATTGGAAAAGGCAGGCTCTGCATTCAGAGCTCATCCTCTTAACTAACAAAGAAACTGAAGAACTAATTTTTAAATCAAGACATCATTACTATGAACACGGAGACAACGCTAATAAGCTCTTAGCTCAACAAATCCACAAGCAAGAAGTTCGCAATGCAATCCCAGCAATCACCAACACGAACGGAGATAAAATCATTGACCATAAAAATATAATGCACACATTCAGAGACTACTATAAACCCTTATATTCTACTGAGTTTAAAGAAGACAACACACAATCTAATGCATTACTAGATACATTACATATACCACGAATAGTTACTTTTAGTGCAGAGGAACTGGATAAGCCTTTGGCACTGTCAGAATTACTAGATGCTATAAAGTCACTTCAAAGGTGGAAAGCAGCAGGCCCTGATGGCTACCCTGTAGAATTTTATAAGAAATTCTCCACTCAGCTAGCTCCCCTCTTATTAGCAACATTTACAGAAGCTAGAGACAATCAAATTCTACCTCAAACTTTTCGCCAAGCATTAATCACCGTCTTTCCTAAACAAAATAAGGACTTATTACAATGTGCATCATACAGACCAATTTCACTTCTGAATAATGATGTTAAGATACTGTGCTGCCTTCGATAATATCATAAGATAAAACTGGATTTATTAAAGGCTGACACTTAGCTTCCAATCTCCGATGCCTGTTTAATGTAATATATTCACCAGCAAAGTCAAACACCCCAGAGATATTATTATCGTTGGATGCAGAAAAAGCATTCGACATGATTGAATGGAACTACCTTTTCACTACATTAGAGAAATTTGGGTTTGGCCCGAATATTTAAACATGGATCAAACTACTGTATACCAATCCAGAAGCTTCAGTTTGTATTAACAACATTTGTTCAGACTACTTTAAACTAGAACGTGGTACCAGACAAGGATGCCCCTTGTCACCACTGCTATTTGCAATCGCCATTGAACCACTGGCAGTTCACTGTCGAAATGCTTATCAGTAGGGATGCACCGAAATTTCGGCCGCCGAAAATTTTCGGCCGAAATAGCATTATCGGTTTCGGCCGAAACGTAAGAAAGCGCCGAAAATAAAAGCCGAAATTGTCGCCACGCCTCTCCCATCCTCCCGTCTCGTTCGCGCTGTCATTACGCATCAAACACGGAGTATGTCGGCGGTTTTGAAGCACTTCAAAGTTTCAGATGAGGACAGCAAAGTTGCAATATGCAACATTTGCTCTGCAAAAGTTTCAAGAGGGGGTTCAACAGCAAAGACATTTTCGACTACAGGTTTAATACACCACCTTAAGTCAAGACACGCAATTGAATTTGAGGAATACCGTCAAACAACGTTGGTTAAAACTAAGCCAACTAGCACATCAACACCCTCGGTTGCCACAGTTTTCGAAAAAATTAAGAAATTTGCAAATGACAGTGCTAAAGCACGTGACATAACAGAGAAAGTAATGGAATTCATTGCTTTAGATGACGAGCCGTTTTCAGTCGTGGAGGACATCGGATTTCGTAGGCTAATACACCACATTGAGCCGCGTTACACACTGCCAAGCAGACGGTATTTTGCAGAGACCTCTCTACCTGAAATGTATGACCGTGTTGCAAAACATGTTCATGAGCTCATGACCACAGATATCTCTGCTCTAAGTTTTACCACAGACATATGGAGCTCTGACGTTAGTCCAACTAGCATGCTCAGTTTGACAGCGCAGTGGATAAACGCGGAGTTTAAATTGCAAAACATTCTGCTTCATGCACAGGAGTTTGTCGGCTCACACACTGCAGCAGCAATATCCGATGCTTTGGCTAACATGTTTGAAACTTGGAACATAGACAAGTCTAAAGTGCATGTGATTGTGAGAGATAATGCACGGAACATGATAAAGGCTATGGATGACAGTGGATTAAAGAGCATACCTTGCATAGCACACACGCTGCAGTTGGCTGTGAATGAGGGAGTGCTTAGTCAGCGGAGCATATCAGAAATCACAGCAACTGGGAGAAAAATTGTGGGACATTTTAAGCATTCTCCGCTTGCTTATTCCAGACTACAAGATTTGCAAAAACAGTTTGGGATGCCAACAAAACGACTACAGCAAGATGTGGCCACTCGCTGGAACAGTACATACTATAATATATGTTGCAAGGATTACTTGAACAGAAGCGGGTTTTAGCTGCATACATGACAGATCACGACCTGCCAGCAACTTTGAGTGCACATCAGTGGATGTTGGTGGAAAACATTGTCTCTCTTCTCGCCCCGTTCGAACAGTTAACCAAGGAAATAAGCTCAGCTCAAGCGTCTGTTGCTGAAGTTATTCCACTGATCGCAGCACTGAAGCGCCTGCTTGGAAAAGAGGCGGAAACAGATCATGGCGTAAAAACAGCTAAAAAAACTCTACTGGAGGCTGTTAACAAACGCTTCCAAGACATTGAGTCCAACCCTCTTTACGGCATTGCAACAATATTAGATCCACGCTTTAAAGACCATTACTTTGACGATGAGAAAAGGCAGGATGTACGCGAAATGGTGCAAACAGAGCTTACGGCTCTTGAAACCTCTGGTGAAGCACAAGCCGCGACGGGGAGAACAGAGCAAACTGTGCCTGAGAAACGGTCACGTACAAGTGATGAGGCGCACAGTCCTTCGCTTTCTGTTATGTTTGACGAAATTTTACAGGAAAGCGTCCCAACCCACAGCGGTGTAAGAGCAAGCGCGGCCTCACAAGAAGTAGCAACCTATCTAGCTGAACTACCCATTGGCAGAAGTGACAATCCACTTGACTACTGGCGCGCGAACAAAGATCGCTTTCCTTTGCTTGCATGGACTGCGCGCAAGTACTTATCTGCCCCAAGCACCAGCACAGACAGTGAGAGATTATTCAGTGCAGCATCTCATGTTCTTGATGAGAACAGAAATCGTCTCTCCAGCCAGAAAGCTGAACAACTTTTGTTCATAAAGAGAAATCTGCCACTTTTGCTAAAATAAAAGCAGCCTAATTTGATGTTGTTTACAGTTAAAGGTTTGATTTATTTATTCTATTATTGCAATGTTGTTTTGCACAGTAATTTAAAATTGAAGTAAAACGTTTAATGCAGGTAATATTTTGCACAATTCGTAAAGGCACTAAAAGCTAGCACAGACTGAGTGATTTTATTCAGTGCAGTATGTTCTTCATGAGAAGAGGAACTGTGTCTTCAGCCAGAAAACTGAAAAACTTTTGTTCATAAAGATAAACCTGCTTCTTTTGCTTAAATTAAAAGCAGACCAATTTAGTGTGTATAGTTATGTTGTTTACAGTAAGAGGTTGGATTTATTTATTTTTCTTCTGTTTGTGCACTGTTGTTTGGTACAGTAATTTAAAATTGAAGTAAAAAAGCAGCTAGCATTTTTTTTGCACAATTTTGTTACAGAAAGAAATTTTATTTAGTTTTGTTATTGTTAAACAGCCTTATTACTGTTATTTATTATCAATAAAAGTTTGATTGCTTAATTAATTTGTAGTTTTTTTAATACACACAAAAAGAAAATATTTTAAACATGTTTTTTAATGAAGCCATTTTCGGTTTCGGTATCGGTTTTCGGCCAAGTGCATCCAAAAATTTCGGTTTCGTTTTCGGCCCAGAATTTTCATTTCGGTGCATCCCTACTTATCAGATAAAGGGGATTATCAGAGAAGGACTTGAACAGAAAATTTCTCTATATTTAGATGATATGGTACTGTATATATTAGACCCACAAAATACTGTGCCTGCAGTCTTAACAGCATTTACAGAATTTCAAAAGATTTCTGGTCTCAGAATTAATTTGAATAAAAGTGTACTCTTTCCAGTGAATTCTCAAGCATACAATATCAGATTGGACACCTTCCCTTTTATCATTGCAGATCAGTTTAAATATCTAGGGGTAAATATCACAAGTAAATATAAAGCTGTTTATCAATAAAATTTTGCCGTCTGTATGGAAAAAATTAAGCAAGACTTGCATAGATGGTCAACCCTTCATCTCACTCTAGCAGGAAGAATTAACACTGTTAAGATGAATATCCTTCCTAAGCTTCTCTTTTTATTTCAAAACATTCCAATATACATCAAAAAATCATTTTTTAAGCAATTAGATTCAACCATAACCTAATTTATTTGAAAATCAAAACATCCAAAGAGCGACCCTACAAAGACCTAAGGCAGAAGGTGGCATGGCTCTACCCAACTTTCAGTTTTATTACTGGGCAGCAAACATACAAGCTATAAAAACCTGGACACAAATAGATGAACATACACTGGCCTGGTCCAGAATAGAAGTTTAATCCTGCAGTGCTTCTTTATATTCCCTGCTTTGTGCCCCAATAAATGCAAGTTATCGCCAATATACTAATAATCCAATTGTGCTTCATTCACTCAGAATATGGAACCAATGCAGAAAGAATTTTAAGATGTAGAATCTTTTATCTGTGGCACCTCTACATGAGAACCACCTTTTTCAACCCTCTCAAACATGTGCAGTTTTTAATATCTGGAAAACATTTGGGATTAAATTGCTTAGAGATCTTTATATGGACAACATCTTTGCATCCTATGAACAATTACATTCCAAATTAACTTTCCGGCAACACATTTCTTTCATCATCTTCAAATTAGAAACTTTGTCAAACAGAACCTGCCCGTTTTCCCTCATCTCGCACCTTCCTCTATGCTGGAAAAAATATTGCTCAGTTTGGAGGACTCAGACAGCATTTCTGCAATATATAAAATTATTTTATAGTCCCTCCCTTTCAAAGATCCAAGATGACAATGGGAAAAAGAGATCTTAATCAATATATCAGAAAAGGAGTGGAAAGTAGCAATACAGATTATTCACTCAAGCGCCATATGTGCAAAGCATACAATTATTCAATTTAGAATTATATATCGAGCATATCTGTCTCGCTTAAAACTGTCTAAAATGTTTCCAGGGCAAGATCCAACCTGTGAATGCTGCAATCAAGTCCCAGCCTCACTGGGTCGCATATTTTGGGCCTGCACCAAATTAACATCATTCTGGACAAAAATGTTTAAGTGCCTTTCAGACAGCCTTGGTGTCACAATCCCTCCGAACCCATTAACAGCTCTGTTTGGTGTTCTTCCAGATGGGCTTAAAGCGGAGAAGGACAAACAAACTGTGATTGCCTTTACTACACTATTGGCACACAGACTTATTTTGCTAAACTGGAAGAATCCTAACTCTTTTATACTATTTGAAATTGGAAAAAAATTTATTCTCAGTTAGAGGATCTGTGCAGAACTTTTTCAAAACTTTGCAGGATCTAATCTCTATATATAATCTTCATTTGGATCTTGATCTTTGTTTGTCCGTGAATGAATTAGAAGAAGAAGCACTAGATGGCAGTAGAGAGACAGCTAAAACATACGCATTGCATTAAGAATCTCCTCCAGGCTTATACTACTGAAGACTGTAGTACTCCAGTCACACCTCAAAACACAGACATTCAAAATAAACAAATTGTTGTGCTTTAAATGAACTAAAGAGATCTTCATTTAGATCTTGATCTTTGTTTGTCAGCAAATTCCACGCATGCGTAGACCACCTTCCAGTTTAGTACGTTGTTGTTACTCACGGATGTCAACAATGTGCTGGAATAACGAAAGGGGTGGTTGCAAGTTTTACGCTGGTTAGCTCCTGAGGCCTGGTTAGAGAATGAGATTGCCAAAGATAAAAGGTACGTGCCTACGTAACATATAAATGAAAGAAAGACAGTGGGTAAAATGAATGACAACGTAACAGCATGTTCTGGAAATTATTATTGTTACGTTGTAGCTGGCAAGTGCTGCGCGTCTCACAGTTGTACCGTGGCTTGCTCACATGTCAGTAAAGTGATTCCTATTTATGCTTTAAGAGCCTGGATACCAATGTGTCCCCCTTTTATAACCATTGCTCCGTGTATATTGCCTTACTCTTTGGATTGCCACAAAGCAACCTGCGAGACTGGAGAAAGGTTGAGAAGACATCGTGAGAGGAAACGATAGCGTCGTGAAAACAAGACGGACTGTGAATGGACAGAAGCAGAAATCCTCCTACACTACCACATAATTACTATTCGGACAGTGATTCCGAGTAGGCCGTTCCTATCGAATCAATGTCCAAGGGTTTTCTTTTGTAATTTTGTTTCCCTTATAAAAAATCATAATGCTGTGCGACGAAGGGCCCAGTTCACGACTGGCAGCCGCGTTTAAACAGGGAGCCCTTCACAGACAACTTTAACACTCGCAACGTAGTTGGGTGCACATGGCTAGTCAACAATATTTTAGAATAAGCTGTTAAAGCACTGAGGAAATAATTCTCTTTGCATTTCTTTTCTTTTTCTTTTTTTTATCCACTTATTAAACTCATCAATTTATGTGTTTTGAACAGCATTAAGTTTTACTCCATTGGCCATTCTCTCTTTCTCAGGGGTTGATTTGTTTTCAATCCTATTTTTTGTAAAAATTGATCTAGCTGTATAGAATGATTACAATAAAATCAATAAAATTAGAAAAAAAAAATTTCTTTCTACATAGGGGAAAGAAGAAGAGATAGTGTTATACCACACTATACCCCAGGTGGCTCGGGTTAATATTGTCATCAACTAAGCCTGTAAGCTGGTCCCCAAGCCCACGCATGTGACACAATATATATGTAATGTATAAAGGTCACTATATGTATAGTAACCTTTATCAGGCATCTCAGAGTTACATACCCAAGACAAAATCATACAAACACAAGTCTCAGCTTCAAATAAATATTTAATATTAAAAAAAAATACCTTCACATATGCTTCTTCATCAATAATAAACAATGCAAAAGTGTCCCTTGATCTATTCAAGGTATGTAAATATAGTAGAAGGACACAGGGGAATCCACAAGAACAGAATACACATTTCCCACCCTGTAAATGCTGGCAGTGGGAGGATGCTATTGAAGCTATTGACCCTTTGGTTAAAAATGGTCTAGCAGACTGGCAGGGATATCTTAGGCCACTACAGGAGGCTTTGGGCAGATTAGCCTAAGGCTTTTGTATGGTGATGCTTGACTCAGAGGTACTTCCGAGGAAACCCAGAGTGATCTTGGAAGCAATCCAAGGATCCAGTTTTAAAGAGACCAGTTGGCCACTGTTCCAGTAAACTTAGCATCAGGTTGAGAGTGGATGAGATTTCACTTCGTAGGAGGAAGGAGAGAGGTTCAGGAAGGCAGAAAGTGAGAAGGCGTGGACAAGTGGAGGTATGAAAGGTCTTTATATTTAGATTTAGTGCCTCATTTTTGTGCTTTTTACCACCAAAGTTTGTAACTTTCCTTATTGCTATCAGTTGTAATAAAAACCCTTCTTTTCTTAAATGTTTAGTGTTTTTGTTAGTTTTTGGCATTGGGAAAGAAGGAGCACTCTCTACAGATCACTATGTGCATGCATATACAAACAGTATATTTAGTAATGTGTATTTGTCAGGGGCTGTTGTGTTGTGGATGAAAACCCAATATCTCTGACTGAAGTATGCTGTCTTAAAGTAATTAGTCTACAGCCATGATATTCATGCTGAAACTGTAAGGGTGTCTATTACATAGGCTGGTGGGTCATTCAAGTAGCTATAAAGTTGAATGACAAATTATTGAAAGGAGAGTACATTCTTTTTTCCACTATCCACATCCATGATTTCACTTTTTTTCCTATCATTCTGCAGTAACAGGAGATGCAAAGAATTAATTGTCACATCACCCTTCTGCCTTCTTTAGTTATTTTCACATTCAGCTACTATCATGGCAGCCTTAAGCCTCCCTCAGGGCTCTGCTTAGGGCCTCTTTTTCTGCACCATTTACAAATATAATTCTGATTCTTTTTGTTGATTTGTCAGCATGATGGCACATTTAATTTGTATGCGAAACATAATGAAGATGACATCACCCTGGGCCTGCTGCTGATTTAACTGCTGTGGTGCCCTGCAGCTGCTTACAGGTAAAAAGATAAGCCATGGATAGTATGGAGATGGTTGCAGCTGAGCTGTCAGAGCAATCACAGTTGTTTTGAGCCCTGATGGCTTTGAGATATTAACACAAGATTTGCAGATTTCTGGTACGTTCCCATATTGTGTAACATAAGTGAAAAGAGCTTGAATTCCTTCCAATATATGCCTACTAGCGCAGTAAGTATTCTGTATCATGTCTTTGCTTCACCAGCTGTATATCACATACATCTCTGTGCAATTCTAATATTTATCTGGAGGCAGAAAATACCCATAATATCCTACTGCTGAAATTACAGACACATTTAAAAGGAAATGCTCTTGCTCTAGCTACTATATGAGTGTCAAAACTGGTTACCCTTTTTCCAAGTAGTTGCCTTGAAAAGAACCTTGCTTCAGTAAGACTTTCAGGTTTGCCACATGTGTTACTGGCAGAGGAGCAATAGAATCTGCACAATGCAAGGACATGAGAAGTCACAGAGAGGTACAGTACGCAGACTTGCATAGAGTTTGTTTTCAAACATTCTGTCAGTCTGTGCTCTTCAGATAAAATGAGTCCAAAAATGTGTGAAAAGATCATTTTAGCCTTCTGCTTCAGAACAAACAGAGCAAAGACATTTTTCTTATACATAACTGATACATATCTTATTTACATTTAATTTATTTACTGTACCAATGAAGCATTTTCTTTTACAGTTACCTTCTTCACTAGCATAAATAATGTAAGTCATCATATGTCCTCTCATAGTGCACGCTACCTGCTCCATCTAGGAGACTGAGGAGTCTTGATGGAGTATTGGTGGGGGTTTTTAAAGATTCAGGTCTCTCAGAGCCTGTCATCCCTTTTTAAGAAAGAATCAGAACTCGCAGGTTCAAGACGCAACTCCAAATAGATATTGGCAGCATTACAGATTTAAGCCCACCTAATAAGAGACAAGGGATATTTTATGCCTCAGATTATTAAAGGAGATAGCTGTCCGAGTTGAGTAGTGCTGCTCAGGACACTCAATTGTTTTGGTTCAGCCAGAATGGTTGCACTGGTTTAAGCTTACTTCTGGTATATTTCATATGTTTTTGTTTTATAAGTTTCTGCCTTTTATTTGTAACTGCCACAAGGGATGGACAGGCATCCTGACCAGGAAAGGGGATGACTCCTTACCCAAATGGGAGGCTCCAAGAGGACAGACAGGTATCCCTGCCAAGGAATAAAAAGATGCCATACCTGACTGGGACTCTCTGGGTGGATGGACTGACATAAAAACCAAAGCAGAAGACTTCTTACCTGGATGGGTAACCCCAGACCGATGAACAGGCATCCCAGCCGGACATGTTTGTAGTACCATCTTACTGGCCAGGATGAAAGGGAAAAACGGGGAAGGACTGGCTATAAGGAATGTTCATTTCCACAGGACGCTAGATGGCAGCTGCCCTGGAGATTGGTGCCCATACGGACACCAGCAGGGAATGCTGGGAATTGTAGTTCGGTAGCACAGCCCTGGTGGGATCAATGGGCACTGCAACAGGGCACTGCAGGGTTTTTTGGGACTTCTATATGACCTGGTAGTGCTTCTAACAGGCAAAAGCCCTGGCACTGGAAGTAATCCAATAAGTATTATGTTTTTATGTCTTTTGCGAGCGGAACCTCAAGAGGTGAGGCCACTGTTATGTCAGTCCTGAGACACCACTATCAACCTACATTTGAGGCCTGAGACTCCATTTATAAAGCTTGCATACACACAAAAAGAGGCTCAAAATGTGTTTAAATGTCAGAGTTTATCAAAGAAAAGTTGGTGATGGAATATATGTATATTTACAGCAACGCTGAGGCATGCATACGCAACAATTTAGAGAAACTGGGAAATGATGACTCCCTTGATAAAGTACAGAAATGCAGTCAAAGCAGCTAAATCATGACTCACACACATAATAACTGATATCACTGAGTACAATTATACTGTATATGGACAACTCCTAGAAAGAATGTCTTTATATAATTGTAAATAAAATGCCCAGCTTTGCTGAAGTTTAGTACTTTTTTTATGCTGAGTCTTTTGTTTGGCTAGGTTTTCCACATCAGTCACAATATACAGTAATTCTCTATTGACTTAATATAATGAAGCTTGTTTTATGAATCCTTTCTTATTGATTTGCATATCCAATTTGATAATTATAGACCCCCCTTCTTGAAAAGACATGTTTAGAAATAATACTTCATTAGTTAATATTTTTCAAACACTTAAGTCTGTCCTGAAAACATACATAGACTTTTCATGTATGCACGAGCGCTCTAAAATGTCATCATTTCTTAACAACATCTTGCATTGCACGAATGCAGCAAATGCACTAAACTATCATAACAGACACACATAACACGAAGCAATGCCCCAGTCCAGGGGCCACATGCATAGCACCGTGCATAGAAACCACACTAAAACATGGTGCATGGACAAAAGTGGAAATGTGCATACACACAAAAAAATCCAGATGCACAAATCTGTGCGTACTCCAACTTCCACGTTCTTCTGCTCCATAAATCCAGGTCAGAGTGAAAAGTAACACTTGTGCACGTGCCTGCCGCGCCTCTCTGACTCCTCCCAGAATTATGCCACTTTGAAAATACAAATCAATATAAATAGCCCCTTTTGTTTTGTGCTCTGTGAAAAGACAATGGCAAAAGCACAGGGGAAAAAGAAAAATTTCAGCGAATACCAAGTAGAGGCAAGGAAAAATGTACTATTTGTTGGTTTAAGCAGTGATATAAACAACAAAAGGAAGTTGATTGAATGACAGAGTGGCGGAGAAACTAGAAAGTTCAAGTTCAGAAAGTCGTAGTGCCCGAAATCAATAAGAATTTGTCAGATATCAAAGTCGCCGTGAAAAGGTGAGTCGTAACCCATACGACATATGGAAGCGTATTAGGGTACATATAAAAGAAAAACAAAATCGGGACACAATGGAAAAAAAATGCCCAAATGTCAACTTTAATCTTGAAATTTCCACTTTAATCACGTAGCTAATTTAGTCATTAAAGTAGAACATCATAAACTTCATCTTAAAATCGTTTAATTTACTAGTTTCTCAATCCCCATCATAACTAAAGTATCACATTAAATGCTTTGTATTCTATGTGTGTGAATCACTACGTGCTTCTTAAACAGGCTTTCTCTTCCGCCAACAAGACACAGAATACATTACATTCATGATATTACAGCTCTCTAAACAATTGAAATACTAAGATGTATATTTGATATCATTTTCATAATCATTGGAATTAAAGCATGTATTAAACATGTGAGGCCACGCTGGCGCAGCGGTAGCGATGAGCTGGCGACCCGTCCAGAGATTGTTCCTGCCTCCCGCTGCACAACCTTAGATGAAATAATTTATTGCAGCAGTTCTGTCTCTCTTAAATGTACTAATCCCCAATACCTAACCTTCCTTATCTTTCTCCAAGGAACAAATCGACACACAATCAGCTCTGTAATAGATGTCAAGCCATCTGTAAGCTTAGAATGCAGGTTCTTCAAACGTTTTATGGAAAATTGAAATATCTTTGTAGTGTATGTTGTTCTTCAAAAGTTTTATGGAAAATTGAAATATCTTTGTAGTGTATGTTTAATTATGCCATCCATCTATCCACCCAGGGTCACGCCAGTCCCAGCAATCATACAGCATGAGGCAGGAACAATCCCTGAACGGGGCACCAGCTCATTGCTACTGCTGTACCAATGTGTCCTCACATGTTTAATTATTAACAATATACATTATTTAAATGAAGCTAAAAATTTATCTATATAATGTAATAAACATATTCTACTGTATTTCATTTTGAAAATGATATCAAGAGCTCCAAGAAGATAGCGCTTGGAAATCTAAATCGACTTAAAAGCCAGTCGTCATCATATGTAAATATGCGCTTTATGAAGTGGCTCAGGTTGTTCAATATTATGACTGTAGGTGCTAGTTTACAGTGAGGTGATTGTACTTATAAGTACAAACAGTTCTACCAGGAACACTTGATGGACTGATTGAGTGCGTTTAGAGCTCTTGAGATGAAACTGTTTCTGAACTGCGAGGTCCCTACAGGAAAGGCTCTGAAGTGTTTGCCGTATCGGACAAGTTCAACTAGACTGTGTGCATGGCTGAGGCAGCTGTATCCTGATAATCCAATCAGCTGCTCTACAGCTGTGATTTTACACTCAGATACAGTGGGTTAAATACTGAGTGGTGCACTTTGAGTAACAACGCTAAAGCAGCTGTGGTATTTGGAATAGTTTGGCCATTCCGTGCACCATTATATAGTTACAGGTTGATTATAATCAGATGCCTTAAACTAATAAATGACATGCAGTTAATTTCAGTGTATTTGATAACGCCGTGTTGTGGATGTGGATCTAAAAAGAAAGGGAAACCACATATGAATAGTAGCACTGCTTTGACGCTGGGTGCCACCAGTTTGCAATACCAAGTGGAAAACATGCATATGTAATGGATTGAGCTGGCGTGAAAATGTGCATGGCTTTACGCCAAGTTTAGTTTTTATACATTGCAATGTGAGCATGGAAACAGGCGTACGCACCATTTATACATGAGGCCCCAGATGCTGAATATTTTACACCTACCAGTTGTGTCCAGCAGCTAGCTTCTTGGGAATGAATTCTTTCGTAATTCGTGTGTTACTTAACCCTGAAACTATATAGATTATAGATTCATAACATGAAAGGCGATAACCCTCCCTAGCGATACAGCGGTAAGAAATCACACAGGAGAAATAACTTAGCTTTATTTAATGTCGGTTTACTCTGCATATCAGATGAATGAAGCCAGTGACAAAACCTGGTCCAGGAGTAGGGGCCCAAGGCGTAGAGTCTGTCAGTGTCATCGGTGCAGTGGGAGGCATTTTCAGGAACAGGTGGCATTATTTTCCATTTATTCGTTGGCTTCAAAGGTGTGCCGGACAATGTTCCAAGGCTTTATACTCTTTTCTCATATGCAGCGCCCCCGTCAGATAAGCATGCAGCTCCAAACAAGGTAACAATGCTTAAACAAGGATACTATTCCTTGCTGACTTAACAGATGGAAATAGCACATGGTTACAGCATCTCACAGTCTGACACCACGCTGTTCATCTGTCCTAATCCATCTGCTTGCCTGGCAGTTCTATGTGAGACCCTGTGCTTAATCTGGCTATGTGTCAGCTGTGCATGTGAGCAGAAAAAAGCAGATTTTATAAGATAGATTTGCACAGAGCACAGTGACATATCAAACTTATGCTTACACCAGCTAGTACTAGAAGAAAGAGAACTTCATGTGCAGCTTGCCAGTGACTGAATAGCATTAACAAATTCCTTCTTTGATGACCCTGTGGGCTGTGGCAGTTTCTGCATGTCTAGACCAACCAACTTCACCCTTTGTGTCTGTCGGACTCCAGCTGACACTATAGAAAAGCCAGATGTAGGGTGGACCCCTGAAGTCCTTAGCTGACGTGTGAGCTTGACATAAAGATTTCATCCAGGCAAGCAACAGCAAAGCATCATGAAAGCAGGTAAAACTGACATGATTTTTTAGGAGAGCTCAAAAACCTAAAAAGAGTAATTAGAGAATTCAGTAAGTTTTCAAAATGAGCAATTAAGTGAAGACATACAAATCTAAAAACACTATAATTAGGAAAAATCAAAACAGTAATGGAGATCAAGAAAGCAGGAAACACTTAAGACTGATAATGGGCTTTCAAACTGCTTGAGCCATTTATTTCTCTTTCACATACAGCATCACTTTTTCATTAAAAGCCTAGAATGCTGTTCATAACAAGTGCGACAAAGACAAACACACAAAGCACATTGATGCACACAAAGGCAATGTTTCTCTTTTTAATATTTTTTTTTATTTATTTTCTGCTTTTAAATATCACAGCATGTTGTTGGACCTTGCAAAGATTTTTTCCATAGATTGTTGAAGGGAGGAAGAACTTCAGGACAAACCTTTATTGCAAATTAGAAACATTAACAACAGAGCCGAACTGTAATCGCTTTGAAATAAGCAGAGCCTGAATTAGATAGATAGATAGATAGATACTTTATTAACACTAGAATTACCAGAGCCTACGGAAAAACTCGTAATTCCGTCCCACCTTAAATCGCTTCTTAAATCCCTTCACACCTCTCCGCCAGCGTCCTTTGTCTTCTAAATGTGCTGGTAAAGAGAAGCTAGGAGCAGCCGGCTATTCCATCCCCCCACCAATTTAGAACGTGCACGAACTTCTCTCAGCTCATGCCTTGATTGAGTATCTGGGAGTGAAGTGGAGTTTTAGAGTGGAAATAATAGATCGTTATTTGGAACACACGCATTTCATGTCTGTTCCGTTTCTACAGTAATCTGTGTAAACACATTGTTAAAACAGAAACGTTTTTTATATTCTAGTAGTAGATGACAAAATGTAGGCATAAACTATATAATGTATGAAGCATAAGTCCAAATATCAAAGAAATATTTTTAAAAAACGTTCCAAATATAACACAACAATTGCGCTTTTATTCAAAATTATAACTGCAGAAACGAAAAGCCGCCTTAACATGCGACATTGACACCTGCTTATTGCAACTGCCTCCGTGGTGCAATTGAATCAATTCCCGCTTGGGAATCAAAAGGTCGCAAGTTCGATCCTGCACCGTTCCGTTTTGAGAAGTAAACTGCTCTTAGTCTTACTATTTTACAATAAAAGCATACATTTGATTTCAGTCTGTAACGGCCGGTGCAATTTATGATCCTTGTAAAGGTTACCTTTGTTTTTTGTTTTTTTAATTCACTTTTTATTCTCTCAGTCGCGTTCAGAATCAATCCATACAACCCCATCTGACACGGCTGTTTTCACATAAAGACGCGCTATAGCTCTGCAGTGTACCACGATGCATACTAACGCCCCCCCACCCAAAGGGTTCTGACATACAAACGCTGGCGAAGCTGCCTTCTTCGTATCTCACTGTCACTTGATTTTCTTTTTATTCAGTTTTATTGAGTGTTCCTACCAGTCCACGCATGTTGCTGTATGCTGTTTCTTTTGTACTCCAGGACATGCAGAGGAGAGAATGGTAAAGAGCAGTAACTTTGGCGCTATATGCAATCATCAGACACTCCCCATCTGCCCGTTACAGTAGGCGATTGATACGACAGCTTGCATGGTGCAATGCTAGAAGTGCTGACTTCCATTCCGTGCTATATAAAATCATCACTGAGTGTTTGATAACTTCGGCGCTATATGCAATCATCAAACACTATAGTATGCATCGTGGTACACTGCAGAGCTATAGCGCGTCTTTATGTGAAAACAGCCGTGTCAGATGGGGTTGTATGGATTGATTCTGAACGCGACTGAGAGAATAAAAAGTGAATTAAAAAAACAAAAAACAAAGGTAACCTTTACAAGGATCATAAATTGCACCGGCCGTTACAGACTGAAATCAAATGTATGCTTTTATTGTAAAATAGTAAGACTAAGAGCAGTTTACTTCTCAAAACGGAACGGTGCAGGATCAAACTTGCGACCTTTTGATTCCCAAGCGGGAACTGATTCAATTGCACCACGGAGGCAGTTGCAATAAGCAGGTGTCAAAGTCGCATGTTAAGGCAGCTTTTCGTTTCTGCAGTTATAATTTTGAATAAAAGCGCAATTGTTGTGTTATATTTGGAACATTTTTTAAAAATATTTCTTTGATATTTGGACTTATGCTTCATACATTATATAGTTTATGCCTACATTTTGTCATCTACTACTAGAATATAAAAAACGTTTCTGTTTTAACAATGTGTTTACACAGATTACTGTAGAAACGGAACAGACATGAAATGCGTGTGTTCCAAATAACGATCTATTATTTCCACTCTAAAACTCCACTTCACTCCCAGATACTCAATCAAGGCATGAGCTGAGAGAAGTTCGTGCACGTTCTAAATTGGTGGGGGGATGGAATAGCCGGCTGCTCCTAGCTTCTCTTTACCAGCACATTTAGAAGACAAAGGACGCTGGCGGAGAGGTGTGAAGGGATTTAAGAAGCGATTTAAGGTGGGACGGAATTACGAGTTTTTCCGTAGGCTCTGGTAATTCTAGTGTTAATCCCACGGGAAATTCACAAATAAATAAATAAAATAAATAAAAAAAGTGAAATAATAAACTCTGCAAAGGAAAGTTTAATGGCCATTTTAGAATACCTTTCCTGGTCAGTCATTTAACCTTTCAAATGCTTCCAGGATTTATTAATCATTCAAGTAATCTTCCATGAGGCAGTTTCCACATCAACAAAGTGCTATAAAGTTTATATATTATTCATATGTCAAATTGAAATGATTGTTAAGTTGTGCTTCATATTTTCCAAACCTAAGCTAACTACCAAACCATTTCCAGAATTAGGCAAAGCAGTCAGAGGGTTAGTTAACAAAGGTACCATTTCAAAGAAATCTAGTGAGACATGATGGTGACAATATAGCCAATGGAAGCATTACCTGCACTCACAATTATTTTCTACTAAAGTCCATCCATCGCACTATGTCCTCTTTGAAACAATAAACTTCAGTAAGAAAAAGTTTTTTCTTCAAACTTGCAGTTTTAAAATGCAGTTTCATTGAAATGCATAAATTAAAAGTGAAATTCATTAATTAAGACATGTTGCAATGGCACAGATACAAATATCCATCCATCCGTTTTCCAACCCGCTGAATCTGAACACAGGGTCACGGGGGTCTGCTGGAGCCAATCCCAGCCAACACAGGGCACAAGGCAGGAACCAATCCCGGGCAGGGTGCCAACCCACCGCAGGACACACACAAACACACCCACACACCAAGCACACACTAGGGCCAACTTAGAATTACCAATCCACCTAACCTGCATGTCTTTGGACTGTGGGAGGAAACCGGAGCGCCCGGAGGAAACCCACGCAGACATGGGGAGAACATGCAAACTCCACGCAGGGAGGACCCGGGTCTCCTAACTGCGAGGCAGCAGCGCTACCACTGCACCAACGTGCGGCCCTCTACTAAAACACTTCTTTCAAAAAGTGTAAATGAACATCCACGGCCATCATAAGTACTGTATATGTTATGCTGTGCTGCCCTGTGGACCCTGGATGAACATTCCTGACAACAGATATTTTTACGAAATTCTCTTCAGTAACAACAATTCATTTTTTGTATAGGCCAAAATCACACAAGGACTGCCACAATGGGCTTTAACATGACCTGTTTTTTGTCAGTCCCCCAGTTTTGACTCCCTAAGAAGACAATAAAAAACTCCCCCAAAAGTAACCCTTGTAGAGAAAAAATGGAAGAAATCTTGGGAAAGGCAATTCAGAGAGAAACCCCTGTCCAGGTAGGTTGGATGTGTAGTAGTCAAAAAATGTGGTAAATGCAATACACAGAACTGGACACCAGTAATCCTCTTCACAGATCTAGATGGCCAATCCATCATTGCCACCTCAGGAATACAATACAATAGTAAAATAGTCATAGTACAAGTACAGAGCAAAATGCAAGAGTAGATTATATAACATAAGAGGATTCTAATTTGTTCAGTCCTGTAGACCTTGGCCAACAAGCTGCTTCCCCGCTCTTGGCCATTCCACAGTTGAGTCAGTGCTGGACTGGCTAATCAGTAATTTAGCGCAGACTTCTTTTCACTTTGCATTAATCTAATTTGGAAATATTTTGTACTTTAGGTTGTTGGGATCATGTGTAACAAACTGTTGGAGAAATTAACAGAACTTTTTGGAAAGAAAAAACTTTACTTATGATGTTTAAAAAGTGGACATTTAGAAAGATGCTTTATTTTATTTCTATACTTAAATACTCAGTTATGTTAAAAACAGATTGTTGCTTAAGAATTACCTGATAATTTGCTATGTTTGTTGTGAGCCTAAGGTATTGCTTGACTATGCATGTTTTGTCTGCTATCTATAATGCAAAACATGCCTTGATGTTTCTAAATTATACAAGCATAATGTGCTGTTGGCTGCCATTTCTGATGTCAGAAGCATGAGCTAAAGCAGCTGATTTTAGAAATATGGTTTTAGTTTTAAGAACTTTGGATGATGGCACAAAAGAGATCCTAAGTTGCCCAAGCATGCCTCACTGTAGCCTAATGACTCTAATGACAGAAGAGTATGAGCTCTGAATGCACTTTTCAGAGACGAGGTTGAATTTAAAAAAAAAAAGCTGGAGACTTGATGATCACGTTGTACCTAGATTAGCTTTATAAGATCAGAAAAAAAGCCGATTAGAAGAAAGAAAGAAAGAAAGAAAGAAAGAAAGAGAAAGAAAACTCATGCTAAGAGTTACGCTGACAGTATGGGAAAGACTAAACATCTAGCAGTTGAAGGTTGTATGGCATTCACACATTAATTAACTTTTCTTTATATCACTATGTGAATAATGCTTAATAAAAGTTGAACTTTCTCTCCAGTCTCTTCTAGTACTCTGCCTAATTGTCTGGTGTTACGGATGTAAAAAGCATTGAATTACCACAGCAGTCAATCCTGACAGTGTAATAAGAATATGAGATTCAGAACACCTTTTAAGAGACTAGGGTGACCCTAGGACACTAACATGATGAAACACAAACAAACTAACAGATTATTCTTATTAACTAGTAGGTGCTTAATTGATGTGAATCATTTCATCATAACTTATTTGTCTAATTTTATTTTTAAGGGCATATCAGTGACATAATTTTTATTTCAGCCCAATTTTTTTTATTCTACTGTGTTTTGGATTCTACTAATGATTTCTTAACTTTGTTTACTTCTGCTACCAATGCAGCAGTGCACACATACCATACGGTGAACTTTTTTTTGCCAATTGTGTCAGCCATATTTATATACAGTTACTCTGCAATCATCGTAGGGATTACATTCTTAGGAAATGGGGGTTAGGTTCCTGTGACCACCAGAAATTGCAATCTTTGACTATAGATAGCTTAAAATACACTTTTCAGCATAGAATTCTTTATAACAAAACACTTTTTTGACAAAATGCTGTAATAGACAGCACGCTTGGGCTGCTGTCGAGATAGGTTCCTGTCCGTTGCCTGGCAGGGAGGCCAGGGAAAGGGAAAAGCCGGATGGAAGGAAGGATGTTCCCTGCCAGACATTAAATTGCACTGCCGTTTCTATCGGTACAGGTTTAGGTTCCTTGCCTGGCCGGGAGGCCAATACAATGGTAGGACCATTTGCTGCCCTCCAGCCCTCACATCTACTCCTAATAGCTTATTTATATGCAGTACATTTGCTGCACATTTACCACTGTGGTTTTTTTATTATTAGTTGTTGTTATTTATTTATTACTATCTATTCACTAACCAATTATTTGTTTTTTTATTTTTATATCTATTTATAGTATAGTTCTTTACATGTCTTGCATCTGTCCTGTATTTATGTATACATTGCACTGCAGTCCTGGGTAACGTTATTTCGTGCCATTGTTATGTTGCAATACTGTGAATGGATGGTTAGAATCTCCAAATTAATTTAGCATACATGTCTTGAGAGTAAGAGAGGAAAACATGGAGAACTTTATCCTCTGCAGTGAGAACACTTAGCAGTATGAGTTACCTCTTTAAGTCATATTAGTGCAGCTCAATATTGCTTTGAGTAGTTTAACCCACCAGGCTCTGTTTCATCTTTTACATTTGAGATCAATCTCTTATTTGTAACTAAAATGAAGATGACAACAAAACACAAATGTAAAAGACACCGTAGTCACATTATCAGTCTTAGTGCTCTCTGGGTTTTTCCGAATTAGAATCAACTGTAACGTGAAGAGGCTGAATACAGATTAAGAATGAAAATTATGGAGAGTGATGTAAGTCTACCAGTATACAGTATGTTATTTAAGCAATTGATTTAATAACATAAGTCAAACTGAATGCCACACTGGATGAAAAAGATACAGTCACTGCCAGACTTGCCTGGCCAGCGGCAGAAATATGCCGCTTAACCAGCATATTCTTTACTGAATATTTTACTTTTTGAAAATCTTTCATTTATTCATTCGTTTGGATATGCAGTTCCGGGGCCATGATAAAGCATGCTTGAAAGACAGGGAAAGAGATGTACACTAACAGGTTGTCAGTCATAATAGCTAGTGGGGATGGGTGATATGGTCTGCAGGTTTAACAACACCTTTCCTGATATTCTTCATATAAACTACAATACATTTATAGGGCCTTTTGTGTTTCTCCATGCTTGGTGACAGATTAATAATAAAAAAAAAATCAATGGGAAAGCCTAAATATATATTTTTATGGTGTTAACTGTAATGCATACAGTATTCAGGGAATTCTATAGAGAAGATTGTGCTGGTAAGAAAAGATTAACCACTTAATGCGATTCAAAATGACAGACAACTGGGAATTATTTATATGCATTCAGCTATGGAAAGCAGATGTTAGTTAAGGTAATTCATTTGGTAATGCTAGGACTAGACACTGAATAAGAAAATGCTACGGACTTTACAGATTTCTTTCTTTTTATTACCCAAGGCCAGTTTATTAAGAAAATGACAGTTTAATTGTGATACTATTCATAATTTATTCCATTAAATAAAGTATACAATGTACTCAAACAACACACCACGCTGTATATGCTACAAGAAAGATTGTTACCTGATCACATTGCGTTGTTCGTCACTCATTTCAGCATATGGAGATACTGGCCTGTCACCATTGGTATAACACTTTTGCTGAGCCAGGTCTTCACGTCACTGATACAGAAAAAGGAATATTCTCAAAAAAACTTTAGTAAACCAATGTGTGATTTTATATATTTTCAGGACTTCTAAACATAGTGAAATTGACAATACACAAGTCTAGTTAATCATTGGATCAGTACAAAAGGACTTTAAACTGCCATAGAAATCACACCCTCATAATAAATGTTCAAGTTGCATACAGATAAAAGTGTATTATTAGCAATGTTATGACAAAATATCCAGGGTCCTATCATTTTATAAATGAACTTTGTGTCAAGAAGATGAGAAACCGAGAAGATATTGGGTAGTCAGTTTTGTGCGATGGCAACAATGATGCTGTGTCAGTCAACAAAACTGATTCACTCACATCTTGTTTTGATTTTTCCTTTGTTTTCTGTAGATTGATTGTGAAGCAAACTATTCTACCTGTTATGCTATTATTAATTGTTTAATTGAATAGTATTACATAGTTCTGCTTTTCAAAAATTAAGTACAAATATAAAAAAGAAACAAAAAAAGAATTACTTCATGAGCCTGAGCATGCTATTAGGTTTGTGTAGACATTTGGGATTTGCATTATAAGTCACATTGTAAGATTCACGGTTGTTATTGTAAACCTTTACTATGCAAGCATCCATCCATCTCTTTCTTGAGCCCATGTTATATATTATAATGTTATATTATTATATTATGTTATATATTATTGCTATATATATTTGCCAAGGCAACTCTTTTCACATTTCATGCATATCAGGAACTTCCCTTGGATGTGCTGCCAGTCACAGATCCACACTCACTTATACAACACACATTTACCAGTGCCAGTTAGAAAAACACAAATATTTCAGGGATGTTAGAAAAGATATATGAAAATAAAAAATGCTGAAAAAGGGTAAAAGAACACAGACGTTGGCAATACAGTTCTGGGAGATTTCAAACTTTTTCCTTTTATTTTTAGTTTAATTTACTTTATTTTGCTTTGAAATTTTGCCTCTAAGGCCAGCATCCCTGATTCCCTTGACTGTTGCATATGACAACTGGTATTTGATTTGGTGTGTATTTAAGGAAGCAGCCAACGGAGGACCTTTAAGGCATCTGTTTCTCACACTTCAGACCGTGATGTGTGTATCCTCTTGTGTAGGTGTGCATCTGAGCCTACTGTTTCTTTTTCGGTCCTGGTTAGATCTACTTTGTCCTCTTTTTTCAAGGCAGTAGTGGACATCTTTGCATAAAGCATTTGTGTTTTTGGCAGTGTGTCTCATGAAATAAGATTCATTTCACAAAACAATAGTCTGACTTGTTTCTTGAGAAAATTATTTTTTACATCCACTTTTGAACTTAGAATCAAACTTTAGGAATTTCAATTCCTTGCAACCCAAAGAAGACAATTTACTTTTAATTGTGCCAACACAATTACAAAGTTTTCTTTCATAACCAGTTAGCATTTAAACTGACTAATTAAGGATGTGCTAAGAGAGTTTACCACTATTACACTGGAGTAATGGCTACTGATAATGGGGCTTTGTAGTCACGTGAAAAATAAATTGAAAATCAGTCATTTCAAGTAGTATCGTAAGAGCCATTTGCAACATTAGTAATGTATTAACTTTATCTTGAAATCAATTTAATCGCACCTTGACAAAAATGATTAATTTCAATCAAAAACATTAACATTTCTTTGTGATTTCAAACTTTTGAACGCTAATAATGCTCTGTATTTTTTTTAATACAACTCTGTTTTTCACACCTTAGCTTACTTGATGTCATTGCTGGTTGGAGAAGGCTGAAATATGCTGCTGGCTTTCACAGCTTCATTACATTAGTATGAAAGAAGGACACTTCCCTGATCTCTGTTATGGAAGTGCTGAGCTCTTCTTTAGAAGAGAAAGAAAAAATATAAAATTCAGCTCTTTTAATGAATTTCCTGTTTATCTTTGCCAGTTCATTTCAGTTTCTTTTATTTTGGCTGTTTGGCTTTGACAACAAAGGCACTCAAGCTTAAGGTTTATTTTAAAACAGGGAAGCCAAATTTATAGACACACTAAACATTTTTTTTTCTTTTCAGAAGCATTTTATTAAATTGTGAAAATGAGCAGCTTTCTTCTACATGTAGGAATGAAATCAATTGTGGCAGCCGGAAAGAAAAGGACAGGAGCCTGTCGTCACATTGTCAGTGCTTTAAATCAACTGCTCGTTTTGTTTATGCAGCAGTGTGTTTGGCACAGATCGCTGATACCAACAGAACTAAGACTGTGATAGGATATTATGCCTCTGCTGGAGAAAATCCTCATCTGTTGTGAAAAGGACAGTTAAATAGTTGAATCAGGAGATGAAGGGTGAAGCAGAAGAGTAGTCAAAGTTCAAAGCAGAATCAAAGCCGGAAAAACAATATAAAATAACACACCAAAAACAGAGTGGAAAATTCAAAGTCTAAAGATACTAAGCAAAAGGAAGGGAAAACAATGAAAAACAAACATAAAAAGCACAGCCTTTTTCATCCAAATACAAAAATAAATGCTGTACTATGCTGGGATCTTTTATGGTCGGGCACAACTACATCACATGACCCTCAAGTCACCTGATCATTATTTGGTACTGCTAATTCATGCAGAATGTCTGTGAC
The DNA here is from genome assembly GCA_026402145.1 of Polypterus bichir lapradei. NCBI lineage: Eukaryota > Metazoa > Chordata > Cladistia > Polypteriformes > Polypteridae > Polypterus > Polypterus bichir. The sequence continues at coordinate 49,317,533 of JANRMT010062854.1, forward strand.
TGTACAAAACTTCACAAAACTGCAACAAAGTATTCAAGAAAGCACTAAATGCTGGCATGGTTAACAATTCAAAATAATAAATAAATAAATATGCAGTGGGCTGGCACCTTTATTGGGGTTTGTTTCCTGCCTTGCGCCCTGTGTTGGCTGGGTTTGGCTCCAGCAGACCCCTGTGACCCTGTAGTTAGGATATAGCGGATTGGATAATGGATGGATGGATGAAATAAATAAATAAAGCATACAATAAACAATACAAAAAATAGAAACAATACAAAAAAAGACAATTATAAATCATATATACTTAGTATACAGTGAATGCAACATCAGATTTATTATGACTTGAATACATCTCAACCTCCAGACGTAACACTTTCAGAAATATCAGAAATACAGTGAAAGGTTATTTACGTATATGTAGCATTTAATAGGAATTGGTGAAATGTGACATGTTGATTAGCGTGTACACAATTTTAATGTACGCTGCATACATTAGAGTAATGACTTTTTAAGACTAATGTAATAAAAATTTGATCTTGTTACAACCTATTTTTAGTTTTACCTATACTGTATTTTTTCACGTATTATCTTATTGTGCTTTCTGCATAATTTTACAAACGTTCACTGCCGGGTCCATCTTCTTATGCGAAAAAGAATGGGGCTTTAGATAAACTGTTAGCTCATTCTTTTTTAAAATGACTTGCGCAAAAAAAAAAACTTGAACAAGACAAAAGTGTCTATGGAGGTACAAAATGCAAGGTGAAGTGCCTCAGGGTCGCAAAGCAAGCCAGTGATGACATTCCAACCAGTGGCCCTGTGGGCATCCAGCCATTCTGTCTGCAGTTCAGCCTCTGATGAGCCTTGTGTTGTGATGTGAGATTTTGCATATAACTTGATAAATGTTTTGTATGTCTTTATTTATAATTTAGGCAAACCAATGTAATTTAGTGTTACTTTGGTGAGAGGTATTCGTGTTTGCCCCCCTCCTTTACGACTGTCTCTTTGTAATTTTATGACAGGATTTGGGGGGATGTGTCTTAAACCAGTTTGATGAGTATTTCTCTGCTAAAGTCTTTCAACCCCCTGCAAGGAAGCCAGGATGTTTAACATATAGCTTGGGGGGTTACAGGTGTTAAGGTGTTCTATTTCACCCATTGGTCTGAGATATGGCTGTCTGGATTGGCTGGAGGGGTTGGACAGAAAACCTATAAATTTGCTTGCTCAACCACATTCTCTCTCTCTAACCAACATATGATGAAGCTAACTCTTGCTAACCTGTGATGATGAAGACAACACAATGAAGAGCACAGCTCAGCAGCCATTTTGAACAGACATTTGGCTAAAAGCTGAGCACCAATGATGCCTTAACTAGAGACATTAAGTAACTACAAGTCTGTGTGCCACCTGAATTACACATCACCATTTTATCAGGTTGTATGGTTGCCAATATTCAAATGTACTTTGCATTTTGTTATTATTTATGAATATTATCAGTAATACATTATTTTATGCGTACCTTAACTCCTGCTTGTCTTTTTACTACATCTAATTGCCTGAAGTTATAGATATAGAAGGGAAGGTGGGGATAAGTTATATACAGTGGTAAATCTGTGAGATTAGGCATTCTAAGGCTACATATTAATAATACAATAGGGGAAAGTAGAGCAATATATATTACTCTACCAAGATAAAACACCTTGTTTCAGAAATATTTTTTCTAACAAGTTGTATGTCATTCATACTTCCAGCCTGATTGTCACTTGACAGCCATCAAGGCTGGTGTCACATTCTCCGCATTTAAGATGTGACAGATTTCACGTAAGAGAGGTTTGCAATTACATTTCGTCTTATCCTAGGAAATTGTTCTGCAAGGTTTAAAGTGTAGTCGTTTTTACATTTGTAGCTTTTAGTTCTATACAGATGCCATTTTTAAACCTTGAATGCTCTGCTGCAGTTTTCATAGACTTGTAATAGACATGTGTACAGCAGCTGCATAAGGTAGATGGATGATCAGAAGTGCACAAGTCTCTTGATAAAATTAAAGGTGTGCTGCTCTCAGAGATTATGAGACAAGAGCAAAAGACTATTATGGCTTCATCAAAACACTAGGTGTGCTTTTCAACATATAATATTGAGATTAAGCAAGAAGAAGACATACTAAACAATTCAGAGACCAACTGATCAGTTAAGAAGATGAGACTTGCCAATTGAGAAGTCTGCATCTCTGATATTATTGTTACTGTATTTAACTCTGATTGTAAGCAAATTTCATAACCTGCTTGTGCGTCAAAACAAATATGTTAATTTGATTTCCTATATGGTTAATTACAGAAAGCACCATGAAATTATTTGTAACTTGCTATAATAAATACAAGCAAATTAATCCCAAAGTTGATTAATCCGGTTTTAGATTTTGAGGGTGCCAGTTCCTATCCCAAGCAGCAATCACCACTAAAGGAACTTTAGTCATTTTGCAGGGCTGGATGGAATTCTATTTTATAAAAATGATTTTCATGTGATAGGAAGGCTTGTCATAGCAGCACCGTATTGGTATAGTAACACCTTAGTTAATAATAATAATAATTCTTTGCATTTATATAACGATTTTCTCACTACTCAAAGCGCTCAGCAATTGCAGGTTAAGGGTCTTGCTCAAGGGCCCAACAGACGCCTCCCGGGTCTATGAAGTGAAATTGGTAACTAGTCTTGCTCTTTGTTCAGTGTTGCTGCAATAGCATCTAGTTCTCTCTGACAGAAAGTGAATGGATGGGTGGGTGGATAGATGGATGGATGGATGGATGGATGGATGGATGGATGGATGGATGGATGTTTTAGCAGCACAGCATTCCCACTTTCATAAGAGGTTTTTTTTACAGTGTACATCCCAAATACCGTACAATCAAACTGATAAGGTATCCTAGTATGACTGAAAGTGGATACACATGTGATTGTGTCCTGTAATGAACATGTATTCCATTTAAAATTGGTTTTCTGTCCCTTCTTCTATATCCTATACTGTATATAAGACTTTAGAGATTTACTGGTGAGCTTTGTTGGGCTGAATGGCCTGTACTCGTCTACATTGTTCTAATGTTCTTGATAATGTATATAGCAGGTTTATAAGGTATATGGGTGATTACAGTTGACTGTAGAAGAAGATAGGATAGGAAACAACTCAGACTTCAATGTGAACCAGGCCAATCACCTAGACTATGATGAAGAGAAAATTTGTTTCAGTTGCATTGTCATAATAAACAAATGATAATCTTCTTGGCCAGTGGGTCAGGTTGGATATGAGGGAAAAAACAAGAGAGAAAACTTCCATGATGCAAACCAATCAAATCCATGAGCAAAGCTATACAAAATCGAAAAGCTTCCCCATATAAGTTAAACTGTCGTATAATAATTCATTCGGATGAGTTGCTAGTCACTGAACAATCCTTCTCGTTACCCATTATTAATCCAATTTACCTTATTTAGAGTAGCAAGTATGAACCAAACCTTTAAGGGCAGTCTGTAATCCATTTAAATGAGGCGAGATTATTGTCAGCAGTTAACCTTTATGATTATTATTATGGGATTATTATTATGAAAGAAAACATGCAGGGCACTGACAGAAAATGCACATGCCACACAGACTGAAATAAAAAGTAGAAATCTGGAGGTGTGAGGTAATAGTTCTAATCATTATGCACTTCCAACACCTAATGGTTTGCTGTCTGCTATACAATGGTTTTTAACTGTGTTAATGTAGAAAACTTCAGTTGCAATTAGCACCATGAAAATTATTCCCAATAATTAAAAAGTTCAAAGCAACAAAAATTATAATTTATCAAATAGAAACTAAAAGTAATCAGCAGACATGAGCATATACCAAGAGCTTCATGTATATAATCAACAGTTTTCCTATATGGTGTATTATATTAGTGTGACTGTCTTTTTGTTTTTATGTGTTATGTTTCTGTTAAAAATAGTATTAATTTCCAGTGGTTTATATTTTGTGTCAAATCTTTGATCATCTTAATATCATAAGCAAATAAATTATATATTTTATTATCTTAGATCTTTTCAATTAAAAGATTACCTGAATTTCTTTTTCATAAATTACAATATTTCCTATCCAACTATTTATTTCTTATTTAAAGTTATCATCATTATTTAAATAAAGTTCTCTTTTCAAACTTTAAGTTGGATAGTTTGTCAAAACTATAGTGTCCCATATAAATATTTCCAAAAAGGTTACAACAATATAAAACATACGGAAAACAATAAAGTCCTGCTAAAAAATATCAAGAACTCATGTCCCACGAGATGAGATTTGTGCCAAAAGATTTATCCACGCCCGGGGCCGGAAACAAAAGACAAAAATTAGGACAGCTGCTGTACAGGCTTTTAAATGTTCGAAGCGCTGCACAAGATGCAGATCATGCGGCACGGCAGTAGCAGCAAGCCAGCAGCTGATCGGAACATAGAGGAGGTTAAAAAAAAAAAAAAACTGTATTTGTTTCCCATTGTATCACCATTTAAAAGGGGGTTTCGGAGGAACAACCATGTCTCCTTGGATTGCGTTTAGCCCCCCTCTTCAAAACGTGAGCGGCAGATATGTGAAGAGGCTGGCGCGTAGCGCAGGCCGTTGGCAAGCAAAACGAGCAGGGGCGAACCCCTTATAAATAATAATTTTTCTTTTGTACATTTACAGATTTTACTAATATTCTGGCTGCAACTGGGGGCTGGGCACTGAAGGCGTAGGGGGGGTTGGGCACCAAAGGCACCAGGGGGGCTTGCCCCCATGGTTTAGCATTAATATGATTCCATCTGTTACTAGGCATGTAATTTAGAGTATGTTCAAAAGCAAGTATGTAGCAGCTTATCTACATTTACCTTTTCTGCACTGCTCCTCTACATTTGCTCATTACAATCTCCTCCTTACTCTATCAAAGTATGTCTTTAGTATAAGTTGAGTGACAAGGTTAAATTGCTTGTTGCAACACTGCAGTTCAAGGCAAGTACCAAAGGTTTACATATATGTTAAGTTAGAGGGTCTAAACTTTTAAGCGGCATGGTAGCAATTACAAGTTATGCCCCTATGAATATATCAGGAAGGAAGCTCTTCGGTAGTTTTCAATTGCAAAACTATCAAAAAAGGGCTCACACCTACTAAATATTAAAAAAATAAAGGATATTTCTTAAAAAAAACATTTTGCTGTTGAAAGACATTAATGAAAGATTAATTGACTTGTGCACAGTAACAGACAGGCAACAGTCAGCCAACCAGCAGGGGGGTTCAATGACACTAAAAGGTGCACATAGCATTTTGTCATGGTTGGGACATAGTGCTCCAAAAGCTAAAAAAGTTTCACTTTGGTCAGTCAGAATCAAGAGGGTTGCCATTTCACTTTTTTAAAAATACTTGGTACTCAAAAATTCATACTGGTGTGTTGCTTTGATACACCATTGAAAGGGCTGGAAAATAACTGGCAGGATCCATTCATTCAGCTGTTAACAATGTAAGCAAGAGGTAATGATGTACTGGGGACAAACACAGGCTTTTAAGTTTAGTGGGTAGAAAGGATAGAGGAAAACTATGTTAATATTTAATATGGAAAATAAACAATGAAATTTTGTGTTTAAGGAAAAGTAATAAATGCTGTGCTAATTAATATCTGACTTCAGGATAATCTTGTAAAGTCATTCCCAAAATAGGCTAAAAAGACTGAACACACTGTGACAGATGGGGGGCGCTGTCGTCCCCTTGAACCCTCGGATCAGATGCCAGACACCAAATAAAATTCCAATTATTAAATTTATTATAATAATAATGTGTACAAAGCACCCTCCATTACGCAATACTCATAACCAATAACAAATAATCACTACAATAATCAATCCTCCTCTCCCAGACACGTTGTTCCCTTCCTTCCAACTCAGCTCCATGCTCTGGTGTTTCTCTTAGTCTTTTATAGTCCTTTACCCGGAAGTGCTTCTGATCCCTCAGTCCATATGATTACCCCGCACTTCTGGGTCAGGTAAAAACTCAATTGATCCAGGGAATTTAGAGCAAACAAAAAACTCTATAACCGACTTACAGTCATTGAGAAAGAAAGAGAGAGAGGTTAGGAGCACACACTGATACAGGGCATTGCCACACCCACCACATGACAAACCAACTGAGGATCCCAGATTAGGACCTGAGTGTCAGCCATGCAACAGATGGAACAGTGGAACAGTGTGAGTTTTTTTTTTATGGTGGTTGGAGTGCCAATTCTGCCACCAACCCCTAGGTTTTCCCTGCATGTTGGAGGGCCTACATGCAGGGCTGGATGCAGATTAACGTCATACCCATGAAGGGCAGACATTGATAACTTTAAAAAGAATTTAGTTAATCAAATAAGCTTGATAAACTAAATGATCTCCTAGTGTGCTGGGGAGGCAGCATAAAGATGAAGGACGCCTCACACCTGGACAAACTTGTTAGGAAGGCAGGCTCTATTGTAGGAATGAAGCTGGACAGTTTAACATCTGCGGCAGAGCGACGGGCGCTGAGCAGGCTCCTGTCAGTCATGGAGAATTCACTGCATCCACTGAACAGTGTCATCTCCAGACAGAGGAGCAGCTTCAGCGACAGACTGCTGTCACTGTCCTGCTCCACTGACAGACTGAGGAGATCGTTCCTCCCCCACACTATGTGACTCTTCAATTCCACCCGGGGGAGTAAATGCTAACATTATTCAAAGTTATTGTCTGTTTTTACATGCATTTTTATTTTATCTATCTATCTATCTATCTATCTATCTATCTATCTATCTATCTATCTATCTATCTATCTATCTATCTATCTATCTATCTATCTA
>JANRMT010062854.1:49345307-49423945 GCA_026402145.1 Polypterus bichir lapradei
CCTTTCTTACTACTCAAAGCAATTTGTAAAAATAAATAAATAGATAAATAAAATAACAGAAAGGAAGCCCCCCGGACACAAACCAGTGATCATTTAACTGCGAGTCAGCAATCTTACTCTTACCACCACCTCTTCCTGTTAGATATGCGCATTATAATTTTGAGCACTACTTTTTTATTTTATACTGTCATAAATAAATTATATCAAAAAGTTTTTTTAAAAAGCCAATTTGAAGCAAAGAGGGTAAGTAAAAACTATTTTTCTTTTGTAAGTCAATCAAAAATGCTTAAGCCTAAAAAAAGATCGTCCTGTCAAAATAAGAGACGCTTTCGCCTTGTTGACGTGAATCATCTTTAAATGAAATGCTGCCAATTAGGAATAATAGAAATCACAGCGCTGCTTTCTAACTTTGACGAACTAAAGTTTTACTGGGTGAAAAAAAAATGATCACCCGTGACAGATAAACTTAATCAGTAGTGTTTGCGACCCACGATTTGTGAGTTTCAGTGTTTGTGTTGTGTACGTGCGTGTGTGTGGTTTTCTCAGTTTTACAATAAAAACAGACATCAGTTATTTGTGAAGCAGGAATATTCTGATCATTCTCATCCCTGATCACTGATAAACATTCAGAAGAAACAGCGCTATTCCAGTGTTTTCCTCCATAACATCCTTTCAGCAAACAGGACTAAGTTCCTTGCTGAAACAGATCGCCCTTTAATGAAATGCTGCCAATACGGAATAACAGAAATCACCGGACGGCATTCGGTCAGAGGTGAAAGTATTAATGTTCTTCAGACAGATGTGCTATATATTTTGCTCCTAGAAAATTGCAAATATCAAACAGTCTTTTAATTGCTGTTTTAGATTCATACAGATATCTATACAAAGTACATTTTCATAAAGTTTCAACATGCACACTGAAATCACTTTAAAATTTATAATGCAGTTACACAGAAAATGTAAAACAAAAATATTATTTCTCTTTGTAGACATTATCCAAGCATACAGTGCTGACATTTTTTTTTCATCTAAGAAAAGGTTAACATAGTGTAGAAAGCTTTTTGATCATGGAAAGTGCTCAGAAATTACATGGGATAATTACAGCAAATGTGAATAATGAGTTGTTTTCTGACAAAACATTAGAGGTGCTTCATCTCAATGCTCATCTTGTAATTGACCGTTAGCACTCACACCACTAGATTCAGGAAAAGATTTTATCCTCAGGACATAAATCTAATCAACAGCCACTTGTACTGATAATTCCAGGGGTGCTTCTTGTATCTATGGTCTGATGTTATATTTCATTTCTTCCTTCTTTCTCATGCATCACCTAACATAGATGATACGATTTTAACAAGATGTCTCCATTGTATTTGATTTCTTATCATGTCAACTGCAGTTCTCACATCCAATCTGCAATATTCCAAGTCTTCTTTTACATTATTAATAGCTTTTATTTCTCTCTCTTCCTCATTTCCCACCTCCCTCCACATAGTTGTATAATGCTTTGATAGTAGACAGTTCTCTTCCATTCTTGTTACAAACCCAAGCCAAACAAGTGTTCTTACTGTGATATTATCAAATAATGTTCTGTTCTGCTTTGGTACTTCCCTGATCAATTCATTTTATATTTTATCCTTTTGTGATTTGCCCAACATCTTCTCAACCAATTTATTTCTGAAAGAACTTTTTTTTCTGGTTTGTCTTCTGAAGATACCAGCACCCTGATTATATAGTAATACCACCATTACAAATGTTTCATAGAGTTTTACTTTGTTAGGGACTGAGGTGAAATTTGCAGTTAAGTCTATATTATCCACAAAGCATAGGTTATTTACAGTTTGCCCATCTAGTGATACTCCTGCTTCAACCATCTTCAGTGCCTAGCCTCTTAAGGTAAACTGATTATCTATGGAGATACGTTGCACCCTTGCTAAACTCCCTTTTTAAACTCCCACCCGCAAGAAAGAGAGGTAAGCCAAGAGCATGGGCAAAAATAGTTAAGTAAAAAAAAATAGGTAAAAAATAGAAAATTTAAATATTTTTCAAAAATGTTATTAATAAAATTTTGCCATATTTTAAATTTGATTTTTTTCCAATTTCAAATAGTATATAACATCAGTTACCCACTGACTTATAAAAGGTGGGTTGGGATTCTCCAGTTAAGCAAGGCCCTTGCTGAACTCCTACTGTTACTTGAAACCCAGTCAATTGAGTCAGGTCACCATCTAACCTTAATTCACTCACAGCCTTAATGTATATGTCTTCTAACGGTAGCACAAGCTCTTCTGATATCCCATCATTTCTGAGTACATGCCCAAAAATCAATGAAGTCGTTATACAAAGTGCGGTTTTTCTCATAATACTTTTCTGCCAGCTTTTGAATTGTAAACAGTTGATCACTTCTTTTTCTGCCCATCCTAAATCCTGCCTGTACTATCATATCTTCCACATATCTCTTCAATCCCTGTTGCAGGATACTTGGTGTACATCTTAATAGGAATACTCAGTAGACTAATACTATGATAACTACTGTATTCCATTCTGTCATTTCTCTTGTGTATTACAACAATTAGTCAGTGTATTTCTTCATAGATTTTATTATGCAGTGTATGCGTCATTTTCACTTAACCTTCTACACCTGCCTATAACATTTCCATTGTTATATTGTCCACTCTTGGTGCCTTCATGACTTTTAAGTTCTTTATCTCTGCTGCCACATCTCTGTTCATTACTGACATTATTATTCTTTGTGAATGCAAAGTGATTGAGGCAAGCAAAACCATTTCAAAATGAAAGTTTCTGCTCTTCCACCCACTGCTCTGAGAAGATGGTTGATGAGGGCTTCTGATCTCACTCATGGCTTCCAGAAGGAGGCGTCTCATTTGAACCCAAGCCTTGTACCGAATGGAACTCATGTGTGAAATGAAGAAGAATTTTTCGCACTGAATAACTTGCAGGCCTTTAGTAGCTGATACCTTTACCCTTGTGCAGTTGTTTTCTTTTGCTCTGTGACTAAATGGGGTCACCCTGTTGGTGGCCCAACTATTATTGGTTGACTCCCCAAGTTTTTTTTTTTGTAATTACTATATATATATATATATATATATATATATATATATATATATATAAATCCATCCATCCAGTATCCAACCCGCTATATCCTAACTACAGGGTCATGGGGGTCTGCTGGAGCCAATCCCAGCCAACACAGGGCACAAGGCAGGAAACAAACCCCAGGCAGGGCACCAGCCCACCACAGATATATATATAAATCAGAATACAGTTTTTTTTGGGTAAAAAACATTTCAAAATATGCAAAATTATGTTGTTTTTCCATCACACTATTGAAAGCTAATAACATGATAAACCAAAATATACAATTAGGTAGTGAATATTTTATGCTCTTTCATTGCCTCATTAGTTTTATGTTTAAAATAAATCTTTCCAAACAGTGCAAAACATATTAAATTCTATATTTACAATCCTAATTACAACCAGTCTGCAGAGAGCTTTGATAAACAAGTGACTATATCTTTGGAATTCACTATATAAAATATATATTAAGGGCCAATTACTAGAGGTTCTGAGGTTTTGTTTTAGTTGCAAGAAATACCCTCCTGTTTTCCAGAAAGAGATTCATGATATCAAACCGGTTTGGAATCATCAGTCCAAGGTCCCAGCATTGATGTCCTGGAATTATACGTTGACAAGGGTTCACATTTGAATATTGAAAAAACTGTTGAATATAAATTGACAGGTAACATGCTTGACTACAGTATGCAATGTACTAATGAGGAGGCATCTGGAGTATTGTGTGTAGTTCTGGTAACCACACTACAAAAAGATATAGGTGCACTTAACGCTGTGCAGAGGACACTAACAAAGTGCATCTCAGGTCTTAAGGATATGTCTTGCTATGTCAGACTCAGAGAATTAAACCTGTTTAGTCTCGAGCAAAGAAGACCATATTCAAGCCTAATCAAGGTCTTCAAAATTCCTAAAACATCAATAATGTAGATCCGGCCAAATTAATTTGATTAAATTGGCGAATCACATAAGTGAGAACACCAGTGAAAATGAAAGGGAAGCACATTCAAAACTGAAGCTAGGAAGCACTTTTTCAAACAAAGAATTGTGGGAATTTTGAATAGACTACTGAGTCATGTAGACAAAGCAGAAACCTTGACAAACTTTAAGAAGCATCTGGATGAGATTTTGGGACTGCTTAGTTATTAGCTAAACAATTAAGCTTGATAGACTGAATGCTCTCCTCTCATTTGTCAATGCCCTTATATCTACACAGTGTTCAATAGTTGTATGGTGCAATAGACTACCTCTCCTAAATAGATGCCAGATAAAGAATAATGTTTACTCAATGAGCATCCCAGAGACACTGATATTCTCATTTTCTATACTTATGTATATAATTTTTGAGTAAAATCTGAACAGAACAAATGATATACAGTTGTCCCCCTTTCAGAAACCCGCGGATAACAAAATCTGAAGATGCACAAGTTCCTTATCAGAAATGGCACAGTATTTTCATATAACCTATGCATATTCTTCTGTATACTTTAAATCATCTCTGGATTACTTATAATACCTAATACAATGTAAATACTATAATAATAGTTGTTGTGATGTATTGTTTAGGGAATAATGACAAGAATAAAAGTCTGTATATGTGCAGTACAGACACAGTCATCATAGCCTAACTACATACGTAATACATGTCAGCAATAGCATAACATTTATCTTTCTTTCCATCACTTAACGATTGATTTTGTTTAATGACCTGAATGAGAATAGAATAAAACAGAATATTTAAAATACAAGTACATATAGAAAATATAATTATAAATAGAGTAAATATAAATTTATTCTTTCTCTCTCACACATTACACACAACACAAGTAGCGAACAAACGAGACACAAGGTTATTAATGTTCAAACAATAAGTGCTGGAGGGAAAAAGGAGATCTGTGAAGTGGAAGGAGGCTATAGCAGGATACGCCCAGATATCATTTCATTCACATGGATTCATTGTAGTGCTAGTAGGCACATGGAAAATTCAAGTTTTGCTTTTTGGAACTTTCTGGATTTTTTTTTCTAATATTTTCAATCCATAGTTGATTGAATCCACAGATGCCAAACATGCGAATAAGGAGGGCCAACTATATATTTATCCACATTTGATTAGTATGTATAATATGGAATAACATGGGAAACACTGAATTTGTCTTGTTTTTTACTTTCACTGTTATTTTTGATCTTGGTATTATTTTCTGATATAATTAGATAAAATATTTACATAAAAAAAGACTTTGCCTTTCACTTTTAAAGTACTTTCATATTATCTGTGTTTGCTTTATTACATGCTTTCAACTTTTTGTTATTCTGAATCTTTAAGAGATTCATGACCTATGAATAAGTTCTCTCCCTATACAATATATATTGACTTTGAATACTTTTGTATTTACTCTATAGTGTTAATTTAGTTTACAATAACAATTTTATGAAAAGTACAAAATGTGGAACAGATATTCAATAGTTTGAGCATGTTACTTGCATTTTTAAAAATAAGAATGTACAGCATACTACATACAGTATACACAATAAGAGTTTTTTTTTCCCCCTTTGGGTATTTACTGTGTCTGGAACAGTTCAATCCTGGGACATCTACTTCACCCATCTGCTTTATTTTTCACATTTTTTTGGGCTGTCATACATGACAAGAGATCTTTTCTTTTTCCTGGCTGGGCACAGAATAATCTACTATACGCCTCTGCATATTCTCTGCCCTCCCTGACCCTTCCTGCTGTCATGCATCACATCACAACATACACCATATTTTGAAAAAACACATGAATAAAAATGTTAAATATTTGGTTAACATTTATTCTTCCAAATATAACGTAAAGAATATAATGTATAAGCAAATATGTAAACATCCATCCATCCATCCATTATCCAACCCGCTATATCCTAACTACAGGGTCACAGGGGTCTGCTGGAGCCAATCCCAGCCAACACAGGGTGCAAGGCAGGAAACAAACCCCGGGCAGAGCACCAGCCCACCACAGAATATGTAAACATTCACTTCTAAACATATTCTACAATGCACCTAACTGTTCCACACTGGACTTTCTGGCTGTGACAATAACTACTGTGAACAGCCAACTAGCAGATTCCACATGAAAACACTCAAATGTATGTTTTATCATTAATTAATAAGTACTTAAATTTTCTGCAAAGTAAATATGGCAATTAATCACAAACAAATGACCAAAGCATCTAATATATTCTCTTATCTCTTGTTATTTTAATCTCTTATTTTTCCAGTATGTTTAATATTGCATTAAAAGCTATATACAGTATATATATATATATATATATATATATATATATATATATATATATATATATATATATATATATATCCATCCATTATCCAACCCATTATATCCTGACTACAGGGTCATGGGGCTCTGCTGGAGCCAATCCCAGCTAACATTGGGCACAAGGCAGGAAACAAACCCTGGGCAGGGCACCAGCTCACCACAGGGCACACACACACACAAAGCCACACACCAAGGACAATTTAGAATCACCAATGCACCTAACCTGCATGTCTTTGGACTGTGGGAGAAAACCAGAGCACCCAGAGGAAACCCACACAGACACGGAGAGAACACACAAACTCCACGCAGGGAGGACCCGGGAAGCGATCCCAGGTCTCCTAACTCCGAGACAGCAGCGCTACCCACTGCACCACCGTACTGCCCTTATATATATAAGGAATTCCTTGAAACTATTCAACATTAACAAAATTAATAAATGCACACTATAATATATAAATGTATTATAAAATGATGAAAACTGGGACAATGATTCTCAGAATGGATATCAATCTTATTAAGTAAGTAAGTAAAATTTATTTGTAAAGTTTCTTTCACAGTCATGACATCACAAAGCGCTGTACAAAAATAAAAACACATAAAAATGCAAACCAAATATAACAAAACAATAAAAAAATAAAGAGAAACAATTAAATACAATAACAAAAACAAATCTAAGAATAAACTAAAAGTCCATCTCAGACTACTCAGCTGTATTCAAAAGGCTGCTGAAACAAAAATGTCTTAAGGTGCTTACTAAAAAAATCAACTGACTCAGCCATTGGAAACGCTAAAGGAAGACCATTCCAAAGCCTCGGTGCAACAGACTGAAAAGCACAATCCCCAAATGGCTTGACCCAGGTACAAGGGATGACTAAGAAGCCCTATTACCCAGACCTAGGAACCCACTAGGCTGTATGGTGTTGCAGGAGGCCAGTGATATACTCAAGGGCTTGTCCATGGAGAGCTCTATAGGTAAGCGCCAAAATTTTTAAACAAATTCTAAAATAAACCAAAAGCTACTGCAAAGTGTACAAGATGGGAGTAATATGCTCCCTCTGACTAGATCAAGTTAAAAGCCTAGCAGCTGCATTTTGAAATAACTGTAACAGAGAAAGAGAGGGTTTATTCAGACCAGTATACAGGTCATTACAGTAGTCAAGACGTGAGAAGATAAAAGCATGTACAAGCATCTCCAGTTCTGGTCCTGAGACTACAGTGCTCATTTTAGAAAGGTTTCTTAAATGAAAGAAACAGGAATGGCTAATAGACCTTACATGTGAATCTAGGTTTACCAACTGATAGAAAATTACCCCCAGATTATGTAACTTCAATTTGGCAATTGGAGAAACAGAAGCCAGTTTGAAACTGATCTCAGAGTGAAAGCTAAGGGGGAAGCAACAATTAGAATCTCAGTCTTTCCTGAGTTCAACTGCAAGTAGTTATTATAAAGCCGGTTATTAATATGTGACAAGAAGTCGACCAAAATTAACAATTTTTCAATCTGATTTGGTTTAAATGAGATATAAAGCTTTATATCATCCACGTAAAGGTGATATGAAATGCACTTAAAAGGGTTTATAATCAGAGACAAAGGTAGGATGTATAAGAAAAACAACACCAGTCCGAGTACCAATCCCTGTGGCACTCCACAAGTCAGAGGAGCAGAAACAGACGTAAAGTCTGCAACACCAACCAAAACACTCCTATTAAATATGAGGAGAACAAGTTCAATGCAGAACCAGAGACCCTCACATACTATTCTAATCTATTAATTAAAATCTGATGGTCCACTGTGACAAACGCCACACTAAGGTCTAGCAATACTAGCACAGAACACTTCCCTGCATCAGCAGTCATTAATAGGTCATTTAAAACTTTAAAGAGAGCTATTTCTGTAGAACGCTGTTTTCGAAAACCACACTGAAAAGTATTAAGAAGCTGCTGTTCCTCTAAAAAGGCACCAAGCTGCTTTTCAACATTTTCTAAAACTTTAACAATACAGTGCAGCTTGGAGACAAGCCTATAACTATCAAATATAGAAGGATCCACATTTGGTTTCTTCAGCAGCGGCTGGGTTACAGCATGCTTAAAGTATGATGGAAGAATGCCAGACCTCAGTGAACAATTTGTAATGTTCAACACTTGTGGAATATACAGTAAAAAGCTTGTAACAGCAATGTCGTAGGCAACAAATCAGAAGGACATGATTAGGGCTTCATTTTATTGATCAAAACTGGCGAAAACATATTAAAAGATGTAGAGATGGAGCGCTCTTACTTGGGGGTCCACCTCAATTACAGGGTGGACTGGTCTCAGAACACACAGTAACTATATAAGAAAGGGAGAGCATGCTCTTTTTCCTTAGGAGACTGTGTTCCTTTAATGTCGGAAGTGACATCCTTCACATTTTCTACAACTATGTGGTGGCCAGTGCAGTTTTCCACACTGTGCTGTGCTGGGCTGGTAACATCACTTCAAGAGAGCTCCACTGAATTAACAAGGTAATTAAAAGGGCAGGCTCAGTTATAAGACACACTCTGGTTCCCTGGAGGTCATAGCAAAAGACAGAATTTAAACCAAACTGAGTATCATCATGAAAAATGCTGCACATCCTCTCTCTGACACATTACCACTTAGGACTTTCAGCCAATGAATTATTCAGCAGGAGTGTGTCAAGAAACAGCCAGAACTGCCCAAAAAAACTTTTGAAAACTTTCAGATTAAATTTCATTGATTCATTTAATTCAATAAATTTAGAAACACATTGTTCAAAAACTTCTAAATTCAGGAAACAAACAACAATAAATTGCATAAAATGCCAAAACAGATTGTTTAACTAACTAAACCAGAAAATAACAAGATGAACTAATTTAGAAAAACTAAAAAAGTGAAACAAATTAAACTTAAAAAATAACCAAAGCCAACAATGTAAAACTGAAAATCTAAAACACAAAATTACAATTCAAAACCAAAAAAGATCTAAAACTAAACTGACTACTAAATCTTTTATGAAAGGTAGAAGCATGTCACTCATGGCAGGCAAGAGTCGTATATAAAAGTCTCAGGCAACTGCAGCACAACTTCCATACAGCACCTGAGAGTCCTAACTGTCAGTGAAGTGTTCAATTCTGCAGAGAAGGTGCATGACTGAAGGTGGAGTGCTAAGGAAGGCACTGCAGCTATCCTAACAGAAGCTTTTTGGGCTTTTTTTTGTCATGATTTTATAGTTTGGGAACATGAAAAGTCAAAGTTTGTCTTACTTTGTGGTGTTAAATTTTTTTACTATATTGGCAATTGTAACCTTACTTTTTAATATTTGCTACACTGCTATTTTCACTCTAATTTGCATGTAATGGCAGCACCATTTTGTACATTTTCTGAGTCTTTTTTTGTTGGTAACAGCATCTGTTACTGTCACATCTCCAGGAAGTGGTGGTGCTTAACATTTGGGCTGCTGTAATTTAAGATAATTATGTACTGTTGCCAATCGGTGTCAAGTGGTGTTAAGTCCCACACATCAGGGAGGACATACATTGGACTTAGTTCTAACACTTGGCCTTCCTGCAAATAACCTGGAGATCTCTGACGTCGGCATTTCTGATGATTTTGCAGTTGTTTTTGAAATTAAGTTTTTGTGTCCGCCCATCAATTTCACTAAACCACAACACTTTTCATGCTGAATAAATGCTGACACATTGCAGAAATTCTGTGATATTGTTTCTGATAATCATTTACCCTTGGTGTTAGAAGCACTCTCTGTGTGTCAGGATATTACTGATATAGTTAAGCTTCTCGATCTCACTTGTACGGATACTCTGGATCTGGTCGCACCCTTAAAGTTAAGGAGAGGCAAGGAAAAAGCCAGTGTTCAGCCCTGGCTAAATTAGGCCACTCGTGCGCTCAGCCAGCAATGCAGGCAGGCTGAAATTGGAGGTCTCTTATGAAATTCTTAGAACTCGCAGGAAGTCCTATCAAGAGGCTGTGAGATTTTTATCGTGTTTAATTGCAAATGCTGCCTCGAGACCTAGGGTGCTGTTTAGCACCATAAACATTCTCTTAAACCCACCAGTCAGAGGCTTCCCTGAGAGTACGCCTGAGATCTTTGAGCTTTTTCTTAATTATTTTATAAATAAAATTCAAGCCATTCATTCCAGCATTACTCTTCCAAGTGTTGATTACTGTGGGAAGACACCAGTCACTCTAAGGCCAGTGCACAGCCAGTTTACTTTCTTTCAACCTATTTCTTCTTCTCAACTAGCTGATATAATCCTGCATATGAAACCTTCCAATTATGCACTAGATATCTTGCCCTCGCTCCTAATTAAAGATACTTTCAGAGCTTTTAGTCCAATTGTTTTTGCTATTATAAGCAACTGTCTAAAATCTGGTGTAATGCCTGACAACTTTAAACATACAATTGTTCAGCATTTGCTGAAGAAACCTACACTTAATCCTACACCTCTTTCAAACTATAGGCCTATTTCTATGCTCCCATTTCTGTCCAAAATTATGGAGAAAGTGGTTTCTTTGCAGTTAATTTCATATCTGGTGGATAACAATGTATGTGATGTATTTCTGTCAGGTTTAAAAAACTTCATAGTACTGAATTGGCTCTGCTGAAGGTGACAAATGATATTCTATTATCTTTGGACTCTGGCTCTTCTGCAATCTTGGTCTTGCTGGATCTCAGTGAGGGCCATCTTTTACAAACATGATGTTGCATATCATTGTTATGCTGATGATACGCAGCTGTGCCTCAAAGTTAGTTCTGACATCACTTCATCTGTAAAACAGCTGTTGAAATGCTTTGAGGATATTAAATATTGGATGGCACAACATTTCTTGCAATTAAACGAAAATAAAACAGAAGTCATTATTTTTGGTCCTACCACATCTGCAGTTGAAAATGGCAATCAGTTAAGCTCCTTGGCAGCAATGATTCATAATGATGTCAGAAACCTAGGTATCATCTTTGAATCATCAGTTTTGAAAAAAAAAATCTCCATGGCAGTAAAGTCCACTTTTTACCAACTGAGGCAAATTTCTAAACTAAAATCCTTTCTATCACAGAAGGACTTAGAAACAGTCATCCATGCCTTTATTACATCTCGACTAGATTATTGTAATTCCTTGTATGTGGGTCTACCAAAATCTGTTCTGTTGCGCCTTCAGCTGGTTCAGAACACTGCAGCGAGATTTTTTGATTGGGTTGGGAAAAAGGGATCACATCTCCCCCATTTTAGCCTCTCTCCACTGGCTACCAGTGAGGTGTCGCATTGATTTTAAAATCTTGTTGTTTGTTTTTAAAGCCTTGCATGGTCTCGCTCCAAATATCTGTGACCTCCTTCACCCCTATGTGCCACCAAGAGCACTGAGGTCATCTGGACGACTTCTCCTTGTAGTGCCAAGATCTCGGCTAAAGTCAAGGGGAGACGGAGCTTTTTCAGTTGTTGCTCCTTGACTTTGGAATGACTTGTCTCTGCACATCAGGTCTTCATCCTTGATCGAGGTTTTTAAAAGTCAGCTTAAGACATACTTGTTTTCTTCTGTCTTTCATTGTGTATGATGGGATTGTAGGGGATGTTATAATTGGTTGTTTTATTAATCTGCTTTTGCATGATTGTTTGTATTGTGCTTATTTTAATGCTTTTTTGTACAGCACTTTAGCACAACCTCTGTTGTTTTAAATGTGTTTTTTTAAATAAATAATCTAATCCAATCTAATTGTCACTTTCTAGATATTTGAAAAACTAATTTTATGAGTTAAAAATCTTTTATTTTTTGTCTCTTTAAGTACAGTAACCTTCCTCCTGCCCACCAAATCTGAGTGGTGGCTGTTCTACTCCTATCCTGCCAGTCACCTGATACTCGATTATCCTATCATTGTCCAGAAAACTAAAATTAAAAGTAGCAGCTGTCTCATTTCTATTCAGTAGTCAGTCTGACGGTGAGCAATGGTCATTTTATCCGTTTTTTGGCATGCAAGGCAATTAGCATATATTTTTTGAAAATTATTGTTTCAGTCTCTGGCATATCCCCTGAGCCAAAGTTCAGCATTTCTTTTTTGTGTTCAACTTTTGATTGTACTGAAAAAAATGTCTGCAACCACTGACTCCTTTTTCAAAATACTTTTGACTAACACTTCAGTTATGAATTTTTTCCACTCAAAAGAAATACCAGCTCTAGTAGGTTATCAGAAACACATTTGTATGAAACAGTGGGAAAAGTTGTTTTTTGTCAGGATGGTAATTAATCTGACCACTAATTGCCAAATATTTATCTTTCAATTGATCAGATGACTATCTTTTAAGCCATCTGCAAAAAATAACTCAAACTGCATTACTAAAATTGTATTATTATTACACTAGCAAAATACCCGCGCTTCGCAGCGGGCGAAGTACTGCCTTAAAATTTTTATTAAGAAGAAAATTAAACCTTTTTAAACTGAGGGAAAATATACCAATAATTATTTGTTAAGGATCTCTTTGTATACCACATTGTCAGTTCGGCCCTCCAGTTGTAATATGACCAAGCTGTGCGCTGAGCTTACTCTTGAGCATGCAACGCACAGTTGGCCATGTGAAAAGTAATCTTGTCTCAAATCTCACAGCTTGGATTGCTACTGTCATAATCGCTTTGAGTTTCATGGTTTGTTTCAATTACGACAGCATTTGCAGGACTTGTGTTGAAGTAACATTCGGCATCTGTCAAGCGTTGTAAGCATACAAACGGTTTTATCGATAACTTCGCATCCAGCTTTTGAGAGTTTAAACATTCATAAACATCAAAGTGTCCACTACTGAAATCGTCACCTGTGAATCTAAGATGTTTAAGAGGCATTGGCGGTTGTCGAAAGAAGTAAAATATTTGGCCATTTCGGTACACTTGAAAGCGACAACCGAACAATTCAGCGGCAGCCATCAACTCACATGCAGAACCATAGGTGAAGGGCTTAAGCATTTCACTCTTATAGTGCTCCTGTGTAGTGTAATTATCACCTGTACCATCATCAGTCCACACCTTGAACCTGTCCCAGTCATTCAATACATAAGACACAATGTTCCTCCGGATATCAAGAGTGAGCCTGATATGGCCGTGCAATATATAAGAGAATGGAAAAGGCAGGTGCCATCTCCGGGCATGGAAACCACTCGGTAAGTGACAGTTCTTTGATCGATGGTGATCACATCGATAGACATGTTAATAGGGGTACGGTTGGAACGATAAAGGAAATGGGTACCTGAACAATGTAAAGTAATTCTAAAATACCTACACGATAACTATACCTGTAATCGTAATAAACGAACAATAAAACAGCGGAGAAGCTGTGGATTAAATAAAAAGGCTGTAGTTATCAGCAGGGAGACGTGAATCCCGTGGCGAAGCAAGGAAGGGAATGTAGAGACCGGAGCGATGGACGGCCTTATAATGGGGGGACCCAACGCCACCTCACACGGCGACCGAGCTGCAGGCTATGGACCTATATATGTACGTAAGTAGGATTCAGTTAGCGTTGGGAACCCGAGTACCAAATTTCTTGAAGATGGGCCCATAAGTAACAAAGATCATTGGAAAGTTCAATATGGCAGCCGACAGTGGCGTCATACCACCGAAATAAGTACATACTATGGTTTCGGTTAGCGAAGGGAAGCCGCCTACCAAATTTCATGAAGATGGGGCCATAAATAAGAAAGTTCAATATGGCTGACATTGTCGACCGTTATGACCGTTATGCATAGAATTTCGAAATGAAACCTGCTTAACTTTTGTAAGTAACCTGTAAGGAATGAGCCTGCCAAATTTCAGCCTTCTACCTACACGGGAAGTTAGAGAATTATTGATGTTGGAAAGTTCAATATGACGGCCGACAGTGGCGTCATACCACTGAAATAAGTACATACATCGGTTTTGGTTAGCGCAGGGAAGCCGCCTACCAAATTTCGTGAAGATGGGGCCATAAATAAGAAAGTTCAACATGGCGAACGTTGTCGACCGTTATGACCGTTACGCGTAGAATTTCGAAATGAAACCTGCTTAACTTGTGTAAGTAAGCAGTAAGGAATGAGCCTGCCAAATTTCAGCCTTCTACCTGAGTTAGTCAGTGAGTGAGTGATTGAGTGAGTGAGTGAGTCAGTCAGTCAGTGAGGGCTTTGCCTTTTATTAGTATAGATATACACTAATATCTATACTAATAAAAGGCAAAGCCCTGACTGACTGACTCACTCACTCACTCATTCACTCACTGACTAACTCATCACTAATTCTCCAACTTCCTGTGTAGGTATACACACACACAGACACATATAAACATATATATACATATACACATATACATATGTAATTATGTTGTTAGATTTAAGTGCAGCATTTGACACCATTGACCATTCTATTTTACTGCACAGGCTAGAAAATGATGTTGGGCTTACAGGCCCCGTGCTCGCTTGGTTCAGTTCTTATTTATCAAATCGATTCCAATATGTACAGAAATGTGCTGACAGTACTCCTTCATTATACACAGAAGTTCAATATGGTGTCCCGCAGGGCTCAGTACTGGGACCTTTACTGTTTTCACTTTACATGCTTACACTGGGATCTCTCATTAGGAAACATAATGTTAATTTTCACTTGTATGCAGATGACACCCAGTTATACCTTTCGTTTAAATCAAATGAAGTTTCTCCAATGTTGTCTTTAATTAGTTGTGTTAGTGAATTAAAGGAGTGGATGAATGAGAACTAGTTGTCTTTAAATACAGATAAAACAGAGGTGTTAATTGTTAGAGGGAATGACGCTGATCACAGCAATATTTTGTCGTCATTTAACTCAGTTGAAATCCCAATTAATTTTACTGAATCATCCCGCAATCTAGGAGTTATCTTTGATTCTAGCATGACATTTAAAGCACATATTACAAAGTTGTCCAAAACATGTTTCTTCCATCTTAAAAATGTTAGGAAATTAAGGCACTTTCTAAATAAACAGGATTCTGAGAAATTAATTCATGCATTTATCTCTAGTAGGATTGACTACTGCAATGCGGTGTTCACTGGCTGTTCAAACTGTTCTTTATACAGCCTCCAGTTAATCCAAAATGCGGCTGCAAGAATTACTACAAGAACAAGAAAATATGAACACATAACTCCAGTTCTTAAATCCTTACACTGGCTCCCGGTTAAGTTTAGGGCAGATTTCAAAATCCTCCTTTTAACATATAAAGCATTAAATGGCCAAGGTCCGGCTTACTTGTCTGAACTTATCATGACTTACAAACCTGAGCGCACATTAAGATCTCAAGATGTCGGTCTGCTTACGATTCCAAGGATTAATAAAATAACAGTGGGAGGTCGAGCTTTTAGTTACAGGGCCCCTAAACTGTGGAATGGTCTTCCTGCTTCTATAAGAGATGCCCCTTCAGTCCCAGCCTTTAAATCCCGGCTGAAGACTCACTACTTCAGTTTAGCATATCCTGACTAGAGCTGCTGATTAACTGTACATACTGCATCTCTGTTGTTAGTCATTAGCACTAAAACATAAGTAACATGATTATTATAATTTGTTACTAACCCTCACCTATTCTGTTTCTGTTCTCGGTACTCAAATGTGGCAATTGGTGCCACGGCCCACCTGCCAAGTTGTTTGCCTGCCTATGGTAAAGTCATCCCTGATGGAGGATCACAGGAATCATGGGAAAGAGGGGTCCTTTCATCAGATTGGCTGGCCGAGCAACGTTTCAGCCGTGGAATGGCCAAATGGGGAGGCAGCTTGACGGATGAGTTCTCCAGGACTCTAAAAATATCCAAATCTTATTATGTGATATCATCTACTGTTAAATTCTGCTCTGTACTTCTACATTTTTTATTATTATGCTGTATTAAGGATTTGTTCTGTTCTGTATACTTGTATTGAACCCCTTCTTTTGACACCCACTGCACGCCCACCCTACCTGGAAAGGGGTCTCTCTTTGAACTGCCTTTCCCGAGGTTTCTTCCATTTTTCCCTACAAGGTTTTTTTGGGAGTTTTTCCTTGTCTTCTCAGAGAGTCAAGGCTGGGGGGCTGTCAAGAGGCAGGGCCTGTTAAAGCCCATTGCGGCACTTCCTGTGTGATTTTGGGTTATACAAAAATAAACTGTATTGTATTGTATTGTATATATATATATATATATATACATACATATCTATATATATACATATATATACACATACATATATACACATACATCCACATATATATACATATATACATATCTAAATATATACACACGTATATGTGTTTGTGTGTGTATATATATGTGTGTGTGTATATATGTATATATGTGTATGTGTGCGTGTGTATATATATATATTTATACTGTATATATATATTGAAATAGTTTTACTGTCAAATAATGCAAAGAGTACGCGACACATGTTTCACCTAATTCTGGGCCCATCAGGCGTACACACTCACTGCACCCCCTCTCGGGAATCGAACCTCGGACGTCAGCACTAGAGACAAAGCCTCTTGCGTTGCACCATGGCATGTGGTTCGTTTCTTTGACAGTATGTAGATTGGGATATATATATATACTAGCAAAATACCCGTGCTTCGCAGCAGAGAAGTAGTGTGTTAAAGAAGTAAAGAAAAAGAAAAGTAAACATTTTAATAATAACGTAACATGACTGACAATGTAATTGTTTTGTCATTGTCATGAGTGTTGCTGGCATATATGTATATATATATATATATATATATATATATATATATATATATTGTCACGCATGCGCGACTAGGAGGCCGCGGATGGACCTTAAAAAACACATCGAGAGACGTTCGCCGGCGGGGAAAGGCGGGGTACTAACCTTTTTTCCTTTGTTTTCCAGAAGTAAAGACGCTCCGCTGTGAGGCAATGTACCGCAGTACATCTACTTCCGCCCTTCCTCTGCCATCTTCCCTGACGTCACCAGTCCCGTCATCCCTCACGCCTCCTTCCCAGCATTCCTCCACTTCCGGCTCCTCCCATATAAAATGGCCGCTGATGCCTAGTATGGCGTCATGCAGATGAATGTGTTTTGTTTTACTGAATGACCAAACCTTTTTCTCTTAAAGTGGATTGTAGACAATATACGGGGCCGGAAAACCCCAAACCTTTTTTTGTCTCGCTTTGAGTCTTTTACAATATATATATATACATATACATATACATATATATACACATATACACATAGATATATACATATACATGTACATATATATACATATACATATATACACATATATACACATATACATATATACACATATATATATATATATATACGTATATATATACACATATACATATATATACATATAAATATATATATACTGTGAACTTGAACCCGGACACACACAGACGGACATCGTATGTTCACCCAACACACTCGTTTATTTACAGTAATATTTATATTTACAGTCAGTGCACGTCCCAGTGCCTCCAGCACTGTTCCCCCAAAGTCCAGGGCACACAGTCCAATTGCCTTTCTGGCCGCCTCCAGTCCTCTCTCCAGCTCCGTCTCTCTTCCACCCGACTTCCGCTCCTGAATGAAGGGAGGTGGCCCCTTAAATAGGAACCCGGATGGGCTCCAGCTGCTTCCCGGCATTACTCCGCAGACACGCCCCAGTGTGGCGGAAGTGCCAGCTGCGCACCCAGAAGCCCTCCGGGTGTCCCCTGTCTTCTTCCCCCCAGCACTTCCGCCACACCAGGGTTGTTTAGGCACTTCCAAGCCCTTTACCCGTGGCCCCCAACATAACCAGGGCGGTCGCCCCCTCGCGGTCTGGAGGAGGTACAAGCCCTCCTCCGGTCCTCCTGGGCGTCCCGGCCGGGCTCCAGCCCCGGCCGGATGCCACAATACATATATATACATATATACATATATACACATATATATACACACACACACATATATATATATACAAATATACTCAAATATATATATATATATACATACATACATATACATATATATACATATACAGTGCGATGCAAAAGTTTGGGCAACCTTGTTAATAGTCATTATTTTCCTGTATAAATCGTTGGTTGTTACGATAAAAAATGTCAGTTAAATATATCATATAGGAGACACACACAGTGATATTTGAGAAGTGAAATGAAGTTTATTGGATTTACAGAAAGTGTGCAATAATTGTTCAAACAAAATCAGGCAGGTGCATATTATTTAGGGAGAAAAAAAATCCAAACCTACATGGCCCTGTGTGAAAAAGTAATTGCCCCCTTGTTAAAAAATAACCTAACTGTGGTGTATCACACCTGAGTTCAATTTCCGTAGCCACACCCAGGCCTGGTTACTGCCACACCTGTTTCAATCAAGAAATCACTTAAATAGGAGCTGCCTGACACAGAGAAGTAGACCAAAAGCACCTCAAAAGCTAGACATCATGCCAAGATCCAAAGAAATTCAGGAACAAATGAGAACAGAAGTAACTGAGATCTATCAGTCTGGTAAAGGTTATAAAGCCATTTCTAAAGCTTTGGGACTCCAGCGAACCACAGTGAGAGCCATTATCCACAAATGGCAAAAACATGGAACAGTGGTGAACCTTCCCAGGAGTGGGCAGCCGACCAAAATTACCCCAAGAGCGCAGAGACGACTCATCCGAGAGGTCACAAAAGACCCCAGGACAACGTCTAAAGAACTGCAGGCCTCACTTGCCTCAATTAAGGTCAGTGTTCACGACTCCACCATAAGAAAGAGACTGGGCAAAGAAAGAGACTGCATGGCAGATTTCCAAGACGCAAACCACTGTTAAGCAAAAAGAACATTAAGGCTCGTCTCAATTTTGCTAAGAAACATCTCAATGATTGCCAAGACTTTTGGGAAAATACCTTGTGGACTGATGAGACAAAAGTTGAACTTTTTGGAAGGCAAATGTCCCGTTACATCTGGCGTAAAAGGAACACAGCATTTCAGAAAAAGAACATCATACCAACAGTAAAATATGGTGGTGGTAGTGTGATGGTCTGGGGTTGTTTTGCTGCTTCAGGACCTGGAAGGCTTGCTGTGATAGATGGAACCATGAATTCTACTGTCTACCAAAAAATACTGAAGGAGAATGTCCGGCCATCTGTTCGTCAACTCAAGCTGAAGCGATCTTGGGTGCTGCAACAGGACAATGACCCAAAACACACCAGCAAATCCACCTCTGAATGGCTGAAGAAAAACAAAATGAAAACTTTGGAGTGGCCTAGTCAAAGTCCTGACCTGAATCCAATTGAGATGCTATGGCATGACCTTAAAAAGGCGGTTCATGCTAGAAAACCCTCAAATAAAGCTGAATTACAACAATTCTGCAAAGATGAGTGGGCCAAAATTCCTCCAGAGTGCTGTAAAAGACTCATTGCAAGTTATCGCAAACGCTTGATTGCAGTTATTGCTGCTAAGGGTGGCCCAACCAGTTATTAGGTTCAGGGGGCAATTACTTTTTCACACAGGGCCATGTAGGTTGGGATTTTTTTTTCTCCCTAAATAATAAAATCATCATTTAAAAACTGCATTTTGTGTTTACTTGTGTTATATTTGACTAATGGTTAAATGTGTTTGATGATCAGAAACATTTTGTGTGACAAACATGCAAAAGAATAAGAAATCAGGAAGGGGGCAAATAGTTTTTCACACCACTGTAAATAATAGACATGGACATGAATATTGTAAACTCAAGCTTTTTTAATTTCTGAAAAAAAAAAATGCATTGTGGCAGATAGGGGCCGCTCTTGCTCCCTTGAACCCCTGTCCACAACTCCAGACACCAGGTAAAAGTCCAAATGTTGACTTTATTTAAATGCCACAGTGCACAAAGCACTCTCTCCTCCACAATACTCATATAAATCACAAATCACTAACAATAATACAATCCTCCACTCCCAGACGCATTGCCACCCTTCCACCCAGCTCAGCTTGCCATCTGGGAGCTCCCACAGTCCTTTTATATCTCCTGACCCGGAAGTGTTCCTAATCCCCAGTCCATGTAACTCTCAATCACTTCCGGGTCAGGTACAAGTTCTTTTCTTCACCCTGGAAGCACGTCATTCCACTTGTCCATGTGTGCTTCCGGGGCGTAGGGAAAATAGCCATTATTCCTCTCTGCAGCAACCCCTAGTGGCCCCCACGGCATCCAGCAGGGCTGTGTATAAAAACTACAATGTCCGTGATGCCCTGTTGGTCTTCTGGGGACCTCCATACTGCAAGGAGGGCTCCACCTGGCAGCTTGGTGGTATTTGCCGGGATAAAGGGCCGGCCATTCACCACGGCATTTAAACTGCATTTCAATTCAAAACAGAAACAAAAATATCATCCCTGGCTAAAATTGGGCAGACTTAAAAATAAAGTGATATTTTAAGTACTTTAAGTACATTTTCAGAATGGTATTGTCTTTAAATAATAATAACAAAAATGTCAACATAAAGTGCAGGTTTTCTTCTTAACAAAATAAGGCAGAAACATAAAAGGTAATTTGACCAGCTTCACCTTTAAACTCTGAGTAACCTTAGCCAAAATTATTTTGTACATTAGGCTAAAACAGTGTGATCATTGAACATTTTGTAATTAGATGTAATTAGAATTACTAACGGTCACGGAAGTCCAATGATCCCCAGTAAGAGCCACAAAGTCCGCTTACTGTAATGCATCTAATTTTGCTTGCTTTTCAGTGTCATAAAGCTGTTGAATTGTACTTGAAATAGTCTTTCGGCACGGCAGTTGGAAAGTTGGATCACCTGACGCTAACTGTAGCACATTTTCTAACCCCCTATCTTCCACCACTGTTAATGGTCTACAGTCCAAAGCAATCCATTTTGCGAGAGAATTTGTAAATTTGACCGATGTTGACTTACTAATTTTGGTCCTGAAGCCAGTCATTTCATCAGGTTTGGGCTGCCGACACCTTTTGTTGGTACTCGAACTCGTGCTGCTAGTGCTAACAGCATACACAGTTTCTGTGCTCACTGTAACATGTTTTGCATTTAGATGGTACCGTAAGGTTGAAGTGCTTCGGTGGTATGCAAACTCCTTTTTGCACAGTTTGCACAAAACCACGCTTTTATCAAGGCTTCCATCGGGTAGTCTTTTGAATTGAAATTTGCCTCCAATCAGTCCTAGCAACGCGCTTTCTTCCGACTCTTACATTTTTGTAGCTCTGATGTGTGCATCAATGTAATCAATGTACCAAGAAATCATGCATTGACAAAAGTTCCCCTTTGCTTGGAATGCAAAGTGTGATTAAATGCGTTATTTTTTTTAACGCATTATGGAGTACATGCATCGAAGCTTCTCAGCTCTGCTTGTGCTAAGAAAAGGAAATATTTTAAAAATAACGTAACATGATTGTCAATGTAATAGTTTTGTGACCGTTATGAGTGTTGCTGTCATCAAGGATTTGATTATCATTATTTCTTTCAATCAGGTTCGTATTTGGAGGATGTGTTGTGTTCAAGTTATATTCCGTGTTTGTCAACCGTTGTAAAGATAACAGGTTTCTTTCATCGAAGTGTTCACCACCCAAATCGGTACTCGTGAATGTAAGATGTTCAACAGGCATTCCCGGTATTAACTTGTGGATTTGCCTGCGAATATTTAGTGGTAGCGTGTGTATGAACTTAATTTAATCTCTTCCAGTCCTGCAAAGTCAGTTGACGTGAGCCGCTCGAAGTACATGCATCGAAGCTTCTCAGCTGTGTTTGTGCTATCTCGTGATGTCCACTGCTTTATTTAATGTTAGCTAAGACTTAAAAGTTTCTTGCTACAGCAATTTTAACTCCGTTACAAAGTGATCCAAAGTCTCGTTTATACCTTGTGTCTTCTCATTAAGCTTGTATCTCGCGAATACCGTATTCGTTGTAGGCATGACAAACGGCAGCAGGAGCGTGTCTATAAACTTAATTTAAACTTACGGTTCACACCGTGCTTTGTTTCCGCAGTAGCTGCACTTATGAATATGCTTGTAGGCGTCACTCGCTTCATGATCTTTTGCTGCCTTCTCAATTGTGAAATGCATTTTTTGTTCAGCATTCTTTAGAGCTCTTCCTTGTTGTCTACGTACTTATGTAGGAGGTGTGATGATGTGACACGCAACTCCGCCTCCTACGGCCATCGACCAGCAGTCTATTATAGTATATGGACGAAAATTGGTTCCAGTTATGACCATTACACGTAAAATTTCGAAATGAAACCTGCCCAACTTTTGTAAGTAAGCTGTAAGGAATGAGCCTGCCAAATTTCAGCCTTCTACCTACACGGGAAGTTGGAAAATTAGTGGTGAGTGAGTGAGTGAGTGAGTGAGTGAGTGAGTCAGTCAGTCAGTCAGTCAGTCAGTCAGTCAGTGAGGGCTTTGCCTTTTATTAGTATAGATTACAGGGTCCAACATGCTGATGACCCCATGGGGTATTTTCAAGCTACACTCCCCCACTCTGCTCCTTGATGTACTGTAGCCAGTCTCCATAATCTGCTATTAATCTACAATAGTTCTGATTTACATTCTTGAATATCAAAGAAACAGAGACAAAGAAAGTATTTGGTGGATGGAGCTTTGTTCTCACTCCATACAATATCTATTTTTCTTTTTCTATTTTGCTGTAGGATGAGTACAAGCAAAATGAATGGAGACACCACTTCTTCCTCATTCTGGCCTTTTGCATAATAATTACCCTGACACACTTCTTCCAAGTAAATTCAAGGTTAATTACAATTTTGTTGGCGTCATATTTATTTGCCCTCTTATGACCTCTTTCAATTACACAAAGCTGATGTTAAAATGCTTCATTATTCAGCATTAGACCTTGGTCTGCTTCACATTAGCTTAAGACATCTTTGGCGGCTTTAGTGTTCATGCAGGCAGCTTAATAAGACCAGCACCACATTACAGTGCAATAAAGGTCTAGTGTGATAAAAGTAAACTTTCAATATTTACCATCTAGTCCACTGCTTTCCATGATAAGTAAACAGCAAACAGTAAAACAAAAAGGTGGAATGGAAAAATAACTGGAGAAGAAAGAAATCATAATAAATGGCTTATATAAACAAGATAGACACAGTTTCCTGAGTAAAGCTAGTAGATAGTTGAAACTACTTCCTGCATGGAATATGAAAGAGGGTTCAGAGTGAGCATTTGCATGTAATATCAGACAGAAAAGTGTTGGCAAAGTTTTATGAGGTGCAATGCATTTCCCAGAACTTCACGTGGGATAAATATTTCTTTTAAACAACAGTTATATTAAATAAAGGGTCTTTTTCAGGTGGGAACAGCCCTTATAAGAAGGATGTGGTCACAAGGCTACATCAACGAAACACTGTGCCTTGATCTACTTTCCTTTTTTTCAGCAATGCAATAACCCTTACTTTTTCCTTTTACAGATACAAAGCCCTTCACTAACTCCAACTGGCTTTAAGATGAAGATGGAGATTAAACATCTCCACAATGTGAGAAAAATACATTGGGCAAAACCTTAAAGGATGGGCATTTGAACTCTTCAAGTTTAATTCAAACAGAAAAAGCCCAAGTTCATCACTGGGTGAAATTTCTATGAACACAAAATGTAGTGAACAAATAAACAGTTAACTACAGTAAAATCAAAAGGGAAAAGTAACTATAGACTTCATCAGGTGTTTTAAGCTCAAACAGAGTAAATTTTTTGTTTGGCCCAGGCTTGGACATTTCCTGCAGGGAAGCAGATATGTTTAGCAAAGATGGTTGTCTGGGCTTCTGCTTAAGCCAAGGGTAAAACTGTTATTTAAGGCACAGTACAACTTTAATCCATGGTTCTCAATCTTTATTCCTCTAAGGTCCCGTGATGTACCAAGAAGATATGTGAGGATCCCCCTTCCCGATAAAGGCCATGCTATTTCCCCTCTTATACTTTTGCTGCAATCTTGACAAAGGTGCTTGTTTTTGAATTTACATTTATTAACAAAAGCATATTTGCTGCAAAGGCTGTTACATTAATTAATAGGTTATGTAAAAAAGAGCCTGTATGCTTTTATTAAATAAATGTTATTTTTACTAGTGTCTACATTTCTTAATCATAACATAAAATGTTTATGGAATAAATAATACTCAATAATTACCAAAATACAGAATTTGTCACAGAAGATATTTTTGATAATAACAAAAGCTGCTCAGTACTCACTTGGCTTAAGTATTACTTTTTAATTTAAGTAATAATGATTAAGTATCCCCATGACCCTGAAGTGGAAAAACAGGTTGGAAAATAAGTTGATTGAATGGATAGTTAAGT
Source organism: Polypterus bichir lapradei (assembly GCA_026402145.1). Lineage (NCBI taxonomy): Eukaryota > Metazoa > Chordata > Cladistia > Polypteriformes > Polypteridae > Polypterus > Polypterus bichir. The sequence goes on from JANRMT010062854.1 coordinate 49,369,975, forward strand.
ATTCTGAAAATAAAAAATGAAAGTAATTATTAAAATGTAGAATTAGCCACCACAGATATTTTTTCCTAATTTAATTACAGAAGCTACTTCTGTATCCTCTGGATTCAGAACTGTAGTGTGTCTATCAGCAATAACCACATTAAACACGAATGGAAATGCAAATGTATTTTCACTCCACACACAACTTTCAAGCCAGCAGAAAAAACAAAAGCATCCTGTAGGGCAGTAGCAGCAGTCAGGTGAGGGTAAGATCAGCAGTGACAGCTGTGAAGCTTTAACACTTTGAAAGTGAGGTATGAGTTAAGTCGTATCTCATTGAGCCTGTCAAAACAAGGCATATACAGGAACTCGAATCTCACTATACCTTCACTTTAGACACAGCCAGCTAGCGGCAAGCTTTGCTGCTGTGTCTCAGTTACCTACATCAGTGCTGCAATCTAGCAGATAGCCATAGAATATTTTTTTTTTGTTCCAACTGCTCGCAAAAAACAGTGTTACAAGTAGACAGTCCGCAGTTATGATGTTGTGAAAAAGGTATAATGCTGCTAAAGTTTTGAAACAATTAGATTCATTTCAAGATGAATATTTTGATGATAGGTGAAGAAGACAGTGTGGTATTTGGCCGGCCATTCATCCCGGCCAATACCCCCACACCGCCAGATGGAGCCCTCCCTGTGACGTGGAGATGCCCCGAATTCCAACAGGGCATCATGGACCTTGGAGTTTTCCTTCACAGCCCTGCTGGATATCATGGGGTCCACCAGAGGACGCTGCAGGGAGGATCAAGTATTATTTTCCATAAAGCCCAGAAGTACGTCCCAGTCACGTATGACAGAAGAAATGAGGTACTTCCGGGTTGAAGAAAAAGGAATTTTCATCCAACCCGGAAGTGTTGCCAGTCACATGGACAGAGAGAGACCAGCACTTCCGGGTTGAGGACTATAAAGGACTGTGGGAAACCCCAGCGTATTGAACTGAGTTGGGTGGAAGGGTGACAACGCGTCTGGGAGTTAGAGGATTGTGATTATTGATTGTTTATGAGTATTGTGGAGTGGAGGGTGCTTTGTGCACTTTATTATTATAATAAAGTCAACATTTGGAGTTTTATCTGGTGTCTGGCCTCTGGTCTGAGGGTTCAAGGGGACGATAGTGCCCCCTTTCTGTCATAGTGGCGTAGCCAGCAGAATTCTCTGGCCGTCAGTTTGGCAGAAGACCTGATAAGAAAAATTCTGTGGACAGAAACCCCGAGAAGACAGCATCACGACACGCAGAAAAAATCGCCAAACCCACGTTTACCAAGTCAGTCATGGGGAAAAAGAAGGCCAAGCAGAGCAACAGCCCAAGCGGAAGTCCCACGCTTATCATGGACTACGCTCGGGATGAGCTTTGGAGTGGCTACACAGGTCGGGAGAGGCCTCTGGATGAGGATAACTACAACAAGGTATGTGCCGGCGACCTAATTGACAACGTCTTTAAAATAACTCATTTAGTCCCGTGCACATACCTTGGAAAAGATCATCTGGAGGCTGTGCGGGAGGCAGGAGAAACTCCCAAAGACGGTGGTGCGCTCTTGTTCAAGCCAACGAGCACAAAGACGGACTTCCGCATGTCGGCCGCTGGAGAGGGACACGTGACCAATTGTGGGAAAGAGAAGGTCTGCACCCTGCTGCTTTCGACTTCGTCCACAAGAAGACGGACTTAGGCTTTCCGAAGGGGAAGGGGGAGGCGAGCGAAGTACCACTCACCCCACAAAAAGGTAAGGAAGGCCGGGAAATGATTGATCGGTCTGCCGACAAATTAATACAGGCGGATCGCAGTCAGCCAAAGATGGTAACCCGGTCCTCTGCAAAAGAGAACTCCATTCCCCAGAAGCTTGTGCGCAGCTCAACAGAGCACATTTCAGGAGCGGGCGTGGTCATTGGCTCCCAGCCGGAAGGTAAGGCTAGTGATTGCCTGAGCCTGCCTCCGGCTGAATTAAATAACATTATGGATGTGCGGGAATTCGAGAAACTGCTCAAGCCCATACGTAGTTTCTTTCAGATTGTGACAACAATAAAGAGGATTGTTGAGGAGCTGGGAGCAGCGGCCAAAGCGCCTTTAAGAAAGGTGGATGATTACTTATGGCGATTTGGTCAGGAGTCTCCTGTAATGATTAATTCGGTGGTACAGGTAAGCGAGACCCATACCGTACATAATAGAGAGACGCAGAGTGAACCAGGCCCGCGATTGATTAGTAGCGGGTGCCAATTCTCTGCAAGCTCTACAAGAGAGTCTGGAACAATGACCAAGTGGGCGGGGGAATAATCAATCGAGCCGGAGCAGCTGAATAGTGCTGTCTTCCGGAGCGATGTGGTTCTGAAGACACCGCCAACGGTCAGTTATAAATCAAAAGGGGTTCAAACAGTAAAGGGTCTCTCTCTATCACATAGAGAGAATCAGACTGTGGACAAGCCCCAGAGTAAAAAGGAGATACCAAATGAGAAACAGGGGTCTCCTGACAAAGTAAAAAAGGGAGCTGAGAGCTCAGGTGCGGCAGTGGAACCCTCCTCAGCAGATAAAGGGGTGGAGCCAATATTTCCTAACTGTTTCCAGTCTCACAGAGGGATACAAACAGGGGGACGGCGGCTGTGCTACATATGGCGAAGTTGTCCTCGGAGGACAGGGGATAAAATGTCTTATTTATATAATGTTCCCCCTAGGTTCTCCTGGGAGTATTCAAGACATTGCCAAGGCCCGACCAAAAGCTCCTCCTGGAGGAAGACGTCCCTTGCGGGGCTGACCACTTCGAACCATGGTTTTTCGCTGGGGGGGTACTGTGGTATATGGCTGGCCATTCATCCCAGCCAATACCCCCATGCCGTCAGATGGAGCCCTCCCTGAGATGTGGAGATGCCCCGAATTCCAGCAGAGCATCATGGACCTTGGAGTTTTCCTTCACAGCCCTGCTGGATACCATGGGGGCCACCAGAGGACGCTGCAGGGAGGCTCAAGGATTATATTCCATACAGCCCGGAAGTACATCCCAGTCACAGAGACAGAAGAAATGACGTACTTCCGGGTTGAAGAAAAAGGAGTTTTCATCCGACCAGGAAGTGTTACCAGTCACATAGACAGAGAGAGAGAGAAGCACTTCCTGGTCAAGGACTATAAAGGACTGTGGGAAACCCCAGCGTGTTGAGCTGAGTTGGGAGGAAGGGTGACAATGTGTCTGGGAGTTGGAGGATTGTGATTATTGTGTATTATTGTTTGTTTATGAGTATTGTGGAGTGGAGGGTGCTTTGTGCACTTTATTATTATAATAAAGTCAACTTTTGGACTTTTATCTGGTGTCTGGTCTGAGGGTTCAAGGGGACGATAGCACCCCCTTTTTGTCACAGTAGTAACAATAAATTGGATAATGTGGAACCTGTAGGCTCTGGTACTAATGTGCATAGCTGCCCGGAAGGCATTTCTGCATCACAAGGTATTCAGTTTTTCATAACTGTCAAGACAGCACTACATAGATATTCTGACACTCAGTAAGCACAAACAGTCACCAACCAACAAATGTGTTGTGCACAACAAACTTGAACAGCACAAAGAAATACGTCAGATTTGCAGCACATGTGCTTATAACCCTGTACTCTTTGTGGCGCCATGCTTATAGGACCCTCATTCAAATAGAGAATTTTAGTTATGTAAGTGATGAAAATAAAGTAATTAACAGTTGGTTTACATTTTTGACAGAGGTTCAGTTGGTAATTAAGCAGTTAGTTTCTAATACAATTCTTTACATAATTTTTTTGTTTTGATAGACTTCATTATTTATCATATATGCAAAGACCTATAGATAAAGCTTTATTTGTCCACAAAGGGAAATTTGGTTTTTTACAGAAGCCTTTTAAATTGATAAAAACATAAATAAATAGATAAGTAAGTAAATAAATAAATATACACACACACACTTTGGTCTGAACACACAGTGGGATGACTATAAAGCAAGAAAATTCAAAGGAAAGAAAACTTCTGACTTGGCTGTCACACTCACAGTGAGGCATTAGGCGGACGTATTTCTGTTGGTGAAAAGGAGCCTCAGTAGCGTATCTTTACACACTTCCGTTGAATGGTTTTTTGGATGAAAATACTCAGTGTTAGTTTTTCAGATAGAAGATGTGCTGCATTTTTCATAATGGCATTCAGTTTTGTTTTAATTCTCTCCTTCACTACTACCTCCAGGGGGTTCAGAGTGCATCTCATAACTGACCTCACCCTTTTAATTAACTTGTTGATTGTATAGGCCTCTCTTGAAATGATGTTACCAGACCAGCACACCACAGCATAGAAAACTGCACTTACCATCACAGGGTTATAGAAGATTTGAAGTACGTCACTTCCCACATTAAAGGAACACAGATTTCTAAGGAAAAAGAGCCTGTTCTTCACCTGTCTCACCCCCTTTATCAATACATCCTATAAATGAAGAACCATCTGAGAATTTCTGAAAGCTACATGACTTGGTGTTATATTTATAGTACACAGAGGGAAGAGAAAATGAGATTAGGATATTTCTTGTGGTGAGCCATTGTTACTCACATCTGTATCAGAAACACAATCCTTGAGTCTCACAAATGGTCTTCCCGACAGATATTCCATAATCCAGGGCACCATAGGCTCATTCCCCTGCATATATCTGAGGTTTCCCCTGAACGGGAATGGATGGAAGGTATTGATGGCACTGGAGAAATTAAAAAACATAATTCTCACAGTGCTGCCAGCTTTGTCCAGATTAGAATAAGCTTTACACGGAATAATACTTCAGTGGCCTGGTAATAAATGGTCCAGCAGTCAATCTGTTAAAAAATCTGTGTGGGTAAATTCAACCTACCATTTCCTAAATGAGATTCTCAGATCTTTGTCATCATGCTAAAACTTTAGAGTTCTTTTAGGCAGTTTGCATGCCACAATGTTTTAACTTTTTCTTGTTGGGTCATTATGACCTGACTGTTCCAATTCCGAATATAGCTTATTAGCTGCGATGCACTATTTTGCACAGATAAACATGAACGACCTCTAAAGCCTAAACTGCTGTGCGTATATGTGGTGGATCCATTCAACAATTAATGCCAGTTGTAAATGTAATCCACCGAAACTAAATATGGATACAATATACTGTATATATGATACACAATTTAAAGGGGGTCTTATATCATTATTTCAGTCAAACTGAAGGTTACTAGGGCCTCCTAGCAGGCTATGCATGAGTTGAGAACCATTGACTTGGATCAAAATTTTTAAGAAATGATAAATAAGCATCAATTGTGTCTAAATAGCTGAGCCATGGTGTTTCAGTACTACCCAGCACTGTGCCATGCTGCTCTCTATGTCATGAAGGATCACTTATTTAAGTTTAAGATAAACACACACCATTAACCTGAACCTGTTACAAAAATGTCTTTCACTATCTTTACTGAGGTACTGAAATGTATCTGTGTGTAATGGTGGTGCAGTAATTAATGTTCCTGCCTCACAGATATAGGATATTCTATGTCTGTGTAAAATAAAGCACCACCACTAATTGCTGCAGCATTGCATCTGTGAAGATGCCAGAAAACCTTTTAGAAAAAAACATTTTTAAAAAGAGAAAGAATCTAGGGTTGTAAACAGTTATAATAATGTTAAATAACACTGTTGTTCTCATTGATTTGCGGCTTATCTCTATCTGTGTAAGGGTTTTATCTGTTTTTCCTATCTCATATTAAAAATACCCAAATCTGGTTAATCGTTTATTCTAAAGTGGTCCGTATATAGAGCTACAACAAGACCAGGGCCCCAGAGCTGTAGTTTGAGGGAGAGATACCCCAAAACCCACTTTACATTTCTTACACACCACATAAAAACACTGGTTACCTATAACTGCATTCAGTGTTTTAAGTGTATTGCTTTAAGCACACTATGTCCAAAATATAAATTCTGTTAGCACAGGTAAGAATCAAATATGGTCTTGAATTCACATTTTACTCAGTGGTTAAACATGAAGAATCAAAATCAGCATCCTGAACAGTAGAACAACATTTAAATGTACAGTCACAACTTAGTAACATCAGCAATGAGCACCCAAGTGTGAGCAGGCTAAACGAATATCAATATAAATCAATTTAAAATAGTTACTCTTCAGAAGATAGTAATAATTAATCATTCAGAATGAGAATGAGAAGTGTTTTGTGGCTTTTCTGTGACAAATGTCCTTTATGTTCTCAGAAATTCCAGGGGCTCTCTGGATGTCACTTTCAATAAACAAGCAGGTAGGGTGAGAACAAGGCTGACAGCCTAGCTGCAGACATTTTTTCATTACGATTAGTCTTCTTGCTCTTGTTTCACCTTGTACTTTTTTCTCTCATTGGACTGTTTTTCACTACCCTTGACCAGTAAGTTACATTGATATTTCACTGACATTTCAAAATTAAATTGAACACCACTTAACCGCAAGAAGAAAGTGAGTTATTACACAAAACAAAAAATGGTAACTAAATAAAGAGAAGCACAGAGAATCATGTACAAGTTTTTTTATTTGCATGTCAACATTAATATGTTGATGCTAAAGGTGGTTTCAGGAGTTATTACATTTGATAGAAGTGGGAACAAAATATGAGCTGGGGTTAGTGTGAAATCAAATGGTTCCTTAGTGCTAATGTGACTATAGCAACTCCCAGGCTTTTATTCTTATATACTCTTTAAACTGAACAGTTACCCATCAAGATCCTTGGCAAGTTGTCTCTGTATTTCCTAAAAAGTCAGTAACTTAATATCCGTGGCAATAATGTTTGTAAGTGACTATTTTAAATGATAACAAAACTTACAATGCAGTTGTAGCTGCGTTTTACCAAAAGTACCAAAGTTCAGCAGCTCTAGTTTACAAAATGGGATTCGGTGATCGCTTCATGCATTGTAATGATTACACACACAATATTTCCTTGTTTTAGTTCACACAAAAAAGAGAAAATTGATATTGCAAAAGAAAGGAAAAGTTCTTGTTTAATAGAAGTTCTGTTTAAAGCTTTTAAATCTTGTTTCTTTAAGTTTGCTTATACAGTTGAACCATTTGTAAACATTTCTAAACGATTTTTAAACGGTCAGAAAACAGTATGCCTCTCCCATTTTCATATTGTAAATGGGTCTTTCAGTCCTTGCTAGCACTTGACCTATTCTAAACAACAATTAACTCTATTAACATGCAAGAAAGTTCTATCTCATATTAACTTACAGGGGTTAAAAAGCTATACCATATTCTAATGGCTGTAAGAAGATTGCATTCTATTCTACTTAAGCAAACAATAGTACAAGTTTAACTCAGAGCTTTAACTTTCTAAGACTGACTCTTACAACAGTCTTGGGTCAATTATTCATATTTTTTGAAAAGACGGCATTGCATAACTGTGTTAACTGGACAACAGAAAAGACAAAGACACAATAGGTATAAATTACAGATCCACCTGCCTTCTCCTTGACACACAGAAAGACTTATCCAACATATAAACACTTTTGCTTTTATAGTGCTAATGAGAACGAGTCACTTATAGTTCAGACACTTTAGATAGTTATATAGTGTATACTGCTGACTACATACTGCAATAAATCATTGATTAGCAATTTTTTTTTCAATCCAATGGTTTTATGAGTGACATTTTTTGGTGGCGTTTGAAGTTTGGACAGCATACAGGCTTGGGCAGATTTGGGCAGATTTGTGGCTAACGAAATTTAATATAAGTAAATATAAAGTGTTATACATAGGAATTAAAAACGCTAGGTTTGAATACATAATGGGAGGTTTGAAAGTATACCTTATGAGAAGAATTTATAATGTCAATTGTCAATGTCAATTTATTTATATAGCACATTTAAAACAACATAGGAATGCTGTGGCCAAAGTGCTTTACAATAATAGAATAAAAGGAAACAAAAAATTACATAAATAAAAATAAAATATAAGAACATAAATAAAATACATAATAAATAGAAGTAATGTTATATAATCACAATGAGGAAACCATCAGTATTACTGAAGGTCACGGAATGCAAGTGAATAGAAATGAGTCTTTAATCTTGTTTTGAACAGTTCAATTGTAGACAGCTCCTTTATGTGATGAGGTAAAGAGTTCCACAGGCGAGGGGCAGCAGCTGCAAAAGCCCTGTCCCCCTTGGTTTTACACTCGGTACGAGGGACAACAAGAGACAACTGACCAGAAGATCTAAGCACTCTGGATGGCTGGTGTAAAGCACACAATTCAGATAAATAGGCAGGATCAAGCCCATGTAAAGATTTAAAAACAAGCAACAAGATTTTAAAATCAATTCGAAAACTGACTGGCAGTCAGTGTAAAGAAGCTAAAATAGAAGAAACAGAGTCAAACTTTCTTGCCCCAACCAGAAAGCAAGCAGCAGCCTTCTGGACAAACTGTAACCTGTGTATGAGGGATTTGTTAATCCCGGAATACAGAGAGTTGCAGTAATCGAGGCAAGAAAAAATAAAAGCATGAGTAGCTTTCTCAAGATCCCTAGAAGATAAAAAAGGCTTGATCTTACCTAATAGATGAAAATGGAAAAAGCAACTCTTGACTACAGAATTGACTTGTTTCTCAAAAGAGAGGTTACTGTCAAAGATAACACCAAGATTGAGGACTTGAGGTTTGCAAAAGACAGAGAGAGAGCCGAGAAGTCCAAGACCAATTTGGGCTTTAACTGATGGACACATTATAAGCATCTCTGTTTTATTTTGATTCAGATCAAGAAAATTATTAGCCATCTTAGTTCAGAAAGACAGTTGTGCAGTTGATTTATTGCAGAGTTGCAGACAGGAATATAAACCTGAGTATCATCAGCATAGCAGTGAAAAGAAATGTTAAATTTACTAAAAATAGCTCCAATAGGATGAAGGTATATAGGGAATAAAACAGGACCCAAAATGGATCCCTGAGGAACACAATATTTAAGAGGAGCAGTAGGCGAAATAGAGGAATTTAAAGTAACTGAAAAGTGTCTACCAGTTAAATATGACCTGAACCAGTTAAGAGCAGCCCCTTTAAGCCCAACAAGATGTTCAAGCCGCATCAGCAATATCTCATGGTCAATAGTATCAAAGGCAGCGGACAGGTCAAGGAGAAAAAGGACTGCCGCATCACCTAAGTCTGTAATAATAGAGGTGTCGTTGAAAACTTTCAGGAGGGCCGTTTCAACATCGTGATAACGCCTAAAGCCAGATTGGTCGATCTCAAATAAATTATTTTAGTTAAGGTGATCGACCAATTGATTATAAATAATTTTTTCTAGAATTTTAGCCAGAAATGGCAGTTGGGAAATTGGGTGTAAATTGGCTAAAACTACAGGATCTAATTCTGCCTTTTTTAGACAGGGACTGACTGCAGTATGTTTGAAAAATGATTGCACAACCCCCGCACTTATAGAATCATTGATAATGGATAGTAAGGATGGGCCCAAAACATTAAAGGCTTCCACTAAGAGGCGTGGTGGTACTATGTCGAGGGGGCTGGGAGCTGGTTTAAGGGCGTCAATAGTTCTTTTTAATTGTGAAAGTGAGACTAAATCAAAAGATTCTAAGACAATGTCATGATTAACAGTAGGAAGTTTATAGCCAGTTTGAACAATGTCACAGTGGATAGTATCAATTTTTTTGACAAAGAATGATAGAAACTGCTCATATAAATGAACAGTGCTATTTAATCCCATCACAGATTGAGGGTGAATGGCTGCATTAATTGAATTAAATAAGACTCTAGGATTCTTAGAATGATTGTATACTAAATCGGCAAAGAAATCTTGTTTAGTTTTCTTAACTGCAGCCTGAAAATTGAAAAGAAAAGTCCTAAAAATCTGCTTAGAGACAATCAGTCCATCTTTTTTCCAACGCCGTTCAGCAGTTCAACAGGCGCGGCGCAGCGATTGCATAGTTTCATTTAGCCAGGGAGCAGGTCTTCCCTTATTATTGTGTATCTTGGGCGGAGCAATTGAGTCTAAAACCATTTTACAGGAAGAATTACATTTTAAGACAGAATCATTGATACCATTATTTTGGACATGCACATCAAGACTAAAGAAAGTGGCTTTAAAATCGGATATAATAGAAGAATTTAAAAAGTGCGAGCAGTGTGGAGGACAGCTATTAGTTGGGACATCAACAGTAATATTCATATCCATCATTATAGAAAAAGTGATCAGTGAAAGAAACATCACATAAATCAATATTATTAACTGAAATATCACAAGTAAGAACGAGATCAAAGGTGTGACCGAGAAAGTGAGTTAGCGTATTAATATGCTGGATAAAATCAAATGAGTCCAATAATGATTAGAAGTCATTAACCAAAGGTTTCGATTGACAACAAACATGAATGTTAAAATCACAAACAATAAATACTTTGTCATGTAAGAGGGTGATGATATCAGCCAGGAGATCAGAGAATTCATAAATGAAAGTATCATTAATTACAGGAGGTCTATAAACCACGGCAAACAACAAAAAAGTGGAGCTGCACACTACGAAAAGTTGCAGTTCAAAGCTAGTAAACGGACCCTTTGTAAGGCTCTGACACAAGAACATACTTTTAGAAACAGTGGCAATGCCCCCACCACGGCGAGTCAGACGAGGACAGCCTAAAAATGAATAACCTGATGGTACCAAGTCAGTAAAACATGAAGAGTCACCATTTACAATCCATGTCTCAGTGATGAAGATGAAATCCAGATTATCTGAGGTAATAAAGTCTTGCAGAATAAAAGTTTTATTAGACACTGATCTCATGTTTAAGAGGGCAGCCTTGATAGAGATAGAAGAGCTCGTTGCGGGATGAGCAAGGGTGAGCGTGCGAAGATTAGCAGTGTTTACTCCCCGAGAGCTCACCGAGGAAAAGTGATGCCGCCTTGAAATGGAGAAATTAAATCCAGTATCCAGTGCCCAATGACCAGGGATGGAGTCCTGTGCAGGAGAAGATGGGTCATAGACGACTCGCAGGCATCGGGAATCCAAACTCTGGGACTTGAGTCGGTGTTGTTTAACAGCAATGCCGGCTCTTTTTCCACGATGGCAGCGGGTGCGTTTGCGTCTCAGAGAGGCATTCAGCTCACTGATACAGGTAAAGACCGCCGTCCAGGTGAAGCAGTCAGGAGATGAATAAAACAAAGGTGGAGGTTCACATAATATCCCAACAGAAGATGAAAACTGAGAGGAAAGCAAGCAAGAAAATATGTTAAGTAAAGATTCACGATCCTAGGACAGTGGTCCTTGAGATAAACTAATACAAAAAAAAAAGATAAAACATAGATTAGCAAGACGATCAGACGGCCAGCCACACCAGTCGGCACCATCTTTAGTTGAAGGGTGTCTTTAGAGTCCTGGTGCTTCCTATCTTGCTATATGGTTGCAAGACATGGACACTATCCAGTGACCTGAGACGAAGACTGGACTCCTTTGGTACTGTGTCTCTCCGGAAAATCCTTGGGTACCGTTGGTTTGACTTTGTGTCGAATGAGCAGTTGCTCGTGGAGTCCTGAATGAGGCACATTACCTGCATTGTGAGGGAGCGTCAGTTACGGCACTACAGCCATGTGGCGCGTTTCCCCGATGGTGATCTGGCTCGTAAGATCCTCATTGTTGGGGACCAGAGTCATAGAGGACTTGTTACTGTAAACTTCCAGACAGTGTTTTAGAAGTCATTAAGAAGGCCAACAGAATGTTAGGTTATATAGCACAATTTGTAGAGTACAAGTCCAAGGAGGTTATGCTCAACCTTTATAATGCACTGGTGAGGCCTCATCTGGAGTACCGTGTACAGTTTCCATCTCCAGGTTATAAAAAGGACATAGCAGAACTAGACAAAGTCCAGAGAAGAGCAACTAGGCTGATTCCAGGGCTACAGGGGATGAATTATCATGAAAAGACTGAAAGAGCTGAGCAAAAGATGATTAAAATAAGACATGATTTAAATGATTAAAATTATAAAGAAAATTAATCAAGTGAATCGAGACTATCTCTTTAAAATAAATTCAACAATAACATAAGGACACAGTTGGAAACTAGTTAAGGGTAAATTTACCACAAAAATTCTGAAGTTTTTTTTTAACACAGAGAATCATATACACATGGAATAAGTTACCAAGAAGTGTGGCAGACAGTAGAATTTTAGCTTTTAAGGCTAGACTTGATGTTATATTGGAAGAGTTAAGTGCATAGGACTGGCAAGCTTTGTTGGGCTGAATGGCCTGTTCTTGTCTAGATTCTTCTAATCTTCTACTATCTTGCCTTGCCAGATTTTTACATTTTATTTTTATTTATTTTTTCACATTCTTTTGGTTAGAGATTGATCATGTCCTCCTATGCTGTGTTGCTCTGGTCCATATGGATTCTTTGTGGTGAAACTGGTGAGCACACACATTATCAGCTCCTTAATAAATGCCAGGCTATTTACAAGCAAAGGTTCATGGAGGATCCAACAATTTGTATTTGATATCTGAATAATTTGTTAAAAATCAAGAAAAAAAAAACTCTTTCGGAAATAAAATGAAAACTTTTTTTGTTCAGGACTAAGTCTGTGATATAAACACTTTCTTAAACACAATTGTTAAATTGCTTTGTTTATGAAGAGTTGCATCAACATGTCACACTTGCTAGTCTTTTGGTTTTCATTCTGGTATATGTCTGCCATTCAGAACATATTAAAAATAATTTGTGCAAAACATTTTTGTGGTTATAATTATGGGCAATTACCATAGCAAGTTTGACAATATGAGTAATGGAGTCTTGTAAAGGTCATTCAACAAGAAGTAGTATATCTTTCCCCTATTCCGACCATTTGGTGCACCACAGCTGAACTGGTATATTAAGAAACAGTGGCTACTGTACACCTAAACACTAAAGAGTAATTGAAAACCTAGAAAAACATTTGGGATTTAGAATGTTGTTATACAGAGCGTAGTAAGTAACCATGGTACATTTAACAAAGAGGGATTAAAACAAATGCCTTGTCAGTACATTAGTGACACAAAGATTCAAAGCAAATAGTATTAATTTTCACAAAAGTGTTCCTTTATTGTATGTTTTCAGGTAGCAGTGTCAACCAATAAACTCTGTCTGTCCCACACTTTAGCTAACTCCCAAGGAATATCTTGGTAACAGCCAATTCATTCTCAAAGTCTAATGAAGTTTCTAATTCTTGAAATTCAAATTTCTTTGAATTTGTGGGAGGTCACAGGGGCTACAGGTTTTCATTCCTATCGCTTTCTTATTTAGACTCCATCTCTGGACTGGTTTACCTGCTATGCCCTGCAGTATTAAGGAAATGAAAAACACCCACGTGTCGTTTGCAAGGCTGCCTGCTACTGTGACATGAAAATGATTTACTGTGCCTTTTCTAAGAGTACTCAGTATCATGGTTTTACAGACAAATCATAACTAGTACAGATAATCATGGCTAACAGATATCTTTAGTCCTGGGTTACTCATAAATAGGCAATGAGTAGGTGCAGGATTAATAATAATAAAATAATTATTCAAGTTTAAATAGCAGTTTTCTCACTACTGTCACACGTGCACATGGGAGCCAGCTACAGGGACCATGCCGGAGGATGGTGGGGTGCATTCAACCCTCTTACTTTGTCCCCGCAGACACGGGAAATTCCACAAAGACATCACATCCTCCTCAGCTCTGAAGACGTCACTTCCTGTCCCGGCCCAGAGGACCATGTCACTTCCTGTCCCGGCCCCGAGGGCCACATCACTTGCGCCAACTCCCTATAAAAACACACTCCCTTCCTCTGTTGATCATTTCTGTTTTGGACTCCGTTCTGTACATTATTGTGCTGAATATTTTGTTTGTTTTGTAGCCAAGGTCAACTACATGGGTGACTGCCCCAAACCTTTGTCTTGTGTCAAGGCATTTTATTCTACACTACTCAAGGTGCTCTCCATACAACGAGAACCCAGGACACAGACCCATGATCTTCTTACTGTGAGGCAGCAGTGCTACCATGGTGCCACCCTGCATGGCTAATTATCAAGAGTAGTATGAAACGAATACCAAATACGAGTATCACCGAAAGTCAGACTCAAACAGGTGACAAGTTACTGACAGGTTAATGTCCATGTCAACATCTTACAGTCAATTTACATCGTCATCACTATCATTCAACTAAAGGTTCAGTTTCAGTAGGGTCTAAACATGGCTTTAAGACTTCTTGTTTGCCATTGTATTTTTGGTTAAAGGTTCTGCCACACCTTCCCATGGGCTCACCACCTATGGGAGGGGCCAAGGAGGTCAGGTGCAGTGTGAGTTGGGTGGTGGCCGGAGGCGGGGACCTTGGCGTTCTGATCCTCGGCTACAGAAACTGGCTCTTGGGACGTGGAATGTCACCTCTCTGAAGGGGAAGGAGCCTGAGCTAGTGCGTGAGGTTGAGAGGTTCCGGCTAGATATAGTCGGACTCACCTCGACGCACAGCTTGGACTCTGGAACCAATCTCCTTGAGAGGGGCTGGACTCTCTACCACTCTGGAGTTGCCCCCGGTGAGAGGCGCCGAGCAGGTGTGGGCATACTTACTGCCCCCCGACTTGGAGCCTGTGCGTTGGGGTTTACCCCGGTGGACGAGAGGGTGGCCTCCCTCCGCCTTCGGGTGGGGGGAAGGGTCCTGACTGTTGTTTGTGCGTATGCGCCGAACAGCAGTTTGGAGTATCCACCCTTTTTGGAGTCTCTGGAGGTGGTGCTAGAGGGCATACCTTCTGGGGATTCCCTCGTTTTGCTGGGAGACTTCAATGCCCACGTGGGCAATGACAGTAAGACCTGGAAGGGCGTGATTGGGAGGAATGGCCCCCCCGATCTGAACCCGAGTGGTGTTTTGTTATTGGACTTCTGTGCTCGCCACGGATTGTCCATAACGAACACCATGTTCAAGCATAAGGGTGTTCATATGTGCACTTGGCACCAGGACACCCTAGGCCTCAGTTCAATGATCGACTTTGTGGTTGTGTCGTCGGACTTGCGGCCATATGTCTTGGACACTCGGGTGAAGAGAGCTGTCAACTGATCACCACCTGGTGGTGAGTTGGCTTCGATGGTGGGGGAAGATGCCGGTCAGACCTGGTAGGCCCAAACGTGTTGTGAGGGTTTGCTGGGAACGGCTGGCAGAGTCCCCTGTCAGAAGTAGCTTCAACTCCCACCTTCGGCAGAACTTCGACCACGTCCCGAGGGAGGTGGGGGACATTGAGTCCGAATGGGCCATGTTCCGTGCCTCTATTGTTGAGGCGGCTGACCGGAGCTGTGGCCGTAAGGTGGTTGGTGCCTGTCGCGGCGGCAATCCCCAAACCCGTTGGTGGACACCGGTGGTGAGGGATGCCGTCAAGCTGAAGAAGGAGTCCTATAGGACCTTTTTGTCCTGTGGGTCTCTGGAGGCAGCTGATAGGTACCGGCAGGCCAAGCGGAAAGCGGCTTCGGTTGTTGCTGAGGCAAAAACTCGGGCATGGGAGGAGTTTGGAGAGGCCATGGAGAACGACTTTCGGACGGCTTCGAGGAGATTCTGGTCCACTGTCCGGCGTCTCAGGAAGGGGAAGCAGTACAGTGTCAACACCGTATATGGTGGGGATGGTGCGCTGCTGACCTCGACTCGGGACGTTGTGGGTCGGTGGGGGGAGTACTTCGAAGACCTCCTCAATCCCACTAACATGCCTTCCAATGAGGAAGCAGAGCCTGGGGACTCTGAGGTGGGCTCTCCCATCTCTGGGACTGAAGTCACCGAGGTGGTCAAAAAACTCCTTGGTTGCAGGGCCCCGGGGGTGGATGAGATACGCCTGGATAGGCTCTGGATGTTGTAGGACTGTCTTGGTTGACACGTCTCTGCAACATCGCATGGACATCGGGGACAGTGCCTCTGGATTGGCAGACTGGGGTGGTGGTCCCCCTTTTTAAAAAGGGGGACCGGAGGGTGTGTTCCAACTATAGAGGGATCACACTCCTCAGCCTCCCTGGAAAAGTCTATTCGGGGGTTCTGGAGAGGAGGGTCCGTCGGATAGTCGAACCTCGGATTCAGGAGGAACAGTGTGGTTTTCATCCTGGTCGCGGAACAGTGGACCAGCTCTACACCCTTAGCAGAGTCCTGGAGGGTGCATGGGAGTTTGCCCAACCAGTCTACATGTGCTTTGTGGACTTGGAAAAGGCGTTCGACCGTGTCCCTCGGGGAGTCCTGTGGGGGGTGCTCCGGGAGTATGGGGTACTGGACCCCCTGATAAGAGCTGTTCAGTCCCTGTACAACCGGTGTCAGAGCTTGGTCCGCATTGCCGGCAGTAAGTCGAGCCCGTTTCCAGTGAGAGTTGGACTCCGCCAGGGCTGCCCTTTGTCACCGATTCTGTTCATAACTTTTATGGACAGAATTTCTAGGCGCAGCCAGGGTGTTGAAGGGGTCCGGTTTGGTGGACTCAGGATTGGGTCACTGCTTTTTGCAGATGATGTTGTCCTGTTTGCTTCATCAGGCCGTGATCTTCAGCTCTCTCTGGAGCGGTTCGCAGCTGAGTGTGAAGCGGCTGGGATGAGAATCAGCACCTCCAAATCCGAGACCATGGTCCTCAGCCGGAAAAGGGTGCAGTGCCCTCTCAGGGTTGGGGGCGAGATCCTGCCCCAAGTGGAGGAGTTTAAGTATCTCGGGGTCTTGTTCACGAGTGAGGGAAGAATGGATCGTGAGATCGACAGGCGGATCGGTGCGGCATCCGCAGTGATGCGGGCTCTGCATCGGTCTGTCGTGGTGAAAAAAGAGCTGAGCCGTAAGGCAAAGCTCTCAATTTACCAGTCGATCTACGTTCCTACCCTCACCTATGGTCATGAGCTATGGGTAGTGACCGAAAGAACGAGATCGCGAATACAAGCGGCTGAAATGAGTTTCCTCCGTAGGGTGTCTGGGCTTTCCCTTAAAGATAGGGTGAGGAGCTCAGTCATCCGGGAGGGACTCAGAGTAGAGCCGCTGCTCCTCCGCATCGAGAGGAGTCAGATGAGGTGGCTCGGGCATCTGATCAGGATGCCTCCTGGACGCCTCCCTGGTGAGGTGTTCCGGGCACGTCCAACCGGGAGGAGGCCCCGGGGAAGACCCAGGACACGCTGGAGGGACTATGTCTCCCGGCTGGCCTGGGAACGCCTTGGGATTCTCCCGGAAGAGCTGGAAGAAGTGGCTGGGGAGAGGGAAGTCTGGGCTTCTCTCCTTAAGCTGCTACCCCCGCGACCCGACCTCGGATAAGCGGAAGAGGATGGATGGATGGATGGATGGATGGATGTGCCACACCTATGTATATTAATGAGTTACATTTGAGTTACCATTAAGTGGCAGAATGAATAAAAATATTCATGATTTTTTGCAGCATGATGTCATTTCATCCAGTAGATGGCAGCATCTGAAAGTTATTCGGGCTTAACACTGTATCATTACACATTGCCCTGAGTATGACTTGGACTTAACCTTATTTTTATAGAATTCTAAGCCATAATGGTTAATTAAGATGGCTGGCAGAACTACATGGTCATGCCTTTTTTCCATCACAGACATGCAGTCATGCACACAGGATGTGCCTCCTAGTGACAGCAGAATTACATCAACCAAACTGAAAATAGCTGAAATGAAAATGCCATTAATGAGTCCCCAAAAACTGTAAAAGTAAAAACAGAAATATTTTGAACCTAATCTCTGCCATTCATCCATTAGGTGTCATTGTAAATTACTTGAAAGGTAAAATTAAATCAATTAGAACAGCCTGTAAATAAAGTTTGAAGTTAGCAGGTCTGCTTGAAGAACATGCATGCAGGGATGGTTCAAGTGTACATTGCATACCCAGGCTGTGTTAGTTGCAAGCGTCCAAAAATTATTCCCCTTTTATGTCTAACTGAAATCAATGAAGGTGGGGCCTTGTAGAATGGGTGCTTTCGTGGATCTAAAAAATGAGCATGGGGGTAGATTGGTACACATCTCTGGAACCGGGGCAGGAAACTCAAGAAGTTATTTTGGCACCCCTATAGCATGATGCCCCTATTCAACAAAAACCTGGGGCCGGCCCTGCATGCTGGAATTTACCTCTTGTAACAATATCATTAATTATTACATTTTTGTGTTTTTATGAATGAATTTAAGTATGAATGAAATGTACAGTAAGTATGAATGAAATGTACAGTAAGATTAGGCTTTTTAAACTGTACTTCCTAGCAGCAGTATGATGCTAAAGACAGAACCATCCCAGTACTGAGCATATCCAATTGGTGGTCCGAGAACATGGGAGAAAGTTTAGCCAGACTCCTTACCTGAGTGAAATGGAGAGAGATAGAGAAAGACAATAAGAGATCCAGGCTAAACATGAGTAAGCATAACGTGTTACAGTCAGTGCTGGCAGTGATCTACTGAGCTTCCCTAGTCGTCGCTTTACTACAAAATTTTTTTATTTATTTTTTTTTCCTTTTTATTAATTTTATTGCAATCCATACAAATCAATCAAGCTTTTACAAAAAGAAAAATTGAGTTAAGGACAAATCGATCCCCACCCCTTGCTTAGTAAGTGGGTCTCCTGTAAAAATACTATTTTAGCGTTTAGACCTGTTAGGTGAGAGAGTATGTTCTTTCTCTTTAATTCGTGATTCAAGCCTTTAACATTCCAGCTCACGAAGTTAACTGTCCCATCATGGAGACATTGATTCTGAGTTTTTGATGTCATTTTATACTCTTAACTGGAAGTGAGACAGCTTCGGCCTTAATTTCCTATTTCCCCTAGAGTTGTTGCCATGCAGCTTATTATTACGTTGGTAGTTATAATTATAAAGATTAAGAGGATAGATTAGGTATAGATCAAGCCTGGTCTCTTTCTCTCCCCCCCTTAACCCTCCCTTTTTTGCCTCCCCAAGTGAGGCTAGAACCCACTTCACACAGTCCCAGTCCTCTGACATACCCTGAGACAGAGCACGTCCAAAGCAAAACAAGCCCCCACGCAGCGGCGTTTTAGGGTTAAAAGATAGAGATATCTATTACCAATATAGTATAAAAAAAAAAAATTGTTCACTTAAAATATATATAGTCTTCAGCAATTTTAGTGCATTAAGATAATACACCCAGATAATAAACCCGGGGGATGGTGTTAGAAATTTGTCCAGAATAAGCATAATAAGTCTTAATGCAATAATAGCAATAACAATAAACCAAGGGTATGATGTTGAACAGTCTCGTTTAGGGTAGAGATAAAATAATTAGCTAAAAAAAAAAGAAAAAAGAAAAAGTAATTAAGCACAATAAAACATAAACAGCGCCCTAGTAATACTAAGTAATAATGAGAATATATGATGATAAAAACCCGTAATTTAAACAAATAGATCAGACAGTAGATTATTAGTCCTTGCTATATCATTAACGGCCATGACTCACTATTATGTATCAGAATAGTCCCGGGATCAGCTTTCTTAATTCCTTTTCTGCTTCTTCCTTGCTAGCGAAGACATAGAATTGACCTTGCAATTCCACTTTCAGTTTGGCCAGATACAAGAGGCTGTATTTGACGTTGGCTTGCCGTAACCGCTGTTTAATGTTGTAGAAGGCTGCGCCTTTAGTAGCTATTGCTGGAGAGAAGTCAGGGAAGATACGAATGTGGTTATTTTCATATATAATATCTTGCTTGTTTCTGAGGAGTGCCATCACCTCTAGCTTAAATGATAATCTTTCAAAGCGAATAATAAAAGATCTGGGTCTAACAGTATTTGATCCGCGTACGCGGTAAGTCGCTGCTATCTCAGATTCTGCTTTAAAGTCCTCCCTGATTATTTTAGAGAAAAGTTCAGCTGCGAATTTCACAGGGTTTGGACTTTCTCGATTCTCAGGCAGACCTTCAATTCTGACATTATACCTTCTGCTTCCATCTTCCAAAGCAGCCAGTCTGTCTCCGAGTTTTTCTGCATTCGGAGCTGACATTTACTGCTTTTTCTTCGGCACTGGCAGCTAAATTTTCAACTATTTCAATCCGAGTCGTGAATGTCTCCTTGATATCCTCCAATTGATCAGTAAGCGTGCTCAGTTTAACCTAGTTTTCCTGAATGTGCTCTTCAATTTTACCCAGCACCTGTTGCAGCTCCAGTTGCATTTCCTGTCGCAACCTTTCATTTGCCTGTTGCAGCACCAGCCGCTGAGTTTTGTTTGCCTGTTGCAGTTCCTGTCCCAGCCATTCATTTGCCTGTTGCAACTCCTGTCTCAACTCCTGTCTCAGTTTCTCATTTGCCTTTACCCTTGCCTTCTCATTTGCCTTCTCGCTTTTCTTTATATCTTGCATGAGCTCAGCGAACATCACCTGCAGTTTAGACATTTCAATTGTGCTTTCTTGTACCGTAGGTGATGCGGCAGGCTTTACTGTAGCCGGTGTCCCCGCTGTTCCCGGCTCGCGTAGAGTAATTGAAGCCGCGTACTGCAAGGCCTTTTCCAGTTTCAGGTGATCTTCTCCGATCGGTGAGCTATCGAGATCTGCACTCACGATCGTACATTCGCTCCCCTTTTCGCTCTCAGCCGGCGACAATGTAGCGAACCGTGGTCCCGAGGAGTCTGTACTTTCGCCCATCTGATCCAGGTCTGTCTCTGAAAGGCCGTATCTTGAACTAGGATTTGCTGATCTTAGCTTGGGTGCAGCTTTAGTTTTCGATTCTTTTGGACCCCCTTTCTTGTTGGCCATGTTTATATATGCTTACATATACTGTAGCAGTCCCCTCAGGTTGAATAAATACAGGATATCTCAGGATAATAAGCAAATAATATGAAAAATAACACCGCTGCTAGCGGAGATCCACTTCAGACGTCCATCTCTCGCATCGGACGAGACCAACGACTTTACTACAAAATTAAGAGAATCTGGTCAGTAGCTGGTTTATAAAAATTGAATATATTAAGTGAATGGTTTCTGTTTGTATAACCTTTCTGTCATATAAATTAAGCACTTATTAGCAATTCCTTTTCACTAAAATCCCTTTTGGAAAAATCCATTGGGTTTAATTACATTTCTAAACCATTATCTTCAGTTAATTTAAATTATATACCAAAAACATTTTTGCTTCATGCATGGTAAGCTAAACCCAGTAAGACACAAGCTATTAGTGCTTCTTACTCTTTATTAAATCTACATTCTAATCCATTGGTAGATGCAGTAGGCCTAGAAAGAATTTATAAAATATTTAAGGACATAAACTGCACATCTCACTTTTTCTAATCTAAAGATTTGTCTAGTTTTATTTGTTCCACATAGAAATATTCTGTCAGATGTGTTATATAAACCTATATTACAGATAATTTTAAATTTCATAAAGTAAGACATTGGTTCAACTAGGGTATTGCAGACAGAATAAACATGAAAAATGCACATCTTCCAAAAAAAACAGAAAGCAAAAATTTAAATTTGATGGTAAACTGCTTTGACTTAGAAATTTGCCTATAAATACTAGCAACAGTGCAGCACTTGTCATTTTTGTAAATCACTAAAATGTGTCAGAAAAATGTAGGTACTCTTTAAACAAAGACAACTTTCTAATCTTCCAAATAATTTGCTGTGATAGTCAGGCAGCCAAGTTAATGTATAGTGTCCTTGGGTATATGACAAGCATGATAAGAGTCTATCCATCCATCCATCCATTATCCAACCCACTATATCCTAACTACAGGGTCACGGGGGTCTGCCGGAGCCAATCCCAACCAACACAGGGTGCAAGGCAGGAAACAAACCCTGGGCAGGTCTATCCATCCATTTTCTAAAATTACTTGAGCTTGTCCTGGTGCCACTGGGTCCAATGCAGGATCTAGTCCTGGAGTCTCATTTATAAAACTTTGTACAGATTTGAGTGTAAAAGTATGTGTACACTAGCAAAAAATGAGATTTATAAAACTTGGCATGTACACATTTATAGTCAATTGACCCTTTATAAATCACAATTGTCTTGTAAATGCGTGCTTGTGAATGGGCCTCGAACTTCACCTAGTCGCCACCCGGAAACATCCATATATGGACTGTGCTATTCAACCTCATATACATATGCAATCATGATGCTGCACACCTTCATTGGCTGGTAAAGAAGCCTCCCACTTAACACTTTCAGACACTGCCACATGCATTTGAGGAGTCCTGTGTTGTGCTCTATAACTGTGCAGCATTATAGCCCTCTCCTGCTATGTTCTGATGTCATTGAAAGGTATAAGGCACAAGCATCTGAGCGGGTAGCCACTAACACCTGGAACATGTAATGACACAATTGCTGTTACAATGAATAGTACATGTCTATCGATTTGGTGACTCTAAATTGACTTTTTTGAATGACTGTTGATTTGTGTGTGTGACTGTGCCCTGTAATGGTCTGGTATTATGTATGGATGTAAGAATATTATGTGAGAATATTATTACATTTATTTATTTAATCAGTTTTGTACGCATTATCATTTTAGATACTGAAATGAAAGGAACTACATTTGATTGACACATGGTAATCTGATATTGAAATCCCACCAACTAGAAGTTAGGCAGCATAAAACAATCAGAAGGAATATACATGATGTTGGATGTTTTAATAATCTAAAAAGAGGATGTGCTTCATCTTCAATTTGAATGGGTGAGAAAGCTTAATGGGCAGAGAATGGATCAGAGAAAGGGCTGAAGAACATTTTAAACGAAGTGTAAGGGTTTCCAAAAAGTGAAATGACTCCATACACACAGTATGAATTTTTTAGAGTAGTTATGGACTAAATTGTATAGTTAAAGGATAAGTTTGGTATTTTTCAATTTAAAGTTATTTCTTCACAAAGTTAAACATTTTCTATAAATTTAAAAATATCATAGCCCCACTGGTGCTTCACAATGGAGGCTAATGGGGCATCAAAATAAAAGTTTAAAAACTTATTAATTAAATCCAAGGCAGTTATTGAGAACTGATCCAGGTCTTGCCATTACACACATTGCAAAATAGTTTACACATGTCATTTCTGAGCAAAAAAGTGCCAATAATATGAGGTTAAGCCATTTTAAAAGAAGATCAGCTGTGCATGGCATCTCAGTGGTGTTTGTCTTCAATAATCTTTCATCCCGGGGTGTGGTTTCCCCTCAAAGGACCAAATCACAGTAAATCTTTTTGTGCCACATTTTTGCTTTTGCTTTGATTTAATTCTGTATTTATGTGAGAACGTAACATATCCTTATCACGAGAAAAATAGTACAAGGAATATGAGATAAAATGATTATTTCTAGATTGCTTTTGTTGTCACAAACATGTGGAACAAAGAAGGAGTGTTATCCTATATCAAAACTTTTGCTGCTTCATCTATAAAATTTTAGGCTTTTATTTTCCTGTGGTGCCCCATTAGGTTTTAAAGCACCAGGGAGGACAAGAAACTTAACAAGAACGCTTAACATAGTTTCGCTTGGCAAATGCAAACATACTATGTTTGTTAAGAATTAACTTCTACTTGAAAAATATCAAACTTAATCCTTTAGGATTTTACAATTTGTGTGACCAGAGATCTTCATTTTGAAATGATTACTCGGTCAGTATAGTTGAGCCAAATGCCATATTTATTTGGCACCAATATTTACAACCATTTACAGTATTTATTTAAGCCAGTGCTTACAGTAAGATAGTTGCATTAATAGAAACTGTTTATAATGTATAAGTGATTGATCAAATAATAAAAGGGATCTGAAGTTCATGCTTCGTCTAAGGACAAACACAAGACTGATAATTTGCGCAGTCTATGTAAAATATAGATTGTTATAAAATAAATGTTTTTCTTTTACCATTGATCTGCTGCTGTTATCACACATAATCACACAGGCTAATTTCAACTGGCTTTTGGATAAATTATGAACTTGAGAAGGGGAAACAGCATGTGAAGACTACATTAAGTCTGCAATACCTAGACACTCTAAAACTACAAATCAGCTGGTAAAACTGTACTGCAAATACCTGAGCAGCTCCACTACACACTGCACAGGAGCTATTGGTCCACAGAAAGAAATAGAAGGAGCAGGAGCAAGATTAAAAGTAAGCCAGAAAGGATTCAGAAGTGGTCTGCCATCCATTTCAATAAGGAATGTTCAATTGCTCTGAAATCAGACAGATGAACTGGTGTCCTGCATATTACAGAGAAGTGACTGAAAAATGAAATACCTGCCATTTTTTTAATGCTGAATGAATTATTTTAATGCTGCCCCAGTGTGGTGTGAAGAAAGAATTGTCTACAACTTAAAATTGGCAAAACAAAGGAACTGACTATTGACTTTCATGCACCTAAGAGCCTCTATTTCCCGTCACTATTCAGGTAGTAAATGTGGAGGTGGTACACTGGTACAGATTTAAGATCCACATCAGTGATCCCCTGGACTAGATTCATAACACAGAGGAAGGGCAGAGCAGACTCGTTTATCTCTTTGGAAGCTACATTCCTTCAATATGGGTAATATCACTCTTTAAATATTCTAAAACTCCCTAATGTTCAGTACGATTTTCTATGCTGTAGTGAGTTGGGCTGGTAACACCACTTCAGGAAGATGAAGTTGGATGCTGTGAATCTGTTTCCAGCACCTCATTCTATATGGTTGCTTCACTTAGATTCACTGCACATCCACAGAGCAACCAATGCCACACAGCCCTGAATCTAATAAGTTCATAACAAAGCAAAACTGAGTGATGGTCTGTTGGCCTTACAGCTGCACAGACGTGGGTTTGAAGCTCAGCCCACTCTGTCTCTGAGCAGTATTCACACTCTCTTCATGCTTATATTGATATTCATGTGAAACAACATTCTAAAACATTGCAACAATTATCATTTTAGGTTAATTTTATGATTCAAAATGATTCTGTACAAGCTTATTGGTTATAATTGACCGATTTGATTGTATGAATTTATTCTCCAGCACTCCACAACTCAAAATGGACAAAGATAAGTTCAGAAGTTGAGTGGAGGGGTGCTTCTTGGAAAGGAAAACATTAAGATGTTGTATATTTTAACTTTTCTCTTGGCTTGAATAATACCAAATAAGAGAAAGTGTCTTTTAAATGGAGCATAATTTATCAATTTGAACTTAAATAAAACAACAGCATCAGCAGCTCCTCCATTTGCTTTTAAAGGTTTGGAAATGGAAAAGGAGAACAGTAGCAGAAAAAAACTTGACTTATGACTAGACTTTTTCTTCCAGCTCACATAAACATAATTCATTACCATATATTCAGTTTAGAAACATTCTACACCTTTATCTCAGCGTTTAACAAAATTGAAAGATATGAGGAAGGATCACTCATATCTGTTATTTGGTATTTTTCTGGTATTTGTTACACTGTTATCCCTATGGGAAAACTTGGGTCTTTTCACATGACCTTTGGGAGTCAAAGTGCCGAGTCAGCCATTGTACTGTGCCCCTAAAGCAATTTTCAGGTCAATGGCCTTTCTCAGTAGCCCAATGGAGTAGGATCCCTTCTGGCAGTAACGTGATTTGAACTGCCAACCTTCCAGATCAGAATACATCCTGTAGCCTCAGAGCCACCACTCCACCTAATACAGTAATAGGGTGGAAGTAGAAATGCAAAATTGTGGTCTCATGGATTGAGTACCACACACAAAAATAAAATATGACCCACATGCCTGGAAATTATTGTAGAGATTTACCATTCCAGGAATACTACTATAGGAAGAGGTACTGGTAATTTAAAGGAGTAATAGCAAACATTTTATAAGTGTATGAACAAACTCTATTCAGCTGTTACAAAAATAAATCAGAGATTTTGTATAATCCATCTTTAAAATATTAGTTTGATGCAAGGATGTGCAGGCAACAAAAGAGTAGAAGATATTGAGACGCTATCATCAATTGAATGATGTTGTCATAGATAGATAGATAGATAAGTGTAACCTGAGCTGATAGTCATTTATTTCTTAGGTTCAGATTTTACAACATAGTCAAAAAAAATGGCAATTCCCTAAAGACAGTTTTCTTACTTTTTTGATGTTCTTGAGCCTTAGTCAAAGAGTCACTCCGATATTCTATTTTCTGTACAGTAGTTATTTACAGTAGTAGCTCCAATAGTAGATTGTCATTTTATATGGTTATTTAACATAGAATATTAACTATTGTAACATGTTGCATTAGTAAATGCTTAAAGTTAAAGGTAAACGTAGGAATTCATCATCACAACTTTACCTTGACTCAGTTACTCTTCTGTGTACTGAATACACTCCAGCACTAAAATAAGCACAGCTTAGCCTCTTTGATGCTTCTGTCTTTATTTCCATACCTTTCAACATTTCCAGTGCTTATTGCAGCAGTCACAAAACAATGTTACCCCATAATAAAAAAAAAAGCAGACAGGCGCATTGCGTTCTGGAAGGGAGATAGCTCCAAATCTGTTATTGAAAGTCATCTGTGCTGCTCTGTGACATAGCCCATTTTGGGGTCAACTTATAGATTATTTTCAGCAATACACGTAATAAGCAAAAATTTTATTCCATGATGAAATTTCTAAATTTTACTTTCCACTCAATTGTAGAAAAGTTGTGCAGTAACTAGCACTACCACCTCATGACTCCAGCTTCTGTGTCAGTGTGGGGTCTGTATACAGTAATCCCTCGCTATATCGCGCTTCGACTTTCGCGGCTTCACTCTATCGCGGATTTTATATGAAAGCATAACTAAATATATAACGCGGATTTTTCGCTGCTTCGCGGGTTCTGCGGACAATGTGTCTTTTTACTTCCTGTATATGCTTCCTCAGTTGGTTTGCCCAGTTGATTTCATACAAGGGACGCTATTGGCGGATGGCTGAGAAGCTAACCAATCAGAGCACGCAGTTAAGTTCTCCTGACTGAGAAGCTAACCAATCAGAGCACGCAGGAGCTATGCAGTGTTAACCAGGAAGTCTCATCTCGCTCATTCAGCATCAACGTGCTTCGCTGTGTAAAGAGTTGTGCTCTTTAGTGTTTATCTTTGTGCATAGTCAAGCCCTTCATTATGGCTCCAAAACAATCTGCTACTGCTTCAGGTGCCGTGCCCAAGCGCAAGAAGAAGATGTTAACGATTGCCGAAAAGGTAAACGTTTTGGATTTGTTGAAGGCTACGATTCTTTTTATTTAAAAAGTAGGAAAGGAATATAAGATCTACGGCTGCAGTGTCCTTTTAACCAGGGTGCAAAACGAGTTGTAAGTGGATGTAATAAGGCAGTAGTCTGGATGGAATCTGCTTTAGGGATTTGGATTGAAGACTGCCAGAAGAAGAACAACGGCAGTGCTACACAATCGCCTGAAGTGGCTCCTTTACAAGGGCTGTAACGCTCTCCTTTGTTGTGCAGTAAAATTAAACTCATTGTTATCGGACAAGTCATCGTGTCATTGTTGGTGAGTAACCATAAATAATTAATACATTTACTGTATACTATTTTTCTTGCAATGTACGTATTTATTGCTGGTGACCTGTCTATCGTTATGGCTGTAACATATGTGATATCGGAGACACTCAATATCTTTAAAATAATATTTAGGTTTTACTGTATATAAACAGTGTGTGTTTATATACATAATTTCAATGAATCTTACCTAATATCTAAGAGAATACAAAGGGATTATGCTGTATAACGCTGCGGGGAATATTTATAAACAGTGCGGGAGAGTTTATAAGGGCTTAAAATATATAAAAATAACCATACAAACATATGGTTTCTACTTCGCGGATTTTCACCTATCGCGGGGGGGTCTGGAACGCAACCCCCGCGATCGAGGAGGGATTACTGTATTCTCTTAATGGGTTTTCTTGGATTCTGGCAATTCGTTCCCATATTTTAAAGATGTGTGTGTGTGTTTGTTAGGCTAATTTACAGCTCTAACTTGGATTGGGATAAGCTACAGTGGTTTATAATGGCCTGCCATTCCATCCAGAAGTAGATCTGGCCTTGTGCCTGTTAGTGATGTCCTAGGCTCTGTCTACCTGTGTTGCTGTTTCAAACTACTTTAAGCAAAAGGATGAATAGTTAAATTCAGTATGTTGTGAAGGCATTGCTCCATTTTTTATTGTATAGTTCAAAACTATTTAATAGATAGATAGATAGATAGATAGATACTTTATTCATCCCCTCAGGGAAATACCCTGTCTTGGGTATGTTAAACTGTATGCACCCTGCAAACGGTCCTCCAACTTGCAACATAAACTTGGGGGATGGTGGCAAGATTATAACTCCAGCCACTGTAAAAAAAAAAATTCACACACCTCTGAGACGACAGACAGAACTCCTTTCTGCTCCTTTCTGCTCTGCTGCAGCCACCCATAGGAGGTCTGCTTGCATTATGAAGGGGATGGGGGAAAGTCCTCAGGAGCCTCACCCCAGAAACAGTCAAAACCCACAGAGAGCAAATGGGATCAGGCCTGTTGGGGATTGGAACTGGTGTTGTGCTAAGGCATCACCTGCTGCACAGCAGCACTCGGGTCCCAATTTGAGGCGCCCCATCTGTGTAGGCATGTGGAACGTCTTGTGTTGACAACAGTTATAGAATCACACAGCAGTAGGAAGAAATGATTTTCTAAAGCATTCTGTTCTATAGTGCACTGAGAGAAGACAACTTCTGTGTTCACTTCTCTGATCTACCAAAATGTTGTGGAGGAGGTACAGTCATATGAAAAAGTCTGCGTAACTTCAACTTTGTGACTGATGCTTGAACATTATCCTGAAGAATTTGTTGATATTGGGTTGAATTCATCCCACCCTCGACTATAACAAGGGCCCCAGTCTCTGAACTAGCCACACAGCCCCACAGCATGATGGAACCTCCACCAAATTTGATAGTAGGTAGCAGGTGTTTTCTTGGAATGCGGTGTTCTTCTTCTGCCATGCAAAGCGCTTTTTGTTATGACCAAACTCAATTTTTGTCTCGTCAGTCCAAAGCAATTTGTTCCAAAATGAATCTGGCTTGTCTAAATGAGCATTTGCATACAACAAGCGACTCTGTTTGTGGCATGAGTGCAGAAAGGGCTTCTTTCTCATCACCCTGCCATACAGATGTTCTTTGTGCAAATTGTGCTGAATTGTCGAACGATGTACAGATACACCATCTGCAGCAAGACGTTCTTGCAGGTCTTTGCAGGTGATCTGTGGGTTGTCTGTAACCATTCTCACAATCCTGCGCATATGCCGCTCCTGTATTTTTCTTGGCCTGCCAGACCTGAGTTTAACAGCAACTGTGCCTGTGGCCTTCCATTTCCTGATTCCATTCCTTACAGTTGAAACTGACAGTTTAAACCTCTAAGATAGCTTTTTGTAGCCTTCCCCTAAACCATGATACTGAACAATCTTTGTTTTCAGATCTCTTGAGAGTTGCTTTGAGGATCCCATGCTGCCAATCTTCAGAGGAGAGTCAAAGGGAAGCACAACTTACAATTGACCACCTTAAATACCTTTTCTCATGATTGGACACACCTGTCTATGAAGTTCAAGGCTTAACGAGCTAATCCAACCAATTTGGTGTTGCAAGTAGTCAGTATTGAGCAGTTACATGCATTCAAATCAGCAAATTTACAAGGGGACCCACATTTTTGCACAGCCAGTTTTTCACATTTGATTTAATTTCATACAAGTAAATAATGCTTCACTAAAAATCTTTGTTCGGAAAACACCCCAGTACTCAGATGTTCCTAGGAAATGAAAGACATACCACTGTTATCTTTTTTGTTGAAAGTAGAGTAAATTATTATGCAGGCTGAGAGGGGTTCCCAAACTTTTTCATATGACTGTAACTACTATTGTCATGGATGGCCTGTACCTTTTTCCCCATACAGCTTTCCACCACCATTGCCACTGAGTCAACAGTTCTACCTAGCACTGAGCCAGCCTTCTTCACCAGCTTGCCCAGCCTCTTCGCATTCTTATCTGTCATAATGCCTCCGCAATTCACAGCAGCATTAAGAGAACACTGGCAACAACTGTCTGATAGAACAAAGACAACATTTCATCACATATGCTGAATAATCTGGGTCTTCTGAGGAAAAACAGCCTTCTCTGCACCTTCCTGTGTTCACTGATCAGTCCAGTCTTTCATCAAGGTGAACACCTAGATATGTACAAGTCTGCACTACCTCAATGTCCTCCCCTTGGATGTTAACAGTCTGAAGGGGGAGCTTAGACCTGCAGAAATTTAAAATCCTCTCCTTATATTTAAAGTCTGTTGTGTATAATGTGAACTGGAAAGGGGCCAGAACAGTCCCTTGTGGGGCTCCAATGTTGCACACTACCGTCTAGGAGACACAGTTCCCCAGTTTGACAAACGACAGTCTTCCATTCAGGTAGTTATGAATCAGGTGGTGAAGGTAGAATCCATACCCATCCTCTCCAGTTTATCTTTAAGAATGGAGGGTTGGATGGTGTTGAATGCACTCGAAATAAGTTTAAAAAAATTAAAAAAAAAAAACAAAACACCCAGTTCTTCCAAAAAGGAGTGGGTCTGGTATAGCATGTAGAAGACTGCATCCTCAACAGCAATGTGCTCCTGGTATGCAAACTGTAGGGGGTCCAGCGCATGCTGGATTTGTGGTCTGAGGCAACACATAAACAGCTGCTCTGGAGTCTTCATGATGTGTGATGTGAGGGCCACTGGTCTGTAGTCATTTATTTCAGTCGGTCACCCAACTTTGGGAACCGGCACAACACATGTTTTCCACAGAACTAGGACTCTCCCACCTTGAAGACTCAGGTTGAGTAATATCTGTAGAGGCTCAGAAAGTTGATCTGCACGCTCCTTCAGTAGTCTGGGACACACACCATCCTGACCAGCTGCCTTCCCAGGGTGTAACCTCCTCAGCTTCATCCTCACCTCATCTTTTGTGAAGAGCAGAGGAGTGGGACCCAATGCAGCAGGTATTACAACAGTGATGTCAGAGGTGCAACAAAACTGAGGAGCAAAATCTGCATCTGCAATGGTGGGAGAGGGAACAGGCAACCCATTCTGTAATACCAAGTCAGCGTTCATTAGCCTTGTCCTCATTGGCCTTGTCCTCTTTACCTGCTGTTGCCTGCCTCTTTATAGCCAGAAATGTTAAAGGCTTCTTGAATTTTTCCTGTCATAATGGCTGGTTCCTCTTAGCATTATACTATAGTACAGAATAGACTTTAAAAATGTGAAAGTATGGTACGGAGTACTATTTTTTGTATAAGTATTTAATGCTTTTACAATATCAAGGCTCCTCTTTGTGAAAGTGCGTCTCTGTGTATTCAATGAATAACATTTTTCAAGCACTAATTAGTTCTGAGGTCTGCAATGTAATATATTTTTATCAATATTTTATGAAGCATGTCCTGTGCTTGTACATTGACACCATTGTTTTTATAATTGATCCATTACAGAGTCTGATTAATAGTGTGAGTGAGATTCAGAATCTCAAGTTTGTAGGACTAGTGTTGTCTTCGTAGTAAGATAATTCTCCTTGGCCATTGACGTAACTGATGATGAGTACACAGGCTCCCATTGTGCACTTGGCACACTTGGTCATACTCATAAGCAATCTTTAGTGGTACTGTGGTGAACTGAAGACACAAAAATGTCAAAAAGGGGTTTGAGACCTCCAAAATGAGGAACGTTCCCTGGCCAGCAGAAGAGGTTTACGTCAGACCAGCTTGGCGCTAACAACTACCCACTAACTTCAAGCCTAGCAGGCCCAAATTGTTACAAAAAAAGACTAAACAAAATGCTTCACTAGTGAGTGAATCGATGAAAACACGGGCTAGTAGAGACAAGTCCCATAAGGAATGTTTATAAAGGAAAATATTTATTGCAAAAAAAGGAAAATGTGAGAAGATGCTCAAAAGAACAAAACGAGACAAAAAGGATTTTCCTACAAAGACAAACAAGTCCTAATTTGAAAATCCCAACTTAATTCTAAAAACAAAGGAAACAATACTTACAAACCTCCTACAAACAACTCACAATGATTCACTGCCTTGATCTGTAGTTCAAACCTCCAGATAAGGGCATAGGGAGGACCCAGCAGTTGTAACGTCAGGGTGGCCCTGTCTCCTGAGGCCCCATTCTCAAAGTGCAAGGAATGGAATCACACTTAAAGACGCAGTACATAATTACAAACATAACAGATAATATATCAAAATATGAAAACTAGTACTGTAATTCAAATACAAAAATAAAACAAAAAATCACATTCATAACAGGTAGAAACAAAAGACATTTGTAAGTGTCTTCTAAGTAATGAAGAGTTTTGCAGAATTTTTTTTCATAACTTAACAACTGCCAGCTTCTAATGATCATATGGCTATAAAAATTCTATCATGTGGCTGTTTATGACTCATCACGTCTTTCTGAATCAGCTTTCCTTTCTTAAGAGACTCCATAACAGATGCCATATGCTGTAATTTAGATAAGAATAAGAAAACACCTCCAGGATTTTTATACAGATCCTCTGATATGTGACCTGGCATTCTCTTAAATTTTTTCCTCTGTTACACTTGTTACATTTTTAACCTTGGAAAATACAAATCAGTGACACAAAACCTGCTCTTAAATCTGAATTTTATATAAAGGATACATGTCTGAGTATACACTGATCAGATCACATGAATTAGTTTTTCGTGCAATCTTATAAATGATAACAGTTTGCTATTTCTTCTAGAAACCAAGCTTCTGAGACTTTTTTTAAGAAAAAAATTCCAAAAGATAAACTTTTGTCCACGTTTAATATTTGCTACATAACTTGAGCCGCCATACATCTGTACTTAAGCCAATGTGAACCATTGAATCCTGCATTGATTCCAGGAAAGTACTTTTCCCATAATGATGTTATCGTTTTTCGCAAAGGGCCATTTCACATCATTAAGTGGAATGTTTGGAGAAAGAACATTTAAGCACTGTTCGCCAGCCAGAATGAAGAACCACATTAAAAAGCAAACTAACTCCATCCTCACCTGCCTACCTCCTGATTTCCTTATTTATATTAAGCCTTTTGCATTTCAGCCTGGGGTTGTCAAATATCTGTGACTTGCAAGTATGAAATACTCAATGGAAAAGCAACAAAAGCTGTTACTTGTTTCAAAAAGTCATTTACCAATATCAAACTAAAACAGCTCATTCAACTATTTATTATGTAATCCACTTAATTCTGTTAGTTGGTCTTAAGCAACCAGAGACAGCTTTGAGGGCAAAGAAATGGCCCTGGACAAGGAGGTGGTCCATCTCAGAACACACTTATCCTCATACCAGACCATACTTGGCCAATGGCCAGTCAGGTTAACCTACCGTCTTTGGAATGTAGAAGGACACATGGAGAATGTTTAAATCTGGGTTAGAGATGTTTAAATACAACTCAAGAGTAGTGAGGAGACAACTCTAACAACAAGACAACCTAAAAGAGCACTTCTGTAGATATGTAATTTGATTATCAAATTCAGTCATAATTTCCATAAAGTAAGGGTATGGTTTACTCTCAACAACATGCCTGTAGCTTTTGCATATCATTATAATCAATTGACATTTAGTAGCATGGGAGAAACAGTGGCACAGTAATTATTGCCTTTGCCTTACAATTACAGGAGACAGGGTTTGAATTCTGGCCCATCCACTGGCTGCATTGATTTGTCCATCGTCACAGAGTTTGCATGATTAACTTCCACATCCTGAGAAAGTGGGAATAGGATTACTAGGTGAAAGATACCAGTGTAACGCTATATGGACTTCATCTTGTCCAATACCACCACAATATATCTCACTGAAACAAAATTCTACACCATTCATAATGGATATAGAGATAAATATAGAATTTTAATATTGATCATTTTTGTATCTTACAAAAAGACATCACCAAGAAATTGATGTTTATGGCAAGCATTAAACATAACTAGTTTTCTTACCCCCCTCCAGGTGTTTTAACTGAATAGTACTGAAGAACTCAGTTACACAGTTGTGAGATACAGAATAACTAAAAGACAAGTAAAACTTTTATTTTATTGTAGCCTCCCACTCCACTGCACTGAGTACTTGATCAGTAGTTTTTACTGCTGGTAGCATGCTAGTTAGTCAGATAGCAAATTTTAATTATATATTTTTATAACACCCTTATAATCTCCAGCTGTTTCCAAAGACGGATATTCAAGATTTCTATAATAAATGCTAAAAGCACTGCTGATAGTGAACAGCCCTGACCGGTCCAGTATTCAGCCAGACTTCTGGCTTTTAGTCCATCAATGTTGGAGCATCATGATGCTTTGAGTAGGTGGTGGTGGTGCAGGCCGCCACTACAAAGAAACCGGAAAAAGAAAAAGAAGAGAGAGTAGGGGTCAGTACAGATTTTAGAGCCACCATGAATAGTTATTATGATGAATTGAACATACAGAGTATCAGGATTAAGTTCAAGTGAAGTTATGAGAAGGCCATGTTAAAGTAATGTGTTTTCAGCAGTGTTTTAAAGTGCTCCACTGTATTAGCCTGGTGAATTCCTATTGGCAGGCTATTCCAGATTTTAGGTGCATAACAGCAGAAGGCCGACTCACCACTTCTTTTAAGTTTAGCTTTTGGAATTCTAAGGAGACACTCATTTGAGGATCTAAGGTTACGATTTGGAATATAGGGTGTCAGACATTCTGAAATATAAGATGGAGCGAGATTATTTAAGGCTTTATTAACCATAAGCAGAATTTTAAAGTCAATTTTGAAAGGCACAGGTAACCAGTGTAGTGACATCAAAACTGGAGAAATGTGTTCGGATTTTCTTTTTTATTAGGATTAATTTCTCAGCATCTTTCAATGATATAAGAGGTCTAACTTTTGCTATGTTTCTTAAGTGAAAAAATGCTGTCCTAGTGGTCTGATGAATATGCGATTTAAAATTCAGGTTACAGTCAACAGTTACCCCTAAGTTTTTAACTTCCGTCTTAACTTTTAATCCTAATGCATCAAGTTTATTTCTGATAACCTCATTGAATCCATTATTGCCAATCACTAAAATTTTAGTTTTCTCTTTATTTAGCTTCAGAAAATGACTATTCATCCATTCAGAAATACCAGTAAGACATTGTGTTAGTGAATCGAGAGAGTTGGTGTCATCAGGTACTATTGATAAGTACAGCTGTGTGTCATCAGCATAGCTGTGGTAGCTCACGTTGTAACCTGAGATAATCTGACCTAACGGAAGCATATAGATTGAGAAGAGCAGCGGACCCAGGATAGAGCCTTGTTGAACACCATATAGAATATCATGTGTCTTTGAGTTGTGATTACCACAACTAACAAAGAATTTTCTCCCTGCCAGGTAGGATTCAAACCAATTTAAGAAACTGCCAGAGAGGCCCAACCATTGACTAAGGCGATTTCTAAGAATATTATGATCATTGGTGTCAAATGCGGCACTCAGATCGAGGAGGATGAGAACAGAGAAATGGCTTCTGTCTGCATTTACCCACAAATCATTTACTACTTTAACGAGTGCAGTTTCTGTGCTGTGATTTGTTCTAAAACCTGACTGAAATTTATCAAGAATAGCATGTTTATTGAGGTGGTCATTTAACTGCATAATGACTGCCTTCTCTAGAATTTTACTTAAGAAGGGCAGGTTAGAGATGGGTCTAACATTTTCAAAAGCAGAGGGGTCAAGATTATTTTTCTTGAGTAGGGGTTTAACTACAGCAGTCTTAAGACAGTCTAGGAAGACTCCCGTATTTAATGACGAATTTACTATGTCAAGAATATTATCAATTAGCAACCTGATACTTCCTTGAAAAACCTTGCTGGTATTGGGTCAAGGACGCAGGTGGAGGGTTTCAGTTGAGAGATTATTCTATGTAAATCAGGTAAATCTATCCTGGTGAAAGAATTTAATTTGTTTATAACGGAGTACTAGGGCTTAGGAGGTTCCGCAGTGTTGGAGAGATGTACTATGTTATTCATAATATCATTAATTTTTTGATTGAAAAATACAGCAATGTTCTCACAGGTTTCACTGGAAGTATTTTGAAGGCATTCCTTTGTGTTATCTGGGTTTAACAGATGATCAATTGTAGAAAATAAGACTCTGGGATTACTAGCATTGTTATTTATAATCTTAGAGAAATAGCAGTGCCTCTCAAGACGGACTGTGTTATTGTATTCTGTTATTTTAACCTTCAATATCTCATAATGGATAGTTAGTTTAGTTTTCCTGGGCAGCAGCTTGAGCAGAGATGCCCAGACTTCCCTCTCCCCAGCCACTTCTTCTAGCTCTTCTGGGGGAATCCCAAGGCGTTCCCAGGCCAGCTGGGAGACATAGTCCCTCCAGCGTGTCCTGGGTCTTCCCTGGGGCCTCCTCCAGGTTTGACGTGCCCGGAACACCTTACCAGGGAGGCGTCCAGGAGGCATTCCGATTAGATGCCCGAGCCACCTCATCTGATTCCTCTTGATGCTGAGAAGCAGCGGCTCTAATCTGAGCCTATCCTGGATAACTGAGCTTCTCACCCTATCTTTGACCTCCTCCACTTGGGGCAGGATTTCGCTCCCAACCCTGAGTGGGCACTCCACCCTTTTCCGGCTGAGGACCATGGTCTCGGATTTGGAAGTGCTGATTCCCATCCCAGCCACTTCACACTCAGCTGTGAACCATTCCAGACAGAGTTGAAGATCACGGCCTGATGAATCAAACAGGACAACATCATCTGCAAAAAGCAGTGACCCAATCCTGAGTTCACCAAACTGGACCCCCTCAATGCCCTGGCTGCGCCTAGAAATTCTGTCCATAAAAGTTAGGAACAGAATCGGTGACAAAGGGCAGTCCTGGCGGAGTCCAACTCTCACTGGAAACGGGTTCTACTTACTGCCGGCAATGTGGACCAAGCTCTGACACTGGTTGTACAGGGATCGAACAGCCCTCATCAGGGGGTCTGGTATACCATACTCCCGGATCACCCCCAACAGGATTCCCCGAGGGACACAGTCGAACGCCTTTTCCAAGTCCACAAAACAAATGTAGACTGGTTGGGCAAACTCCCATGCACTCTTCAGGAGCCTGCTAATGGTGTAGAGATGGTCCACTGTTCCGTGACCAGGACAAAAATCACACTGTTCCTCCTGAATCCGAGGTTTGACTATCTGATGGACCCTCCTCTCCAGGACCTCCGAATAGTCTTTTCCAGGGAGGCTAAGGAGTGTGATCCCTCTGTAGTTGGAACACACCCTCCGATCCCCCTTCTTAAAGAGGGGTACCACCACCCCGGTCTGCCAATGCAGAGGCACTGTCCCCGATGTCCATGCGATGTTGCAGAGGCATGTCAACCAGGACAGTCCTACAACATCCAGAGCCTTGAGGAACTCCGGGAGTATCTTATCCACCCCCGGGCCCTGCCACCAAGGAGTTTTTTGACCACCTTGGTGACCTCAGTCCCAGAGATGGGGGAGCCCACCGCCGAGTCCCCAGGCTCTGCTTTCTCATTTGAAGGCATGTTAGTGGGAATGAGGAGGTCTTTGAAGTACTCCCCCCACCGACCCACAACATACTGAGTCCGAGGTCGGCAGCGCACTATCCCCACCATATATAGTGTTGACACTGCACTGCTTCCCCCTCCTGAGACGCCGGATGGTGGACCAGAATCTCTTCGATGCTGTCCGAAAGCCGTTCTCCATGGTCTCCCCAAATTCCTGCCACCCTTGAGTTTTTGCCTCAGCAACCTCCAAAGCCGCATTCCGCTTGGCCTGCCGGTACCTATCAGCTGCCTCCAGAGTCCCACAGGACAAAAGGGTCCTGTAGGACTCCTTCTTCAGCTTGACGGTATCCCTCACCGCCGGTGTCCACCAACAGGTTCAGGGATTGCCGACACGACAGGTACCGACCACCTTACGGCCACAGCTCCAGTCAGCCGATTCAATAATAGAGGCACAGAACATGGCTCATTCTGACTCAATGTCCCCCATCTTCCTCGGGACATGGTCGAAGTTCTGCCGGAGGTGGGAGTTGAAGCTACTTCTGACAGGGGACTCTGCCAGACGTTCCCAGCTGACCCGCACAACACGTTTGGGCCTACCAGGCCTGACCAGCATCCTCCCCCACCATCGAAGCCTACTCATCACCAGGTGGTGCTCAGTGGACATCTCTGCCCCTCTCTTCACCTGAGTGTCCTAAACATGTGGCCATAGGTCCAACGACACGACCACAAAGTCGATCATCAAAATGAGGCCTAGAGTGTCCTGGTGCCAAGTGTACATATGAACACCCCTATGCTTGAACATGGTGTTCGTTATGGACAATCCGAGATGAGCATAGAAGTTCAATAACAAAACACCGCTCAGGTTCATATCGGGGGGCCATTCCTCCCAATCACGCCCTTCCAGGTCTCACTGTTATTGCCCATGTCAGCACTGAAGTCTCCCAGCAGTATGAGGGAGTCCCCAGAAGGTATGCCCTCTAGCACCCCCTAAAGGGACTCCTAAAAGGGTGGGTACTCCAAACTGCTGTTCGGTGCATACGCACAAACAACAGTTAGGACTCATCTACCCACCCGAAGGCGTAGGGAGGCTACCCTCTCGTCCACGGAGGTAAACCTCAATGAACAGGCTCCAAGTCGGGGGGCAATAAGTATGCCCACACCCACTCGGCGCCTCTCACCGGGGGCAACTCCAGAGTGGTAGAGAGTCCAGCCCCTCTCAAGGAGATTGGTTCCAGAGTCCAAGCTGTGTGTCGAGGTGAGCCCGACTTTATCTAGCCGGAACTCCAGCTGAGCCCCATGGGTGCAGGCCCGGCCACCAGGCGCTCGCCATCGAGCCCCACTTCCAGACCTGCGTCTGGGCTAGGGAATATGCCGTCCAAATTTTTTGTTCTTCATAGGAGGTTATGTTGAACCGCTCTTTGTCTCATCCCTCACCTAGGACCAGTTTGCCTTTGGTGGCCCTACCAGGGGCATAAAGCCCCGGACAACAGAGCTCCTACAGTAGGATCATTGGGACACGCAAACCCCTCCACCACGATAAGGAGGTGGTTCGAGGAGGGGATCTAATATCTCATCATGGTATTTTTTTTGTCAAGATTTCCACTGGTGAAAGAATTCTGCTGGATCATCTTTATCAACAACTTTGAGAAATTTGAAGGTCCATATTAGGTTGTCTCCTTTCAGCCTTCTCTACTCAAGTTTAGTTCTCTGAGTCTGTCAGAGTAAAGTGTAATTAGTAGATTTGTTATACTGCACCTACATTTCTGATGCTTTACAAGATATTTCCAGTATAGCAAATCACATTTGGAAAGCAGTAACAGGACTGAACACTCTGCCTGATCAATCTTGGATTCCTCACTCTCCTTATCTGCTATGGTAAAACTGTCTGTCTATATTGAATCTGTTTTCCAATTTTTTTCATTATACAAAATTTCTTTGAAGGCACCTCAACATTTTCTGATTTCTTTACTGTCTTTTTTGAAGTAAATATTAAAGAACTTAAAATGCTGTGTGTAGAAGATGATAATAGAATGTTTAATCGTGAAGTCAAACGTTAAATTGCATTTCTACTGACATATTTAAATTTGCAGCACTCTTAAATTAACATGTCATAGTACCTGAGAAATTAGCAATTTTAATAAGGACATAATATTGCTAAAGCATTACACACTTAATTTGGTAATGATGACAAACACTTTTTAAGACAAATAGTTTGTTTATAGTTATGTGCCAGAATTTATTGGCCTGATTTAATATTTAATTAAGAGGTTCCAAGTTTTATAGAAATATTTACGAACTAAGCAATAAGTTGTCTTATGCCTTGCTATTAAAGTGCATGTGTTTTTATGGCTATTGATTAAAATTTTATGGCATCCTATTGCTCACTTTTGTGGTTTAAGTAAGGAAAAAATATATGATAATTTTTAAAGAAACTAATTAATTGAATTTGAGGAATTATATGTTTTTGTTTTATATAACTACTTATAGTTGAGAAATCTTCAACTTTTCTCCAACATGAATATTTACTGTGCAGGTGGTGTATACTGTATACACCATTAGTTGTCAGTTATAATCATCAAAATTAAAAGAAATAAACATTTGAAATACATCAGTCTGTGTGTAATGAATGAATCTAATATACAAGTTTCACTTTTTGAATGGAATTACTGAAATAAATCAACTTTGTCATGATATTCTAATTTTATGACCGGCACCTGTATGTATAAATTAAAGGTTTAAGAGTAATGACACGGTTATTGAAGGTCTGAACAACAGGCTCCAAGTGCAGTGTTCAGACTGGCACAAAAATGGGATACATGCTGTTTTTTCTCAATAGGGAAGGATAATGAATTTGATGGTGATTGTGTCAAAAAAGGGTGCAGCTAACATATCTTAAGCCTCTGGCACCCTACCCGACTTTTAGCTGGGGAGCATGTCAAACTTAACGGTTAAAGTTGGTGGAGCTCATAACCTTGAAGATGTCAGACTCACAGAGCATGCTAGATACCTGACTCCTCAGCACAGTTTCAAATTTTCAGGGTTTTGTGAGCTCTCTGCATTTTGACAGCCAGTTGACATGCTGTCTCGCAGCACTGGTGGCTGTATGAATGTTACCCAGGTGTGACGTATTTAGCTCCCATTCTTCCATTCTTTTTCTTTTTCCATTCTGCTATAGTATGACAAACACGAGACATCAAACAGGACATGTCTCTATTCTGTTTCTGTTTTGCAAAGTGCCCATTTTTCTTCTTCCTTAGATTGCATACATTGTGATCATGGGTTGTCAGCTTTGGCCCCACTGTGACGGAGTCATTTGGAATGTCATACAATGTAACTGACAGTCACCGATGCACAGTGTCTATAAATAAATGCATCGACTAAAAGTCATCTATTATGACTCAGGCTTACATAATCCTGTGACTGTGTTCAAACATAACATTCTCAGGTCTGCTTAATCCAATTCATGCTCATTGTGGGCCAGGACCTGTCATGGAAGCAATGGGCAGATGGCGGGAAATAGGCCTGGAGAAGGCTCCATTCCATCTGAGGGCTCACTCACGCACACCCACTGTCACTCACAAAGGACCAATTTGGAATCACCAATTAATCCATAAGCAACTTTGGGGATGGAAAACTAGTCTCATGTAAACATCAACTCAACTCAAACCCATAGCTGGATTTTAACGCAACTGTGCTAACCACTGTACCCCCATGCTGCCTATGTTCCAACAATTTTTTTTATAAATTACTAAAAATAAAGAGGTGCATTGCAAAATTTTATGGAAAAACCTTTTGTATTGTATAGTTGTTTTGATAAGAAATTAAATGACAGTAGTACTTTAGAGATGATACATTATGTAAGGAATAGTAGAAGAAAGTTTCTGTATAACTGTTAAAGTGCTAGGATATTTCACTGTAAAAGAGTTGATCAATAGCATTTATACTCTATTTCTAAAAATAACATAGGCAGAGGGTTTGTTCTAAGAGACAGTAAAGGAGATGTCTCTCAAAACCTAACAGCATTATTGTTCTAAAAACCTCTATTAAAATTCCAAACATAATACACTTTTTTTTTACTGTAACATTGTTGACATTCATTTATTCAAAACGGGTATCATTCTGTTCCTGAAGCAGCTTAAAAATAAATATAAAAATATTTTAAATGTATGCATACTGAGTGTGGAGATTGTATGTGTGTGCAGCTAATAAAAAAGTGTGAGATTTTAACGACATCCCTGGTTGTTAATAGGATTAAATCAGAAAGTTATCCATTTGTCTGTTTGGTAATGACTGCTTCAAAGAGCTACAGGTCTTAAAGGGCTGAATCATTGCCTGTGAAATGAGAATGCCTTACAAATAAGTTACTGCCAATAAAATGGAAGTCATTTTACCAGTAAATATAATTAAAATCTCATTTTTTAAACGTTCCTCAGTTCACAATGTACTATCTCCATCCATGCACACATACTTTTTTCATTTCATG
The DNA here is from genome assembly GCA_026402145.1 of Polypterus bichir lapradei. Classification (NCBI taxonomy): domain Eukaryota; kingdom Metazoa; phylum Chordata; class Cladistia; order Polypteriformes; family Polypteridae; genus Polypterus; species Polypterus bichir. The sequence goes on from JANRMT010062854.1 coordinate 49,411,885, forward strand.
GTTGTCGAAACATGAGACTTTTCCAGTAGAAAAAGAAAAAAGCAACATTGTACATAACCTGAATGGGGTGCCAGGTCATTACTGGGAATCCAAAAGTGCAGCCAGACCCTCACTAGCAATGGGACAATTTACAGAGACCTCTTAGCTTGGCCATGTTTCTTTGGACTATGAAAGCAAAACAAAATCCTGTTTGGATACCTAGGGAGACGCAAAAACAACAGGCAATTTCCACATAAATGGGATTTCAGCTCAAAATTAAATCAGGTCCAGATTTCAACATTACATTGATACCAGTGTGCACCCATCAAAAAAAAGATGATCATATTTCCTCTAAAAATGATATAGGAACCCCCTAAGCCAATCCTTTCATCTTTTTATGTTACATTACATATTGAAATATTCAGATTTACAAAGTCACCTGGGAAACGTGAACTATGCTATACAGCACAGGACAGACGCTAAGTAAGTTTATTAATTTTGGTTAGATTAGCAATTTGTTTCACTCAGGACCTAACACCAGTCTACCTTGTCAGCAGTTCAATGTGTTTAATTTAACAGACGTTCTAAAGTATATGATGTAACAGAATTCAAAAAGAAAAAACTTATTCTGCTTTATACATTATTCCAAAGACAAAGAGACAAAACTTACCTTGTGTCAGGAAGCTTGCATGGCTCAACTGTTCATAAAAGAAAACACATTACAACATTAGTGTACCAGATATAGATGTGTGCCTGCTAGAGACCTACGGATCCACTGTCCCTGTAAAGGCTTTGTCATTTCTGCACTAATTTTTCCTATACTGTGATCTTTTTCTCTGTTTGCTTCAGTGGCAGATCTACTATCAGAACAACGGGGTTCATGCCAAGAGGTCCTTGACAGCAAGAGATCTTTTCATCAGGCATAATCCCACTCTACATGTCCTCGTGACAACATCTGCAAGGACCTCCATGCTTGATGAAACGATCTAATGTCCATGCAACAAAAATCACCAAATGGGAAAGGCTTGATGAAACATTCGATTGTCATAAGTGGCAAAATCACCGAAGGGGAAAGGTTCAATGAAATGATCGAGTGTCCCCACACCAAGAGCAAAAGTATGAATTGCCGTGGGTAACCAAGTGCTACATTGCTATAAATACGATTGTCTCTCTGTTAAGGAGTTCTTCTCATTACGTCACCCAAGGGTTTGTGGGACTCTTAATCTGGGCTTGGTTTGCTTTCTCAAAAACTTTTTAGAAATTATTACCAGACTAAACCTGCTTCCAGCTGCTAGTATAGTTATGGTATTTCTTAAAAATCACTGACAAAAATTGCTGTCTACATTCACTACTGGTTTATCTCCGATATATGTTCTAGACCAGCTGCTCATTGACACAAAATCTGAATTTAGTTTACACAAAAGCCTTTATAAACAGCCCCTTAAAGGGGCTTATTACTGTATCTTATAGTGTGGTGCAACGGTTAAAGCCTTGGACTTCAAACCATGTGGTTGTGGGTTCAATCCCACCACTGACACTGTGTCATCCTGAGTAAGTCATTTCACCCACCTGTGCTCCAACTGGAAAAACAAAAAACAAACAAATTGTATCTGCATTGGATTAAGGTGCCGGCCAAATAAGTAAATGTAAATGTCATAGTTCCAGCCTATCAAATCATGCAAAGTCTACCCTCACTGCTCACAGCTGTATAAAAACAGAGTCCTGATCATAGTGTTCTATGCTATATTTGTGTGTGTTCTTGGCAAAATTAAAATTATCAACACAAATGTAGTTAGGCAAAAGGCACATAGTTTATTGTTTCAGTAAAACTTTAGTGTAATGCTATTATCTGCGAAACACAGCTTAAAGTTGTTACAGTGTTTAGGGTACTGCAATGGTCTGTGAACATAGACATTTTTGAATGTGCAAGAAATTAATGGCTGTGAAACTAAATTTGAGGATCTATTTGGGAAAACATAAAATTATTATTTTAATTAACCATTCAGCTAAACGATTTTCAAAAGCCTATGAGCTTCTTTATATATGAGAATGCTATTTACGTTACGGATTGTGAGCATAATAATTTTAAATACAGACATGTATTCTTTTGATTAAATGTTTGAGCTTCAAGAATTTCTGTGATTGGCTGGGTCTGCAGTTGAGGATTCTAAAAAGGGTATAATGATAGAAGAATTTCTGACAAATTCTTAAAGACAACTAAGAAGGGGTTTTCAAGAATGCAACTCATTTTGCTGTTTGCTGATCTTTGCTTACTGTTTCTGCTCCATTGTAATTTGGCTATTTTGTTTTTCTCCAATTGGCTTCTTTTAGCCAAACTTACCAGGGAGTATAAGTAATCAGCATTAAAAAGAAAACAAATCAAATACAGTCCTGCATTTTATTTTGTGAAGTATTTTCTTATTTTGCCATGAATGGAAGGAGTAGTTTTCCATTTGTCAACTGAAAAATAAACAGTCTATTTCTGATTTCAAGCTCCCTCTGCTGGATGCAAAGATGTTGTTACACTAGGCAATTCAATGTGTATAAATTGAGCATAATAATAGGAATCTGGGAGAGCTGGTTATAATCATCATATGCACAGGGGATAGATGGAACATGCTGTACTTATATCAAATAGTGGCATGTAGTGCCTGGCTTATTCGTAAATTAGACAGCAAAATAACACTGCAGAAAAATAGTAATTTCATTGTAAGTGGGTGACACAATTTTCATCTGCAAAAACAGACAGATACAGATTGGCAAAATATTTCAGTGAAGGTAACCATTATTACATAGGCAGATAGGCCTGATTTCTCCCTAAGGAGATAGCAAAGCAAATATACTGAAGATGTAATACAGTCCTTAAAATAGTGTATAGATAAAGTATTCTTTCTATAGATCTCAAATTCTCTTTGTGAAAGGAAGTATGCTGCCTTGTGCATAAGCTTTCATGATGGGATCAGGCACCACAAAAAACAAAAAAAATAAATAAATAAATAAAACTTCCCAACTGGGTTCTGCAAAAAGTAAATACATAATCAGAAATGAAATTGGATTGAGAAATAAATATACAGTTATTTGATGGACATCCTTTGATTTTCTAATCCCTTCATCCACTTTAGGGTTCTGGGGGCCCAGGACCTGCAAAGCAGTGTTAGACACAGGGCAGCAATTCAAGTTAAACAGAGTGGCAGTCAATGATAGGACAACGCTCACACACAATCCCATGCTCTAGTTATTGTATTGTTGAATTCCCGCAAGTTTAATCTGTGTAAGTGAAGGTTCTACCATATTAGCAATTACTAGTTACACTGTGGTGTGTATGAAACTGGATTCAGAAATAAATATAGAGTATAGTTACTTGGAATGCACATCCATCCATTCATTTGCTAACACTTTTACTTAGTTCAGGGATGTGAGTTTTTCTCAATAAATTTCCATCTTGTTTCTTGTTTATCTATCTGTCAGTCTACTTTTGTAGATTTTTAATATGTATGATAAATGCAAAATTTGAGGGCAGCACACGTTTAAAAGTAGGAATCAACTTTGGAAAGAGCATTTCTCCATATAAATGAATAATTATTGTATACTGCAATTTGAGCAGAAGTGGCACTGTAAATTTCAATCAAAATGATGTGTATGGGATGTTAAAATTTCATTATTGCATTGTGAATTTATGTAAAGTAAACAAACTGTTCTGATGCGAAAAATTTTATTACCGTAAATTATGGCGTATAATACACACAATTGTCTCTCATTTTAGTTTAGCATTATATAGGTATTTTCAATAAGCCTACACAATAGGAATGTAGGTACATTACTTGTATAAAGCACTTGGTTCCGTCTGCAGTACCGTATCACTCTTGGGTGGAACTGCATTACAGTTCTCCCCTCTCGCTTCAGAAGTCGGCGCTCATCTTTCACTAACCACTCAGTCCACATGTGCATTATACCGCATTATAGTCTGTACTTTCGATTTCATCAGTGCACTTGATAATAGTAAGTAGGTGGTCGTCGTGTACCTTCAGTAGGTAGTAATTTTAAATCTCTTTAGGGCTGATTTTTTTTCCTTTTCCCCCAGGGCTGAATATTTTTGCAAAAAACACAGTTTTCTAAATAAAGAGAACAAAGCAATGGTTTCAGACATAAATTAACACAAAACATCTGTTGCTGGTTCTGTGGCCACTCTCACTGTGTATTCACAGTCTCTAGCAGCCAAAGCAATGGCTGTGCACGGCTTGGGCTGGCAGTGGTGGAATGGTGGTGGCGGTTGAAGTGCGATGCAATCTGGTTTTTACCTCTTGCTGTTGTAAGTGGAGGCCCTCCAGGCGCATCAGCTACATGAACATGTTCAGTACAATGATCAGCTGATGCCAGTACCGCACTCGCATTTTAGATCTCTATCTCCAGATCACTTGCACCAAAATCAGAGTTGACAAGTCAGAGTCCAATTCAAAATAATAAAATACACTCAAAACGTCATCCACTGAGTAATTTGCTTTGCTCTCTCACCAGATGTCGATGCCCTTTTTGCCTCTGTTTGCTTGTCGCTACTCAAGCACGCGGATTAGATGTCAAGTCAACAATTCTAACATTTCTCTAACCAAAGAGAGTTTACTTTTCTATTTCTAATAATACTGACAGCAGTGAGGGCAAACAAGTGTCATCAGATGAAGATAATGATGGCGATATTTATTACGATAGTATCAATGACAATAGTATTAACTCGACAGCACTAGATGAGCTTCTCACTATTAACAGTGGTGATGACTATTCTTCTAGTGAGGTATACCTATATTTAGAGTTACGTATTCTTGATTGGGTAATAATTGTTATTACCAATAGGTAGATTTTGTAAAACAGTTTATGCAATTTAAAATAAAATCCTGCAAATTAAAAAATTGTTACCGACTAGGTACTTATCTAATTGTTATTATAAGTATTGTTAAAAAATCCATCCATTATCCAACCCGCTGAATCCAAACACAGGGTGACGGGGATCTGCTGGAGCCAATCCCAGCCAACACAGGGCACAAGGCAGGAACTAATCCTGGGCAGGGTGCCAACCCACCGCAGGACCCACACAAACACACACTAGGGTCAATTTAGAATCGCCAATCCACCTAACCTGCATGTCTTTGGACTGTGGGAGGAAACCGGAGCGCCCAGAGGAAACCCACGCAGACATGGGGAGAACATGCAAACTCCACGCAGGGAGGACCCGGGAAGCGAATTTGGGTCACCTAACTGCGAGGCAGCAGCGCTACCCAATGGTAGCCACAGTCCACAGACGTGCAGGTTAGGTGGATTGGCAATTCTAAATTGTCCCTAGTTTGTGCTTGGTGTGTGGGTGGGTGTGTGTGTGTGCGCGCCCTGTGGTAGGCTGGCACCCTGCCCGGGGTTTGTTTCCTGCCTTGTGCCCTGTGTTGGCTGGGATTGACTCCGGCGGACCCCCGTGGCCCTGTGGTTAGGATATAGCAAGATGGATGGATGGATTTAATTCATTTATACAAAAATTATTGTAATTGTTTTTACTTTAAATTTTCTTTAAAAAAATGACTGTAATTTTAATAAAATCTTGAAAAGTTAAGGGTGCACATTATATATGAATTTCTTTTTTTACTTCAAAATTTTGGGCTAAATCAGCATGCGCATTATACACAAATGTACATTATATGCAAGATTTTATGCTAATTTTATTTATAACAATCAGGGTTTGTGCACTGACTAACTATTGAGATGAAACAAAGGCTTTGAGATAGAGATTGGCTCAGCAGTGTGGACTTTCATACCAGACAAACACACATACAAACACACACACATTTTTATACATTAAATAATAATAATAATGATAATAATAATAATAATTCATAGTACATAGAATATACAGTACATTTGCATGTAAGCAGCTGTGATAAAGCTTAGTACTTTTTAAACTACATTTCCCTGAGGAATGAGAAAAAATAGTGCAAATTCCAAATTATTTTTCTATGACTTTGTAACTAATTTCACTTCTTTTTAGTGATTATTATGTTGATAAAGCACCAGTGTTGTTCATTTGATTCAATAAGCTTTTAATAGCATATTCAATTCAAAGATTCTTTGCATGCATTTGATTGAGTTGAAGAGAATAAATTGTTGCAATGAGAAGTGAATCAAATAACCAAGTCAATTCACAAGCATGGAATGAATCAAATGAATCGATCTGCTTCTATTATATAATGCTCTTTTTGCATTTTTTCAGTCTTTAAATAAAGAGAATAGGTTCACCTATATGCCGGTATGCTGTTTGAATCACCAGGGAAGTGACTCTTCATAAAAACATGAAGCATCTTTTTCAGTTTTTAATTACTGAGTATTGATCAGAGTGTGTGCAACTTTATGAGAAAAAGCACAGGATTTATTATAAAATTTTAGCTGAACAGAAAAGGAAAATATGATCACTGATTTTATTAGCATGCTTCATGCAAGCAGTATTTGCAACATGCTCTTGAAAATACAAAATCAAAGACACTCTCAGATTACAATTGCACTAATGGATTTAAAACAGAGAAGAGAATTGTTTTGCTTGCTTCATTTTAGATAAGTCAGTCCACAATGCACTTTTCTTCAGGGAAAGCAAAATATAATTTTTGAAATAATCTCTAAACTAATTCTCCACAACATCAGTAATAATATATAACACTGATCAGCTATAACATTAAAACCACCTGCCTAAAACTGTATAGGTCCCCTTTCAAAACAGCTCTGACCCTTTGAGGAATGGACTCCACAAGACTTTTGAAGGTATCCTATGGTATCTGTCACCAAGACATTAGAAGATCTTTAGATCTTTAAAGTCCTTTAAGTTGCGAGGTGGGGCCTCCATGGATGGGGCTTGTTTTCCCAGCACATCAATGGTTGATTGGATTGAGATCTGGGGAATATGGAGGCCATGTCAACACCGTGAGCTCTATGTCTTGTTCCTCAAACCATTCCCCATTCCTGAACAATTTTTGCAGTGTGGCCATCAGGGAATACCATTGCCAGAAAAGGGTGTATGTCATATGCAACAATTTTTAGGTTGTCAAAGTAACATCTACATGAGTGCCACAACCCAAGGTTTCCCAGCTGAACACTGAAAAGAGCATCACACTGCCTCCATCAGCTTGCCATCTTCCCATAGTGCATCCTGCTGGCATCTCTTCCACGGGTAAACAATGCACACACACCTGACCGTCCACATGATCTAAAAGAAAATGTGATTTATCAGACCAGGTCACCTTCTTTTATTGCTCCATGGTCCAGTTTTGACACTCACATGCCTATTATAGGCACTTCGGTGGTTGGCAGGGGTCAGCATTCTCTCATTGCCAATATTAAGTTTTTCAGCAACCTGGGCTACAGTAGCTCTTCTGTGGGATCAGACCATACAGGCTAGCCTTTGTTCACCATGTCAACAGTTCACTGGTTCCTTGGACCACTTTGGTAGGTACTAATCACTGCATACTGGCAATAGCTCACAAGACCTGCTGTTCAGGAAATGTTCTGATTCAGTTGTCTAACCATCACAATTTGGCCCTTATCAAAATCATTCAGATCCTTATGTTTGCCTGTTTTTCCTGCTTTCAACATATCACCTTCAAGAACTGACCGTTCACCACCTGCCTAATATATCCCAGCCCTTGAGAGGTGCCAATGTCATGAGATAATCAGTCCTCTTCACTGCATCTGTCAGTGGTTTTAATGTTGTGGCTAATCAGTGTATTATGTATTACATACCAATGCAAAGACTTGATGTTTGTAGAATCATTTCTCCACAAGGGTTAATTTTGTCCATTAGGGATAGCTTGCTTACCTGTAACATTTTGGCCTGACTGTGAAATATTTAGAGGTTGCTCCATTCTGAACATTTTATTTGTATTGTTACTACATACATACTCTTGTGAGTGGTTCTTAACTGGCTATGTGGTTAGTAAACAATAACAAAACTGAAACAGAGAACAGTTGGAATTTCCAAAACATTCCACTAGTAAATGGAAGATTCCACAACATTCTAGTATTAAGTAGCAGTTTCAAGAACATTCTTGTTGGAGGTAGGAGTTTCTGTTTTATTTCAGGTTTATTAACAGTCTATACAGAAATTTTTAGAAGTGTCTGTTAATGACCATTGTCTAAATAAAGTATCCAAAACTTCACAAGTGATAAACCGTTACACGTTCAACAGCCAACAACACAGGGCTTCATAAAGGAGCATTCATTAGAGCTGAACAAGCTCTAGGAACTGAAATGGTCTGAATTGCCTGCTGTCATCATGTCGTGGAATTAATGCTGTCAAATGTCTTCATGTTTATTCGGTCAAACTGAAGGACCATCAACTGCACTGTTCAAGTGATTTCAGAAACAATGGCTATTAATAAATCAAGATGATGACCTGTTAAGAGAACTCAGTAATGTGCAAACTGTAACCTTAAATGCTTAGCTACTTACCATATGCTCTTGAAGCCCAGCAGCTAAGGGACGATTATATACAATTTCTGCATTTATCTCTCTTGTTTGTCAGTGTGCACACAAAGGCAAGGACTGATTTCAAGCTCCAGGTCTGACATATCACAGCAGGTGGATGGGAAAATTCATGTAAGCATTGAAAATATTTCTTTTTAAGGCTCGGTTCAGTTTGACTACACACAAATCCAAGATAATTACAGATATTGCTAAGTTTGCCAGTCTTTTTTATGTCAGACAGTGGAATGAAGCACCATTTGCAATCTGAGCTTGTCGCAACGATATCAAATATTTATCAGTTTTTAAAACTTACTCAAACTAGGCTGTTGCCGGAAATGCATATGCAGCATTTTCAAGGCACCTCTGTTTTTTTTTTTTTGTCTGAACATTTGACAGTCTAAGCCCTTTTTGATGACAGAGTCACCAGACATTCTTTAATGTCTTAAGCTGACAAATTAATCTGAACAGCTGAAGTTTTGAAATCTGGTAACAGAAAGATCAACATCCTTCTTTGAACGAATCATATCATTCTTTGAAAGAACAACATCCTTCTTTGATGTCCTTATGGAAAAAGGTAAAAAAAGGTCTCATTCATTTCTCAAGAAACCACAAGAACAGAGGAAATATGATCCAATCTTCAATTAATTTTGTGAGCTGTCTGCATACATGATGGTATTAAACAACACAGCTGAAAGAGGAATAAATTTAATTGAAAGGTAATGCTAAGACATACTGACAAAGGACAAGGAACGGAAGCTGTTTTTTCTTCAAATGGTCTCAACCCATCTCAAGTATTTTGTAACTTCATTAAGACAGAGCTGATGTTGTAGAACTACAAGTGTGGGACAGTTGTCTGTTTTGTGGAAAAAACTTTCCTCCATCTTTAAAAAAGGCAGTCACAGAGACTAGGGGCCTCATGCATAACGCCGTGTGTAGAATTCACACTATAACATGGCGTAAGCACAAAAGCAGAAATGTGCTTACGCACAAAAAAATCCAGATGCATAAATCTGTACAAATGGCAACTTCCACGTTCTTCCACTACATAAATCCCGGTCAGCGTGAAAAGTAACGCACGTGCACGCGCCTGCTGTCCCGCCCCATCTTCTACCAGAGTTACGCCTCTTTGAATATGCAAATCATTATAAATAGCCCTTAAGCTCAGCGGTCTGTGAAAAGGCAAGGGCAAAAGCACGGGGGAAAATAGAAGAAGTTCAGCGAATACCAAGTGGAGGCAAGGAAATACTTACTATTTGTTGGTTTAAACAGTGGTATAGACAACAAAAGGAAGTCGATCGAGTGACATAGAGTGTCAAAGAAACTTGAAAGCTCAAGTTCACAAAGTCGCACATTGCCCGAAATAAAAAAGAAGCTGTCAGATATCAAAGTTGCCATGAAAAGACGAGTCGTAGCCCACCGTCTGAATTTCATATGAAAGCTTATTAGGGTACAGAGAAAAAAAAAAATTGGCACACAGTGGGAAAAAAAGCACGAAATGTCAACTTTAATCTCGAAATTTCCATCATAAACTTCATCTTAAAATCGTTTAATTTACTAGTTTCTCAAATCCCATTGTAACTAAAGTAGCACGTTAAATGCTTTGTTTTGTATTTGATCGTCTATGTGCTCTATGTGTGTGAATCACTACATGCTTCTAGGCTTTCTCTTCCTCCGACAGGACACAGAATCCATTACATTCGTAATATTACAGCTCTCTGAATAATTAAAATAATGAGATGTATACTTGATATCATTTTCACATGGTGGCGCAGTGATTGTGCGCGACCTTCGATGAAATAATGTATTGCAGCAGTACGGTCTCTTTCAAATGTACTAACCCCCAATTCCTGTCCTTACTTTTCTTTCTCCAAATACTTAATCTCCAAACAATCAGCCCTGTAATAGACGTTAAGCCATCTGTAAGCTTAGAACGCCGATTCCTCAAAACACTTAAGGAACATTGAAATATCTTCGTAGTACATGTTTAATTATTCTATCCTTCCAGTGTCGCGCCAGTCCCAGCAAGCATACAGCGCGAGGCAGGAACAATCCGTGAATGGAGCGCCAGCTCCTCGCTAGTGCAGTGAAACCATGTCCTTACATGTTTAATTTAATAACAATATAGATTATTTGAATGAAGTTTTATCTGGGGGCGGCACTGTGGCGAGTGGTAGCACTGCTGCCTCACAGCTAGGAGACCTGGGTTCACTTCCCTGGTCCTCCCTGCATGGAGTTTGCATGTTTTCCCCATGTCTGCGTGGGTTTCCTCTGGGTGCTCCGGTTTCCTCCCACAGTCCAAAGACATGCAGGGTTATTCTAAGTTGTCCCTAGTATGTGCTTGGTGTGTGTGTGTGTGTGTGTGTGTGTGCCCTGCGGTGGGCTGGCGCCCTGCCTGGGGTTTGTTTCCTGCCTTGTGCCCTGTGTTGGCTGGGATTAGCTCCTGCAGACCCCCGTGACCCTGTAGTTAGGATATAGCGGGTTGGATAATGGATGAATGAATATAATAAACATATTTGGCTGTATTTCACCTTCAAAATGATATCATCATCATATGTAAATACAGGCTTCATAAAGTGGCTCAGGTTGTGCAATATTATAACTGTAGTGTAAGTCTACAGTGAGGTGATTGTATTAATAAGTACAAACAATTCTACAAGGAGCACTTGATGGACTGATTGAGCGCGTTTATAGTTCTTGGGATGAAACTGTTTCTGAACTGCGAAGTCCGTACAGGAAAGGTTTTGAAGCGTTTGCCGTGTAGCAACGTAGCAAATAGGTAGCATGGCTGAGGCAGCATGTGCTTAATGATGTACACCGACAATTCTCTTTCTGATCAGCTGCTCCGAGTGGTGCAGTGAGAGTAATATGGAAAAAGATGATCCGCTGTGGCAACCCCTAACGGGAGCAGCTGAAAGAAGAAAAAGAAGGTGCAGTGAGAGTAACAGTGCTAAAGCAGCTATGGTATTTGGAATATTTTGGCCATTCCGTGGACCATAATATTGTTACAGGTTAATTACATTCAGAATCATTAAACTAATAAACAATATGCTGTTAATTTAAGTGTATTTATAAAGCCGCGTCAGGGATGTGGATCTAAAAAAGAAAGGGAAACCACACTGGAACAGTAGCACTGCTTTGACGCTGGGTGCCGCCAGTCTGCAAAACCAAGCGCAGAACTTGCGTACGCCAGGGTATGAGCTACCGTGGAAATGTGTATGGCTTTACACCAAGTTTAGGTTTTAAACACCGCGATTTGACCGTGGAAACAGACTTACGCAACATTTTTTTGCATACGTACCGTTTATACATGAGGCCCCAGATGAGAATGCAGTACTTTTCTATATTTACACAATGATACGCACAAATGTCAAAAGTCCATGGAGTTAGCGATCAATTAAACAATTCATCCTCTTTTATACTTTACTATTACCATTACCTCATTTAATACATAGCATCATCTGACTCTAAATATGCAGAACTTTATTATCTCATACCCAATCAACTAACCCACTAGTATTTTCTGACTCATATCATAACCCTTGGAGAGTGGATCAGCGAGCGGAAGCAGAGAGCGGATCAGCGAGCGGAAGCAGAGAGC